>CM052704.1:25174332-25230101 GCA_028551405.1 Uromys caudimaculatus | reverse complement strand
TTCACTTAACAGTAACCGCTGGACTGAGAGTGAGGTACCAGATGGAGGGGTTGGAGAAAGGTCTGAAGGAGCGGAGGGAATTGGTAGCCCCATGGAGGGAGCAAGAGCGTCAATGGGCCTGACCCTCCCCCTGGTCGTCCTGGAGTTCAGACCACCAACCAAAGAATACACATCTATTGACCCATGGTTTGGACTACATGTGTGGCAGAGGAATCACCTTGATGGCCATCAGGGAGAAAGGAGAGGACTTTGGGCCTGAGGGTGCTAGAGGCCCCAGTAAAGGGGAATGTCAAGGTGGGAGTACGGGAATGGGTGGGCGGGTAGGTGGGAGGAGGAATTCCCTCACAGAGGCGGGGAGGGGATACGGGGTTTCCAAAGAGGAGACCCAGAAAAGGGGAAACATTGGAAATGTAAATAAAGTATCAAAAGTAAATAAAAAAAAAGGTTTTTTTTTTTTTTTTAAAGAACATAAACATTAAAAAGTAGGAAAAGCTGGGTGGTGGTGGTATAAGCCATTAATCCAAGCACTTGCTGAGGCAGAAGTAGATCTGAGGTCTTGAAAAACCTAAACCCAAGTCCAATTACACCCCTACAAGGAGGAACAAGTAAATAAGCATAAGACATAGAAAATGTAGAAAACAAACCACAGAGTATATGATGGGGAGATGGCTCATGGCGTGTAAGGCCTGAAGTCTTAGGGCACACCTGTAATCCTATTGTTCCTACAGTGAGACAGGAGGTGGGGACTAGAGTTTCCTGGAAGCTTAAGGACTAGCTAACCTAGTACTGGCAGGTAAACCAGAGACCCTGTGTTAAGCAAGGTACAAAGTGAGGCCTGACACCTGAGGTTGTCCTATGACTTTCACAATAATGCACACGCGCGCGCACACACACACGCACACACACACACACACACGAGTGCATAAACATAAACACACAAAGATATTTTTAAGTTAAAAGATAATGAAAATAAAACATGAAAAGTTTAAATCAAAGTTAAATCTTTGAAACATTTGAGGAATTCTCAGTAAGCCACGTTTAAGAGAAAAAGAATGGCTCCAAATTGTTAAACTGTCAAGGAGAATGTGGATACTTAGAGTAACATATAACAAACTTCATGATAATTATTTTTAAAACGTAGAAAGCAGAAAATTAAACCTACCAAAAACATAATTTATAATTTCCAGGGAAATGAATCCTACAACTACAGAATTACTGCCTCAGAAATACAAGTGTCAAAGTCAGTGTCACAAGGAAGGCTGCATATGCCATGGTTCCACTCCCTTGGACTTTTCTGCATTTGATCACCTTAGTCAGTGCATTTCTTCACTTTCTGCACTTTTCTCTTTAGTCCTTAGTTGTGTGTCTTCAATACTGCACTATGAGTTTGGGTACAGGTTCTGGCATTAGTGTAGAAGAAGCATTCAAATGTTTATTGAAGAAATGAGTGTAACATGAAAGAGATGGAATATATACAACTTACACATTTATGTCTGGAACATGGGATATTATAAATACGTTTTTAACCTTGAAGTTCAAAATTACATACTTTTTATCAAAATATAGCAAACAGGAAATTATTATGCTAATAGCCTATAACTGAGTTCACTTGAGGTAATATTTCAGTTAAGATGGATATACTCGAGGCTGAGAGATTCCTCAGTGCTTAGAACACTTGCTGATCTTTCAAAGGACCTAAGTTTGATTTCCAGAACTCACATGGTAGTTTACAACCATCTATAAATCCAGTTCCTGGGTATCAAATGTCCTCTCCTATCCTCCTTGGGCACACAGGTGGTGTACAAACATACACAAAAGCAAAACATCCATACATATCAAATAATAATAATTATTCAAAAAATGTAAGAAGATGAATATTATTAATCCAGTCTCTAACATCCTGTCCACACTCCCAGGAATTCAGGAGTAGAAAGGCATTTTTGTTTTCACAGCAGAAAGGAAGAAGCTTTGTTGGCTGCTGGCTCTTTTCAGTGGGAAACAAACTGACTTTCAGCTAAACGGTCTCTGAAACTCAAACACATTACACTTGTGTTTGTAAGATACAGACTGCATCAGCTAAACTTACAAATACATTACCTGCATCATCATCCGTCTTCTAACTGTGTCAAAGGGGTAGGAGAGTATTCCGGAACAGGTAGTCACGATTTGAGCAATGATAAAAGAGACAAGAAATGGGGTTTCCTTTGGCTTTGGCAATAAGCCCTAGGAGAAAAATATATCAAGTAAGTAATAACCTAATTTTCCAAAGTTACCTTAATTTCTTAATTCAAAGGGTAGTTTTATACATATATAAAAGAAGACAAAATAATATTTAATGTGCAATTAAAAAAAACAAAAACAAACAACTGGAGCTGAGAAAAGAAGGTCAGTAATGCGTACCTAGCAAGCGGAAGGCCCTGGAAGTGGAGCCCAGAGTCCTTTGGGAACATGCTGCAGTGATTAAGAGCAAAGATGCTCTGCTTGACATGTAACAAATATGTTTCTTAGCAACTGTTAGGGCCATCAAGTTGTAGAGCACTTGATAAGGTTTTGAGAACTAAATAACAGTTCAAAAAAGGCAGCCATTATTATAATCTGTCTTTTTCCTGCATTAAAAAGTGCTATCAAAGTCTGCACTCAAAAGGCAAACTACAAAGGAACCTGGAAAATACCACACAGAATCCAAAAGCAGCCAGTGCATAACCAAGCCACATTTAATCAACCCTTCCTTAGTTCCCACACCAATTATCTGCATATAAAATGATAATAAAATTAACAGAGATCAGAAAAAGTTAGAACATGTCTTTTTTATGTACCAAAGATATGGAGGTCAAACCAGGATGCTTTCTGTGACATCCTGTGTATGATGCAAAAACCTTAAATGCTTCATTGTTGACAAAGTGGTTATGTAAAGTCAGTCATAATAGTTATAACTTAAATTATGGCAGTGATGGATTAATACATTTCTTTTTTCCTATTTTATTCATTTTGTTTTGTATATTTAATTATATACTAGAATACACTGATTAGAGTAAAAAGAACCATATATTTATTAGACCCATTTGAAGTCACTCAATTACCTTAACAGTATCATAAGCTCCAAAATAAGAGGCTCGGTAAACAATGATACCCTGAACGGAGACACCAAACCCTTGGTATAGACCAATAATTCCATCTGACTTGGCTATTTTCATAATGCAGTCACCCAAACCTGTGAACTGCCGTTGCTCAGGACCTAAAATAAAGCAATGAAAACTATTAGGTACCACTTATATCAAACATCTTAGTTAAAGTAATTAAACATTTAGAGATGCAAATGATGTAACATTTCTAATTAAAGGGCACAATCTTCCCATTCATCCAAGGAAGGTTTTAAAAAGTATTTCAAAAAAATTACCTGAAAATATTAATCTCTTATAAAAGTAATTTAGGCAATTTGACTTGAAATATTTCATCCAAATTGTCAGAAATTATGAAAAATTACTTAGGAGGAAACAAAGGCAATCTCCAGGGTGAGAGTTGTTTATCACCCAGAGAAGAAAGAATCACTATAAACAACGAATATAGAAGGATCTATGATTTATTTTTAAAAAATTACAAGCAAGCTTTGGGTTCACTACTGTTAAATGCCCATTTTCATTTTCTCTAATTTTAAAAAGAAAGAAAAAAGTAGTTAACTCTAATCCTGATGACTACATATCTGGTACAGAATAAATTCTGTAGACTAGGGACTGGAAAGATGGCTCAGCAGTGAAGGGTGTTTGCTGTTCTTCCAGAGGACATGAGTTCAATCCCCAGCACTTAGGCTAGATGGGTCACAAGTGCCTGCAGAGAATCCACCGCTCTCTTCTGGCCTCTACCAGCACTTGTATACACATGATAATCACTCACACAGACAGATATACATAATTAAATCTCAAAAAATTTGTATTTGGTAGCAATGTTGGCACACAAATGGTTCAAAGTACAAAAAATTGTTATGCCTATAAAAACTCTATCATGTTGAATCCCAGCACTCAGGAGGCAGAGGCAGGCAGATCTCTGAGTTCTAGGCCAGCCTGATCTACAGAGTGAGTTCCAGGACAGCCAGGGCTACACAGAAAAACCCTGTCTCAGAAAAGAAAAACATCCCCCACCAAAACAAAAACAAAAATACTCTGTACCTTTTCCAATGTCAACACCTAATCGGGTTCTGGCAAAATCTAGTGGATATACCACACACAAGGATGTTGCTCCAGCAGCCCCTCCAGAAGCCAGGTTTGCTAGAAACCACCTCCAGAACTAAAACACAAAGTTCAAAAGCATTAAACTATAGAATCTAACTGTTCAAATAGCTAATAAACTAATTTTTCACAAAGGTTAAAAAAAGCCCAAGATTTGTAAGCTGCTCTCATCAACATCTATAACAATATGCAAAATGTCTCCCTCACATCCAAGCATTCTCTCCCCCACCCCATTCCATGCCGAGGAGAGAGCCCAGGACAGCATCAAGGGCTTATGGGAAAAGAACAGATTATCTAAACTGGAACTGTTAAGGAAAACTCAGGGCAGAAGGCCTTTGTAACCCCAAAATAGGAGCAAAGTCAAATCTTTAGTCAGAGTCAGTCCCCAGCTACATTCAGTGCTGATTTTCTAGTGTTAGTGTTAAGTCTGGACAGTCTGGAACTCCCAACTTTATCCTGGCCTAGCAAACAGCTGTTTCACGCTTTAACATCTACTTCTGTTATGAAGCATTTCATCGCCAGCCCTGTACAACCCGATAGCCATAGACTCTTCCTGTCAACATTTTATGTCAGAGAACTAAAGGTGAATCAGAGGACCAAGCCAAAACGTGTCACTGTAACCAGACTTTTATTTTAAAATTGTACTTAAAATTTTCAACTGTAGTTATTTATATATACATTCCTACAGATTATAATTCTTGAGATCAAGATTATTTTTATTTAATACATTTAGTTACAGTTCTCACTTCATAAATTTCTCCTTGAATACAATTTAACAAGTTAGATTCAAAGTTAAATAACCATCACCACACTTTTAAAATATTTTTATCACCTCCAAAGAAATCCTATATCCTTTATAAGTCAGTCTACATCCTCCCTAACTCTTGAGCCCCAGGAACTTATTGATTTTATCTCTATAGAGTGCCAATTGTGGATGAACCAATTTCATATGAACCAATCAACAACTCCTCTGACACTTGATTTTCTTAAAGGAAAATCAATTCACATCTTTAGGGAATAAGCAACCCATTGGGGTAAGAAATATAAATCTGATGGCTGCTCCTTTATTCTTATGAAAAGCAATAATTATAAGATATGAATTATATTTAATATTTACTCTGGGGTATAATGCATTGAGACAAATGATCCCTAGTTACTGAAGCTAAGAGATTTCATGAAACTTAAAGATAATATACAAATTTTATATATTTTTATTACTTAATATATGCTAATTTCAACATTAAATGTCTTCTATTTTTATTATTTTTACAATTATTTTATTATTTTTACCAGAGTATCTTCACTCCAAATAAGACATTATATGTAAGACAAATTCAATAGTTTCTTAGAAAATTTTAGACATATTGAAACATAATTACCTGTTTTTCTTTATTAACACCAGACATGAAAAGTTGTTTGTATTTGTCCTTAAAAGCGAAGTTTAAGGCTTGTGTTGGAAAGTATCGAATAACATTTGCCAAATTGCCACGCCAGTAACTTAAAAATCCTACAGAATTAAACACATAAATCCATTTTGCATTAGTAAAGAATTTTCTGAAACACATTTTTACTGAAAGAATACAGCCTAACTATTCAGCCCATCCCAAGTTTGTTCACTTTAAACAGAAAGTCTAAAGAACTTAACAAAAGAAGTCACTAGCTAAATAAATAAAGCAAGATTCATTGGGGGAAACACAGAGCTCACGAGTAACCTCTGGCCTCATCCCTGAACCTTGAAGCTAATTCCTACAGTAATAAAGCTGTTATCTGTGAGTACATGAGACCAAACAAACAGACCCACTTTCTGAATTACACACAGAGCCAAGAGAAGTAAAGCGGGGTAATAGAAACTATGCTTCCTTCATTTAATGTTCTGGAACTAAGTTGAAAGAGGACTGGAATTTATCACAAGGGAAGAGGAGGAACGTTGGGTGGGGTAAGAGGAGTTGGTCCATTTTATTTCAAAGTAGCCTCTCCTGGTCTGTTGAAGCAAACAATTGTGACACCTTAATTCTCCATGTACTACTGCCTACCCTTCAAGACTCAATCCCCACGTGCTTAAACTGCAGTTACCCTTATATTCCATAGTCCCTCTAGACCATGACAGTTAACTCTTCCTGATGATTTTCAAGTGGTTTGACTGTGCACTTTTGAATAAGGTATCTCTAGTTTGGAGAATTCCCACATATCAGGCCTTTAAAAACAAACATTCAAAAAACAGTGATTTCATAAAATGAAATGGTTACTTATTCCAGACTTGAAAATGAGAAAAATGCAAATTAAAGCCACAGTTATTTTGTATTTGTTAGCTACTTTCAAAAACATAAAAGTATTAGTAAGTATGTAGAGAAAAAGATGAACCATTGTATAATATATATGGGATTCTTTGCAAAACTAAAAGCAGAAGTACCAGAGGGCCCACAATCCCACTACTTAGTATGTATACAGAGGAACTAAAATTAGGATGCTGAGGATGTCTGCCTTTCCATGTGCAGCACTACACACAACAGCCAATATACAGGATGCCTAAGCATCCATCAACAGATAAAGAAAATGAAGAATATATACACAACAGAATCACTGTTAAGAAAGTCTTAGCATTTCCAGCTACATTTATAACAGGAGGGTATTATGATAAGTGAAATAGGAAGGCACAAAAGGAAAAATGCCAGATACTATCACTTATATGTAGACTCTAAAAACATCCAGCAGAAGCAGACAATAAAATGGTGGCTCCCACAGGCTGAGCAGGGCTGTTTTTTGGGGTAAGTAGCGGAAAGTGAGATGTTGGTTATGTGGTTTGAGGAAGTTTTGGATATCTAACACAAAGTATGGGGACTTTTAAAAATTATTATTTTTTTAAGACAGGGCTTCTTTGTGTAATCTTGAATGTCCACGAACTTGCTCAGTAGACAAGGGTGGCCTTGAACTCACAGAGATCTGCCTCTGCCTCCCCCTTCCCCCTTTAAAGAAATGTGACAAACTTTGTTAAAGCAAGCAAATAGTTCCCATTGGGATAGGAGGGGGTCCCAGAACTGGGAATCTACAGGATTGTTAATAATATTGGTATATACTTCAAGTTTCCTAAAAAAGTAGACCATAAACATTCTGAAAACATACAAAATGATTTAATTATATATGGTGATGAATATGTTAGTTTGCTTGATTGTGGTGAGAAGACTGAATTAGCCAGAGACAGGCTGACTCCATGACAGGCTGCAAACTGGCAGTTTGGGAGACTAGGCCTAAGTTTCTGTTTCCCAGAAATGAGAACCTAGATCCAGGAACCTGTGGTCAGCCAACCATAGTCTAGGGCAGCCAATCTGAGGACACCTTGTCATCTGGCCTGAAGCAAAAATAGGTAGCTAGAGTAAGTGACCCTGGAAAGTCTCAGAGCCCTAACCAATTATAGAATCAGTCAGATCCCTAGAGATAGAGCTAACCAATCAAGGTTATAGGGCATATACGCTCCTTGGAATTTCCCTGACAATAAAAGCTGGGCCTCCAAATCCACCAGGGTTCTTCATTTCCCAAATGGGAAGACCCCTGCATGCAGGAAATTCTGCTGAATAATGCTCTTTGTTGTTGCATTATTATTTGAGTCTGGGGTATAATTCTTCATCGAACCACTGACCCTTACAGTAGTTGTAAAGACAACATACATATATGAAAACATTCCTCTATACATGATAAATTCATAACATTTTTACCAGTCCCCCTTCAAGAAAGCTAGAAAAATCATTTTTGAGACAATATTAACAAGAAAAATACTGATTTGCTAGATACTTCTTTTAACTCATTTACCACTAATACATACCCATTTAAGAGTACTGGTAAATCTAATATTTGGACTATTTTTAGTGGTATTTAAATTCTTACTAGTTAAGAAAACACTTATAAAAAACAGAGCTACACATTCGTTTTTTCAGAGTCTGACCTCTATAAAAGAGAAATCAGAGAGTGAACCATGACTGAAAATGATGCTGAGTAAGATTTAAACTTCTCGACCACAGACATGGTAATATAGTGGCACTACACTGGCAAAAGATAAGGTAATTTCAAAAGGTTCAGAAAGAACTTTTTGGTAGGAGTCTTTCCAACTAATCAAAGGAGATTTAAAAAAACAGTAAAAATCAACCCCCCCCCTAAGAAACTGGTTTGCCGTCACACAAGAAAGACACTGTCTTTCCATTTTGTACATGGCTTACATACACATTAATGATCACTTTGGAAATGGCTAATTCAGATCATGAATTACTCGTTGTAATTCTGTAATTCTGATTACTGCACTAGATGTTCATTTCACCAAAAAACAGAACAGAATCTCGTAGCTTTGGTTAACATACTGAATACAAATGAAAATTTTCATGACAAAAATATCCTTAAATCAAAACAAGATCCTGAATGAGCATCACATTTATAATTAGTGGTGTAACTAATCTTTCCTTTCTTTTTGAAAGATTTTACTATGCAGCAGTGCAGGCAGTCCTTGAACTTGCAGAAGTCCTCCTGACCCTTCCTTATGTTTCACACTATTTTGATTTATAAACATATTCCTCTGAACTATACATACAAAATTTCCCCCATAAACTTTCAAAAATGCCTCTAGGTGGCAATACTCTCCTGCTGTGAATCACCCCTTAGCACAAGCTGTATCCTGATGCATGTAGCAATGATTCACAAGTAAGAAAAGAACATTTTCTCAAAGTTCTGATTACATCTTAGAAGGTAAAGATAATGAAGACCAGAAAAATATATAAAATTAACTCATGTTACAAGAGTCATATTTCAGAAGCTATAATTTTAAAATAAAAAAAAATGTATTTAAAGTTTCAGAAAAAAAATCCTTAAAATACAATTGGAGAAAGAGAAGAGGCAGAAGAGAGATGAGGACAAGATGTAGCTACTAGTGACCCCTGTTTCAGATGGCAGATCTGTTTGGATCTGCTACTGGTGGATTTAAATTAGAATGGCTAATAATTAGGATGTTAGTTGTTTCACCCTATTGAGTTACCATTGATTCTGAAAAAAATAAAAATAAAAACAAACAAAAAACCAATTACATTAGCCTTGGGAAGTACAGACTGACTAGAACACTTCACCTACACAGATAGGTCACCTTTTTTGAAACAGGCCTCCAAATGTAGTCTTGGTAGGCCCTTGAACCTATCGTCATCCTGTTCCAATCGCTATATAGGCATTCTATTGTTAAATTTTTAGTTATAAGTCCGATGTGGTGGTGCATGCCTTTAATCCCAGCACCCAGGAGAGACAGGCAGATCTCTGACTTTGGGGCCAGGCTGGTCTACATATTGAATTTCAGGACACTTCAATACACAGTAAGAGCCTATCTAAAAATTTTTCAGAAAATTGTTTTATGTGTATAAGTGTTATGTTTGTAATCATGTATGTGCATCATAAGCATGCCTGGTACCCACTAAAGACAGAAGATGGCATCACACCCATGGGGCTAATTATAGATGCTTGTGAGCTACCATTTGAGTGTTGAGAACCAAGCCTGAGTCCTCTCTAAGAGAATGGGTGCTCTTAGTGCTGAGCTATCTTGCCAGCCCTACAGATGGGTATTCTAGATACAGTTTAGATAGGTCCTACCCTTAATCCTCTCTACTCTACTTTACAGTTATGAATAGTTGTTACCACATCTCTAGAAATAAAGTACCTTTCTCAATCCCCATTTTCTTTTCAACTGTTATGTTTTAGTATGCTGCCCAGGTGACTCCCCAGCATTTTAGGTTAAGCAATACCTCACTTGGATAGAGAATGTTGTCTTGTTGCTTTATTTTGAGAAAACTCTACCACAGACCTAGCAGCAAAAGAAAGGTCTGCTCTGAAGTTGATGACACTTCATTTCTTGTTCTGAACAAACAACAAATAAATCTATTTTCTTTTTAAAGTTTGTACAGGGTTTTCAATAGAACCCAACTTACTAATGGATGCAAGACTTCTGATAAGTTGGTTAGCTAATATAGGTACCATTTTCAGCAATGATTCATGAAGGGCTTTCATTGTTTATTTTGTCAAATCATTTCAATGTTAATAAAAAAATTCCACACCCAAACCATAAAAGCTAAAAAAAAAAAAAAAAGTAATACTGATTCTATGATTTGTTTATATTTTGTTTAGTGCTGTTTTTTTCTGTTTAACTTTGATTTTAATATTAAATTATCATGTTAGGGCTGATGAGATGGCTAGGGTCTCACTGCACACAGGATACACTTAAGGCCTTTTTGGCCTTGGGAACCCATGATAGATGGGTCAAGACACTAAATTCTTTCAGGTTAAGAAACAGTTTTGTAGCCGGGCAGTGGTGGCGCACGCCTTTAATCCCAGCACTGGGGAGGCAGAGGCAGGTGGATTTCTGAGTTCGAGGCCAGCCTGGTCTACAGAGTGAGTTCCAGGACAGACAGCGCTACACAGAGAAACCCTGTCTCGAAAAACAAAAACAAAACAAAAAACAACAACAAAAAAGAAACAGTTTTGTAATCCCAGAACTCTCAAAATAGGCAGGAAGGTCAACTCAAGTTCAGTATCAGCCTGGTATCCACAGAAAATTCCAGGCAGACAAGGGCTACATAGACCCTGTCCCAAAAAGCAGTAGTCCTGCACATTCACCAAAACACCACCACCACCCACCCACCACCACAAACCAAGAAACAAAAACAAAAAGAAACATCTGCTAGGCTACAGCTGGCCGCTGCCTGCAACCTATCTAAACACACTTTTCTGACTGACCGCCTCCCCGCTTTCTTTTGGGTCACTCCCTTTTCTCGGGATGGTTTCCATTTCCTCTTGATCACCCCTTCTCTAGAAAACACACCCCTTTCCACCTAGTCACCCAATTCCTCTGCACCACCCCTTATGGTGTCACCCACTGGTTGAGTGACCCTCTCTTTGAATGACCCCTGGGTTACCCCTTATCTGAATGACTCCCCTTTCCACTAGGTCAATCCTGTTCCTCAGGATCACTTCTTCCTCCAGGTCAACTCTTCTCTGGATGACTCCCTGATTTAGAAGATAGTCCCCTTCCTTCCTCTAAATCACTCTTTCAGGGTCACCCTGACCTCTACAAGGCTTTCTCTGTAAAACCCCCTTTTCTGCTGTGTCATTCTCTTCCTCTAAATCACCCCCTCCTCCAGGCACCTGTGTATGATTTCCTCCTTTAGGTGACCCCCTTTTCTCCGGCCACCCTTTCTCTGGATAAGCCTCCCTTTCTTCTGGACCACCCTGTCAATGTCACCTCCTCCTCTGGGTGACCCCCTTTTCCTTTGGGTCACCCTTTCGGTTGTCACCCCACACCCCCTCCTGTGTCTGGGTCGTTAAGGCCAAGCAAGGTGCCATACGCACCTTGTTCACGAGGGATGCGCACCAGGCAGTCCATCATGCCCTTGTAGCGCGCCTCAGGACTTATCTGCTTGGAGGACGCCTGCACCTGCAGCAGCAGCTTCACTCGCTCGATGGGTGCCACTGCTGTCTTTGACACCGCGGCCGCAACCCCGCCGGCCAGCAGGTCCTTCGCGAAAGACACAGGGTCGAACAACGCCTTCTTTGAAGACTGCTTCTTGGAGGATTCATTCGACATGCTGGACAGAGGACGGACAACCCGACAGCTGCGGCGCCACACCAACACTCAAGAGACAAGGACAAGAACCGGAAAACCGCTTCAGCTTTATCCTGGCGGGAAAGCAGCGCTGAGGATGCTGGGAGAACAGCGCATCCGGCACGGACTAAAGAGCTGCGCAGGCGCGCCCAACGGCCTTGGCGCCTGGTGTGGGGCATGTGACCCCAACACGTGTGTGTTTCTAGGTGCGCATGCTCAGTGCACAGCTGCTTTTGCAGGGGGGGGGGGGCACTGAGTGCTCCTGCTGGGAGGATAGTCCCTCAGCCTACACCTACCCTGTGATTCAGTCCAGGGTTAGTTTACCTCCCGCTTTACTTACCAGGAGCCACACTCTGGCCAGATGCTGCATGCCTGTAATCCGGCAGGTGCAGACACTCATGGCCACACAGCAAATTCGAGGCCAGCCTGGGCTACGTGAGCCTGTAGCTTAGAATAGACGTTTACATACTGTTTTAGCAGAGACTGTTTGTCTAGTCACCCTGGACTTGCTGGTTCCTCTTCAGAAGTCAACATGTTCCTCTGTTATATTTTATTTAACTGAAATTACTATTGAATAGTGATTCTAGATTGAGATGGAATTTTTAAGGGAGATAGGACAGTTGAGTGTTGTGTTGTTGATTTGTTTAAATTGATGTATTAAGCTAGGTCCTAATCATTCTAGGTCCTAATCTTTAAATTAGGTTTTATGAAATATTTAAATCCTGTGGTGAACTTTTGTTTTGTTTGAGACAGGGTTTCTCTTTGTAGCCCTGACTGTCTGGAGAGATTTTAACTCATAGAGATTACAGGATTAACGGCATGCGCTACCATGCCTGGGGCTCCCTCTAGGGTAATTCTACTTTGCAAGTCTTAGAACCAATGACTTTCTAAAAGAGCAATTCATAAGCTTTTTTTTTTCCCTCCGCAGAACTTTACTCTTAAAACGTATTAAAGTCTACAGAAACCTTTTTTGTTGTTGTTAAATATGCTGACAAGTACATTAAAGATCTTTAAAAATGTACACGTATCCAGTTAAAATA
The DNA here is from genome assembly GCA_028551405.1 of Uromys caudimaculatus. NCBI lineage: Eukaryota > Metazoa > Chordata > Mammalia > Rodentia > Muridae > Uromys > Uromys caudimaculatus. The sequence goes on along the minus strand of CM052704.1, from coordinate 25,217,220 downwards.
ATGAGAGGTCAAATGCAAAGTACATTAATAAATTTAGAATCATTTTCATTTTTAAAATTGTGAATCTGGATCTTATTCCAGTCCTGGCTGGCCTCCAGCAAAATTCCCATCTTAGTCTCTGGAGTGTGAGCCTCTGGGTATAGCTTAAAGTATATTTTTATTTTTTAAAAATTTATTCTTTGATGGTTTCTTATATATAGTGAATTTTAATCGTTTTCACCCTGGTTAATTGAAGAGAATTATGGAGTTGGCCTGGTCTGGCTGCCTTGAGAGGCATCATCATAAGTTTTTCGGGTTAGAGTCCTTGGGTCGTAGGACAATGTTTTAGAAGAAACTAAGGCATTCAAGGGAGTGAAACATTCAGGCCACCTTGTGTTTCTCTGTGTTCCCTAGAAGTCAGTGAAGCATATAGAGACTTGGCAAGACAATTGTTCTTAAACATGAATTTTTTATACCATGTATAACCTGCAAACATCATTGTATCCTGGCTACTAACATGGTATTGATCCTGGAAACCACCATTATACACTATTTTTGATAAGGATATAGAAAATCTGATAGCTTGGAATAAACTTGTCATAGTCTCAGTCTTGCTGTGACTTCTCCAAGCCACACCTGGTCAAGATTCCTTTTTCATCAACCATCTTTCCTCCCTTCTTCTCTTTACCCCTCCCCACTCCTCTGCCTGCATTCCACTGAGTTTGCTTAGGATTGTTTGTGTGAGCGTGGGTGGGAGGAGCAGGGATTACTTTTCAGTGGCTACACCTCTCAAGATAATGACACTCTCACCCCAAGATGAGGCATCTTGAGGATGGGGCTTTACAAGCCTCTTCCAAAATCCAAGAGGCAGTGTTGGTATGACTGGTCTAAATGCAGGTAATGGCAGTTGCAGTGGATTCATGAAATGCAGTGGTAGGTTGTGTCCAGAGGATACTTGGATACTGAGGCACACCTCCTTAGCCTCCACTCTTGCCCCTCATCTGTCATGTTCCTGGAACCTTGGACAGGTGATCCAGACATTTAGGGCCAAGCAACATGCTGTCACTCATTCTTAGCACTCAGATCAGTTCTGAGTTAGTATCGTGTTAATCACCACCCGTAGCGATAAGAAGCACTGATCCATGGGTAGAAATGTAAGTATTTTGTTTTATTTATTTATTTTTGAGGCTGGTCTCACTTTGTAGCCCTGGCTGCCCTGGAACTCACTCGGTAGATCAGGCTTGCCTTGAACTCACAAAGATGTGTCAGCCTCTGCCTCCCTAGCGCAGTATTTAAAGACATGTGCCACCAGGCCTGGCATTGTGAGTATTTTGAAAACTGTTTTTTACCCCTTCTTGCTCCAGCCCCGCTCGCACTGGCCCTGCTTACTCCAGCCCCACTGCCTCTGGCCCCGCTTGTTCCAACCCAAAGATTTTTATTTATTTATTATATGTAAGTACACTGTAGCTGTCTTCAGACACACCAGAAGAGGGCATCTGATCTCATTACATATGGTTATGAGCCATGATGTGGTTGCTGGGATTTGAACTCAGGACCTCCGGAAGAGCAGGCAGTGCTCTTAACTGCTGAGCCATCTCTCCAGCCCCTGAAAACAGTTTTTTAAATATCCATTTAGCACCAGGTGGTAGTGGCACACACCTTCAATCCTAGCACTTGGGAAGCAGAGGCTGGTGGATCTCTATATAAGTTGGAAGCCAGCCTGGTCTAGAGAGAGAGTTCCAAAGTTACACAGAGAAACCCTGTCTCAAGAACACACACACACACACTCTCCACACTCCATTTAGCAAAAGCAACAGTAGTAGGTTCCCCAACTAGGGCTATGACTCCCTCAGCCATGGGCTCTTGAGCATATGTACAGTGCCACGGTTGCTTCTTGTGAAGTGGACCTCAACTCCCATGAGAAAGTCGTTGGTTATGAAGTCGCTAATCTACCTGTGGATGTATCTTTCGTTGTAGGTTGGCATTACAACTCACAGGGTTTACAGCTGGGTGAGAATGTTGGTGCCTCGTCTCCCCAGGCAGACTATGAAGCACCTTCCTGCACTATGAAAGCTAGCCATCAGGGAGGAAGCCTAAAAATACATTCTCCAAAATTAAAGAAAAAAGTGTATGTGTGTATATATATGCATATGTATATGTGTGGATGGATGGATGGATAGATAGAGAATGGTATTGTTCTACACTTTTGAAAATTTAATACTTGATGAAAGACAGCTGGATAAAACACCATTGCTTTTGCTTTCTGCAATATTACACATGTAGCTCCTAGAAAATTCACCCCATTGTATCATTAGGACAGAATGAAAGTAAAATCAGCCACTCAACACTTAACGCCATTAAGAAAATAGTTTTAACTCCATGGAATTCTGAAAGGGCTCAGTTCAACAATCCTGCCCTTAACCCAAATTTTTTTTGTGGGTGGGGGTAGGGAAGGGTTTATTCAACTTAACTTCCATGTTGATGTTCATCACGAAAGGAAGTCAGGACTAGAACTCAAGCAGGTCAGGAAGCAGGAGATGATGCAGAGGTCATGGAGGGATGTTACTGGTCTGCTTCCCCTGGCTTGCTCAGCTTGCTCTCTTATAGAACCCAAGACTACCAGCCCAGGGATGGCACCACCCACAATAGGCCCTCCGTCCTTGATCACTAATTGAGAAAATGCCTTACAGCTAGATCTCATGGAGGCATTTCCTCACCTGAAGCTCCTTTCTCTGTGATAACTCCAGCTTGTGTCAAGTTGACACAAAACCAGCCAGTACAATTGAGCCCTTGTCGACTTGACACACAAACACATCACTATTAAGCCTCAATCCTTACTTTCTTATTCATCCCCAAGATCTAAATAACTTTAGAAGTCCCACAATCTTTACATATTACAAGTTCAATCCCTTTAAAATATCCAATATCTTTTAAAATTCAAAGTCTTTTAAAAATTCAAAGTCTCTTAAATGTGGGCTCCACTAAAATACCTTCTTCCTTCAGGAGGGAAAAATATCAGGGCACAGTCACAATCAAAATCAAAATCAAACTCCAACCGTTCAATGTCTGGAATCCACTCACAATCTTCTGGATTCCTCCAAGGGCTTGAGTCACTTCTCCAGCTATGCCCTTTGTAGCACACACCTTGTCTTCTAGGCTCCAGCTGCCTGTACTCCACTGCTGCTGCTGTTCTTGGTGGTCATCTCATGGTACTGGCATGGTACCACATTTCAAGCTTCTCTTGGTACTACTCTTTCTTTTCTATCTGGCTTTTCTTTTTCTTTCATCCAGATCCTACTATGGAAAAATAAGCATACTCCTAATTGCTTTCTAAAGCATGTTTGATATTTTTCGATTGGTAACATGTCTTATGTTTCAATTGGTATGACCTACCAAGAACTTTGAGACACTTTTAGTGGGAGCTGGATGGGTTTCAGCTTTTTTGAACAAAAGGATCTAATTTTCATTAGTTATCTTAAGTGAGCTATGACCTTTCTAATTTTGTGTCTAGTAAAGAGGTGTTTATGTCAGGACTTTAGACCAGGAATCTTGTTAATATTTTGATTGCTGCTCATGTCAGTTGGCGAGTTCCCCTGGTTCCATGTATCTCCATCTGACCCTTTCCAGTGGCTCGACAACTCCGCTAGTATTTTCAATTGGTCTTTCTAGTTCATATACTGTGTCTAGATTAATCTTCCTGAAGCAAATGTTTTAGTCATCACCCATATATTTATATTTTAATTTCTTATCATATTGACTTCAAAATCCTTTGTGAAGCCCACTGCAAATCCCAGAAACGATCAGCTTATTTGCCAAGACCTGTAAGTGCAATGTCTCAGTCTCCTTTCCATAATGAAGCACCTCAACAAGAATGTAACAAAAGTTTAAAGAGACATTCCTCAATTACTCCCTGAGTGAGACTCAATTTCTAAGGTAAGGCTCTAGCTCTGCTCACGGGGACATGGAATCTCTGAGGACAGAAAACTGAGTCTGCTGCCTTCTTCAGTGCCATTTCCTCTGCCTTACCCTCCTGACTCACCTTTGACCTGGCAGCTGGCAATATTATTGTTTATTCCTCTATGATATCATCTGCATCCACTTATCTGCATCCAGTGACACAGGACCAATGAGAAAGTACTCACTTAGGAACATTGTCTTTTAACACTATGGGAGCTTAGTCAAGTTTTCAAAGTCTAGACCTGAAACTGATTGGCTGTGTGACAATTTCCTGATTCAAGGAAGGGAAGAAGTTGTAGTGATTTAACTGATATAAAAGTGCTTGGGCTACGGCCTCTGTGCTGTTTCCTCCTCTCTCTTCATCAATCAGCATGGTTACATTTTCTCAGATTGGTCTGAGGACACTTCAGCAAACCCTTCCCGGCCCGCCCTTTTTGCCTACTTCACCTGACCTTTTCTTACTCCCCTGTTAATTCTCTTAGCATTCAGCAACATACTTTATCTTTTTTTGTGTGGTCTTCCTCTGTCATGGGAACACAAACTCTGTGAGGGCAGAAAGCCTTAGTCAGTTTGTTCATGGCTGCATCTGCAGTGCGTGGCAGTGCTTGGCAGTGGGTAGAGGTTCAAGAAACACTTGTTGGGTAACTGTCTATAAAGGCAATGTAAGGATAGCAAGGTGGTTCAGTGGGTCAAGGTAACCACTGCCACACATGATGGCACAGTACCACCCCTAGGATCCAGAGAGCAGGAAGAAATAAACTCTAGTTGTACACTGACTTCATGTGCATCTTGCCACTTGGGCCATGGTGCTGGCGTGTGAGCACAAGCATACATGTGTGCATGTACACACACACACACACACACACACACACACACACACGCACACGCACACGCGCACGCGCGCACGCGCACACGCGCGCACGCGCGCACGCGCACACGCGCACACGCACACGCACACGCACAAAATATAATTTTTAAAGGCACGTATAATACTGCAAACAAACCTCCAAAACATTTTTATTTAAAATTCTGGATAATGTAGAAAAATAGTTTTAATTACATACAGAAATAAAACTCTTCATAATTAAATTAGTTCATATCGTTTGGTGTGTAGGTTCAAGTTTTAACAGAACTTACCATTTCAAAAAAAAAAAAAAGTCTAAAATATAAATCTTTGTTCTCAAAACTATAGTGTGAAGTAATTTTCTCAGATCATTGCTGTCATGTTGTACAGTAATGGGTATGATTTAACCGTGCTCTTTTGGTTCTCAAGCAGTGGCCACTTAATGGTGATAAATGGTAGCCATAGCTTAGGCTTCATACTTTACAGTATGTGACAACCATGGTTTAGGAAGAGCATATAGAAACGAAAAATGGTTAAGGCAGACAAAATATAGTAGACTGGTTTCATGGTTTTTTCAATTTGTGTCAAAAATATTTAAAAGAGATTAGTTTACAATCACCATTTTGTTAGGTATGTATCATCATCCATAGTCCCTTGGCACAAAAAGTGAGACACTACCCACCCTTCTAGGTACAGTTCTCTGACAAGACAGAAACAAAGAAAGCTAAGAAAAGAGAGAAGAAAGAGAAGAGGGAAAGAAAAAGCAAGAGATGAGAGTTTCCTCGGGGCTAAGAAGCATGAGATAGTAGTGAGAAAGTACTTGTGGTTTGATTGTTTGTCACAGATAGGGTCTTGTTATCTAGCCCAGTTTGCCCCTGAACCTACTACATCCTTCTGCCTCAGCCTCCTGAATGCTGGATTCCAGGCATGTGCCACCAAGCCAGACATAACCGTTCGAAGCATGTCAGGCAGCCAATGCATTTTACTTTCATACAGAACATTACTACCAGGATGTGAACAAGACCTGACTCAAGGAGGTTTCTCTGAAGCCCATCATTATGGGATCTGCATTTGACACTTTGTCCCCTCCCTGAAAACGAGACAGACAGGTACTCTAGTGTCAACAGTCAGACTGATTCACTTTCAGATGTGAGTCTGAACTTATTTACAGACATGGCCAGCTAAATTTGCTTTCAATATTCTTTTGGAAATGAAAAACAAAAAAAGGACAATTTTCATTCCTTAAAAATGCAATGTCTCTTCAACATGAACTTATGGTGCACATGTGTACTGCACTGCCAATGGCCCATCTGTAACATCTGTGCTGTGATTGTCTTTTACATCACGTTTTCAATAGTGTGCTCATGGCTACCTGACACAAAGAAAGCACCAACAGACCAAAATTTAAATGGAAAGAAAAAGTTCCCTCTATTAAAATCCCAAGTCTTAGTTTGCTCTGTTTGAACAGCTGAGGTGATCAACAGCTACATTCATCATAATGGTCAGCACTAATGGTCAGCTCAGGATTCGAGGATATATCCAGAAAGTTAAGACATTTAATAAATACAGTTTTGGAAATGATGGAACACATATATATCCACACACGGGCAGTCTAAGACAGAAGAGAGTCTTAACTAATTTGACTTAGTTAAGTGGGGAGATATTTCAAACTGTTTTCTACATTTTAAGGTGCATAATTTTCTTATCTGACTTGAAAGCCGAAATTAAGGCCCAGAAGCCACTGGTGATATAAGCAGCTGGTATCTGTCACCATGCCTTGTTGAGAGTCTTACACTGACAACTGATGTAACTGTATTTTTTATAAGACCAAATGGCTCAGGAAACTCGTACGTTTTCTAGTTTTAAGCTGGTAGGCTCATGTTTGAGGGAGCGAAAATGTAAGCACAAACTTTAGATTGGCTTTAGATAGCATGCCTTTCAACATATATAATCCATGAAGGAGATATTACCCAGGACTGTAAAGTGTGGGGGGATATTGAGCCTGTGGGATACACCAAATTTTCAAAGCCAAAGAACATCTGTCTTGTCAGCCTTTTGTACTGCTGAAGCTCACATTAGCTACAGTCGGGGAAAGCAAGCCCTCTCCTTTGGGAAAACCCAATACAGACTCATGCCAAAAATTAGTATCTTATAGAAGAAGTTAATATAGGTAGCTTTAGCCTGTCCCCCCTCCCCAGTGTTTTAAAAAGAATTTTATTTTCTAAGTGTGTGTGGGGGTACCTGCAAAGGCCAAAGGATTCTCTGGAGTTATAGGTGGTTTTGAGCTGCCTAACGTGGGTGCTGGGAGCTGAACTCAGGTCTCTTCCAATGAGGTACTTGCTCCTGACCTCTGAGCCATCACTCTAGTCCCCCTTCAGTGTTTTTAGTATGGTTTGATAGAGTTGGTATAAATGTATGTGAACCAGAAAGAAAGCAATGGAAGTTTACAGATGATTGCAAATGTGTATCCTAATCCAAATAAAGTTGACCACGAAGAATAAAGAGAAGCAAATAAATATAAATTAACTTTAACTGTCATCCTCCCCCTCTACCTCTGCAGTGGGGTATCTACTAAAATACTTAAACCAATGCAGAGGCTTTTGATTTGCTAAGAAACCAGAACACAGGTATTGTAAATTTAGATAATGACCAATAAGCAAACAACACATTTTTCTTAACTGGGTGTTTCAAAATCCTAATGCAGTAATAATGTGATTAGCCCACACATACTCTGAGTTCAAACTGATGCCAGGACTTGCTTACAACACAGCACTAACCGACTGCAGACCCTTGTCATCTCCTCAAGTCATGGTTCCTTCACCAGGTATCAGTCAGTCATATTGGGTTTTATGAAAACAAACAATGATTTAAATATGACCCCCAAATAAACACCTCCTATAGTAATTTTTATTAAAGAATTCACATTGTTTAAAACTATTCAATAAATTAGCATGGTATACCAAAATGGCAATAAATTAGCAATCTTGTCTCTATATTTTGATCAAGTATCAGCTCAGATGTCTTATACAATACCACACATGAAATGATGCACCAACCCAATAGTACTGCAACTCAGTATTAAGAGTACAACACTGAACAATGAATACACTGGGCCTTATCTCTGTATGATGATTTCGGCCATTCTGATACTGTCCTTAGGTCCATCTGTGTGTCGCTTTGCATCTTACAAACAGAGTTACAACGTTAACCCAAAGAACAGCTTAAATGCCATTTCAATGGCAATTTCTGAGACTGAGTCGTGAAAACAGACATATAGTTCCTGAGGCTGCGGGTTAAGGAAGAGCCGCCTGCAGAGAGGAAAAACCATGGTCATTTCAGATCTTAAGGGCGATACAATCCATTCTATTTGTTTTCTTTCAGTTTTGGGAAAATCAGTAATAAACTGAAAACAAAAACAAAAAATACCACTGCCACCAGTGAATCTAAAGCTACAGAAAATAGAATACAGTCCAGTTTTTAAATAAATAATGTATGTCTTAATGTTATTGTCTTAAAACATGTAAAAACTCCTATTTAATCAATGCTTATCACCATACCCCAGTCTTGGATATTAAACCTGTTTATTATTACCATCTGGCAATACTGCCTATATCATTTTAAGCACAGTAGCCATTAATTTATTCTATTGGCACTTATATTTTAAACTGCTATTATTGTTAAAACATTGTAACAGTGACAACTCATTAACTCATTTGCAGATGAAATTGGGCTAACACTACATTTCTCTTCTCCAGGATTCCTGCAGTATGGTTGTATGGTCTAATCTATTATGTATGCATATATATATGCATACACACACACATATATAACACATAGTGAGTGTACATATTTCAGATCTCAGATTTCTTCTACAAGATTTAAGGCTTGGAAATGATGGCTTTCTTTGCCTCTGGGTCCAGCACTCTGCTCACTCATCCATCTGCCCCACTTGCCCAGCACAGTTCCATCTACCGCACCTTCAAATTTTATCAAGATGCTGCTATTGAGTGCCAGGGCCAGTTACAGACAGACATCATTCGTGCAGAAGACAAGTAGGAATCCTGATTTCATGAGGCTGGCATTCTTGCCTCTGCACAAAGCACCAGACAAGAAAGCCAGGAGGCAAACCCAGAAAAACAGTAAAGGGGGTAGTGAGGAGAAGACAGGGTGCTGCTCTGTGAGGGCGGGGAGCTCGTTATGGGTCCTCTTTGAAAAGATAACCTGTCAGTGTTGATGGATGTGAAAGGGGGAAACCCTTTACAGAGGGAACGGAGAAACAGCTGCCCAGTGGCAATGAGGCTGGCCCACAGTGGACAGACAGAGTGACATGGACAGAAGGGTCTTGAAGGAGTGGGTGGAAGTGAGGAATAGAAGGGAAGAGGGAAAGAAGGGAGAGAGAAAATAAAGGAAGATGCGATGGGAACGAGCAAGGAATGTGTGTGGGTCCTCTCAGAGATCTGGGGGGTCCCTGAGCAGCCTCATCCTGATGGTCCCCTCTTCCTTCCTCCCACCCTCCCCCTCCCCCTCTTTCTTTCTTTCTTTCTTCCTTTTTTTTTTTCCACAACGTCAATGTTCTTTGATCAAATCCCTCCCCCAGTCATTCTCTCCTATCTCTACTGGAAGGACATGAGGGAGCTTTTAGGAAAAAAAATCTCAAAATAAAACATCAAAACTCTACAATATATTAAGAGATTTTAGCGTGCCGATACTCCCAGGCCGAGGCTTTGAGACATCTCTGCTTTCCCTCCTGTTTGGCCCTATTTTCTCATTCACACACGTCTGCACACTTACCCTACCACCCAGTACGACATCACTGGTGGTGTCTTTTTCTGATCAGTCCAGTTTTCAGGTGAGCACTCAAACAGCACACCGTGTTCTTTCACAGGGCACAGAGAAGACACCGAATCTGCAGACTCCGAATGATCTCCACCACTTAGCGCTTTCTTTTTCTACAAATTAGCATCAATTATGAGTATGAATTAGTATTGACAGTGCTATTTTAAAATGTTTGGAACTGGGAATGTAGCTAAGTGGTAGAGTGCTTGCCTAGAGTGCATGGAGCCCGGGGTTTAATCCCAGAAGTTGAAAAATAAAATGGTTTCACATGAATATTTGATGATGATGATGTTGGCTGATTCTGGTACTAAGAGTCTCCAATGCTATTCTTCCTGTTAACCTGCAGAAATCCCTATTCTTCTTCAATGCTTGATTTAAACATTATCTCCTAAGATAGAATACAAGCTTCCACCTTAGGCAGAGAGCAAGCACTGCTCTTCTCTCCATTTTTGTTTCTTTATTCAAAATGGGCTCTCACTATTTATCCCTGGCTAGCTGGAGCTGGTCCTAAGCTTACTGTCTCTCATTCTGCAGTGGTTGGATTAGACACGTGTCATCATGTTTGGTTTATTATTTTTTTTCCTTTTTAGAGATTTGTGTGTGTGTGTGTGTGTGTGTGTGTGTGTGTGTGTGTGTGTGTGTAAATGTCAGTGCCAGTGTGCGCTCACAGCGGCCAGCTGTCCTCCTTGAAGCTGTGTTCCCCAAACAGCCGCACAGCCTTCTCCCTCTCCGTTCATGTCTGTTCAAAGCTTGTTCGACGTGATCAGAGGGAACTTGTAAAACAGTAACCCACACCACTCAGCCTGCGACTAAAGTTCCGCTTGACACTAGCTCTACTGGATTTACTATTTATTAATTTATTTAGCTCCGTCATTAGAGATGGGCTTCAGGGAACGGCTTTAGTTTGTTTCCTTTCATGGTACCTAGAATAGTGTGTGGTGCAGAGCAGGTACCTTAACATGTAACGAGAAAGGACAGTTTCTGTTGTTGAATATGACCGAGTAAGGTGAGGACGTTCCCAGAGCGTCCACTGCTGTGTTAATATGGGAGGGAGAGCCCAAGCATTGGAAGCAGGAAGGGCTCCCTGGTCCAGCACAACCCTGTTATAATAGTTTCTAAGAACCCAAAAGTGTGGAAGACAGAACTCTACTGTTGCATGGGCCCTGAAAAGTGATATGATCCAAAGAGTCAGGGCTGCTCACTCCCAGCTCAATGTTCTTCACAGAATTGGTGTGCTGCATGTATCCCACGTGTTTTCAGAAGGGCGCTCCTGGACGGTTGATAGATTGGATACAAATCCCTCCACTTCTCCCTCCCCCTTTTTTAAAGACTTATTTTTTTCTTTATGAGTGTATGTGTGTGCCTATGTGAGTTCACATGCTCCACATGTGTGCAAGTGCTTAAGGAGGCCAGAGACCCTCAGGTCCTCTCTGCAAGAGCAGAAAGAGGTCCTAGCTGCTGAGCCACTCTTACTGTTCTCACTTCTTTGAGACAGGGATCATATCGCTCAGGACACCTTCAGACTTACTATGAGTTTGGACATGATTGTTTGAATTTCTCATCCTCCTGCCTCCATGTCAGAAGTGTTAGGATTACAGATGTTTGCCAGTTAGTTCACCATAGGAGATGGAACCCAGGGCTTCCCGGATGAGAGAAGCACTTTACCAACCGAGCTGACAGCTACAGTCCTAGCGTAAGCCTCTCAAGTTTTTACTAGTCCCGCTGTCACCACAAGAAGTCAATTGATCCTTTAAGTATATATAATATTACTACTTAAGTATGGGGTGCAACATTAAATGAAATTTCATCCCAGATTGAAACACTAGCTACCACCTAACAAATGGTTAAACCACAAAGACACGAGTGGCTAGCTGATAATAAACTACGCTTTGCCATGGAAAACCCGGTCCACCATTTCCAGAAGTAAGATTCCAGGCCACAGGACTGAGCAGAACTGAACACTGCTGGTCATGCTGATTAAAGAGAACAGAGAGCTGATATTTGCTTACCTCTTCCTTCAACGTCTGCTGGAAACCTGCACGGATAGTGAGACAACATTGATGGAAATTCTTTATTAGTTGAGAGTGGATGGAACCACCTAGCTGAGCCACCTCTTCATGGGTGGGAGTGATAAAGATGCCTTGTACTGTTTCTAAGGCAACATAGTGGAAGAGTGTATTCTCAGGACCGGAGGTCAACCTTGGAAAAATGAGAGAGAAAGAAATTTAAGTAAATTTAGAAGAACTATTTTATTTTGAATTTTGTAGAGTTCTCACAAGACTATGTGAAATAATATTAGCAGTACAGTTATAGATGGAAATCTGAGCCAAATTAATTCCCTATCCTTAACTAAAGCACATATTAGGCTATTGTTAGTTCCTTAACAGAGACAAACAGTGCCAGCTATGGATGGATAAACACCAATTCATTTGTAAATAACTTAAAGTCTCTTCACTAAACAACCAAATTGGCTAAGCCCTCTTTTTCCATGGTTCATAATGAATAACTGAGTTCATGTTTGGCATAGATTTCAATAAGCCATAAAAATGGTATCAGTTTAGAGTAGGGCATATACAGTATTATCGCCCACCAAACTAAACTCATTGAAATCAGCAGCATCAAACTTCTTTGCCATGGCAATGATACTGATGATCCTGAAGGAACATAAGATTATTAGCAATTACAAAGTTAGACTAGAAGCTCTACCACTGTGCCAACAGGTGATAGATTCTACAATACCACAACCTTCTTCTTGCTTATATTCTGTTTAAAGGAGGTGGAACCTTTAAAATGAGGCTGACAAAAGTATCACACAATAGCCAACTTTATTCAGAGCATCAGACAATTTATACTCTGATGGTTAAGAGGAGTCGCCTGAGTAAAGAGTACATTCATGAGGATAAGCTGCATGCAGCGGGTAAGCCACATGCAACAAAAACATGTTTTTCCATAGATGCATATAAACAAATAATAATAGCCAATTGTAATGAATAATCTGAAGTAAACTCACTCCTAACTGCTACACCTGGGATGGGCATGAAAACATTCCAAGAACAATTCCATATTTTTGAAGAAACTGAGGTCACAAGATTCTTGTCATGGTTTCTTGGAATTTTCTCACAAGTACTCAGAAATCTCACAGTCCGTTCTTGGACCGTGTTCTGACAATATTTGCTTACTGTTTTCAGTTTTTCTTTTCTTTCCTATCTCTTCCCTCTCCTCCTGTATTTAATCTCAGATAGGTCAACAGAATCTATAAATAATTTTATGTTTTTCCTGAAGGAAGACAAGTTAAATGAATAACAAAAAGACAAGAAATAACAGTTATCATGAATGTCTTCTATGTGCCACAGTGTGTGTTTGAAAGTACCTTAGTTCAATTTCCATAATGCCCACGCATGGTATTAAATGTTTTTGTGGTCCTTTTAGCCATGGGGACGTGTCCAGCACTGGAATGCTGACTCCACCTAGGGTTTGCCTGACCCTGTAGCCAGTTCTTTCTGTACCTTGTCTTTTACTCTCCACTGCTGAGTGTCAGGAGTCAGGAGGCCAATGCAGTAAAACCAGGGACCTTCACGCCAAGCAGTGTCATGGGGGCGGGGCTCAGCTGGGATTGTTGAAATAGAGAGTGGATGTGACTTTGCCATTGAATAAAATGCTTGGCGTAAAAGATATTCTTATGTCATGTATTTACAAAGGTGGTACATACAAGTTAGAGTAATTTAATACGTTTATCTAATAAAATGCTTTTAAAATGAACTCTCCACATCTTTAACGAATAAGTTATACATGTTTGGCATCTTTTAAAGTAAGAAACCCTATTATTTATACATGTGGATTTGCATAAGCTATTAAACGTGAAAGAAAGTTTCCTTTTACTGGACATAATGTCAAAACAATGTATGTATTTTAAAAATATGGTATGGCAGTAATGAAATAACCTCAAATTTTGCAGTTAACTGCTAAATTTCCATTTTAGCAGTTTTCAAAGGGAGTTCAGCTTACCATAGAAGGTTGGATTCACATTTGTTTGTTTAAAAGTGTTTTAATTATTAAAAATTAAACACGCACACATGGAAGTATTGAATACTAAATTCTAACATATTAGATTTTCGGAGTGCTATTTTGTCAGATAAGTTATCATACTTTTGCCCTAACTTCAGGTAAAAAGCACTTTTTGGCAACTGCCATTGCACTTAGGAACACATGATTAAGAAGCTGGTGGTCACGTACCCACTCTTCCTGGGTAATTGAATTCTCATTCAACATGTTTCATTGCGTATGTGCAACTAATGCTGTTTTACCAGCTGGTCCCACACATGACATCAAAATTAAACACCAGGCAAGAAGATTCTGGCAGATTCAGTAGCTAACCACAAAATAAACGTAAACGAAGATTTAGCTCAGTCAGCAAAGTGCCTTACAAACATGAGGAACAGAGTTCAAATCTCAGCACCAATGCAAAAACCTGGGCATGGTGGTGCACCTTTGAAACGTCAGCTGTGGAGAGGCAGAGACAAATGGAGCCCTGGCGCCAACCTACCATTCTTAGTTAGGAACAGGCAGTGAGAAACCTTGTCTCAAAAGACAAGCTAGGCAGATCCTGATGAATGACAATTGAGGTTTTCCTCTAGCTTCTACACATCAGCATACACACACACACACACACACACACACACACACACACACAAATACACACACACACACACACACACAGACTATATAACACTTCATAAGGTAATTATACATTCCTTTTTTGTTTAAGTCTTTACCTCAGAATTCCTTATTCAATTTAAGTTGGAGTTTTATGTGTTTGCTCGGGACCAGATTTTAGGACCCATATTCTGAGAGAGAGACACACAGGGAGAAGTTAGTGGGATGTGTTCTGTGGAACTACAGAAGAGGAATGAGTGAAGGAAGCAGGATAGGCAGACAGAGAAGCTGAGCTGTGCTTCAACTGCCACAGAGGTCTTCATGTAACACTTGGAACCAGGGCGCATGGATGGCCTTGCCCAATTGTCTTGAATTTGGGCAGATGGCCAACCCTTTGTTCTCTAGAAGTGAGCATTCTGAGCTGTATGGCATTAGCAGATATCATTTCCAGGCACAGGGCTAAGGATAACCAGGCATCTACTAGAGTGTAAAATTAGTCTTTAAACTCTAATTTAAAAAGAAGGCATCCAAAAAGTATGTTATCTGTGGAAAAGAGGTAAAGAGTGACTCTTGCATTTTAAAATACTACTTCTGGTGTTTTCATTAGAGTACAAATATGTTCATTTCCCTAAATGTGTAATGAAAGATGATAGAAACACTATAGATATGATCTCATATCTGTGCTATATCATAATTATGCTCATTGAATCATCTCTGTACTTTCTCAAAAACAAGGAGTTTAAGTGAAAAGGCATGCTAGAAGTTTCTTACTTCATCATGTCATAGACTTCCAATTCTTTTTCTGAAAGCTCTTTTCTCGAAGTTCCCAAATGAAACGGACTTGGAAGTGCTGACTTCTTTCTAGCAAGCTGGAAGATACGTATGTCAGTTTGTATCTAAGGATAGGATCACACAGCAGAAATGATTCAAAAGTTTAAAACCTAAGAGCACTACTTTTGTGCCGCTCCTTTTAAGTATTTCTGATGCTAATTTACATTTCTTATTCTTTGCTAAGGAGGTGTCCAAGGTCAAGTCACAGAGAAAACTCCCCACCAGTTCCATCATGGATGTGTGCTTGTCTCTCTAGCTGCTGTCTGAACTCCTCAAGGTCAGGCAGATCTGATTCTTATTCACGGCAGCTGATTAGAGCTTGGTCATTATATAAATTACCCAAATCCTCTTGATCTCTGTTTCCTACTAATTTTACCAAGTGAGATAACAGGCTGTAGCTAGGATGTAAAACATACATGGAACAAACACATTCTGTTCTGGCTCCAGCAGCCTCCCACTGCTGTGCATGTCACAGCACTGGAGCCCATTCAGACTCAGCTTGTCTTCTGCCTTGCCTGGCCTCATCTCTATCCCCCGATGGCAAGTTCAAAGCTGTGTGGAGAGACATCAGCATCCCAGGAGTAAGTGCAAAGCTCCCGAGGGTGGTGAGGACTTTGACAAATGTGGAGGTATCTTATAGTGCGTGTGTGGGGGAAGTCAAGGGAAGTCACAACCTCAAGGACGAGCATTCACATCTTTAATGTTTGTGACATTCATAGATGTAGATTAAGAACCTTACTTATTACAAATAGGCATCTCCTCTTCCCCACTCCGATCCTCTGTTTCTGTTGAATGTTTTACTGGCTACGTAGACTGACACTGAGACTGCCCCACAGCCAGGACACTTTGTCACCCTTATCAATGCAGAAGAAAGGCCAATGTATGTGGCTGAAGCTTCTCTGCCTGGAAGCACTGTCAAAAAATGTCCTAGGTGCCACAGGGCTTATGTCTCGGCACTTCTTTCTTTCTCTTTCCAATTCTAAGTCTTTTATTAATTATTATTAATGACTAAAACACCCACCATTTCAAATAAGGAACACTCTCCCAATTGAAAAAAAATTCTCTAAATTATTGCTCACAATGTAGACACTGGAATGAACACACACCTTAAGGAAGGTCACATTGTCGTCTGGACCTTCGGACTCTCTTTGTTTCCGTACTGCATCTGGGGTAGTATGTGGGCTCAGGCCAACACCTTCTTCTCCTTCACTAGGCTCACGGCCTCCACCAATCCGGGAGGGACTGGGCTTCCGTGCCTTGAAGGAATAGTCACTGAAAAGGGTTCTTTTGCATGTTGGAGAGGTTGCTGTTTTGGAAGGCCCCTGCAGCCTACTGAGGATAGGCGAAGTGGTCAAACCATCTGCCTTTTCACGGGGCACAGCAAGGAACCAGTCAGCACAGGACAAGCAGGGCCCCGGGCGTGTGGCTAGCTGTTCCTCTATGCGGGAGTCTACTCCTTCCAGCTGATGAAGGGTGGCTCTGACCTGATCTACGTAGATGCAATCGGGACCAGGGTTCCCAGTCGCTTTAGATGCACAGCCTCCAGCTTCTAACAGCACACACAACATATAATGTCGCTGTAAAGGAAGATTGGTACAGGTTCAATTGAAAATATTTAATATAGTCTGTATGTATATGCTTGTAAATACTAAAGACATATGGGCATTTGCAAATACTCAGTGAGTTCTGAAAACCTCTTCTTTCTCTTTCCCCATCATCAAAGCTCCCTAACCACAATGGCAACAATCCTACATCGCTTTATTTTGGTAAAGCAACAATTCACCATCAATCATTTCTCTTAGTACAGAGAAGTCCTGTCTTAGTCGGGATTTCTACTCCTGCACAAACATCATGACCAAAAAGCAAGTTGGGGAGGAAAGGGTTTATTCAGCGTACACTTCCATGTTGCTGTTCATCACCAAAGGAAGTCAGGACTGAAACTCAAGCAGGTCAGGAAGCAGGAGCTGCTGCAGAGGCCATGGAGGGATGTAACTTACTGGTTTGCTTGCTTCCCCTGGCTTGCTCAGCTTGCTCTCTTATAGAACCCAAGACTACCAGCCCAGGGATGGCACCACCCACAAGGGGCCCTCCCCCCTTGATCACTAATTGAGAAAATGTCTTACAGCTGGATCTCATGGAGGCATTTCCTCACCTGAAGCTCCTTTCTCTGTGATAACTCCAGCCTGTGTCACGTTGACACAAAGCCAGCCAGTACAAGTCCCTAAGACAACTTTCAAATAGCCCCCGTTATCACCACCCTCAGTCAGACAGGGCTTACGTAAGCCCAGGCTGCCTTCACACTCAAGCTTGCAATCCTCTTGCCTCAGCCTTCCAAGGGCTGGGATCAGAGGGATCGTTAACATGATGGCCTCGGCTCGTATTGTTTTATGAAAGCATGTGTTCTTAAGCAAGTAGGTTTAAAAAAATATAAAATGAAATTCAAGAAAGAAGTACATAACTTACCAATCCGACAATTAGTAAGAAATATCTCCCTTCAGGTTCCTGGAAGACCTCAGTGTCTGAGTCAGAAGGGGGCTGGAGGTGGTGTCGTGGGAACACTTCTCTCCATATTATCAGCTGGCCAATCCTTTGCTTTGCTGCTAAAGGCAGCAGGCAGTACTGACGACAGAATGCAGCGATCTCAACAACATCATCCTTAGGCAGATGGCTGCACACCATATAACCCTGGGATTTAATCATGAAGAGTCAAAGTCAGCTAGTAGCATAGAACAGTGATTACATATTTCTAGGAATTGCAACAAACACCTCAATCGTAGGCTTAAAATAATGCAGTTTTAAAGGAACTAAGCTAAGAGTCATCAGAATTCCATGCTACTGGTCTGAGTCAAGCTGCAGATCAAGTCTGACAACTGAAGGGACTTAGCAGACAGACTACTGCACAAAGCAAGATCACCTCAAGTAGGATTGATTATCTTGAATGTTTGGTTAAACTAGGACTAGAAAGAGAAGTGGGGTCAAGGTCAGCACAGACATTCTTTTCTGTGTGCCTCCTGAATCATCCGACTTTGTTAAATATGTTATATACTGTTTTTAACGATATTTCTAAGTGAAATATGTAACTGTCTTGATTCCTTTAATGGAAGTAGTTACTCGGTGCTTCAAGACGCAATGTATTTCACTTCTGAAGAAGAGGTTAAAAGAGCAAGAACACTACTGCAAGAGGAAATTAACAATATATTGCTGGAGACAGCTCCGCAGGCACTGGCCACCGAACCTGAGGAAGCGAGTTTGATCCCAGGAGCCCCACAGTAGAAGGAGAGAACAACCCCTTCGAGTTGTCCTTGGCCTTCACAAGCTCTGTGGCTCACAGGTACACACACACTAAGTACATGTAATTTTTAAAATTCTGCAGAAAGGAACATAGTGCTCTTCTGTCTTACATATCTTCTAAGTACCCTTTCACTTCTGCATGCTTGGAAATGCCTGAGCATGCAGTGAAACATGCATATTCACTGCACTTACAAATTTCTGAGGTCTCATTTCCAGATCACAGTCTGGTCTGCAAAGTGGTAACATTTCTTCCATGTGTGTACAAGTTTGAGAAGATCTACTTTAGGTCCATGTATATAGCAGTTGGATAGGTCTATGTATGTAGCAGTTGGATATTGATAGATATTTTAAGCTTCAACTTACCTTGTAAAACAGAGAAGACCCCAAAATTGTGTACAGCCGCCTCATGTCATAGTAATCCTCGGACTGGGGGAAGGGGGATTCACAGTTGGTTTATAATTAGTACTTATTTATTCATTTTTATTCAGAAGATTAAAAAATATTCTACTTGAGTTGAAGTAAAGATTATACTCATTAGAAACAACTTGCTCCGGTACCTAGGACATCAGTGCTAGAGGACTGAGGTGAAAGGCCCGTGTGGTTACTTGTCCAACAGCTTTATCTGTGGTTCTACAATATAGCAGAACACATAGCATTTTCTCTGCCATGAGGGACTTTGAAAATAATTCTGTTGTGACAGGACACTATTACAATCCACAATATCTGATATTACCACACACTAGTTTTGAAAGCACAAATTAGCATGCTCTCTTTGTGGGAGAGTGAGTGGTATCCAAAAAAATCTGAACACACATACTGTTTGAGTAATCCCTCTTCCAGGGATCTGCAAGATGACCACATGAATCAAGACATTTTTGTAAAGGTCAAAAGTGAATTATTTGGAATACAGAGAAGTTCCAGCTAACGCCACATTCAGTGATGGGGGGATGAACAGCTAAGTTTGAAGTCATGTCAGAGAACAGCACAGGTTTTAGAATAGTGCAGGCATACAAGGTAGAGGATGTGGAACATGGAAGCTCCAGAACAAAGTAGCATCATTGGTTTTTGCTGAATGGTGTGCACCTTCCCACAGCTACATGCAATATGTGTGATTATACATGTGGGGTTTTGGGTAGGAATTTAAGGATATAGATAAGTCTAGAAACATACATTCCAAACTCTGAGAGGAGTTACGCCTGGGATGCCAGTGGGAAAGGATGAAGAGAGATATTTGTCTTTGTCACTTCCTGTAACATGAATCTTCTAATTTTATACTTAAGAAAGAGGAAATGAAAAAATCAGAAACAACCTGTACTGGTTGGTTTTGTGTCAACTTGACACAAGCTGGAGTTATCACAGAGAAAGGAGTTTCAGTTGAGAAAATGCCTCCATGAGATCCAGCTGTACAGCATTTTCTCAATTAGTGATCAAGGGGGGAGGGCCCTTGTGAGTGGTGCCATTTATGGGCTGGTAGTCTTGGGTTCTATTAGAAAGCAGACTGAGCAAGTCAGGAGAAGCAAGCAAGCAAACCAGTAAGCAGCATTCCTCCATGGTCTCTGCATCAGCTCCTGCTTTTGACCTGCTTGAGTTCCAGTCCTGACTTCCTTTCATGATGAAGGGCGATATGGAAGAGTAAGCTGAATAAACCCTTTCCTCCCCAGCTTGCTTCTTGGTCATGATGTTTGTGCAGGGATAGAAACCCTGACTGAGACACAACCTAAGTATCTTTGAAACTGTTACACCCGTACAATGCACTGCTACTCAGCAATAAGAGGACTGAGCAGAGCAGGGCATGGTGGCACGTGTCTGTGAGCAGAGCTCAGGAGGCCGAGGCAGGGGCGCTGCAAGCCAGATGAACGATTACAGCGCCATCAGCTCCTTCATATCTGCCACTGCCTGAGTTGGAGTAGGTGAGTGTGGGCTCATATTGTTTCCTCATATCTTGCTCTTTCCCTCCCTCTTACTAAATAGTTTCTAACCAATCCCAGACACACTTGTTCTGTAAAAGCTTCAGTGTAGTCTAAGGGGCTGGAGAGATGGCTCAGTGGTTAAGAGTGCTTACTGCTCTTATAGAGGACCCAGGTTCAGCTCTCAATACACACAATTGGAGCACAACCACCTGCAACCCCAGTTCCAGGGGATCCTATGCTCTCTTCTGGTCTCTATGGGATCAAACATGTATATGGTACACAGATATACACTCAGATACACACATACACATAAAATAAAATAATTAAAAATAATGTACTTGGCTGGGCAGTAGTAGCACACACCTTTAATCCCAGCACTTGGGAGGCAGAGACAGAGGGATATCTCTGAATTTGAGGCTAGCCTGGTCTACAGAGTAATTCTAGGACAGTCAGGGCTACAGAGAAACAGAAACGCTGTCTTGAAAAACAAAACAAAACAAAACAAAAAGTACTCTAAAACAGAAGATACACCCACCCCCCCCCCACACACACACCCACACACACGCCATTGTTTAAAGATTTATTCTTGTCTTATACACAGCCATTAGCACTACATTACCTTAACTGTCTCACAGATGTCTACTTATATATTTATTACTTAGAGACAGGGCTCACTGTGCAACCCAGGTCAGTCTTTAACTTGAGATTCAACTGTCTTTGCCTCCTTAGCGCTGGGATTAACGGTGTGTGCCACCATGCCCTGCCTCATGGATATTTTTAACAAACTTGTTTGATGAGAAGCCAAGGAAGACTGCACACTGAAGTTGGGTCACATGGTTAAATCTCTTTCAGGCTCTTTCTCTTTTGCCTCTGCCTCCCTCTATCTTTTTGTCATTTATTTGTTATAGAGAGAAACTATCCCATGTTTCCCAGTCTGGATTTGACTGATTATAACTTCCCTTCCACAGATAGTCTTGATCTGCCCTTTACCGAATGGTGTTATTTCATGGGGGGTTTGTGTGCTTCCGCACTGTGAACAGTGTTTGTTGTCAACTTAGGAATCTAAATCATGTGGGAGGTAAACTTCTAGGCATGTTTGGGAGGATTTTCCGGCGTATCTTAATTGATATACATATGGAGACACATCTTCACAGTGGGCAGGGCCACTCCCTACGCAGGAGTCGAGGACCACATAAACAGAGAGCAGGCTGAACACTGCCAGCATACGTGCTCTACTTGGCCATTTGGCTGCGCCACAGTGCGGCCAACCCCCAGGGCTCCTGCTGCTGGGACTCCCCTTCATGACAGGCTGCAACCTGATCCATGAGCCAGAATAAACCCTCTCTTTTGTCAGAGTGTTTATCACAGCAACAGATAAAGAAGCCAAGGCAAGTGCAGGCAATATGCTGCCTGTTGTCTTTCTGTTATCTCCATGTGGTCACCCTGAAGAACCTAGCCCCTTTTGGTGGTACTGTTGTTTATCTACTGTTAATGACAGCTACTGTTTATTGACAACTTATCTGCTGGTAGGAACTAGAAATTTAAAAAGTTGAAAGCCACACTTCCAGGTCTAAGTTAAGTTCACACCTACGGCGTTCCCAAGTCATCAAACTGTCTCCATCTCTGCCCTCGAGAAGCCCCAGCACTTGTTAGGCAATCACTGTGCAGCCAATGTCTGCAGCTGAACACAAAGCCGTGGCCAAGTAGACATCTGCCATTGTCAAACCAGAGGTTGCATGCTCGAAGTGCACGTGTCAAACACTCAGAATGACTGATTACAGACTGGAGTTCAACCTTGTGTCTCTGTGCAAATCTTCCTCTTACCAGTTCTTCGAAGTCCGCGGCCTCAAGGTCACTCAGTGCGGTGTCCAGTTCCACCTATGTGAACACAGGAAGGGGCACTGAGCTGCCTGAAGGATTAATAGGTCTCTCTCTCTGTCACAATGCTTAGGAGATGTCTCAATAGGGAACTCGTGATTTTTAAGCTTTGCAAATATATAACAGTGACTTATTTAACATATGTGTTTTTAATTAAAAGTTGCTGCAAAATGTAAAAGCCTAACAATCAACACAAAATAATTTATGAGATTAAAAAAACACTTTCTTATTTTAAGTTAATTTTTTTTAACTTGTTAAACTTCTCAAAGCAAAATGAAAATCACTATTACTGTGCTAACCTATTTTAGGTCGTTTTTCTGCTTCCTGCGTGTTTTTCAATTCTGGGAAAATACCAACATTCTTCCCTGTCTCTCTCCTGGAAACAATGTTTTGAATAAAAGCGTTGCCAATCGTTATTCAGATTAAAACATCAAGGCAGGAGTTCTCCTGGGATTTGGCAGAGCTGAACTTCCCCACAGAGTTATTAGACAAAAATCTTTACATAGGATTTGGCTTTTGTTTCTATGGAAATTGCTGGAACTTTTCCTTAAAGCATTCACAACTTTAAAACAGAGTAAAATTAATCTGTAATGCATAAATGTGTATACATACAAAAATAGTTACTTAAATATGTAGCATACATATGATGTGTAAATAAGGATTCCCATTTTCTCCTCTGCCCTCTTTCCCTCACGGGCTAAGGCATTCTCTGTGGGGCTGTCTCACACTGTGCTCTACTGACGACTAAAGCTTCTGAGCCATTCGTCATGCCTTTCAACACGTTCACACAGTATGACTTATTAGTCATTTGTGACCCACATCTTCTTGCATCTAGCAAATACTTTGTGTTCTCTTGTTTGTTGAGAACCCTGCACCTTGAGAAAAACTGTCAGACAAAGAGACCAAATACTTGTGATTTTTGAATTTTGTTCTACTTGGTCTCCAGGCTGACATGAGACTAATAAACTCTTTCTATTAAAATAGGTGCAATACTGTCCCTCTAACAACGCCAGTGTGCCCGAGGAAAGCAAGACTGAAAAGTCCTCAAACATCTGGGAAAGAAGACAAAGGGAGACACCATCAAGTATTAAACACAAAACAAATTGTTTCCAAATTAAAACCAAATACTTCACTGAACATTCGCCAATCTGCCTCACGACTGTTTTAAACCTGAGTTTTTTATGGGATTAAATTCCTTACTATTTTCATTAAAAGATAGGTTGTCAATCAAAGCTACTAATCTAAGACAGTGAAAAATCTCAAAGAAAAGAAGAAAAGATTCTTTGAGCTTTTTTGGTAAAACAGAAAAGCTTTAGGGCTTCTGGTTCCGGGTCACATAGCAGAAAGCCTGAAGTAGGTACTCAGCCCAGACAAATCAAAGGCTCAACAGAATCAACAGTCAACTCTTCTGTGTCTGGAAGAAGGCAAGAACACAGCAAACTGATGTCCCCAAGACCAGACAGACAGACAGACAGACACTCACAGCTGCAGAAACCACCATCACAGTCAGGGCCAGCACAGCAAAACCTGCCCTGTAGTTGGCAAGCTGCCAGAGGCTCCATGCCGGGTAATTTCCATAGCTAAAAACTCATAAAAACCTAGGCTGTTGGGTGCCCCAAGCTTTTGTCAGTTTTCCCCCCAGGAGTCTAACCAGGTTGTCATAGTAAATGCCCTCCTGACACTAGAAAACACTAGGAAAGAAAGGGACCAGGGGGCCATACTCTAGAGCACTGGGCTTTCTTTAACAAAGCTTGGCTCATGAAGAAACTAGTTAACTATAAAACAATCCCCTGGGATGTGGTAGAACATAGTCAGCAATAGCCTTCCTCAGTGCAGAAGAGGGCCGGGTAACGTCCTACGTGAGGAGAGGGAAATGCCTGACTCCAGCTCACACTAGCTAGCCAGCCGGTGCCAGCAGAAGGGAGATGCTAAGGTCCACAGTGCAACAGTCCGCAGGCTCACTGGATGGCTGAGCCCTAAGCACAGACTAGGAGTGCTTCCCCCCCCGACACCTGGTCACTTCATCAGCAGGGCTACATCTGTAGTCCTTTCATATATACAACATGTCCAACTACCAAGATGAAAGGGTCACAAGGCATCAAACAGCCAGCCCACAAATTTAGGACAGGAAGTGTCCACTTAAGATGTGGCTGACACTAGATGTGGCTAAGATATTGGAATTAACAGCCAGAAAATTTAAAATAAAATGACTGAGATACTATTCAAGAAAAGAAGACCAGGTGAGCCAAGATGGAATTCCTAAGAAAGAACCAATTATGAGTCCAGGGCAAGAGTCTGGGGTGACTCTTAGTCAGAAGGTCAGCTCTCACTGGTACCTTCTGATTCTAAAGGGATCTGGGGGGCTTGCACCTCTCCTGGGTTAAAAGACTCAAGTAGGAGTGAGATAGGCTTTGGAGCCTTAAAGGCAACATTATCTAGTTTACTTCCTGTGTCAAAAAGTTGTGTTTTCTCATGAAAGCAGGGGTGAAGCCAACAGTGGAGGTTTGGTCTGGTGCTATGTATTGCAGTGCTAAATCGTGTAGGAAATCTGGGCCTAGAGTCACTTCTCACATCTACAAACTTTACTTGTGCAAACCTTGCTCCTTGATTTAAAACTATTGGTTAAATAAAATTGGCTACACCCAATTACTGGAGGGATTAGAGGCTGGTTAGGGGTAGAGAAGGAGACAGAGACAGACAGACAGACAGAGAAAGTGGGAGGGGGAGGGGGAGGGGAGGGGGAGGGGGAGGGAGAGGGAGAGGGAGAGGGAGAGACAGACAAGAAGAGAGAGAAGAAACCAGGAGGTGAAGGAGGAAGAATGGACAGAGAGGAAAAAGCTGCCATGAGGGGAGATGGGTCATGAAAAACAGCAAGTAACTGGGGCACACCAACAGGGAGGTAGCCAGGTCAGCAGTTAGAAAAGTAGATTAAAGGTCCCCCCACCCCCAGTAATTGTCAAAGCCAAATAAACTAACCACAGTCTGAGGCTCATATACTTGTAAGCTAGTCGGGGATAAGCTTAAAGTAGTTGTACTACATCCAACTGATATGTCTGATACTTTTAAGGGGGTGCAGCTCACTGGCAGGACGCTTGGCCAGCAGCATGCATGGGCTTGCTCCTAGGGTCAAGTTCTAGGATAAGAAAAAGAAGAGAAGATGGTCATTTTAGTCTGAGACTGTCAACTCACAGAACCAAGGACAAAATAAAAGACCAGCAGGTAAAGTGTCCTGTATATATGAGCTGACACCCCAACTTCAGCTAAGAACCACGTAACAGGGCCTCCACAGCTGTGACTGCAGTCACAGTGAGCCCTTCCCCACTTCACAGCTGAGTGCTTTCCCATCTCCACATTCGACTTAAATGATTAGTAGTAAACTGTCAGTCACTTGGGTATATGCTGAGGGACTTCATGAAGAATAGAATCTTGGGTATTTTCCCAGTAACACAGTCTGGGTTTCTTCCTGGGCAGAGAGGTAGCCATACAATGTCACCTCATTTAATACTGAGAAAATGCTATAAGTGAAGGGATTAAATGGTGGGCCACGCTAAAGGTTTCTGAATGGTCTTGTCAGTTGTGTAAAGTTACATGTGGTGTCATGTAAGTCATGAAGTCACTCTGAAAACACCTGAACATCGAGAAGCCCTGTGTTGGTTAGCTGTGTATGGAGCAAACCAAAACCTAAACATGTAGGTTCATAGCAAGGAACTAGAGATGTGGCTCAGTGGCAGAACATGATTTTTGGATGTAAGAGGCTGAGGGTTCAACCCTCAGAATCAAAAACAAAACAAAGAATCATTTGCAGTCAGCACACCTTATATTCTTAAGAATAACGCTAACGCAGTGAATGCAGATCACCAAAGGATTTGGTTAGTCACAGTCTTTTACTAGCGTCAAGGAGAGTAACACTTCGCAGCTTTAATCTGGACAGAAACAAAAGTGACCTTGGGTCATAAAATCAGAGCCACAAAACTGCCAAGTAAGACATTCAACTTAGATTTCTGACAGGAATTCTGAGTTTGGAAAGCTTAAATATAAAATATGATGAGAGAACCAATTTCTATTTTTAAGAATCATTTGTTGAAGTTTATGTCACTAGACCTCCTACTCCAGCAGCTTCTTCAATTGTTACCTATAATCCTGAAACACAAACACACAAACGCACACACGTGTGCTCACGCACACATGCACGCATACACCCCAAAGAGAAAGGGAGAAGAGGGCCAGCTCAGTCCTGGAACCTAGGCAGCGGTGGAGGGAGGGAACCAGCACACTAACCTATCCTATGCTCCACACATAGCATGGTGGCAGGCGTGCCCCAAGGATACATTCAAAAAATTATTTTACAAAGGAGGCAAGAATGCTCCAGGCTTAGAGCAGGCCGGCTGATTCTCATTTGGGACCCCTAAGATTACCTTGAGTTCCTTCGGAAGTATGAGCCAACGAACTCCAGGGAGGTTGTCCAACAGCACAGCACTGGCTGCATCGTACTGCTGGGCGCTGGGGCTGGCGCTGAGATGTAATTTACCCGGCCGAAGAGCCCGTTCAAAGAACAAGCTGAAGAAATGATCCAGACGAGGCGCGTTCTCGACCTGGCAGAAGGCACTGGAGAAGCAGGAGCTGGAAGTGAGCCCAAGCTGTGGAGAGGTCCATGACCTGCACTAGTTCAGGGGACTGGCTCTGCCCCAGCACTGACACTCTCCTCCTCCTGCTCCTGTAGCTACAGCTACTGCTATGGGGCTACTGAAGGAAGGTGACACCAGGGAAGAAGTGCTGGGCCAACATGGCCATGTGCACAAGAAAAGGGCCCAAGTACACACTTCCTTCCTCTCTATCTCCCACCCATTTACAACTCCCGGTATCTTTCAGGTAGTAGAGGATACAAAAGAGATTCTGAACTCTGCAGTACAACAGATTTGGCTTTGAATTGCTCTCACTAGGCAACTCACATTCGGCCAAAATCAACAGGCCTCTCTCTGAATTTTGGTTTCCAAGCTAAAACTGGGGTTAATGTGATCCAACTCACCTTCAAATCACCTAGCACTCTCTATACACAACTTTTTATGGTGCTCATTATGAGTATACGGGAAATACAAAATACGGAGCTAAGTTATTTTCTCCTCAGTTGAGGCACAAGCATTGGAGGGAGGAAGGGATACAGAGAGACAGAGGGGACCGGAGAGATTAAATAGCTGATTTAGACATGCAAGAGCAGCCCAGCACTAATCACCACTGCTCCTTGGACCAGCTCAGGAGATGACACAATGGCTGGCTTGTATAATGCCAAAGTAACATTCACTGACTCATCCTGCAAATATTTAAGTGCCTACTTTGTTCCAGCCACCATTCTCTTTGCTCTTTGTCTCTATTTCTAGGAGCAATAGAATCAGACAAAAGACAATGAATGCTGAGCATACATGCTGATGGAGTAAGACAAGGGGAAAACCGGTGGCTGGTCAGAAGGTCAGGTGTTTTATGTTTTTATTTGAAAGAGAGGATCTGCTTGGACATGTGAGGTCACATGTCCCTTCAGCTTCCCAAAGAGCTGCAACTGTAAGCATGCAACTTAGTAACCAATTAGCTTGCTATTTTAGAGTAAATGATTAAGAAACACTCTGAAAATAGGCCATTTAAGTTGATGTACCTGTATGAAGAAGACCCAGCAGGAGGGAAGAGGGCAGAGTGTGTGGTGGGGCAAATGTTGCCAATGTATAAGCAGGAGGTGGGTGAGGTTTGAGATCCGATCAGACAGGTAGGTAGGTGGGACCCAGGTAGTAATGCTGGTCATTCTAACTGATTTATGGAAATTAATTCATGGAGCAGGAATAAAGACAGAGACCCAGAAACAGCTACTACAGTACCATGGAGCAGCTGTTAGGCAGAAAACGGTGAATACAGAGAGGAATGGGTGGAGGAGTGGCCAGACCCTGTAGACAGCTGGGGGACAGAGAAAGGAAATCTAGCTTTCATTCCATCAGAACACTAATAGGAACCAGCTCACAATTTTAAAATGATCATACTTCTATGGACCTTTGAAAAACCTTTTAGAAATCTTTTTATAGAAAAAAGCTTAATTAAGAATTGTTACAAAATGTCTATTCGTAACTGCTTACATCCATGTGCTTCTTAAAGAACACAGACAAATTCCCATTTGTTCTCTTAACTTGCCCTTCAAATCCTGTTTGAACAAGGAAACATAAATTAAATTTGCTGCTACTATAGAGAAACTTTCATATCAGTAGGTGAAGTGCAGTGAAACGCAGCCCCTCTGCCCTTAACCTACTCTGTGGCCCACGCCCTTGGCCCCTCTGCCCTTAACCTACTCTGTGGCCCACACAGCAACTTCAGTAGTTTGTTGACATGCATGAAATCCATCGCAGAAAGCTGATCCCTGATAATCTGTTTGTACAAACAGCTCAACTAGGGCACAACACAGCAAAGTTTGCCACTCTAACAGAACTTTAAAAAGGCAATTAATACCATGGTCTCATTCCTCATTAAGTCATATTAGTAAAGGGGAAGACATGTTTGGAAGACCAGCCTTTTGCACCTCAGTTATTTGGAAGTTCCTAGTAAGTAATCAAGTCTGAAAGGGATGTGTCTCCTCACAGCTTCCTCCAGCAGAGAAGGTGATTTAAAAAATGATCTCTCCAGATTAACGTAATCACTGAAGTTCACCCCTGATGCCTTGAGCACGGTCCCGCCAAAGGTTCCCCATAGATAATCAGAGAGGGATACCACCATGTTTGGAAGAATGCATAAACTCTTTCAGTTTCTATACTGATATATGGCGTTCAGAGCAGAGGCATCACTTTCATCCCCAGAGGCAGAGATCCCACTGGAGAAAAATGTTTTTCAGGCATAATTCTCTATATTCAAATGATTAACAGTTACCTCAATTTTTCCCTTCAAATTAAGAAATATGTATCACATCATACTATACAGCTAAAAACCAAAAGCACCTACAACAGCCACAGCACTAAGAATGAGCGACAGTTGAGCGCTTGACCCTATAGGACATCTATATCATCCCCTCTAGGGCTCAGGCGACATCTCAGGAGAAGGTGAGACAGAGGTGTGGAGGGAGACGTGCAGCACAGAGATGTCCTGTGGATGCAGCAGAGCCTTTGCACTCTGAGCTCACTCCAGCTAGGGTCACCTGCACAAGACCTGTACAAGATTGCGCCTGTAGGCGTTTCGTCACGGATGGGGGGGGGGGGCCCTGAGGGCTGGTGGTGGTGGCTGCTTCAGTGGGGTAGCCACTGCTCTAGCTGCCCATGCTCTAGTAAACAGTTCTGACAACTCTGAGCTCAAGTAAGCAACCCTAATAAACTCAGTAGGTCACATTAACGGAGGAGGGGGACAGAGGGTTTCAGGAGGAGGAGGAGGAGGAGGTGACAGAGGGTCATGAAGAGTAAACATGACTACAAGCCTAAGAGAACAGAGAAGCAGAACGTGAGCATGAAACGGAAGGCATGTCCATGTTTTACGGAGACGACACGAAGGGATACACACGGCACCTTAACGTTCCATACCGTGCATGCGCCCGATTCCTGCTAACTGTGCTTTGTTTGTTTTGAGACTGGGTCTATAACTCAGACTGGCCTGAAAACTATTTGAACTTACAGTTATCCTCCTGCCTCAGACTCACAAATGCTGAGTTTACGGATGTGAGCCACTAGGCCTAGGTATATGCACATTTTTAATTAAATTTTTTGAATAAAGAACATTTTGGGGCAGTATGATAGCAAAGAAAACACAAAAAGTGTACTTAAAATCTTACTCTTGTCTATATGTTACACAGACATGTGCTATATATTTGCCTCTAAACAAAAGAACCAGTATGTACTGGTTACTATACATCACAATATAGGGCTTATAATCACTAGATCCTGTACTCATTAATAGTTTGTATGAGTTTCCATATGGTAGATTATGGGATATAATGTGGAAGGAGAAATAGCATCATGGGCTCACTAAAAGCCAGGGGTGGCAGTTCACACCTATGCCCCAGCACCTGAAGGCTCAGGCAACAGAATCATGAGCTCTTACCATCCTAGGCTACAGAGCAGGGCACAGGCCTCTCTGAGCTACACAGCAAGATCCTGTCTCAAAATTAATTCATAGCTGAATTAAATAAAAATTTACAAAGAAAGAAAACCTGAGGGAACTGTCACAAGGCAAGAAATAAACCCAAAAGCCTGCTTCTCAAGCAGGAGGTGCTGCCAGACACAGAGGAAGACACAGGCGACACCGGACATGACACAGATTCCAGAGAAACACTCACCTGTCTAAAGAACCATACATGAACTTTAGGGTTTGGGCAGCGTCTTCTATCATGTTCCTTAGCTGGGGAAGAGGAACTCTTAAAAGAAAAAAAATGCAGTTTCTCATTTGTGACATGATCTGATGACACTGACCCCTAAAGAAGCAAGATGTCTTTACATATATGTATTTGTAGGGTTTAGTCAGCTGCCGGCAGAGCTGTAAAGCACGCTTACCCCACTAGTGAGGTCACCCGGAGGTAGGAAGTCACTTTGGCATTGCCAAGTCACTGTTTTACCAAAGATATAGAGCATCTGGGAAAAATACCCTGTGCTAAGACTGAGAGGTCAGCTCGGGAACTTTGAGATATTCCACCAGGGTCCTCTCCCCCCTTCGAGCACATGGAAGAAACAGGTTAGAAAGCACGTAGAGTGGAAGGGAGGGGCTGATTAAGCCCCTGCTACCTCATTCCCTAAAGACCAATTAGTTTAAAAGTCACACCGTTCTGCCAATCACATTGTGCCTAATGGCAGCTGCTCTAAAATCCTATATAAGGTCCCTGAATGGGCTCCATGAGGTCACCCTCCCATCTTGGTATGTAGAGTGACCTCAGCATGCTGATGAATCAATAAATTTCTCTTGCATTTTGCAACAATCCCCGACTCCGTGTGTTCATTTGGAGGGTCTTCAGTAAGTTAAGACTCCCCAGAGTCTTACAAGACTTGACCCCCATAATCTCCAGCATGAAGTAAATATGGGCTCTCTAAATCCAAAGCACATTCATGTGAAGTCTGAGTGGAAGAAAACACCCCACCCAGTTACCTTTGTGTTGTCTATACTGACAGCCCCAAAGACACCGCCTTGGGATCATGAACCCATCCCAAGGAGTTTGCTTTTTGACAAACGCTTCATGATTGTAATGAGGCAGGCTTTGTTACTATTATTTTCCTTTTTTTGTTGTTGTTGTTGCCATAGTTTCAGAAATGTTGTTTAAAGGGAAACAAAAGGATCCCAACTCACTCTTCAGCAGGCAGGCCAACTAACAGCAACTTGTCAGACTCTTTCAAGTAAGCAACATGAATTTGTTTCCCATTTAGATGGAGGGATGAGCTAAGAAAAACATAAATTCAAGATGTGGTTAGAATATCTTTAACTGTTACAAAGTTATAAAAATATCCTTAAAAGGTTACACATGGTATAATTTAAGAACTGAATTGCTTAATAAGCAAATTTCTTGCCACATACCTAACTGCCACACAGAAAAGGCAGGGGTTTTGTAACAACAAAAATACATTTGGAATTATCTCCAAACCTCCAAGCCACACAAAAGTAGAATCATTACACGTCTACAGTCCTGGCTTTCAGGTGGTTGCCTCTGCGGCTGAAGGACTGCTATGAGTTTGAGGCCAGTTTGACATAGTGAGTCCCAGGCCAGTAGGAATACACAGTGAGACCCTGTCTGAAACTCCAGTATGTGTGAAATGTTTTTGTTGACATGAAGTAGCTACACACAGTTTAGGGTTTTTTTTTTTTTTTTTTTTAAAGACTTTGCATCCTAGCTCATTAATTCCATAGACCCTTCAGGATTGCCCATATATGGGCATAATCGCTAACGAGATTACAATGAAAACGAAACAGTGATTGCACCTGGAGGATGACAGCCCACTATGCGGTACTGGTTGGAAGCGAGGGACAGAACTTGCGTCATGCGCATACAGGAGCTCAAGGGAACTCCTGGATGGAGCACGTGCACTGTGTGATGGCTACCTAGGGAGCGCTTCTGTCAGAAGCTGTTGGTATGGACATTTCATGCATGGGCAATGCATTCTTAATTATACTTCACACAGCTGCAAATGATTAGACACCTTCTCAAAAGAAATACAATAACCAACTATAGAAATACAGAGAACACAAGTGTGTGCTACTTGAAATATGAACTATTAAGATTTTTTTTCAAACAGAATATTGTTTTTATGTTAAAGTTTAAAGGTACATATACTTTTAGGTAAATATTAGCCTCTTTTATATCATACTAATATTATTACAAATTTTAAAAATGAATGTGCAACAAGAAACAGGTATTGTTAAAGAACCCTGAAGCCATTTCACATTATTGTTTCTTCAAAAAGGCTTTCCTAGCTGTCCTTACTGCTGGCACAGGTTACCTCATGTCTTATCATTCCTGACAAGATCTAACTATGAAGTGAAATAGCATCCATCCTACACAGCAGAGAAAGACAAAGAACACATCTACATGAAAAACCTTACTTTTGTTTAAGAAGTTACTCCAGAGCTGGAGGGATGGCTTGGTGGTCAAGAGCACTTGCTGCTCTTCCAGGGGACAAGTTTTGTTCCCAGCACTCACGTCAGGTATACACGGGTGTCTGTAACTCCAGCTTCAGGGAATCTGATGTTCTGGCTTCTGTGGGTGCCTACACTCATACTTGCAGAGGCACACACAGCCCCCCCCAACCCCCGCCCCCAGTTTAAAAAGTAATTTTAAGAAACAAATGAACACCCGTTTTATGATTCCATGCATTTCAAATGTCTACTGTAGAAATCTCTACCAGGCAAGGCTAGCAAGCCAGTGGGTACCTGGGGCTTGAGCTGTGATGTCCAGGATGATAAGGGGCACAGGGTTTCTCTTTAAAGTGATAAAAATGTTCTTGGCCAATATCTGTGAATACACTTGAAACTATTTACTCATACACTTAAGAAACCAAAACCAGACTTATTTGTTTTTATTTTATGTGTTTGATTGTTTGATTGTTTTACCTCCATGTGTGTCTGTACAGCCATGTGCTCACCTGGTGCCCTCAGAGGCCATAAGAGGGCACTGGATCCCCTGGAGCTGGAGTTAGAGATGACTTGAGATACCATGTGGGTGCTAGGAACCATACGCAGATCATCTGCAAAAGTAGCCAGTGTCCCTAACCTCTGAGCCATCTCTCCAGCTCCTACTTAGACTTTAAGCCTGGGTAAATTGTATCATTTATGAAGTAAAGCTGAATGAAGTGGTTAAAAAATAAGAAGAGAGGCTGGGGCCTAGCTCTGTGGTACTCAGTCTGTGGCTGGCTGGGGCCTAGCTCAGTGGTACTCAGTGTGTGACTGGCTGGGGCCTAGCTCAGTGGTACTCAGCCTGTGGCTGGCTGGGGCCTAGCTCAGTGGTACTCAGTGTGGGACTGGTTGGGGCCTAGCTCAGTGGTACTCAGTGTGGGACTGGCTGGGGCCTAGCTCAGTGGTACTCAGCCTGTGGCTGGCTGGGGCCTAGCTCAGTGGTACTCAGCCTGTGGCTGGTTGGGGCCTAGCTCAGTGGTACTCAGTGTGGGACTGGTTGGGGCCTAGCTCAGTGGTACTCAGTGTGGGACTGGCTGGGGCCTAGCTCAGTGGCACTCAGTCATGACTGGCAGACGTGAATACCTTTTTGATCCCTGCAGTGAATGAAAGAAAGAATAAATAGAAAAACAGAGGTTTGACAAGCTGTTTCTATAAATATAAATTCACATATGAAATGAAGTCTCAAGAACCACTGCCTGCAAATCTGTAATCAGTCTGTCCATATATAAAAAGTCAGAGATTTATGCCTCACTTTTACTTAGGAAAACAAGTAAATTCTTCCTAGTATTTTACAAATCCCACATCATCTAAAACTTTTAAGTGTAATTTTTACCAGGAGATGGGAGAACTAAAGGTGAAATCTGGAAAATCCAACTTCATATTTTATTAGCAATATGGAAGCTCTTGAAATAAACTTTTTTTCATGAATTTTAGATTACTTGAAATATTAAAGTAGAAAAATTATAATAATTTATTTTATGAAAAACTAAACTCAAAAGCTCTGAGCTCTTCATGCTGTGACTTAACACCGATATCCATGTCAGGCCTGACACTCGCTGTGGGGTTCTTTAATGGCTGAGAAGTCCTCCTGTCCTCTCCCTCCCCTCCTCCTCTCCTTCCTCCCTTCCCCTCTCTCTCCTTTCTTCTTTTTTCCCTGGTGCTGGAGATGGATCCAAGGCCACTTCTGTGTGCTGACTACAGTCCCACCGCTGCAGGACAATCCAACTTCTGACTTTTGTCTTTCCATCACTAAATAAAATTCACATGACACTGAATTCTGAATTCTAAAGCAGTCTGTATATCTCTCTATTATTACTGTAAAGTCAGAGGATTTTCTAACCATGTGAAAAATTCAGCATATTGCTTAGAGACTTGACAACACGATAAAAACATAAGGAAGCCAAGATGCATATAATGCCATGTTTAAAAGATAAAGTGATTATGATGTGTGTATGTGTGTGTGTGTGTGTGTGTATGCATGTGTACCACAGAGTGAGTGTGGAGGCTGGAGGACAACTTACAGAAGTCTGTTTTCTCATTCCACCCTCTGGTTCCAGGGACTGGCCTCAGGTTCACAGCAAGCATCTTTCCCCATAAGCCATCTTACCAACTCCAAGACAACATTCTCATTAAGAATTGTAACTACAGGTCAACAGCCAACTCTGTTAATTAAATGATGCTGGAAAATCCCAGACCTGTAGCTGAATTAACACACACTCGAGATAAAATCAGTGTGGCAAAACAAGTGCACAGCTACCCTCCCCACAGGGAAAGGCTTTTTGAGCGGTAACTAAAGGTGAGGACATGAAGAAAGAGTTAAACATTATTACCTAGTGACTTGTGTCCCAGTTACACTTTCCAGCATGTCACAGAGTGTGAGAAAAATCCCCCTCACGCTCTTGAGTTTCTGAGATGCTTCAGACACTGGATAATGGTAAAGAACTTCCTGCTGCTGGGGGGAAGGGAACAGATGATCAGCCTCCTAAACGCTCCAACACTCGTCTCCAAAGTTCAGATTTTGTATTAAGAACAAACCAGGAGTCCCTTTCAGCCTCGGCTTTAGTCAGAGCTTCATTCGGCCACGGGGCAGAGCTATGCCTGCTATGTTAACACTTCAACGAGCATTTCAAATGCCACACTTGAAAGTCAGTTTGGAGACCACACAGACCAAAATCTACTCAATTAATTGAAATTACTTATTTCAAACAGTGTTTTAAGCTTTGATTCCTCCACAAAACCCAGAGGAGTCTTTAATTTCCGTCATACTGAGCCTTAAAAGATAATCATCATTTTTGGTGATGTTACTAAATATTTGCTTAGTTTACAAAGTGAGAATACAAAACTGAAGACGTACAAATAGGAAGAAAAAAGTATGAGAGGATTATAAAATCTCTGGCTTAAGTCTGAGAGGGCTTAACTAGCACAAATTAATCTATATGACAAGGCCCGTTCTATTTTAATTTACAGAAAATGCTAATTTACAGGATAATTTACAAAATGCTAAATATTTCTCTATTTTCAGTGAGAACCCATTTCCAGGAACCAGAGCTTTAATAAGGACTCTCCAAGTAGAAGCTCCAGGGTGCTGACTCTCCAGAGGCAGAGATGGCCGGGGGAGCCTCGCTTCCTGCTCAGACTTAGGCAACATCTATTTCTCAAACAGCAAGTTAAAAATTAAAGCTTCTCAATAAAAACCATGAAGAATCAGAGTAACTTCTAGTTGCTCTAATCGCTACAATCGCTACAACAGAAGTGCACATTCCTACCGAATACACAGGCCTGGCTTTCCTGGTTCTCTCTTTAAAGATTGTTAAAGTCTATATGAGAAAGTTACCTAGTATGGGGTCCATGTATTCACACTTTTACATTATCACAGATATGATGATGATACACTGTGCATACCTTCTGTTTATATTTATTAAGAATGCCTAAGATATGTAAATTATTCAACATATGCTATGGGATATGTTTGCCAAATACACTAAATAATAATGATTCAAGTGTTTTTGCAATTTTCAGTATGAAAATAGCTACAAAGTATTTTCTTATAATTTTATTATTTATTTCTAGAAATTAAGTCAAATGAATTAAATCTTCTGTGATGTGGATGTAATAAATTTAAACCACATCTAACAAATACTTCCATTCTATTTTGTCAAAATACCAAATGCTGCTTTAAATAGTCTTTGACTAGCTTTTTACAAGTCTCCGTCTTGTAATTTAAAGGCAAGCTCTGTATCAATTATGTAACTCTCAGGGAAAGAAATGACCCTATGACATTTTGTTGTAAAGTAGCATACTAGTAAAAAAAGCCATTTAAAGAAATCTCCATAGTAGTCTTAAAAGCCTTCGTATTGAGGGGCTGGCAGGCTCTGCAGTGCCCAGCCCATTTAATTAGTTGTATTTTTAAAGCCCTTGTTAGGAGCCTGCACTCACAGATGCTTCCACTCTGCGTGGTAAGAATGAAGACCCCCTCCTAATTATGGCATTGATACAGAACTGGCCACATTCAGGGAGCTGTTTATTCGTGGAGTATCAGCACATTTTCCCAGGGAGAGATAGGCAATGGAGTGTGGGCTCAGCAGTCCTCTGACTAGAAAGGTTCAGGACAGGACCTCAAAACTTAGGGAGATTAAAAAATAAATGCTTAAAGGTCTCCTCTGTTCTAAAGATACAAGGAGCCAGCAAAGTGTAAGAAATTAGAATTCTTATCGCTGGGTGTCTGTGTATTTCCCAGAGCACAGAAAATGCCAAGTAGTACATCTACAACTAAGCTCATCTTTACCATTTTCAATTTCTTATTAAACAGACAGAAGAAAACACAAGAAAACACATGCATCACATTACAAACTATAAAAGGGCATGAAGGGAGCTTTTGGTCTTTCCCTGTGGCTTAGAATACCTGAATGGTGTATCTGCTTCTCTCTGGTTTATTTTAAAACACCTATTGTAACATGTGATCCATAGAGGACAGTGACAAGGCACAGCTAAGTCATATAATATACATAGCATAGCATGAGATATGCAGACAGCGACAAGGCACAGCTAAGTCATATAATATGCATAGCACAGCATAAGATATGCAGACAGCAACAAGGCACAGCTAAGTCATATAATATGCATAGCACAGCATGAGATATGCAGACAGTGACAAGGCACAGCTAAGTCATATAATATGCATAGCACAGCATGAGATATGCAGACAGCGACAAGGCACAGCTAAGTCATATAATATACATAGCATAGCATGAGATATGCAGACAGCACAAGGCACAGCTAACTCCCTCCTGTGTCTTAAGTCTAAGGGTGCAGGACGGAAGGTCTCCCTGCTTCCTCGGCATATGTGAGCAGACACTGACCTCCTCGCCGGCTGCCTCTGACTGGAGCTGCAGCGTGAGGTACATGGTGATGTGTGGAATGCTCAGGGCACTGTGCTGGGCAGCATCGGCCTCTGGCCCGCAGAGGAGTTTCACCAAATCATTTGTGCTCGACTGTGCCTTTTTTTTTTTGGGTTGGGCTGTTTCCTTTTTCACAGCATATGCATTTTCAAATGTCAGCTTCACCTGAAAAGAAGAAAACAAAATGTTTGGGTTCTCAACACGGCAACTCTCATTTTATTTATTTATTTTAACAAAGGAAGACATGCGCCGACAGGTATGGCCAGGGGTGCACAGGATGGAGGTGGCACCTCAGCACATGGGCAAAAGGTAAGGACAGTGAGTTCCCTTGTATCTGAATCTAGCTCCTTACACAGTGGTGGGTACATATATATATATAAAACTACAAATGTTTATTGATTGAAAAGTACAGTGTTCCATACAAAAATTCGTTCATGCAAATGCAGTCACTGACACAAAGAAGTACCACAGAAGAACAGAGATCCACATCATTTGAGTGTAAAATCGTCATTGCACATCCTGAATGCTAATGGCTCTGACTCCTTAAATGTGGTTAAGAGGGACAGACTGGGGCTCAAGGCAACCTCACACACTGGGAGATGTCTTTCCTTCTAAATGCGACAGGTTTCAAATGTTCTTCTCTCAGACGGTCTTTACAGCCCTTTAAAGGGCCAAAGACAGCTGTATCAAACAACCATCCAGTGGCATGTGGCACTCTGCACCACTAGAGCATTAGCTGTCACTTTTATCAGGATAGTTTGCATTTCACAGCCTGACGTCAAGATTGGTCAGAATCCAGAATGTGGCTGTTTTCCAGCTGCTGAAAGGCCCCTTCCACTTCTCGGGTACCTCCCCTTGGAAACAGAGACACTTACCCAGTGCCATCAACAACCCACCCATTGCAAAGACGCACCAGCGTGAGCATATGATGAATGCTGCTGACGTCATCATAAACTCGGCAGCCACACAGTGCTCTGAAAGTTTACACTTAAAACGTGTCCCCTTAAAGGAAACAATTCATAAAGTTTTAAGTTTAGAGCCAAATGGTGTCTTTCAAAATAAGAGTAAGCTGGGCATGATGACTGTTCCCTTTAATCCCTACGAGTGCAGGTGGATCTCTGCGAGTTCAAGGTCAGCCTGGAAAAGTTCCAGGCCAGTCAGGACTATACAGTGAGACTCTATCTCTAATTAATTAATTGATTAATTAATGTTTGATCAAGAATAAAGAAGACTAGTTAATGCTTGAAAGCAGGTGATATTGTATCAAGGCAGCAAGTTACATTTGAGGAAGATACTTAAAGACTAGAAACAATACTAAATAATTCCTATTTAAATAATTTATTATGAAGTACCTTTCTAATTCCAAATAGGTGGTAAGTATTAACACACTTTGATCACTTTTAAAAATCTAATTTTTATATACTTTCATCTAAAGTATTAAATCTGTTAAAACAAAACAAACAAAACCCCCTATAACCCTAACCTACCTACCCAACTGCTACAGGTGTTATATTGTTTAAAAGAAAAAAATATATACCATATAGAAAAAAATCTTTCAAAAATATTAGGCATTCAGCAAGTGTTTGGTGTTATGTTCAATTTGCTTCTCTGGAGCTGGCAGTGGCTTTTAAAGTTAGACACCCACATATTTTTCTAAGACTTGAGATTTATCATATAAGCAAGTTTCTTTTATTTGAAAAGTGTACCCAAAAAATTCACATGATAAAGGCCTGGTCCATGTTGTAATGCCAGTGGGATCTTGGAAGGTCTTCAGGTAAGTGGGGGCCTGGGGGAACTGTAGGGGCCTGATCCCTACTCCTTAGGCTCATCCGGGATGTGGGAGGCACCATTCCATGGCACTGGGTTCCAGACTGAAAGGGGAAAAAAAAGAAAAACTGGCCGAGCACCATCTTCCAACTTCCTGGGCTGCCCAGAGGAAAGAGTCTCTTCTTAGGCTCCTGTGGCCATGGGCTCTGCCATGCATTTCCTGCTGTGACAGACTTTCTCCTTTCATACCAAGAGCCAACATGAACCTCCCTCCTGTAAGCTGCATCAGGTCAGGTGCTTGGTCCCAGCAATAAGATGAGTAACAAATACAGCTGATCACAGCCGAGAACCTCTAAAATTACACCCCAGAATGAACCATTCTCTGTCAGTCAAGGCTGAAGATGTTTACTACAGTGACGGATGCTAATTGACTGTAGCAAAGAATGGAGTTCAAGTTCACCTAGATGTACACACTCAGTGAAGATGAAATGTGCTAACACTACTGGGGCTTCCGTAGAGAGCAGGAGGGAAACTCCAAGTGGGAGAGCCTCGTGTCTATGGAATTAAAAAAAAAAAAATGTTTCCTGTAAACACAATGTAAAAACATGGGACCTTGGTATCTGGACACTGTACCAAAAAAGTCTGAGTAGAAAATTAATGTATGGTTAGAGGAAAATAAACTAAACAAAAATTTTAAAAAATTAGCAAGCCTACCTTAAGAATGATCAAGTTTTTTTTATTTTTAAACTGATAAAAATTAACATATAATTAAAGTGAGAAAGAGTTGAATGCATCCAGTTTTAGGAATTATCATCTTAGATGTGAGCTGAATATTTGGCTCTCTGTAGATAAGCACACTGGCCTCCATGCCTGACGACCCGACTTTGATTTTTGAGATCCACATCACAGAAAGAACCAATTCCTGCAAGTTGTCCACTGAACTCCAACAAGTGTACATAATGACTAAATGTTACAAAAGCACGATTTGGTCTGTGGTTTAGACACAAACAGGCTACACAGCTGAGGTTCTTGTAGGTGGGAAGGTTTTAAGATTAGGTGTGATTCCCAAAAAAATGACAAAAGGGAAATGAGTTGGTAAACTGAAAAATGTGCTAATTTATACTTTAGGAAGCAGCAATAACCTAACATTTAATACCAGTTCACTATGCTTGTGGAGAGTGACATGTGTGCTTTAAAACTAACTTTGATAGTCTATTTGCAAATGCTACCACCTCTTTTCTATGGTGCAAGTACCTTTACACCTTGTCATGACACCAACCGGAAGAGAAACACGCCCCATGGGATCGCCAATTAAAATTCTTTAAGGAACTGTTTTCGTTTAACCACCCTGATTTCAGAAAGGTCGGTTCTATCATGCAGAGATATTACACTTCAGAAAGATATGTCTAAAGTCCAATGTGGTAAGCAACTAGAAACGCTGAGAAATTCAGCTACCTTGATGTGACATATGGGGCAATTTATAACTAAATAAAAAGATCCGCACCATTTAAAAACAAAGGTGAATTAGCCGTGAGGGCACTGTGTGGCTTTAGAGATACCTGTTCTTAAGCAGCACTAATCACCCTTACTTGAAACTCCTTTCAGTGTTCTGATGTTCTTCCACAGCCTTTAACAGGCATCCCACATCTCCTGTCTCCTCCCTGCTTGTGCAAGCTGCCCAGCCCAGCCTCCTCCCTTCCTGGCTCAGCAATGGTGCCCTGGTTCCCTCGGGTCCAAGGACGAGATTCCTATAACCCATCATTCCCAAACCTCATGGCTTTGGTGCTGCGTAAGAAGCAATTCCTTTCTCCTCCATCCCACTCTGGCTCCACCCTCTCTGCAGGTGCACACTGCAGGCCTCTCGAGGACCTGATGCCAGCAAGCTGGCCTGCCTTGCACCTGTGGGTCTGCAAGGTCCTTCTCACAGCTCCAAGGCTCTAGGCTATCTTATCCATTCTCTTTCAGCTGGCAAGCGGCACTTTCAAATCTCCTCATGAATAATGCTTAAGGAATTAGTCTAATTGGCTCAGCAAACTCTCCTCCAGTCTCTTCCCCTTTTGGGCAAAACTTAGAAAGTTCCCGGGTCTCTCTAAATCTGAAATGCTGTAAAATTCCAGACGTTTTGGGCATCAATGTGGTGCTTTGAAAGGTTTGGATTTTAAGTATTTAGGGGTTCAGGTTGCTCTACATAGGGAGGTTCAGCCACACAATACTCCCAAGTTGAGTCAATTGTGCTCCCATGATCCTGGACTTCCCCCCCCTTCTCTCTCTCTCCCTCCCTCTCTTTCTCTTTCCCCCCTCCCTCCCTCCCGTTCTTCCTTGCCCAACACTCACCCACTCCCGATTGCAAGCATCTTTGGTAAGGAATGCTCAGCTTATACTGCTATTTAGTACATCAATGCAGTCATACACACTGTTCCGTCTGTCTTAATGTGTAGTAGTTTTCAGCCTCTTTTTCGTGCTGTGTATGTGCTGCTCCTTCTAAGCCTTGCACATGCTAAGCACATGTTCTATCATCTTATAACCCAAAACTCTCATGCTAGTAACACTTTGGAAGCACCTAGGGGAAAAAGAAACCCCCCTAGTTCTGAAATGTTAAAATGGGCTTTTGTGTACCTCTGGATCTCACACCAGCACACACCAGCAGAGCCAGAACTAGATTCGAAGGATGCCTTTAGACCCCCTCTGATTACAGTTGAGAGAAATGCAGATCTGGAACCTCTATGAGGTGTTACATGGAGATCTGTTGGAGGACAAGAAGCTACAGACCACTCCACACCAGTGCGTGCTTAATATGTCACTGCTCGGCATGCTTGGGTTAAAGTCTCCAGTGGGATTATTTGTAAACCTGCCTGCCTCCTGTTGCTAGAGGGACTGTTTTACACAGGCCACAGTCACAAGCCAGTAGAACAAAAAAGCCTCAGGCAGGTCTATCTCAGGTCTGCAACCAAGACATCAGGATCGACACAGGTTAAAATAAAAGGAAGGAGCGTGCTTTGAGTTAGTTTGAAAAAATTTAGTACTTTGAATAACTGATTCTGCAACTTAGGGAAAACCATTAAGTAATTTCTAAGTTCTCTCTTTCTTAGGATCTCATTAAACAGGCTAGTATAGCTCACAATCCTCCTGCCTCAGCCCACTGGATGCTCCAGATTCCTTTTCTTTAGGTATAAAATAGGAAGAATAACCACTGGAATCTTACAGGAGACTTATGGGTTAGGACCTTAGGTGTGAGAAAATCTATCTGGAGACGTATAGACGCACTCAGGAGCCCTGCAGACGCCGTGGCAGTAAGGCTGGAAGAGCTGAGGGCCTGCAACTGAGTGTCTTCTGGACGAGAAACTGCACTCTGGAACTCATAGCAACTGTGCTTGCCTGCACAAGACCTGCAGAGGATCAAGCCAATCTGCACTGCAGCACGGGGGGGGGGGGGGGGGGGAGG
>CM052704.1:25163037-25174232 GCA_028551405.1 Uromys caudimaculatus | reverse complement strand
AGATGGGGGTAGACAGGATGAAGAGCACCGGGTTTATCCATGAAATTTAAAGAATAGTTTTTTAAATTAAGCAACTTTAAAAAGAAGTAGTTTGTGGCTGTGACATCTATACCTGACATGGTTCAGGAGACGGGGAGTTGGTCTGCAGGAAGTGTCTGAGGAATAGGATAGAGAAGCCTGGGTTTTCTAAGCAGCTCCATGGGAAGTTCGGCTAAGGACTTAGAAAACCAGATGACAGGAATGTAAAAGGCAGGCAGCAAAGACCAGGCTCATGAGGTCTCAGGCATAAATTAGGACTGTTGGTAACTGCGTGACAGATCAACCTTTTTACATGACAGGAAAGAATGTGAATGCATTTTACCTATGCAACCAAACTCTGTGAGAGGCTGAGTTAAAGTGGACAGACTAATTAATCTAACAGGAAATCTAAAGGCCACACAACAGACAGGCGTGGGTGTTGATTGCTGATTTTAGCCAGATTAACAGTGGGAATTGGGAGCAAGAAACAGAACAGAAACATTTGAAAAACTTGCATTTTAGCCAGACATTGAGTATGTTTAAAGTTGCTGCCAAAAATATGGAGAGATCAGCACTGTTAAAAAATGGCAAGGACTTTGCACTGGGACAGTAGGAAAGATGTTCTGAGGGCATATCAGGATTGACCAGGACCCCTTCCCAGGCCCACATCCCAGCCCTTAGCTCAAAAGTATAAAATTATAACTCCTTTCAAGAGGACAGCTCTGAAAACCCAGATTGCACCGGTAGGTTTAGGGTACTGCTTGTCAAGAATTCTTTATCTTGTTTACCCAGTAAAGCTAAGGGGGCCATTGTAGCCATGGTTCAAGTGGCCTACCAAGACTTTGACAAGTGGCAGACCATGTGATGACGGTTTTGCAGGCATGTAGGATGCTAGAGTTGTAGGGCCCTGGACACTTCAACCAAAATTTCAAAGGAAAGTGTAGGAGGCCATACAGTGTGTAGCAGGTTTGTAGTCTCTGTAGGCAGCTCCTGACAGTTGTGCATGAAGTTATGAGAGTGAACCTGAAGCTGAAATGGAAAACCTAGAAAGTCAGAAACACCAGGAACATGGAGCCCTGACTAAGGGAAGCTGCAGACAGTAAGCAGAGCCAGCCTAAGGTAGTTGCGATATGGGCTTCAGTCTGCAAGGCCAGAGGGGCGGGACTGCCAGAGCTTCTGGAGTATGTCATTCACACTGTGTGTCCCAGGTGGCAGACCCGGCTGCTTGGCTTCAGTCTTGCTTAGGTCTGACTCTTCCTCATTCTATTCCTGTTTCTTCCTATGTAATGAGAATGCTTATGGCATCACCTGGGAAATGCACAGTCTATTCTCATGTTGATGGATGTTCACAACTGAGTTTTCAGTAAGTCTTGAGGAGTCTGTGAACTCATGCTTTTGAGCAATGAGGACCTGTTACAGCTTTGGAAGTTCTTATGGATGAACTAAATGCACGTTTGTTGTAATACAGGAACACACCTCTGAATACAGGACGTAATGTTATGTATTGGGTCTTAAATGCTGGCAGAGTGCCCACATGCTGAAGACTTGGTTACCAGCATGCGACACCACTGGGGGGCTAGTGGAGCCTTTAAGAGCAGGGGAAGTGGAGTCACTGGAGGAATGCTCTCGAGGAAGGCATTTGGACCCAGCATCATCCTCTCTCTCTCTTTGCTTCTTGGCTATAAGGAAGTGAGCCATTTTGTTCTATTACTATCAGTAAGGCTCAGCCTGCCTCACAGCGGCCTCTCCCCAGAGTCCTCTTTAACAAAACATAGCCAACTGGCCATGGACTGAAACCTCTGACACCATGAACCAAAGTAACCCTTTCCACCTTCAAAGTTGCTTTCCTCAAGCACTGTGTCACAGTGGTAGAAAGCTTAAGGAAAGTGATATTAGCAATGCACATGGT
Source organism: Uromys caudimaculatus (assembly GCA_028551405.1). NCBI lineage: Eukaryota > Metazoa > Chordata > Mammalia > Rodentia > Muridae > Uromys > Uromys caudimaculatus. The sequence goes on along the minus strand of CM052704.1, from coordinate 25,172,305 downwards.
CAGCTGACTGACAGTCTAGCACAAGCTCCTTCTACTCTCCTGCCTGCCATAAACTCCTAGTTTACAAGGCCTAAGAGAAAATACTAGTTAAGTTTTGTGGTGGTTTGAATAAGTATGGCTCCTGAGACTTGTATGTATGAATGCTCAGCCCATGGGGAGTGGCACTATTAAGAGGTGTGGCCTTGTTGGAGGAAGTGTGGCCTTGTTGGAGGAAGTGTGTCACTGTGGGGCAGGCTTTGAGGTCTCTTATGCTTAAGCTCTGCCCAATGTGGGACACACAGTCCCCTTCTGCTGCCTGCGGATCAAGATGTAGAACTCTTGGCTCCTCACACTAAGTCTGCCTGTACGCTGTCATGCTTTCTGCTATAATGATAATGGACTAGACCTCTGAACCTGTAAGCCAGCCCCAGTTAAACATTTCCTTTATAAGGGTTGCCCTGATCACGATGTCTCTTCACAGTAAATGGAAACCATAACTGAGACAGATTTCGAAACAACCAAAGCCATATTACATATACATATACATATCACAACAAAAACATTTCTAGCTGGGCATGGTGGCACCCACACTTAATCTCCGTACTTGAGAGGCAGAGGCAGGCAGACCTCTGCAAGTTCCAGGACAGCTACATAGCTTCTATGTACTTCTATAATTTAAGAGATAAACTTACAGCTTATTTATTTTATTTATTTACTTACTTACTTTTTTTGATACATGGTTTCTACATAGTCCTGGCTGTCCTAGAACTTGCTATGTAGATCAGGCTGGCCTCTAACTCACATACCTGCCTTTGCCTTGGAAGAGCTGGGATTAAAGGCGTGCACCAACGGACCTGGCCCTCAGCTTTTAAGATATTCTTCTCAGAGCAGTGTTGTCACTGGCAAACATGTGCTCTAAGGGTAAGCAGGCAATCAGGGCTACTTTTATTACTGCTGCTGCTTCCTTTACTTAGGATGAGTTTTCTTTGTGGCTATCCCTCCCCTTTTAGAGCAATGCCCCAAAGGCAAGTGTAAGCAAGAGGAGAGGCTGCCCTTGCTGCTCAAGCATGAGTGGCACTCACCCATTACTTCAGCATCTTACAAGGCAACAGCACAGAACGCATGCACTTTAAGCAACACTGTACACAGAATTGGAAGGGATGCCCACACCTGCATTGGCCCAGGGATGCAGGACAGAACTCTTTCTATGTTTTCAGAAGTCACATCTACACCATTCACAGCAACGAGGACATCGCCTAAAAACAGAAAAACAAAAGACTGTGTGAATATTCCAAACCAAAAAAGCTTCAGAATTGCAACATGAGAAAATAGCTATCCAGACTTCCTCAAGGGCATAATGGAAAATGTGGTGCATTCGGAGACTTATCCAAGGTTACACCGCACATTAGTGACACAGCCAATCTCCCAACTCATCTCTTGTGCTGCCTGACACTGTACCAGAACTCACTGCAACCCATGAATCTTAAAGATATGGATATGTCTAGTCTTGGTGTAACTGGGTGAGTTATATGAACCCAAAGGACAAATGGAAATTTTGTTAAATATTGAACTTAACAAAATTAAATCTAACCACTCAGACCCATAATTAAAAAAAAAAAAATCCAGCTGAAATTTTAATTAAGTCCATGTGGTACATCTCGATGCACTGTGATGTTTGCCGCCACCACTGCCTGGTCCACACAACAGCTTCTGACAGTATCAACATGGCCAGCTCATGTCAATCAAAATCTTCTTCCCCACGACTGTTCTTCAAATGCTGTATTTATCCCATTTCAAAATCAAGATCACTTTTAAGATGAAACTTTACTTTCAAACTATTGATTCAAAACATAGCTCTCACTCAAAAATGAGTAAGAGTCAATTTATTCTTGAGTTAGATGAGTAAACCCAACCCAGGGAACAGGGATTCAGGGAGCCCCAAACATGTTCTGTTGTGGAAGTGGTTATAGAACCCAGAATAAAAGGTATTTGTAAATCAGCACAGTTACCAAATTTATTGGTGAGGATCCCAGGTAGGTGGGCTAGCATTCATAAGTATTAGATGTTTTTCTGGGAATAGTCTGGACTGTGGGGTTGGTAGAAGCTCATGCTTTAGTAAGAATATACGTCAAAAGTTTTACCTGTCTGTCAAAAGGCTGTAAGTGGGAAGTTATGTGAGCCTGAAAGACAGACATGGGGTGGGTAATGACCAGGGCTAACAACAGTCCAAGATAACTTGGGTTTGTGTAGTGTATACAAATAACACCCATATGTCTCATGTGTTTGATGCTTGGCCCACAGGGAGTGACACCACTAAGAGGTGTGTACTTGTTGGAATAGGTGTGGCCTTGTTGGAGGAAGTGTGTCACTGTGGAGGTGGGCTTTGAGCTCCCAGTGTAGAAGAGACCCTCCTGCTGGCTGCCATGGATCAAGATGTAGAGCTCTCAGCTCCTTCTCCAGCATCATGTCTGCCTGGATGCTGCCCTGATTCTAACCTTCATGATAATGGACTGAGCCTCTGAAACTGTAAGCCAGCTCAGTTAAATGTTTTCCTTTGTAAGAGTTGCCTTGGTCATGGTGTCTCTTCATAGCAATAAAGCCCTAACTAAGACAGGCTGCATCTGCAACACCCCAAATCAGCTCAGTCCTGAAGTTCTAACCTGTCACTCGGCCTTGGGCCTTATAGACTCTTCAGCCAAGGGTCTAGCTTTTGTCCTGGGACCTTCAGTTTACAAGAACATAATTAAAAAGTACTGTCAAAACCCTGGTGAGCTGTGTTAACATGAATATATCTAGGGTATTTTCTTGTAATTCCAAACTATGTAAGTCAAGTCTTGTTCTAAACCACTGCAGTAGAGAATCGAGAAAAGGTTTAAGGAACTCTAAACTCTACTCTCTAAGGGGGAGACGTAGGTATGCATGTGGGTAAACACAACATGGCACATGCTTCTCCACAGGTCACTCAGGTTTCTGCATGTCTTTCGAACCAAGGCACTGGGTCCACATTCTGCCATCTCGTCAAGAATATCAGCTTCAATGTCAGAGAAAATGTCTGTCTTGAGCACAGGTCAAGCCTGCTTACTGTACAGTGACAAGGACACACGCTGTCTCTATGAAATATAAAATGTTAAAAAGAAAGCCTCCACTGTAGTGAGCTGAGAAGATGCTCCACGAAGTCTGTGGCCTCCCAGTGCACAACTCCACAGCAGGTTAGCAGAGTACTGTGGAAATGCTCAGAAACAGCTCAGCACTACAGCCATGAACACTTCTGAACACTAAATGTATCTCTACTAGGTTCACCAGAGTGAAGAACAAATCAGTTTTATTCCTTTAAGCCTCTCAGGTAGCAGAAATGTTTGTGCTGGTACAAACTTATTGAATTGTAATTTTATTGCTCAAATGATATAACTTATAGTATAAATATCCATATACTTGGTTGACATTTTTATAATACTTTAAATACTTAAGACACTGTTTTGTAAATGTCTCAATAAACACTTTTGTGCTCATAGTTTTTCTTCCTCCATTTTGTGTGTGTGTGCTATATGCACACATGTATGTTGGCCTCTGTATCCATGTGAACAAGAAGTCAGGGGAAGGAATCAGATGTCCTGTTCGATCTCTCTCTGCCATAGTCCCTTGGGACACTTTTTACTGAACCCGGAGCCAGCCAACCCCTTAGATCCTCCCGTCTCTGTCCCATACCAATGGGGTTACAAGCATATGTGGCATCGTTCCTGGACACACACATACACACACACACATACACACACACACACACACACACACACACACACACACACACACACACACACACAAATGTGGATACTGGATATTTGAACTCAGATGTTCATGTCCCCAAATCCCCCTCTTTTATCTCCTATTTTGATCTGTGCTTAGCAAACTTTTTCTGTTAAGGACCACACAGAAAACATTTCACGCTTTGGTGGATAAATTCTTTGTTAGCTGCTGAACTCTCGCCACCAGATCCATCTTGAACTCAGCCAGACAACAGATAAACAGGTGGGGGCTGTGTACAATAATATTTTATTTGGGTTCTAAATACTTTTCCTATGCTATAAATTATTTAAGCCTTTTAGGCAGGCTATATAAACACAAGTAGTAAGCCTGATATGACCTGCCAGCTCTAATTTGCCTATCTGTTCTGGATGGTTTTTCAAGATAAATGTCCAAAAACGAATTAATTGGGTTAAATTATACACTGCTGCAGAGTGATACTTATATATAAATTATATTTTGAATAGAGTGAATAAATAATTTCTTTTCCTTTTTTCTTTTTTCATCATTGTGAAATAAATTCGTTGGTGCTGTCTCCATCAACTGAAGTAACCAACACAGCAGGTCCGAGAGTCTTGAGTGGGAATCAGAACACACAGACCCAGGTCTATTGGTGATGAGCAATTTGCTCCTAAGTAATTGCTGTTGACACCTCTGTTCACTTCTGCAGAAGGAAGTAACTGCCCAGCGGCTTTCCAGAGAGGGAGCTCTAAAATTCTGTCCTTCCAACAAACTCTGGGTTCCAGTCTCCTTCTGAGAGCAGAAAAGTGTGAGAAAGGAGCACTCTGGGAGACAGAATGTGGCAGAGGCACTGTCTGTGAGGAAGTCAGGAAGGCACAAGGAATACAAATGGGGAAATGAAAATCTATTCTGAAAAAGAAATGGAAATGCACAGAGAACAACACATTAGGTGTTCATAAAAAAAAAAACCAAACCATCTTTTAAAAAAGCATTTCAAATATTTTATTTGTAAAAAAAAAAGTTCAAAATAAATGGAATGAAAAAATAGTCTACATAAAATAGGCTATTAGCCAAGCATGGCGGATATGCCTGCAATCACAGCACTTGAGGGCAGGAAGACTGGGTTTGAGATCAGCCTTTTCTACGAAGTGAATTCTAGGTTAGCCTGAGCTACACAGTGAGAACTGTCTCAAGAAACTCCAGAACTAAACAGATGAAACAACACGAGAAGTCTACATGGCAGCCACATGGAACCTCCCTTTTCTCTCCTCTTAAAATAACATCTTTGTGCATGTGGGGGGGGGGCATACAAGCCACAGGACACCCATGAAGGTCACAGGACAACATTTGGGTGTTGGTCCTAGCCTTCTGATTTGCTTGAGACAGGGCCTCTTGTTCAGTCCTGACCCATGGGCTTCCAGGGATTCCTGTCTCACTGTGCCCCCCTCTTTGCATATGAGCACTAAGATTGCCCATACGTACTTTTGGCATCCTGGTTTACCTGGGTACTGCGGATCTGAACACAGGATCTCATGCAGCAGGAGCTTTGGTCACTAAGTCCTCTTTCTAGCCCAACAGAAATACTTCCCATAGACATAGTTGGAGTTAAAGAAAAGAAACAGAATATATATAATGAGACACAGGAGAATATACACATATGTACACACACACACACACACACACACACACACACACACACTCTTACTCCCATTCACACAAAGTTGAAGAATAAACTAAAGCAATTCTATTTGATGAAGGCTCAAGGCTTCTTGCTGACTGATCTTGGGCATGCCTTCTGAGTACTGAAAAATGTTGATTTTTGATCCAAGGAGGCCATTAAACAGGACAACACACACATCAAAATGATCAATGTACACTGAATGGATGTCACACCTCAAAAACATTCCTGAAAAGTGAGCACACATCTTCAAACATTCTTAAAGGAAAATGTAAAAAACCATGTATGTCATAAACCTGGTTGCGGACGTAAGAAACTATACAAAACAGCATGGAATTAAAATCTTCATTCTTTATCAGAAATAGTCTGCAGAGGGGTAATCTGGAGAAGTAATATATGAACTGGGATTGATGGTGTATATAATCCCAACAATTGGAAGGCAAAGGAAAGAGAATCAAAAGTCTGAGCCCAGCCTGTGGGCTATATAGTGAAGTATTTCCCCCAAAACAAACAAACGAACAAACAAAATAAATGAATAAACACTATTGATAGTTAGTTTGCTAGATAATGTATGATTTTCTTCTCCCTTCTTAACCTTAAAAAAAAATCCAGTTATCTACCCTTGACCCAGCAACCAGCAAGATGGTGGAAGTGGAACAGAGGAGAAAGCGCATCCTATGAGTAGCTGGCACAGTTGTATAGCACCCACCAGAGGCAGGGCCTGAATCATACCTGTATTGGAAGCATCACTCACTACTCAAACACCGGAGAAAGGTCAAGAAGGAGGCACCCCTGATGAAGGAACCCAAAGTGGCGAAGACCCACTTGAAGGAGTTGCCCACCCTGCTCAGGATGGTGGGTGTGTACAACAGCGAGACTTTCATCCAGGTGGGAATCGAGCTAGAGATGACGGACCGCTACCTGGGGACTTCTCCAACACCTAAGTCCATGAAGCACAGCACCAGTGCTGTGCACTCCTCCGGCTTCATTCCCTCTGTACGGGCTGCTTTTGGGTCGACTTGAACCAAGCTAGAGGCAGCAGAGAGGAAGGCGCCTTGGCTGAGGAAATGTCCCCATGCGATCCAGCTCAGTGATCAGTGGGGGAGGGCTCAGCCCATGGTGGGTGGTGCCATTCCTGGGCTGCTGGTCCTGGGTTCTATAAGAGAGTGCAGGTGAACAAACCATGGTGAAGCATGACAGTTAAGAGCATCCCTCCATGGCTTCTGCATCTGCTCCTGCTTCCAGGTCCCAGCCTTGTTTGACCTCCTTCAGTGATGGGCTACAATGTGGCAGTGGAAGTGAGTAAACCCTTCCCTCCCCAGTTTGCTTTGGGTGTTTCATCAAAGCCAAGAGAAACCCTGACTAGGACAAGTCAGCACTAGTATCACGGGGTACTGCTGTGACAGACCTCACCTTGTCTTTGGAAGGATTGTGGAAGGACTTTGGAACTTTGGGCTAGAAGAGCCATTGAGTGTTCTGATCTCAGTGGCAGGCCCTTTAGGAGCTTGGCAGCTAAGAACGTTGACAGCGGTGCAGAAGATGGAGGCCTGGCTTATGAAGTTTCAGAGGGAAGTGATGTATACTTGATCAGGAGCAGGTCCTGAAGGCACAGGCAAGTTACGTGAAGAAGTTCCCCAAATGCCTATGGTTTCCACGCCTGTTACAATTACAGTGCCATCTGCTGCCAGGGTGCACCTATAGCCTGATGGGATATTCCTTATGATCAAGTGACTGAGGAAGAGAAGACTAGGGCCTGGTTTACTGGCATTTCTATGCACTATGCAGGCAGAAGTAGACAGCTGCAGCATTCCAATCTGTTCCTGAAACAACCCTGAAACACAATGGCGAAGGGGGATTTTCATAGTGGGCAAAACTTCAGGCAGCACACTTAGTATTGCAGTTTGCTTGGAAGGAGAAATGGCCAGACGTGCAACTTTTCACTGATTCCTGGGCTGTAGCTAATCAATTGGCTGGATGGTCAGGGACTTGGAGAGAAAACAATTGGAAAATTGGTGAGAAAGACATCTGGGGAGGAGAGTGGATAGAGCTCTCCAAATGGATGAAGAATGTGACGATACTTGTGTCCCATGCAAATGCTCATCAAAAAAGTGACATCAGTAATCAAGTGGATAAGATGACCCATTCTGTGGACAGTCAGCCTCTTTCCCCAGCCATCCCTGGCATTGCTCAGTGAACACATGAACAAATTGGCCATGGTGGCAGAGATGGGGGTTAAGCATAGGCTCAACAGCATGGACTTCCACTCACCACAGCTGACCTGACCACAGCTGCTGCTGAGTGCCAGATGTGCCAGCAGAGACCAACACTGAGCCCCAGATATGGTAACCCAGGGTGACCAGCTAGCAAGCTGGTGGCAGGTTGACTACATTGGACCACTTCCTCCGAGGAAAGAACTCTGTCCTTACTGAAATAGATACTTATTCTGCTATGGATTTGCCTTTCCTGCTTCTGCTAAAACCACCATCTGTGGATGCAGCACACCTTGTCCACTGTCATGATATTCCATGCAGTATTGCTCTGACCAAGGAACTCAATTCACAGCCAAAGAAGTGTGACAGTGGGCCCATGATCATGGAACCCACTGGTTTTACCTTGTTTCGCGCTATCCTAAAGCAGCTAGCCTGACAGAAAGATGGAATGGTCTTTTGAAGACACATATCTTTAATCTAGATCTTGAGGTGAAGACACATCTTCAATCTGGGCCACACCTTCTGCTGGAAGTCTGAATAAGGACGTGGATGACAGGAGCTTTGGCTCCCTGCCTGCTTGCCCTCGCCTCGCTAGCACTGGCATTAAGCCTACTTCTGCAGGATTCCAGCATGAGACATCCAGCCTTGTGAGGCTGAGCAACTACTAGATTCTTGGGCTTTGCATTCACAGCCATTGTTGGATTAGCTGGACTGCAGCCTGTAAGTCACTCCAAAAACTTCCCCCTTTACATACTATATACGGAGATTCATTTCATAAGTCCTGTGACTCCAGAGAACCCTGACTAATACGTCATTCCAGTAGCCATGGCCCAAGAGACTCATGTTTAGTCTCCGGAAAAAAATCCAGATGATTTTTTTTTTTTATTATGACCAAAAATGAATAACACTGAAGAAAAAAAGCCCCAACAAGTTACTGGGCAGCTTCCATCATGTATGTAAGAGAGGAAACTCTATTTGCTCTGCGATGAAGATGCCAGCTGGGTACTGCTTTCAGCTGACTGCCAAGCTTTAAGGAAATACTCAGAAACAGAAATGTATGGGAGTAGCGAAAACTGGCACCACCCCCAAGAGCAGCAAGTCTTGGAGATCTGAGCAAAGAGACTGCGGGTGGGCTCTGTTGCTGAGGAGGGTTTATGTCACTGGTCAGACTGTCCTGTTAACAGCAGGCACAGTTCTAATAGCTGTGAGCAGACAAGCCACACTCACAAGGAGAGCTGTTCACAGGCAGGTCGCTATAGTCGGTGACTGTGCAGTGTCCTAACTGTGGTCGTACTGAAATACTGAGACCTATGTTCATAGCAGCCATATTTATAATAGCCAGAAGCTGGAAACAACCCAGATGTCCCTCATCAGAGGAATGGATACAGAAAATGTGGTACATCTACACAATGGAGTACTACTCAGCTATTAAAAACAATGACTTAATGAAATTTGCAGGCAAATGGATGAACTTGAAAATATCATCCTGAGCGAGGTAACTTAGTCACAAAAGAACGAACATGGTATGTACTCACTGATAAGCGGATATTAGCCCAAAAGTTCAGAATGCCCAAGTTTCACTTTACAGTAACCGCTGGACTGAGAGTGAGGTCCCAGATGGAGGAGTTGAAGATTGGACCAC
>CM052704.1:25115756-25162537 GCA_028551405.1 Uromys caudimaculatus | reverse complement strand
CACCACAGTAGCACTGTGAGGACACCACCACAGTAGCACCGTGTGGACAGTACCACAGTAGCACCGTGTGGACAGCACCACAGTAGCACTGTGAGGATAGCACCGCAGTAGCACTGTGTGGACAGCACCGCAGTAGCACTGTGTGGACACCACCCTATCGAACAGCGAGTGCTAAGGCTCCAGGCTACAAGGAGCCTAAGCATCATATACTTTGTCCAGATAACAATTTTCAGAAAAGCAGCAGTCATCTTTCCATAAACTGCAACCATGGCTGAATCAAACCAGCTATAATCATAGTTCATAATGAGCCTGGCTGTAACCTATAATTTCCGCACAACTCCTCATTAGCAGTAATAGTAAGAAAAGTAAGCCAACACTTTTCGTCACTCATCCTGTGGCTGTAGAAGAGGACAGGGAAGCTGGCTATTAAAACCCAAATTATTGTCATTAAAACTACTGAAGCGGCATTAAGACATCCATCCTGAGCAATCTGATCACACTCTGTCCTGTGGCAGTAACAGTCTGCCTTCTGAGCTGCCACTGTAACGCGACACTTGTCTCCGTCTAAAGCCACCTGGACCCTTTAATACAGTTCCTCATGTTGTGGTGAACCCCCACCGCAACCATAAATTATTTTCATTGTTACTTCATAACTGTAATTTTGCTATTGTTATGAATTACAGTATAAATATCTGTGGTTTTCAATGGTTTTTTTTTTTTTTTTTTTTTTTTTTTTTAGGTGACCCCTTTGAAAGCGACATGAGCCACAGGTTGAGAACGGCCATGTAATCTGTGTTCTAATTTAACCAAACAGAAAAGTTTTCTCTGTTTTTTTAAGTGTTTATTAGCAACTCTGGTTCCTTAACTTAAATTTTCATCAAATACTGATTTTTGAATACCATAAAAATGAGTCCCCAAAACACAATATCCTATTACTGCCCTGGTCTATATAGTTGGTTAGTAACACAAAAATTTCAGGTGTATGAGTCATTTTTAAAAAGGCACAGGTGTCTCAGAACACCACAAGCCTTCACTGGTCTAGCTGGCTCCCAAACATGGCATCCTTTGAGATGCCCAGTATCACTGACCACAGGTCACTAGCCACACATCCTGGATACTTCAACATCACCTCCTGTCCTCACACAGGTCAGTGTTCAACCATTCTGCAGCTCTGTTCTCAAGATTCCAAATTAACTGTGTGCCTACTGTAAGCCTTTAGGTGACAAATGATCAACAGTCCTCACTGGCACACTGTGGGCAGTAGGGTCCTCACTGGCACACTGTGGGCAGTAGGGTCCTCACTGGCACACTGCGGGCAGTAGGGTCCTCACTGGCACACTGTGGGCAGTAGGGTCCTCACTGGCACACTGTGGGCAGTAGGGTCCTCACTGGCACACTGCGGGCAGTAGGGTCCTCACTGGCGCACTGCGGGCAGTAGGGTCCTCACTGGCGCACTGTGGGCAGTATGATCAGATTTCACTGTGGTTTACCTATGAAGTGTTCCTAAAACACTGATGTGCTAATGCTTGTAGCCAGGCAGTGGGCTAGAGAGAGGAGAGAGACCGTGAGGGACTCGGATGACAGGGCTTTGAGGAGGAAGGGGCTACTAGGAGCATACTCTCAGACTCTCTTCTGTGCCCTCCCCCCAGGGGAGCAGCTTCTTCTGCCATCACGCACTGTTTCCACCACAGGCCCAGAAACAGAGCCAAGAAACAGTGTCTTTGAAATTGGGAGTCAAAATAAACCCTTCCTCCCGTGACTAACTTGTCACAGTGCTGAGAAGTGACTGATCCCTGATAACAGAGATAGGTATCGACTTCAACAATGTGTAGCTTGTCTGTCTTAGCATCTTACCCTTGCAGTTTGCCATGTTCTTCATGTTGGAGTCAAGAGCACTTCTTCATTTGCTGAATATAAGTCTGGTTCACCTGAATCATTGAAACCTGAGTGTGAGTTCACCTTTTGGTTATGCTTTTACCATCCATGTAGGCAGAAGGTAGCAAATACACAGGACCAGCCATGTGGTAAATGAAAACATGTCTGCTGTGACATCGAGATGGCTCAGCAGATAAAAGTGCTTGCTGCCAAGCCGGACAACATGAGTTTGATTCTTGGCACCCACATGGTGGAAGGAGAGAACAGACTCCACAAAGTTGTTCTTTGTTCTCCATGTATGCTACATGGCACATATGTAGCTGTACACACACACACACTTGCAAAATACACACAATAATGATAAACAAAACAAAATCAAAGTTAAAAAATAAGTAACTTTGCTTCGTGAGGAAGAGAAGCTGAGAAAGAACCCAGGCTGATGCGTGTGGTAGGTAAAAGACAGAGGCATAAAGGATAAATGGAGGAGACGGTTAGGGAGCAAAAGAAAAGGAGGATTTAACAATCGGCGTTCACAGAGCAGGGTACAGGGCAGACATCGCCTTAACCCAGAGATGGATGCTAGGAGACCAGGCGTGGGCTGAGAGACTGTCACAAACCACAGGGGATTAAGACGAATGATGACGGGTAGCAACATGATACGCCATGTGGAATCTTGGAACTAAAACACAAGGGTAATAGAAGAGCACCATCCAAACCAACCCTGGAGTCAGCTCAGACCAACGCTAACTTCTTCCTGACGAGCGACTAACAGCTGTGTAGGAGGTTAACGTCAGAGAGCACAGGAGCACCTTTGCAACTTTCTGTAAGTCAAAACTTAAATTAAAAAAGTCTTTTAGAAAAGGAATGAAGCCTAGCTGTGTCAATGCACATTTTTGTAGCACATGGATCTCAAGAGTCTGCAGTAGTGTACTTTTTAACACCTCTGAGGCTCCACGATACAAGCCAGGAAGTTCTCACTGTGTAATGTTTTCCATGAAAGTCACCGGTGTTTATTTTACTTTTTTCTAATCGTTAACGACCTTAGGTTTACAGGCTGATTACAGGTCTGGAGTGCTTTGATTGGTTCCCAAGACCCTCAGTGATAATGGATACAGGAGCAGCATCCTGCCCAGAGGAAGATTTGCCAATGTGAAAGCCAGCACATTTACTTACGGTTGTACCAGAATAAGTCCAAGGAAATGGACTTAAGATAATGTTAGTAGCTCTCAACTCTTAATATATTCCAAAATCCTTAGGTTTATAGGAAACCTTTTATTTTCCCTTTCTGAAAGTTATATGACTCCCTTAGGTCTTCATCTGCATTAATGCCAGGATTATTTTTGTATCATTTCAAACAGCATGGCAATTTCCTTAGCCACTGCAAGAAGAGCCACGCAGTACAGGGCCTGCCCCTCATATTTCCTCATTTAAGGTAAACAGACATTTGCACATCCCAAATAATTTCCTCCTCCTCCTCCTCCTCCTCCTCCTCCTCCTCCTCCTCCTCCTCCTCCTCCTCCTCTTGAAAGTACAAGGCATTTTACCAAGTGGTCACCACATAGTTATGTGACACTAACAGGTATGACAGCAGAATTTTAGGCACCGAAAAAACCTACACAGAGTAGAAAACAAAGTGATGGGGTGATATGGGGTGATGGCTAATCTCGGTTCTCAGCTTGACTCGGGTCAGTCCTAGATTCAGTCTGTTGCTGTGATAAAGCACCCTGACAAAAAGCAACTGAAGGGAGAAAGGTCACAGTTCCAAAGGGACAGAGTCCATCAGACTGGGACGACATAGCCTCAGGGAGGAAGGCATGGAGCAGGATCAGGGAGCTGGGTGATCACACTTCATCTGCACACAGGAAGCAGAACAGCCAACAGGGCCATGCCTTAAACCCCCAGGATCCCGCCTCCAGTAAAGGCTCCACCTCCTCAAGATTCTATAACCACCCCAGATAGCATCACCAGCGGGACCAAGTGTTTAAAGACATGAGCATGTAGGGGACATTTCACATTCAAAACACAACAGGAGCTAGAGTCACCTAGAGGACATGTCTCTGTCATAGCCGTGACCGACTATATATATTGGACTAGGCTCTGGGAATGCCTCTGATTATTTATATTAGATTAGCCTCTGGGCGTGCCTATGAGTGATTGTCTACATTAGGTTAATTGATACAAAAAGACCTACTATAAATGTGGGTGGCACCATTCCATGATCTGGGGTCTTGGACTGAACAAAGAGGAGGAAGTTAGCTGAGCATTCATTGATCACAGATCCTTGGCCCTGTGTGCAACGAGACTAGCTGCCCCAAGTGCGTGCTACTGTGACGTCCTGTTCGTGAAGGACTGCACCTTCAAACTATAAACCAAACACACCCTTCTTTCTTTAAGTTATCAGGTATAATGTTGCAGTAGTGAGACAAGTAACTACTACATCATGAAGTTAGTATGAAGACCATCTGGCACATGTTCAGTGAGCGCCAGTCTGCCCAACCTTTTCTGTCTTCTTGGTCCTCTGTCTTCTGATAACATCTGGATTTTACTTCTCACAGTCTTCCAAAGGAAAACCATCATCCTAGATGCTGTAGCAGCTTAAATGTGGCAACCCCAGGTAGGTTGATGCTCTACTAGCCTCAGTCACCATGGGAACAACAGAAAGCATGTCAGAGAAGACAGAGGGAGCAGCTGAACCCATGACTAAGTACTCACAGCATGCAGTCTAATTTCTGTACCAGAACTGCAGCTATGCTCCTAAGGACCCCATTCTCACCTCTCACCCTGCAGCTGACAGGCACACCTATATATTGTTAATTCAGATTATAATGGGCAGAATAAAAATCATAGGTCAGCCACACACGTATGCTAAGCTAAAGCTTTATTGTACTTTTATTTTATTCATTTTGGGATGAAATCTTGCTATGTGGCCCAAGCTATTGCAATTCTCCTGCCTCAGCCTCCAGAGTTGTCAGGATTGCAGGCAATGGGACACTGAGCTTAGGCTTACTGCACTTTTGAAGATATCAACTAGGACAGAGAGCTAATCAAATAGCTGAAACACAACTACACTACACTACACACACGCACATACACACACAAACACACAAAACAACAACTACTGCTGCTGCTGCTGCTGCTGCTACCTCTACTATTACGACTACTACTACTAGAGGGTACAAGGTAGAGAAACTCAGAAGAAGCCAATGAGGAGCAAGGAAAAGGTAGCATTTGAGGGAGACTCTTCAGTGATTTTGACAAGTAGAGAGAGAAAAGAGGTTTCAAACGCAAGGAACAAGGTGTATAAAACTGGAGGTATGAAAGAGCACGTAGACATTTCAGTGCAGAAAATGAAGCTGGGTACTGGGGGGGAAGATGGTTCAGTGAGGACCTGAATTTAAGTCCACAGGGATTGGGGGAGCCGATTCAGAGGGGGGGAGATCATATGGCCACTCAGGCTTTGAACCTGTCTTAGTTTGGGTTTTATTGCTGGGAAGAGACACCAAGACCAAGGCAATTCTCATAAAGGAGAACATTTAGTTGGGGCTGGCTTACAGTTTCAGAGGTTCAGTCCATTATCATCATGGCGGGAAGCACATCAGAGTTCAGGCAGACATGGTGCTGGAGAAGGAACTGAGAGTTCTAGCTCTGGATCTGTAGGCAGCAGAAGGGGACTGTGCCACAGTAGCAGGAAGAGCAGGGCCACCTCTATGTAAACACTGAGGGCTGCACAGCCACAAAAGCATCTCCTGCAGGAGAACCTAACTGAGGACGATTGCTGACGTAGACAATGCTTGACAGTTGGGAACTGCTGTTTACAACAGATTCTTTCTTGGGACCAATGGGGTGCAGGTGGAGGGTATTAAAGGAGCCTGCAGCAGTGTTTCTCACCTGCTTCCAGAGTCTGTCGTTGACTCTGCACAACCTCACCTCCAACCCCCAAGGGCAGATAGGGTCAGGCGGCGAGTAGTCCAGGGCACAGGCAGCATGACACAATGGGCAAGCTTGACCATAGGAGAACTCAAAGACTACCCCGCACTAACACACTTCCTCCAGCAAGGCCACATCTCCTAATAGTGTTGCTCCCTATGGGCCAAGCGTTCAAGCACATGAGTCTATGGGACCATAGCTATTCAAACCACCACATTCCACTCCCTGGCCGCCATAGGCTTACAGCCATAACTTAACACAAAATGCATTTAGTCCAACTTCAAAACTCCCCAGAGTCTCCATCCCAGTCTCAACAATGTTTAAAAGTCCAAAGTTCAAAGTCTCTTCTGAGATTCATGTAATCTCCTAACTGTAAAATCAAAATCAAGAAGCAGATCATAAACTTCCAACATACAGTGGCACAGAATACACATTACTGTTCTAAAGGGAAACATAGTGAAGAAATAGTCAACCAAAGCAAGACCAAAAACCAGCTGGGCAAACTCCAAACTCTGCATCTCCATGTCTGATGTCAAAGCAGGCTTCAGAGCTCCAGCTCTTTCAGCTTGGTTGGCTGCAGCACACTTCTTTCTATTGGGTTGGTTCCACTCCCTGTTAGCAGCTTTTGTTGGTGGGTATCCCACAGCTCTGGCATCTTTGGTGTCTACAAAGGCAATCCAGGCTTCACCTTCAGAGCTTCAAACAATGTTCTCTCTGGGCCTCCAGGAAGGGACACCCCTGCCACACACCTGGTCTCAGTGACTTCCCTTAGTCATGAAGGGAGAGTCCATAATCTCTTTCTTCTGTCCTTGACTCTAAAGCCAAAACCATGTGACCGAAGCTGCCAAGTCTGCTGCCTGCTGGGACTGGAACATGGCCTCCTTGTTCAATTACATTGTCACCAGATTTCTGGTTTTGATGGTTTCCTCCACCACTTAAGCCTGGCTGCCTTTGAATTCAGAAATCTGCATGCCTCTGTCTTCTGAAGTGCTGGGATTAAAGGTGTGTACTGCCACCCTAGGTCTAAGCTTTTTTAAAATTCCTTTTCACAAGTTGGAAGCTTAGCTGGGTGGAGTCTTCTCCTAAGGTCACCGATCCCTTTATTCTATTTAACATCCGGCTTTTCTTTAATCTGTTTGTCTTCTTGAGCAGAGGCTTTAGCTGCATTCTTCCTGGTACCCCTTTCTTCTTACGTTGTACATCCTGTAGCTTTCCTGCTTGCTCCTTTTTTTAAATAGATCTTTGTAAGAATGGCTACTAATAACCACAAGACACAGTCAGTACTAGGCTGTTTTGAAATCTCCTCTGCGAACGCAATTAATCCAAAACTCTTCAACTTAGCCTCAGGCACATTTTTGAACAAGGGCAAAACACAGTCATATTCTTCATCAAAATATCACAAGAACGATCTCTAGGCAACATACTAAATTTCTTCTCCCTCCTGAAACCTCTTGAGTCAGGGCCCCCACAGTTCAAATCTCCCTCAGCACCACTGTCCTCCATGTCCCTACTAGCATGGCCCATTAAGGCCCACTTGAACCATTCTACTGCTTTCCTTATCCAGAGTCCCCCAATCCACAGTCCTCCAAACAAAAAAACACAGTCTTTTTCAGCATGGCCTATCACAGCAATACTTCAGTCCCTGGTATCAACTCCTGTCTTAGATTTTATTGCTGTGAAGAAACACCCATGTCAATGGCAACTCTTATAAAGAAAACATTTAATTGGGGCTGGCTTACAGTTTCAGAGGTTCAGTCCGTTACCATCATGGTGGGAAGCATGGCAGACTGCAGGCAGGCAAGGTGCTGGAGAAGGAACTGAGAGTTCTACATAGGGAGCAGAAGGAAACTGCCACACTGGGTTTAGCTTTACCATAGGAAAACTCAAAGCCCACCCCATAGTGACATATTTCCTCCAACAAAGCCACACCTCCTAATAGTGCCACTCTCTATGGACTAAGCATTCAAACACACTAGTCTATATGGGCCATTCCTATTCAAACCACCACAGAACCCCAGCAGTATAAGGAATGAACAGGGAAATTACTGGGGTTTGTTGATTGCCAGTCTACTACAGGTTCAGCGAGAGACCCTTCCTGATAGGTGAGGATACCCAATGTCCACCCACTGGTCTCGATGAGTACATGGACACACACACCTATATACATCTACTACACAAATAACAAAAATGAGCTAAGGCAGGAAATAACTTTCAAAGTTATCCTAGGGAATCTAAGGATGGGAGCTACTGAGCTTTTGAGAAAAGCAGGAAACATGGTTTAGAACTGTGTTGTCTTTTAAAGATTTATTTTAAATACTTTAATTAATTCTTTGATAATTTCACTGTATTTTGATCATATTCACCCCAACTGCTCCTGCTAATGATTTCCAGATCCACCCTCACCTGCAGCCCCACAACTCTGTCTTCTTATTTAAAGAATTCATCAAGACCAGTAGTGTTAATACACATTCCTGGATATGGGGCCATACATTGGAGCATAGTACACTTGTTAGGGACCACACCCTTTCTCAGAAACCTCAACTATCCACAGTACCTCAGTTAGGGGTAGGAATTCATGAACCTCTTCCCTTCTAGGCTGGAATGTTAACTTGCTCGATCTTATGGAGCTTAGTGACAAATCTTAAGTCTGTGTGTTTAATTTGGAATGACCGTACAAACCAGAAAACCAGAAAGATCATTGATGGGGAGGAGAAGTAAGTATGTGTGTGCTTGTGTGTGCGTGTGTGTGTGTGTGTTCCTGTGCACCTGTTGAGGCCAGAAGCATTAGATCTCCCTGGAGGTAGAGTTACACATGGTTGTGAGCTGCCTAGCATGGATGCTAGAAATCAAACTCCGGTCTTCCCCTAGAATAGTACATGCCATGCTCTTAATCACTGAACCATTTCTTCAATCGTTGTTGTTGTTGTTGTTCAAGACAAGGTCTCCCTGTGTAGCACTGGTGTCCTGGAACTTTGTAGACCAAGCTGGCCTCAAACCCACAGATATCCTCCTCCCCCCCCTGCCTTCTAAGTGTGGGGATCAACACGGGCACTACCATACCCAGCTCCTCTCTCCAATCTTTAGAGCCGTGTTTGAGAAAGTAAGTTCTTGCCGCCGGATGGGGAATGACTGGAAAGAGAGAAGAGCTCCAGATCTGCTGAGGTGATGCCCATGGAGTGTGTGAGAGAGGAGACGCAAGCCCCTGCATGAGGCAGTGTAGAGAGGGGAGAGGAGTGAGGGCTGGGGTACAGCCCAGGGTGTGATGTGAACACAGCAATCAAGTCTAAAGATGTAAACCAAGACAGTGGTGAGAGGGTGGAGCAAAGGCAAGGGAGAGTCCCTTTAACACACTGAAATACCAGTGGCTTGAGCGGGCAGCTGGGAATTACCCTTTTCATCACTGACCCACTTCCATGTTCCTTAACTTATTAAACTACATGAGTTTATAAAAGAAATCACAAAAAGAAAAGTCAGGGTTCAGAACAGGAAAAAAAGGGGGAACTACTACCTCCAACAGAATATAATAATAATATGGCGCCATGAGTATGATCTCATAAGTCATTTCTGTCCATGTCACAACCCAAGAGAAAGGTAAGTCCTTATCTAGACGGGCAATGGAATCCTACTCAGAAAAGGGGGAGGGTATGAACTACAATAGTAACAAAACAAAGACGAAGGTAAAACAGAGAATAAACACTGCATTTTTTTCAAAACTCTGGAAAATACAAAGCCACCTGCAGTGGCAGAAAGCGAGTGGTCACAGGGAGAGAGGGAACACATGGTCTCAGACACATGGAGAAACTTCTGGGTGAGATGTAATGTGCTATGCTGCCAACGGGAGTGGAGGCTTTCACATATGCCTCAATAAAGTGACTGGAAACCTTAGGCAGAATGTAAAGGAAGTATCTGCTTTCTTCTCTAGCCAATCTTATTTTAGGCAGAAGTTTCTCAGCTAGAATCTACTTTACAGTCACCCCTCTTCTTGCCTCTCAGTCCTAGTTATAAAACTAACAATGACCAAACAAACAAACAAATCAAAAAAACCTCCACACTTTACAAAATTAAAAATTGATATCATAAAATTGACAGCTTCTGGCCAGCATGAACTAATCACTGTTGCTTCAATGAACTGGTAACTGCACAGCAAAGCAAAGAAGCCTGGCTTTGCTGCTAAGGAGATGCCCAGTTTATTATCTTAGTCCTAAAGCAATCAGTGGATCCCTTAACCCGATTCTCTCTCTAGTTTTGTCTCTGAAGCCCTGAGGTCATGCACATGTGCCAGGGTTAGACCTAATGGCATCTACCATCTAAAACCTCCCTCTACCATAACAAGCCTAAAATAAATCCACTAAAAGAATGAACAACCTGGGGCCAGAGAAATGCCTCAGCAAGTAAGGGCACTTGCCATCGGATGAGCTACGTGTGATGCCCTTGAACCCACATGGTTGGGGGGAGAGAACCAACTCTTCCAAGTTGTCTTCTGACCACCATACTTTTGCTATGGCAACTGTGAGCAAGCATACACACACGTGTGCGCACATACACACACACACATACATACACAAACACACCAATACACACAAATACAGGCACTTACACACACAGGCACACATAGGCATACATTAAATATTTTAAAACCCCTACCAGAATGTTATCCTAAGGCAATTTAATCTCACAAATAATAAACTTACTAACATGATCCTATGTAGGTCGAGCTGCATGATTTTTTTGATGGCAAACATGCATGAAATAATAGCTTGCAAAAAGAAGAGTCAGTCACTCATGGGTATCTTGAAAGTCCAGGATATGGGATATGCCTTTCTCTCTACGCTTCATGGAGACCTCAGGAGTAACAGGCAAGTCTTATCTCTCTGATTTGAATGTTCAGATTCTCGGCCCTAAGCCTTCCATCACAGTGGTTCTTCCCAAAGCAGGATGACCCAGCTTGCACTGTAACTGTAGCTTATGACAGTAAATACCTAATAGTATAACAAAATATTTGAACAAAGCCTTCCCAAGACAGATCAGCAATTTCCCGTTCATGTTACACATACCAATAAAAGACAGACACCTCCCACCCCACCCCCCCAAAAATCTGAATTTTGTTAGGAAACAACCAGCCAAACACTTTGCAATAGGGGTATATTATCAGGACAAGGACACTGGAATATGGAGTGATTGGTAAATGACTGATAAAGACATAGACACATGTATTCTAGGCCGTGAAATACAGGCTTTCCTACAAGGTTCTCAAAAAAACCCCACTGGATGCTGGATGCCCTATCACGAGTTAGTCCATGTTTGTGCCCATGGTAACAGCACAAATTACTTCTAGGACAAAAGTGTGTGACTAAGATGTGGAGAAATCAAGCATGAGAACCTCAGTCTAAGGCTTCCACGGCACAAGAAGGTTCTGTTATATCTGTTTCCTTCTAGGAAACCCATGAAATGACCATGTCCTGGTTAGTTGTAACTGTCAACTTGGCACAACCTAGAATTATCTAGGAAGAAAATCTCAACTGAGAAAGTGCCCTAAATCAGATGGATCTGTGGGCAGGCAAGGGATTGTCTTGACTGATAAATGATGTAGGTCCCAGGCCACTGTGGTCCTGAAACTACCTACCAAAGCTAGCTGGGCATAAGCTTGCCTTCCTGCCTGCCAGCCAGCATCGCCCGCCATGCTTTCTGCCTTGCCCTTTGGCTGTGAAGTGAGTTCTCAGATTGGAAGTATTGCTATGTAGAATGGCAAAGCAGGCCTGCTTCAAGCTCCTGCCTTGAAGTCCTTCACTCATAATGGACCCTATCTAAGTTGCCTTTGGTCATAATTTCTTATCACAGCAACGGACGTGAATCTAGAACAAACCACAAAATTTGAAATCATTTTTTAAGATGACAACAACAGCTTACAAGGTTGATATTCTTACATCTGTTCAAAGTTTTAAGAATACAGTCTATCTTATAGTAAGCTTCTAGAGTAGATTTAAGCAGGGTTTTCCCTTACTTTTACTGACAAAAAGAATGTGTTACATACGGTTGGTTGAAGATGGTCACAGTTATTTGTAACTGCTAGTTCTAACTGCACATAAAATGTTCTCCTAAAACTATGGATGACCCTTGGGTACACAGTGACCTGAACTCTTTCACTGAAGTTCACTGTAAGTTAGTTACCAGTGGCTTTTCCAAGTCCTTAATCCATAGCAACAGGGACAGATTCCTTAAGAATTGAAATACTGGACTCAAAGTAACTCGTTCATGGTATTACCAAAAATTCTGGCTTGAAGTAAAAAACCCTGGGGTTGAATAGAAAAATACAGCATGAATATCCTGAAGCCAGAGAGGATGTCTTGATAGTGAGGCTCCTCTTTCTGCTATCATTTCCACAAGAGAAAAAAAAAAAAAAAAATCTCCCCAATATAAAATAGTTGCTTTATAAAGTGTGTGTGTGTAGGGTGTCTCTCCCCAGTAAATACTCAGGAGTCTGAGAGTGCCGAAGGGCTTCATAGGTTAGGTGCGTTTGCTGCTCTTGGAGAAGACTGGAGTTCAGTTCCAAGCACCAACAGGGTGGCTCACAACCCGGGAAACTCTAGTTCCAGGGATCCAGTGCCCTCTGCTGGCTTCTGTGGGCACCTGCACTCATGTGCAGATACCCACACAAAGACACACAGCTACATATAATTAAAAAATAATAAAAATAAAATTTAAAGAATGCTCTGGAGTCTAAGACACAAGTGAATTAAGAAGGTAGCGTTACAGGGTAAGGTTCAGGAGCGCCACAGAGATCCTCACAGGCACAGAACCGACCAGGAGGCAGGGACCCCCTTATCTAGAAACCGCAGCAAGCAGGCCAGCACCCCACTCCCCCTGTGTGCGTGCTCAGGCCAGCGCCCCTCAGTCTCCTGGAGCCTTACGTGTCGCTGCTGGCTGAGGAGTAGGAGCCCAAGCTGCTGGCCCCGGCATCGGAGTCGCCTTCCTCCTCTTCCTCTTCCTGTGAGGACAGATGTCCAGGGAGCTCGGGCGGGCACCCACGCGAGTCTCCCCTCGTAGGGTCCGCCATCCTCTCTGTCGCGAGAACTCCGGGGCAGAAGCTCAGACTCCAGAGCCCGCCAGCCGCGCCTCCAGCAGCACCGCCATTTTGCCAGACCGGGCCACGTGACCCCGGTATCCAGCTGCGATTGGCTGGGGCGCCGGTTGCCCGGGAGATGGGGAAGCTTCCCGGTACAGACGCGAGCATTTTTTGGGAGCCAAAGAGTGCTCTTTTCACAGGCTGAGCATTTGGCATTTCCCCACGCTCTTCCATGTGGAGAGCCAAGCAGAGATTCTTTATCCCCTTTTCTCTTTTTCTTTCCGTATTGACAGTTTGTACACCGTCTTGTTTTCTTTTTGCTATTATGTTTTAAAATTGTAATCCAAAAGGATAGGTTCCATTTGGCTAGTTTTTGTGGGCTTTGCTTGTTTTATTTTGACACACAGTGCCTTAGAGGTAAAGACCTTCTGCATTCATGCACCTCTAGGTGCTAATGCAAATACCTCAATTCTTTTTTTTTTTTTATTTGTGATTTGTGAATAGTTACATCAAGTATGTTTAACGTACATAACAGCTATCATTGAGTCATCCATTGCTGACTCAATTACATTCTATCTCTATTCATATGCCATTCTAAATATCTGCATACAAAGAAGTAAATAGTTCTCTAAATTAACAACTGGGGCTTAGTGAATTAAGAATGGGTATACAGCTAGCAGGCAACAACCAAGAAATGAACTTTAAGCACTACAATATACTACATTTTCTCCTCAGGAATCACTTCTCCAGGACCCCTTATCTGTGGTTTCAGTTTCCAAGATCAGTCAAGGTGGGAAAGTATTAGGTGATAAGTTCCAGAATTGAACAACTGGTTCTAGATTGTACACCACTCTGGGTTATGTGGGGAAATCTCATACAGTCTTGCTCCATCCCACTTGGTAGTAAACCTTTTGTCCAGTGTATGCACATTGTATATGCAACACACATGTTAGTCATTTATACTAGCTGACTGGTTAGAAGACAAGCCACCAAAGCGTCAGTACCACAGTGACTGACTGCATTTAAGTAGAATGATCAACAGTAGGTTACAATGCCTAAATGATTCACCCAATATCACTCTGTGTCTAGAAAAAAAAATCACCAAAAAAGATGCCTGTGACCTCAAAAGGTATGGAGACTTCTTTCCACAAGCAGCCAAGCAGTGGACATCAACAGCGTCCATCTGAGCCAGTGAACATCAGCAGTGTCTATGAAATCCAGTAGACATCTAATCCAGTAATTTTGAAACTCAGACCCTACACGTTGAGGACCACTCTCCAAGACTGCTACCTCTTTACTGCCCTGTGCTTTAGGCTGGAAGTCATGATGATGTTTCAGTGGCTTTCCTCAGTGTTCTCCCCCCAAGACCCTCCACACGCCCATCAATCTGGAAGCTCTCTAAACCCTCTAGAAACGGAGTCACACAGGCCAGACTGCTGACAAGCTGAGTGGGAAGACTCTATGATGCCTGTGTGTATCTATTCTTTTGCATTTCTTTCTCCAGGGGATGAGACAGGACCCCTCTGAGATGACAAGTGTCTCATGGCTTACTGTAAGATAGGGAGAGGTCATTGTAAGAAGGGTACTTTCCATAATAGTATATTAAATTTTGATGAAATGTGTATACCTTTCACCCCTGCAATTCCAAACAATAGAATTTACCCAATATTTTATTGCAAAAGTGCTTTAGGCATCTGTTTGATAAATTAGCTATTTGTTTGTTTACTTATTTATTTGGGACAAGGTCTCATTGTGTAGCCCTGGCTGGCCTAGAACTCACTATGTAGAACAGGGTGGCTCGCTTTCTTTCTTTCTTTCTTTCTTTCTTTCTTTCTTTCTTTCTTTCTTTCTTTCTTTCTTATTTTCTTTTCTTTTCTTTTCTTTTCTTTTCTTAAGATTGAGTTATTTATTTTATGTATAGGATTGTTCTGTTTTCACACACACCAGAAGAAAGAGTCAGATTCCATTACAGATGGTTGTGAGCCACCATGTGGGTGCTGGGAATTTAACTCAGGACCTTTGGAAGAGTGGCTTTCTCTTTCAGCCACTGAGCCATCTCCCCAGCCTCTCCCCCAGACTGACTTTATATTCACAGAGGTTGTCCTGTCTCTGCTTCCCATGTGCTTGGAAGTAAAGAAGTCCACTACTGTACTTGGTTACATTTCTTCACTTTTAAAGCAACCTATTAGAAGTTTAAAAAAGTAAAAGACATTTTAAAATATTTTGTCTTATGTGTATGAGTGTTTTGCCTGCAAGTATATCTGTGTGCTATGTGAATGCCTGGTGGCCTCAGAGGCCAGAAGAGGGCTGCAGACCCCCTAGAATGAGTTCCAGACAATTGTGAGCTGCCATGTAGGTTCTGGGAATCGATCTAATCCAGGTCCTCTAGAAGAGAAGCCAATGCTCTCAACTACCATCTCTCCAGCGCTGTAAAAGACATTTTCAATGGCAAAATGTCCAGTTTTCTTCCCATAAGCAATAGTCTATAATTTATTTCTGTGCACATCTATTATTTTACACTGTGTTCATCGTTAACCGCCAATGTTACTTCACTAGAAAATAGAGCCCATATTCTATTTAATCTTATAATATTTCTCGGAGTTCACAATGGGGATGCAGCTCACTTGGTAGAGTGTGTCACATACAGGAAGCCCCGACTTCCACTCCAGCATTATGTAAATCAGCCATGGTAGTACACGTCTTTAACCCCAGCCCTAGGGAGGCACGGGTAGGAGGAGCAGAAGTTGGGGTCATCCTTGACTACAGAGAGGTGGAGACCAGTCTGGGATTTATGAGATCCAGCCTCAAAAATGTTTTCCCCCAAATCAAAAAACGGAGGATCAGCTAGGACTTAGATACTTTAATTCCTATTATACATTAACCAAATTAAGCAAATGTGTCCAACTTGTTTGATCAAACAGGATCACCCAGATTTGAGACCTTGTCCCATATCAACAGGCTCAGAATCCACTTGGAAACTTAGAAATCTCTGGAGTTTTTTGTTTGTTTATAAGATTTATTTTTCCTTACATACATAGACGTGTTGCTTGCATGTATGTATATGCACCATGTGCATGCCTGGTACCTGGGGAGGTCAGAAGAGTGTTAAATCCCCTAGAACTGGAGTTACAGATGGTGGTGAGCCACCATGTGGGTGCTGGGAATGAAACTGGGTCCTCCACGAGAACAAATATCCTAAACCTCAAGCTCTCTCTCCAGCCCCTAAGTCTCTCTTTTAAATGAGGGCCCCCAATGCTTCTTCAGTCTTGGGAAATGATGCCCTAAGCTTTGCCCAAGCCTGTCCTTCTTTGAGACAGGAAGGCTGGCACTTAAGAGCACTCGGCCACCACTCCCAGTTGGTGAATCTGAACCTGGTTGACCTGTCTCTGAATCCACATCTGTACCACCTCTAGGATACCAGTCTCCGCAAGCTTCACTTTCCTGTTCTCTAAGTTCAGAGAGCAGTCCCTACATTGCAGGGCTGTTTGGAGTCTGGAGTTTGCATTGATGCGTGTAAAACACTAGTGCAAGCATCATCTTAGACTGAGCCACTCTTGTAGACTTACAGAATTCTCTCCATACCTCTATATAAATGCATTTGTTCAAATACAACTTTTCTCTTTAAGACACAATAGCTGTCTTTACAAAGCCTTCCAGACACATCTCTACCTCCTATCTGAATCTTCTATCCTTCTTCAATCAAATATCCCAGGAAATTCTCACTAGAGAATAGCTGTCTCTCACATATATTTGTGTGTGTGTGTGTGTGTGTGTGTGTGTGTGTGTGTGTGTGTGTGTGTATGTGTGTGTGTGTATGTATGTCTATGTATGTATATGCATATATGCCACTAAATTACGGTCTCCTGGAGACGTGAGATGACTGGCTCTTTCTTCTTTAAACTTCTCTCCTTTCACAAACTTGAATCACAGAAAAAAGAAAAAAGATCCTTATAAAAGCATATTGTCTAAGACAGATTCCTTGCACTAGCTACTCAGTGTACTAGCTTCCTTGGCTCAGTAAGTTCCACCTGTTAGCTTATTGGAAAGAAAGGAGGATAGGAAAAGAGAGACAAAGAGAGGAGGGAGGGAGAGAGAGAGAGAGAGAGAGAGAGAGAGAGAGAGAGAGGCTACCCTGCTTGCTTGATCTTTTGTACACACCCACATACATCATAATCACAATGATTTTTAATTATTAATTTAATTTGGGAGGTGTAGTATCAGTAAATTGTATTTCTAACTTTGTTAATATTTAATGTCCTTATTTGTGCTGGGAAAGGATGGAGAAGGAAAATTAAGGTGGCATTTTCAGGGCTTTGTGAAAGTGCCCTGTTACTCTAAGGGCTTAATAAGTGGAAATCACAAGAAAACTTTAAAGATTTAGACTGGGGGTATAATTCTCATTTTCTATTTTTGACTGCATAAAAATAGAAGCCCAAAAATGTTAAGTTGAATACATAGGAGATTCACAGTCCTTATTTCCATTGATTATCATCTCAATTAGGCAAACAATACAATTCAGACATAAAATACGCCAGATAAGAACATAATTAAATATTTACTACAGTAGCAGGCTGAAGGTTCTTTATTTAGTAGCAGAAGAAGGTAGCAATGAGGGATACGTGTAAACAGGGCCACAGAGATGATATTCATTTAAACTACAGGACAAAAATGTATATAATAGAGTTTTGTAAGAAGTTAATCAATATTGCCTTAAATGTGAATACATTATGAACTAAGCACAATAATTTTTAAAAAATTATTTTAAGGTAATTATTTTCTAAAATGATGTTAGATCAATAAATATAATTTAAAACATCATGACTTCTTAAATTTTCAAATTAAATTTAAGATAGAATCATAATATACAAAAGACACTTCTGCAATGCCAAATTTATGTAATGAATTTACAGTCTGAAATTTTAATTTTCTCATATGAAAATGGAATCCATTTCTGTACAGGACTTAACTGTTGCAAGCTCATTTAAATGAGAAAAGAACATACAAGAGGCTCCAGAAGCAGGCCCAGACTGAGGTAGCTCAGGGGAAAGTGCTTAATACGCACAAGACCATAGGCTCAGTCCCCGCTTATGTAAAAGCCCACAAAGGGATTATATCATTCCCACTGGGTATGGGACGCCCAGTGACTAGAGCAGATGACACACCATTCAAGCACCAAGCCTGATTCATCTATTTCTTGTCTTCATTCTCTATCTCTACTTACAAATTATAATGCTTTTGGTGAACCGTTTTGCCAGCCAGAAGGAAAGGAGGCCTCTACCGTAGCCTGGAGAATTACTGGTGGCCCACAGTCTACTGATGAAGAGAAAAGGAAGAAACAAAGAACAGACAGGAGAGTTAGGAAAGACAACAGCATACAGGAATGTGCAAAAGCATCGCTAGCACCATTTATAAGTGGTGTGAGCCCGTTAGTCACCTGCAGTCACCTGCAGTCACCTGCAGTCACCTGCAGTCACCTGCAGTCACCTGCAGTCACCTGCAGTCACCTGCAGTCACCTGCAGTCACCTGCAGTGATGGTCAAATGCTGGACAGAGCAGAAGCTCCATGCTTTCCTTGGTCAGAGATCTGTGTCCTCTGAGTCTAGAACTAAGGACAAATTGAAGGTGGACAAAGTGAGTTTTCTCATGTGAAGACAGCACTAATAATGGTATTAAAATTCAAATGCCTCAGAGCTTAAAAAAAATAAACCAGTATACGTTTACATTGTATTTTCCTAAGCTTTCGATATTATTATTATTATTATTATCATTATTATCATTATTATTCCATAGTTTAAAAAGTTATACTATGTTACAACTGTCAGTCAATAGGATATACCTTTACCTTATACAGTTTTAGGTACTTGATGCATTTTGAATATACATATTTTTGCTGTTGACAAGAGTATGAACTTTAGATCATCCAATCTTTTCATCTGTCTGCTGGCTTAGGTATCCAAAGAACCCTTGCTCAATGTCTAGTGTTATTATTAACCACGAGACAAACTGACTTTGCTGAGTTTCTGGGAGTCTCTAAGAATAGCCATCCACCTGTGCTTTGTTTTACAGCTCAGGGGACAGTGGCTAACACCATCCCTTGTGTTTGAAAAGGACTTTATGTTCACAGAGCGTTGCTTGTTCAGAAATTCACAGTACCATTCTGATGTGGGCCTCACCCATGTTATGGAAGAAGTTACTAGACTGCCAAGTTACATGTCTCTATACCAGAAATACCACTCTTAGAAGAAGGTTAAATATATGAGCCATGTGTATAAGTTGTTCAAAAAATGTTGTTCAAAAAATTGGAAACTATTAATGAGTAGTATGGATAATCAAGATGACACAAAAACATTAGCTTGCTTAAGTAAAAATACTTGGCAAATACCATTCTGAAGCCTTTCTCTGGACAGACCTCTCCTCCAGAACAGACTAGCTGAAGTCCCCACTCCCTGCGGAGTGACAGTCACTTCAGTACTGGCATGCTCCTTCTAGTATCTTTCTCAACAGTAAAGCAATCCAGTGCTGTGGGTTTTGAAAACCTTATTTGCAATGGAAAATACACAAGTCATTAACAAACACCAGGAAGGCCTAGCTTTTACATTTAAATGTAAAAATAAAAGGAAGTACTGTACCCTTTTCTTCAATCTGGGTTTCCTTTGGTCTCTTTAAGGCAATTGTCAAAACTTTGTGGATGACTTACAAGGCATTTATTTCTTTTTATTCAGCGACAGTTTCATATGCATGTAATGAATTTTAGTTTGTTTCAGTCCCTATTGTCCTGTGTCACCCCTTCCCTGCTAAGACCCCTTTTCTCTACTTTTAAGTAGAATTGCCCACCCTTCTACTTTCAAGTCTATGATTGTGTGTGCAATCCACTGGGTGGCACAAGCAAGAGATGTTTCTAAAAGAAAAACATAAAAAACGTTGCCAAAACAACTTTAAAACACAGATTATGCACTGACCTAGTTCATGAGAATGTGCCTAGATGGATGGATATGATTTAAAGGTTTTTCTATTATAACCATTCAAACCTTTATATGTGTAAGCAAAAGATATTTGAAAAGTATGAATGCATTGGAAAAAATGCCTTCGTCAAGGGAGAGAAAAACCGACATGTGGCAAGTTTTTAAACAGGTGCTTTGACAACACAAAATGACAATAAGAGACAAAATAACAGACAGACAATCAATGCAGTGTAAAGCTAAAAAGATTTTCACTGTTTCCTATGGTACTGACAAACTGAGCTCCAGATCCCATGCCCCAGCAGATGGGAGCCGTTATTTGTAATTCAGATGGAGTGGCTTTTCGTTCCAATGCTGAGCAGGTGTCTTCCAGAAATACTCATTCTGAAATGACCACCTCAGTTTGAGGCCTAGAGTTTAAACTCCTCCCCCTCCCCTTCACTCAGGCAGGCTTGTGCTTTCGATTTGAAGTCCAGTGGTGTTAATAAGTCTGGAAGTTTTTTCCTACTTGACATTTCAAACAAGAAAAATACGAAGAAATTCTGTTGCAGTGGAGTCAGGTGCTTAAAACGGATTTCCCTCCCAGCTTGGCCAAGCTCGCGGCGTGAGTGCATTTACAGTGAGAACTACTCAGGGTCGCTCCTGAACTGCAATGTTACCAAACTCAAGGGGGAATCATCCTTGGGAATTTAGCTCCTTGTTTGACAATATTTTATTTTACATGGCAACATTGCGGGCTGGAGAGTGGGGTCCAGAAAACTTCAAATTTCAGAAGACAGCTCTCAAGTCGAAGAAATCTAATTTACCCTTGCATAATGCTGTCTCCTCCCTCACGCTTCCTACAGCTCATATGGTTTTGTATAAAGACTTAAAAGGGTCACTTGAAACGTTTACAGATGACAGAACTCTCCTAAACCTCTCCCCTGCTACAAACGTGTTCAAGTGAAACCCATTTACTTCTGAGTACCCCACCCATCATATCTCACTAAAGGTCAGGCCTTCCGAGTTAAGGACGTTAACTGCCAAGTGTCCATTCACTCTGCAAGTCAAATGTGTTCTCCTGGATTCCTTTCTCACCAATAAACTCATCGCCCGCCCTAGGCGTGGGTTTTAATCTTTGTTCGTCTATTTTGCATAAAAGATAGGGTTGGATAAGCTAATGGAAAGTTGGGGTTCTCTTCCTTAGGAAAGAACTCCTGTGCTGTGAGATTAATGTTCCGTGGTGCTAAGAGGGTGGGGGCGAAATTAGATTTATTTAAAAAAAATTCTTTCTAATTCCACTTACAAAGTCCAGGCAAAGCTCGCAGTTTCCCCCAAAATCCCTGCATAAAGTGCAGAACAGTTTGACAGACAACTTAGCTTCTTATAGCCCGTTCCCTTCAGAGCCTATTGGCACTGGGCTAGAGTCTCTCCAACTCCCCAGAACCCACTCCGCGAGAGGAGCCCAGAACCTAGCCGAACCCCGCCTCTGCGCCCAGACTGGTTGCATCCCGGGAGCCACACTGACCTGTGTAGCAGGACGCGCTGCACCGAATCCAGGTCCTCCAGGTTGCGGGGCGCAGGCTTGGGGATGCTGGTCCTGCCGCCCCCCAGAAACATTCCCGTAGGGAGCCGCCTTCAAGGCAAGCCTCGGGGCGGCGGCGGGTGTCAGCGGGTCCCCAGCTCCGCTGTGGATCTAATGGAGGACACGAATGTCCGCGTGTCACCGTGGGATGTCCTGGGTCCTCGTAGGTGGGCGCTCTGTGAGCTCTGCCCAGGTCCCCAGGGTCAGGGTGACGCGCGGCCCCTCTCTGTGCCGGGCGTCCCCGAGACCGCTCTGGGAACCGTGCTCCAGGGGCGCTCTCTCGCCGCCTAGTGCGCGCTCCGCGTCTCACCCTGAGTTTGCCTACCTTAGGCGGCCCCAGCCTAGGACATCGGTGTCCAGGCGCCGCCCCAGGGAAGGACACTGTCACCTGAGGCCACCAAGGAGCCCGGAGAGGAGGAGGTGCTTGTGGGACAGAAGCGTTTGCCCTGGGGCTGTGCTGCAGACTGAGAGAATGAGTTGAGAAGCCAGATGCTCCAGTGGGTGGGAATTTAAACACTTTAACCATTTGCGTGCTGTGCTGGTAGCGCTCTCCTTTCTTTCCTCCACTCAGACGCTGAGGCAGAGGATAGTTACCAGTTGGAGACCAGCCTGCTCTGTATAAGGAGTGCCAGGCTAGTCAGGGCTACATAACAAGGCACTGTCCCCAAACAAACACGCAAAAATCAAAACAAGTAATCATGTACATGAGTAGGGTGTGAAGAGTGATTGCAAGCCCAATTGACACGAGCCTTTTATCCTCCTTGGGTGATAGGATTGAAATATACTTGACCTCAGTTGTGCCTTGGTTCCAAAGCAAGATGTACTCTTGTACCCTGTGGTCAGGAGACAGAGAAGGGGAAGGGGGCAAGGATGACCCACAAGTGAGTTCAGGTTCTGTCCCGAACCGGAGTCAGAATCAGACAAAATGGTAAAGGAGAAGAACTGAGAAGTTGGAAGGTATTTTCAAATGTGATCACCAATGTCGGAGAGACAGACTAATTCTTGATCATAGGTTAATTTTCATCCCCCAAGTAGATGGGCCTTGACCTGCATTGTAGCCAAGTCATCCCTGTAAGTCTTTTCTCCTGGATGAGTTTTCTGGTTCTGGATGCTAAGTGGGTGAGAGAGAGAGGTTTTATCACAATGTATACAAACCTTTACTCACCTCTCCTGCCTGCAGTGTTTCCTTGGCTGTTCTACACACTCATCTGGTGTTCTTCAACTGAGTTTCAGGAAACTGAAGTATTTGTCTTTTGATTCAGAAACTGATCCAAGGAAACAAAGAATGAGATGTTTATCAAAGTATAATTTATCATAGCAAAAGTGTGAAAGATAATTATTAATAATTAATAAACATTATAACAAGCATTAAAAATTAAAAATAAACATATAGAATTGATCATTGTTTGATTGTTTAAAATAATTATGACTCAAGTTAATGTACATATCTAAGATGCAAGCTTATATATTCAATTTGTATTAGCTATGAGTCTCCTTGCTGTGACAAAAATACCTGACAAGAGCAATCTAAAAAGGAAGGCTTTGGTGCACGCCTTTAATCCCAGCACTTGGGAGGCAGAGACAGGCAGATTTCTGAGTTCAGGGTCAGCCTGGTCTACAGAGTGAATTCCAGGACAGCCAGGGCGACACAGAGAAACCCTGTCTCGAAAAAACAAACAAAACAAAACAAAACAAAAAAACCCAAACAAACAAACAAAAAAAGGTGCTTCCTGGGGAGCAAGGTGTGGCAGTGTGAGCAGGAGGCAGCTGCTCCCACTGCATTCCCAGGCAGGAAGCAGTGAGCCATGGATGCTGGTGCTCAGCTCGCTTTCTCCTTTTTATCAGCCTGGTATCCTTTCATGATGGGTCTCCCCTTCTCAGTTAAACCTTCCAGGAAACACTCCTTAGGCATACCCAGAGTCGTATTTCAACAGTGATTCTAAACGTAGTCAAGTTTTCAGTGCAGATTATACAACACACAGTCTTTTACTAGCCATGGAAGAGAAGGTCTTCTGGTGCTGTTATAAGTCCGTGTCTCTCTAAGTGTATGTGGGGTTCTTAACTCCTCCTGCCCAAATGGTTCCTAATTTGGAAATAGTCTTTGACATGTAGCAAAAATAAGATTATCTTGAATTGGGGAGTTCCTTAATCAGTTGGGGGAGACTTTATAAGAAGAGAGGAAAGGGTCTGGGGAAATGGCTCATCAGTTAAGAGTACTTGCTGTTCTCGTAGAGGGCCTGAGTTTGGTTTCCAGCATCCACACAGTGATTAACAGCCACCAGTAACTCCAGTTCTAGGGGATCTGATGCCCTCTTCTGCCCTCTGCTGGCACGAGGCACAAATGTGGTGCACAGACATGCCAGCAGGCAAAACACTTGTGCATAGATACACACACAGGCAAAAACACATATACACATAAAATATACATAAATATAAAAGACAAAAGATCAGGAAAAAGAAAGACATGGAAGGACATGTCAGTACACAGAGAGGGAACACTGTTGGGCAGCCGTTATGGGGTGTGGATCTGTACGTGTGTCAGTTTCCATCACTAGCATGGAACACCTGTGAGAACCGACTTACAAAGCAAGGAAGTTTATTTCGGCTCATGGTCTCAGCTGATGAGCAGGCAGACCCATTGCTAGGGATATCAGATGGCAGTAGCAGCAGACACTTGGAAAAGCAAAGGACTCATTTCATCTCCAGGGAGTAGAAGAGAAAGAGGAAGAGACCCAGGTCCCAGAGTCCCTTAAAAGAGCCCCCAACGACTTAGAGTCTCATGTGCTCAAAATTCCCCAATAGCGCCACCTTGGTGACCAAGCCTGAAACACATGAGCCTCTTGGGACAGTCAGTGACCACCCCGAAGCAGCTAGCAGTACCAAAGCATCAGAAGCCAGGCATGGAGTCAAGTGTCCTCTAGAACTCCCCCAGGGGAACATGGTCCTTCACACACCTTCATTTGAAGTTCTAGTCTCCAGAATGATGGAAAGACACATTTCTGGTGTTTTAAGCATCCACTGCGCAGCTATTTGGTACAAACCCAGGGAGCTAGCTAGTACATCTAGCTTCCTTCGCATGTAAAGTGAGAGACAAGGTCCTCTGCTGGCAGTGGCAGGAGGCTGAGGCAGAGGTCTGAGGAAAGTTTGCACAGAAGAGTTGAACTGTGTGGGCCAGAGGAAGAGAAGGGACCATCCTCACAAATAGAAAGAGCTCGCTAAGCTTCTTGAGAGTTGTGATAAGCAGGCTTTCTCAACCTCTTCCCAAAGATTCCACACCGTAATCCACATGACAGGTTATCTATCACACCGGTGTTATGCTAATCCTCATGGTGCCACAGGTGATGCAATGTGGAGACTAGTCTATGAGAGAGACTTAGCTGTATGAGTCCTGAAAAGCAGAGAGCTCTGGGACGGCCAGGGAGAGCTGAGAGGGCAGGATAGATGTCTAATTGTTGAAAATGCTTGCTTTGCCTGTTCAGGGTTGGGTATTCGATAGTCAGAAAGTGTCAAAATAGCTAGGTGTTGTCAGTAGCCCTGTTTGTAGATCTAGCCCTGGGGAGGCAGAGATAAGTGGATCCCTGGTGCCTGCTGGTTAGCCAGCCCAGTTGGAGAGATCCCCTTGAGTAGAATTCTGTGGAGCACTGATGGCCTGAAGGGAGAAGGGCTGCATGGAGAGCCTGTGAGCAGCTTTAGCAGCAGAGGGTGAGAGAGCTGAGTGAGCGCCAGTCTGCAAACAGGGATGTACGTTTCACAACCACAAAACAACTACACTCTGCCAAAGCGTGTAAGTTTGGAAGAGGATTTCCCCTTAACCCACCCGTAACCCTTAAGGGCTTTAAACCCAGGAAAGCCTTGACTTTGTTCTGGGAGACCCGAAGCAGAGAGCCCTGATTTCACTAGACTTCAGAACCAGTTGTCGGGTTGTGCCTTTTCTATGGATCAAGAGGAAACGGACACAGGGAGTCCCCAGGACTGTAGATGGCAAGCTGCCCACGGCGCAGGAGCAGACCCTACCCAGTTGGGTCTGCGGGCAGGGCTAGCTGCTTGGCAGCTGGTGCAGGCACGGGCTTCTCTACCTCGTGCTCTCCTGAGTTTCTTGCTTTTTCGTTTTTCTGGTCCTTCGCCCCCCCCCCCCCATCCATAAAAGTTGGGACTCTTCTTCCCAAACACACAGCAACTTCCTACAAAGTTCCGAAAGGCTTTCACGTAGAACAGATTCCTCAAATCGACCTATCTCCTGAGGTTACAATCAACACACTTAACCATTAATAAACAAAGGCAGTCAGACCCTTTGAGAAGCTGCTGAGACGGAGATGTCCACGTATGAAGTTTACTGGGGGATGAAGGGGTTTGGAGGAGGGGAATGAAGGAGTTACGTGGGCAGGAGGAACACTTAAACTACAATACAGTCTCAACAAATCTTCAGCCAGTTTTGTGTCTTTACCACGGGGTGGTCTTGCAGCGTTGTCCTGCACCGAAGCAAGTGGGAGAGGTCCTCGTATCCAGTAAAGACGTTTGCTTAGGTGATTCTTTTACAGTGAAGGCTGTTACTAGGGACTCAGCAGAGAATCCCAGCTGTTAGTGCCCTCAGCAGGATGAGGAATGGATGGTTTCTGAATGAAAGGGCAAATGGAGGGGTGTGTTAAAGACAGGCTTCACAGCATCTAATGGAATAAAAAGAAGCTCACTCACCTGTATGAGGTGGTCCTTACCAGCCCGTCATCCTCTCACTCGAGATGGAGGCAGGCAGATCATTCGAGGGCAGGTTGGGGTAGAGAGAGACAATTTGTCTTAAACAACAGAAGGGGATACAGAGGAAAGAGGGAAGGAAGCAAGAAGTGAGAGGGGGTAAAGGAGGGGACTAGGCTTGCTCGTCTGACATGGGCTTCTCTACCAGATGGTTTATCGACAGACATTACTGCAGCATCTGGACGCTGCACCAATGCTGAATCAAAGCAATAACAACAGATGGAGTCAGGGTGCTTTACGACTTTCAAGACCCTTCTCCAGCATCGCTGGCTGCTTCTGAAGTCCAAACCACCACTGGCTCACCTGTGCAGCATTACTGCAGCGACCATCTGTGTCACCGATTTTTATTTTTGTATTTAGGCATTTTTTATTGCAACATCCTTTTAAAGAAGTTTCCCTGGGATGACAACGGAAGCGCCCTGAAGCACAAATTACACTCCTGCTTCCACATTCCATCTCCTGGTCCAGGTCATTGTCTGCAGTGTGTGTTTTGTGTGCTGCCTTCTTTGGGGAGTGGTCACAGAGAGGTTGTTAAAAATATTGTGCTTGTCTAAAAATTGCAGGCAGTATAATAATAATATATGTTTAAAATACACAAATACGGCACAGTTCAGGAAAGTGACACATTCAGAAGGATAGATAGGACTCAAAGGATTGTTTTCTAAAGCATTCTTAAACAGTGATTATAATTGAAATGATTACAATTTTATAGAATTTTACCAAAGCCCGCTGGTACAATTTTATTTTTTGCTAATACTTTGAATTCTTTCATTTTCTACATATGTGGTTTAACTGTTAAAAAACTGAAATTTCCTAAAAACAAAATCCCACACGTCATTTACAGAAATAGTCACTACAGAACTAGAAATAGTTAAGGGGTAACTTCAGCAAGTGTTATAGGTATCTGATGAGTCTCGGTGTAATGACCTTGGGAAACTCAAAGGAATGGTGCTCTTTGCTCAGAGTGAAGCCAACATATCTTCAAGGGAGAACATTGGAGGTATTTGAATTTTATGTTCACATTAGGGAGGTGAGTCCTGTATATCTTAGAAGACTAGTATTTATTTTCTCTGAATTTAGTCAGGAGTTGTCAACTTATTTCTAGTTGAGTGTGACAGTCGTAAGGTTTTCAAACTCTACTGAAAACAAGTAACATTAAACGTGTGATTTATGAGATTAAAAAATATATATTGTGTTTGGGCTGGGGAGACAAGTCAATTGAAAAAGTACTTCCCTAAAAAACATGAAGATCTGAGCTCAGGGCCATGGCCCGGCCCACACAGCAGTGCTCTGTGTGTGTGTGTATGTGTGTGTGTGTGTGTGTGTGTGTGTGTGTATTAAGGGGAAGGTGGGAAACCTAGGCACAGAGAGTCAGGAGGGGTAAGAGACAAAGGACAATGACATACAGGTACGGAAATGTCATGATGAAACCCATCATTTTTTATGCCAACCTGAAAAATTAATTTAAAAGGAAATATTATCTATGACTTTATTTTAGTGATTTGTTTGTTTTGTCTTGATGGCTTTTTTTTTCATATATAACATTGCAATTTGATCCGTCTGTGATAACTGGGATAAAATCAGGTTCACAAATAGTTTGTAAATACGATGTGAAACCATTCAAGTGATTTTAAAAGATGATTTAAGAGCTTTCAAACAATCAGCCAAACCCATGTTAAATTAAGAGGGGGGGAAAAAAAAATCCCTTTTGTTTTAAAAAAGCAAAAGAGCTCCACCTGGTGGTTAGAAGAAGTAATGCCCAATTTCTATTTGCTGATTTGGAATCCTCTATACTTCCTATAGCAAAGCTGTTGATGCAGTTCCTGAATCACATGGAATTAGTCCATCTTACGAATTATCTATTTATTGGGGAAAAGTGTCTTGTTTTAATATTGGAAGGTTCTAGAAACTTCTCTCTCACACCTTCCCTGCACACCGTGTGTGGTGGGGAAATCACACTGGACAGTAGGGTCCCCGCTTACAGGCTCTGAAATCCCTACTTTCTTTGGCTCCTGGTTAGGCCACGCCTCCCGCCAGACTGCTGTCCCCAAGGACCTAGCACAGGAGGTCAGGGATAGACTGCACCTTGGGGGAAAGTTGGACTCTGTCTGCCCACTTAGGACAGCTGACCTGGACTTTTAGTTCCTTCTTCATGCAAACATTTCACTTCACAGAATCCTTGCATATTCGACTCCGCTTTGGTGCCTGCTTCTCTAAGACCCAAGACTACGTTGAGATCCTTTCTGAAAGTCATATGGAAAATGAGGGTGTGGAGACAGGAGACTAGAAGGATTTGGACTGCCTTGTTATCAGTGCCTAGTGCTGAAAGGGGAGGTGTCCTGGGATGCCTGTGGGCTCAGAGGCTCCAAGGTCACAGGCAGTACTACCTACCTAGCCTTCCGCCTCACTGTTCACTGCAGCCACGTTGGTTTTTGGATAGCCCCGAGGATAAGTCAAGACAAATCCCCTTCTAGAAACACACTTCTGTGAAGAGCCATGGGTGTCATCTCTGTAAACGCACAACGCGTCATTGTTGAGTGTTCTGTTTAAGCATAAGGGCCAGTTCCTCTGGGGAGTCAGATTCGTTGGACTTTTATCACTGACATGGAATGCACGCCACTGTACTGTCACTGAGGACTGTCCATGCTGTGGAGGGGCAGAAGGTTTATGGTTCTTTTTAGAAAAACCACGGTAAGTTACAGGTTTTAGAAACTGCAGAGGGGTCTAGCATCACACCGTGCTCTTGCTTGTCTCCTGATACCACATGGTGACAGGATCCTAGGAAAATAAGGCTTCAGGTGGAGGGGTAGAGGCAGAAAAGAAACAAGCAACCTGGGGTCAAGAGTTCAGACAGAGTCTCTGTTTTGCTGCTTGGGTGACCTCAAACCTGGGTGAATCACATGGCCCCTTTAGCTCGTTTCTGTATCTGGCAGAGAAGCAAATATCCATCTCAGATTTAAGGCAAATCAAACCAAAACAAAACAGAACTACCTCCCCCAAATAACCAAAACAAAACAACAACAACAAAAACCCCACTTGAGAACATTTAAATTGAGGCACATTTGTCTACTAAGGTTTTGTAATTATCGCTAACTTTATTTTTATGAAGTTATCTGCTAAAGAAAATAACAGGCATCTTGATCTTTTATTAGGAATTCTTTGCACCCCACTCCCTCACTCCTACCCCCCCAATTCTCCACCTCTGCAGGCAACACTGGCTTTGAACTTACTATTCCTTCTGTCCCTTCTGTTTCCATGCCCTAGGTGTTGGGCTTACACGTGTGAGCCTGACTCAGAACTTTCTTTGAAATATTCGGAATCAATTACTTAAATAGAAATATTGACCTTACTTTCCTTCTGCTCTGTAATACATATGAATTATTTATTAATAAAAATCGTGTCATTTAATTACTCTTGAAAGGTTAAGGTGGAGTAAGTGTGGGTTAACTTGAGGGCCTGACCTGTAGGAAACAGAAAGACAAGGGTGAAGAGAGATCATTTCACACTGCCTGACTCCTGACGCAGGGGACGAAAGCAGACATCTTTATAGACAAGCAATGAATAACAGTTTTTCTCTAATAAATGTTTTTGGTATTCTTTTATAGTTTTTAAAAACACCTGTTAATAATTTATCTCCACAAATTATTAAAACATAAAATGATAGCATTCAACTCTTCCTTACGTCTTACGCACTACTGAAACATATGACATTATTTTGAAGTACTTGATGTTGTACCCTGATTAATCTAGCAAGGAGAGAGTGACAATCTGAGATGCTCAGGAGTACATGAGTCTTGGGGGGAACAGGGTGTCAGCTCAGGCCATCCGAGGAACACCCTTCCCCTCCTTTTGATTAGTCCAAGCTTCATATTCCTGGGCTAAACTCTGGCCAAGGTTGCCTTCTGTGCCCAGCCCTTGGGCCTCAGATTGTGAAGTGTCAATTCTTCAGAAGACGAGCAGCCCTTCAAAAGAGGCCAAGTGATGCTGGCACGAACACTCACAAGTACCAGATCCCGGACTTAGTCCTCACCTGTCAACGCTCCTGCTGTCTGTGACAGTTACCTTCCTTATTCCCAGAGATGCTGTGAAGGAATTTAGTCAGGATAACATCTCCAGCTGCTTCTTTCTCCCCTTTATGCAGGGTTGGCGTTTTTATTCTTCGTGTGACTCCTTGGAATGATTGTTGGTATGCAGAGAGTTAAGTCAAGACTCGTGGAGTACTGCAGGCTGGCATCTTTCCAGGCATATCCACTTCCTGTTCTCTTTCTCCACCATGGCCACTACCAACAAGGACACTCACTCCTCAGGGACACTAGATGCATGTGCAAATGGGGTTTATATTGTAGAAATAGAAGCTCTTTGTAGGCTGTAGTGGCTATTTCTGATTGTCAACTTGACTATATCTGGAGTGAACTACAATCCAGAATTAGAAGGCTCACCTGTGATCTAGATCATGCGTCTGGAAGACACAAGTTTCAGGTGTGGTGGTGCGCACACCTCTGATCTGGGCCACACCTGCTGCTGGAGATCTACATAAGGACACTGGAAGGAGGAAGAGTCAATCTTTGCCTGTGAGCTTTGTGGGACTAAGCGACTGCTAGATCCTCAGGTTTTCATTCACAGCTACTGCTGACCATTGTTGGGGAGTTGGACTACAGACTGTAAGT
Source organism: Uromys caudimaculatus (assembly GCA_028551405.1). Taxonomy (NCBI): domain Eukaryota; kingdom Metazoa; phylum Chordata; class Mammalia; order Rodentia; family Muridae; genus Uromys; species Uromys caudimaculatus. The sequence continues at coordinate 25,131,733 of CM052704.1, read as the reverse complement.
CATTAACAAATTCCCTTACTATATAGAGACTACCTGTAAGTTCTGTGACTCTGGAGAACCCTGGCTAATACATAGGCATACACAGGGGTGGCTCTTGAGACAATCTGTATGTTGTGCCTTCGAGAATGACTCTTGCAACTGCTTTAGGAAGGTGTTGGCTAGAAAGGAGGCAAAATGGGTGTACTATGTATTCCCAAAAAATTCTCAGGAGCTGCTCTGATCTTCACTACCTTGCATAGAATACTGTAATATCTATTATTTAAGCAATATATTATAATATGTAAAACACTTTACTTATTCAGATTTTATTATTTATGAATTATTTATTTTTTTGTTTGTTTTTGAGACACTCTCACTTCATAGCCTTTGCCCTCCTACAACTCATTAGCCCAGGCTAGCCTCCCATTCACTGGTATTATAGGTGTGAGCCACCACGTCTGGCAAGTTTTAAGTACTTTTGAAATCTTATTTAAGCAGACAATTTATCTTTCTATTCTTCAAACATGTATTCCAACAAACACTAGAGGGCATTCATTGCTCTTCTCAAAAACATAAAATGACATGGCTTAACAAAGCTGAGGAAATCAAGGTTTTCTTCACATTTTTATCCCTGAATTTTTGTGCTTTTACATACATTTTTTCTAAGTTGGATAGCTATAATATTAACATATTCCTTCCCGGCCTTCGGGAACTCATTTTTCACATTACGTGGAAATCTAATGGAAGTCAGGTAAATTTCAAGACACGTGTAACTCAAGAAACTGTCATTTGGGGATTTGAGTTCCGTCTGTCAGCCGAGTGCTTTCATTTGTGAGGATGGGGACAACTCATTTGCTCCCTTTCAGGTGAGTGCTCTCTTAAGGAATGGCAGTCTGGCTGGTGGAGAAGGTGGAGGCCACAGAGAGGCGAAAGAGAAAGGCACGACAGTTCTTTCAGACAAGGAACTAGAGAACAGTAGAAGTGAACCCTTCAGTTTTATCTGATGGGCCATCCCAGGCTAACAGATGAGAGTTAAGCACCATGGAACACTTACGGCTCTTGGGTCTCATGCTTTTGTGTATGGGATATCTGTTTACAGATCTACCAGGCATCAACCACGTTCCTCACTTGGCCGAGTCATAACCTGTTTCTAACTCTATAGATCAGCACCACGTGACAGGATTAAGGATAAACTACCTTAGACATAAATGAAGACATAAATGAACCTGTTAGCATTCCAAACAAGGTCAAAAGGATGTGTCTTGGAATGTTCAGTAGAATATTGTACTGGCTGGTTTTGTGACAACTTGACACAAGCTGGAGTTATCACAGAGAAAGGAGTTTCAGGTGAGAAAATGCCTCCATGAGATCCATCAGTAAGGCATTTTCTCAATTAGTGATCAAGGGGGGAGGGCCCCTTGTGAGTGGTACCATCTGTGGGCTGGTAGTCTTGGGTTCTATAAAAAAGCAGGCTGAGCAAATCAGGGGAAGCAAACCAGTAAGGAACATCCCTCCATGGCCTCTGCATCAGCTCCTGCTCCTTGACCTGCTTGAGTTCCAGTCCTGACTTCCTTTGGTGATGAACGGCAGCATGGAAGTGTAAGCTGAATAAACCCTTTCCTCCCCAACTTGCATCTTGGTCATGGTGTTTGTGCAGGAATAGAAACCCTGACTAAGACAGACATGTTGGGAATCTGCTGTCCCATTAGGCTGAGGCAGGAGGATGATTTGAGTGCTTAAAGCACATGAGTTTGAAGTTGGTCTGGGCAACAGAGCAAGTCTTCATCCCAAAGCAAAACCAAACCCTCACAAGCCAAAAGTAGGAAGTGCATAAATTCAGTTTTTTCTTTGAGGGAGTGGGGGCTGGGGGGTGGGAGTTGGGGTGGACAAACTGATGTTTGCTGACAGTGTCTTGGGTACTCTGAACACTGAAACATGCTTGCTGGCTTTATGTTGACATCAGCTGCACTCCAGATCAACGTTGTGGACCCAGACAGCCCCTGTGTGTGACCCAGGCATTCCCAGCCTAGTGAGACATTCAGACCCCTTCATCTGTGTCCTCTTTGGTCTCTTGGGTCATTACACTGTTACTGATATTTCAAACATATTACTTAGGTTAAAATTCTAAGAAGTATATATACACTTCCTGTAACAGGAAGTAACAGTCTAAAATTGCTGGCTATACATTCAAAAGTATTGTGCTGGGCCAAGGACTTTTTAATTCTACGAAGCCATGCAATCTTTAGATTGCTTTTGCCAGTGAGTAAAGCCATGCAAGTCACTTACATTCTTGTGTCATGCAGATATCAGAAATTAGGGCAGGGATATGGAACTTGCCTGATGTCCTTTTAAGGAAGAACAGAAATAAAGGTCTAAGATTTTTATGTAAAGATAAGAACTTTTCAGGCTAATTTACTTTTTTTATACTGAAGTAACACAAACGTTCTAAGATATCATAACAGAAAATTACTTCTTCATATCCTTTATTAGAATGTACAAAGTCTGTAGACTGGAATTTAGAATTGTGGGTGAGATTGCACAGAGAGATTGGTGCACTCCTTTAGAACGTTCCATGTTCAATGTTAAGTGAAAAATTCACAGCAAGTACTGTCTATCTTTTGTTAACTCAATCATGCATATAACCCGCATGTTTGCGTGTTTGTAACACAGCATTTTCATGTGGGTTGCAGATTATGTGTATTTAATGTACATTCTGTGTTTCTAAACACTTTATACTATTACTATCTAATCATACAAAGTGCTTTAAATATTAAAAAATTACCTAACTTAAACACAGACAGACAGGAAAGCAGGCAGGCAGGTAGGTATGCACGTATACACACACACACACACACACACACACACACACACACACACACACACACATACATGCCCCACACCAGGTGGTCCATGTCTGTGACCCCAATATTCAAGAGATAGAGACAGGAGGATTATCAATTCAAGGTTAGGCTGGGCTGCATAGCAGGGTGTGTGTCCTGGAGTTTTGAAATAAGAACGATGAATATAGATTTACAAGAAGACCTCTTAGATAGAAAACACTCAGTACTATGGAATGCACAGCTGATCTGCATACACCTTGCATGGTTGGTGGGCTTGCTTCTAACTGATCACTGCTCTCTACTACTCTGTCTTTCCCTTTGTCTTGATGTTCCTCTTCTCTCTAGGCTGAAAAAGTTCAGCACAGAGACAGGAGTACTTCAGATTTGCCCGTTGTTTCTCTATTCTACCTAAAAATGTAGACATAAATAACATAGGTAAAGGGCTGGTGAAACCTGTTATGTTCTTTATCATTGACAAATATAAAAGAATGTCTACCACCGCAAGCATTCCTCCTTGTAACTGACATGTTTATAAAAGTTTCCTTTTCTTTTCAATTATGTGTATATGTGGATGAGTGCTCACAGAAGCCAGAATTGGGTCCCTTGGAGCTGGAGTTACAGTGGTCATGAGTCTGATGTATGCCCCAGGATAAAACTTGGATTCTCTGCCAGAGCATGCTCTTAACCACTGAGCCATCTCTCCAGGCCCACGTAGTATTTGTTTTGAGCACCCAGAGCTTTACTCTTGCAGTTATTTATGGAAACAGTTAAAACACAGCTGCATATGAGTGTGGCACACACATTTCATGGGATATGTGGACAGAGGGCAGGGCAGATGACAATCTTGGGTGTTGGGTCTCTTTGTTGTTTCCTTTCTTGCATGCAAGCCTAGCTGGTTTGTGAGTTCCCAGGATGCTCCTCTCTCTACCTCCATTGGTCTGCAGGAGGTCTGGGATTAGAGATGCTTGTGCTATGTGTTTGGCCTTTAATGTGGGTTCTGGGGATTCAAACTCAGGTCCTTATGCTTGTACACAGCAAGTATTTTACTCACTAAACCATCTTCTCATCCCTTTGAGGTGAGAGCTGTAGTTTTGTGCTGACACAGTTTTAGTACCCTGACTGCTTGAGTTTGAGGAAATGATCTTTTTCCTTTGTTTGACCCCAAAGCCCAGGACAATGAGCACCATGCTTCTAGGGGAAAATGGGCTCCAAGCTGACCGTCAGAACTGATGGGCCTTCTCCCTCAAGCCAAAGCCGTTATAGTCCCATTTAGTGTTCTTTATAGGATACCGGCCCAAACTCCTGACCCATCTAACTGTCCAGCCCTGGCCCACATGATGGAGTTAGGGGTGAAGAAACCTTTCTTCCTTAATTGGCCCCACTGCCAGGCGCTGTCTTCAGTCATAGCCAGTCATGAGTAGTTACTTGAATCTTGGGCAAGGTCAACATTACGGTTTTCACTTGTCCTGAATTATTTTGCCATATTGAGCTAGGAATGCGTCCAAATTAAACTACAAAAGATGAAGGAGAATAGTTCTCTTAGTTGTTTTTTTTTTCCTCACTAAGAGTTATACACTGGGGGTGAAGGAAAAGGCAGGGTACACTTAGTGGTGGCCAGTGTAGGCCACACTGTCTTGCCAGAAACCAGCCTCCTGTTTAATTGTTTTCCTGTCTCCAGAGACAGCACTTTAAAGAAAGTCAAGTGGGAAGACATATAAGTCATCATCTTTGGCGAGGAGAAATATGTGTAATCTGAGCAGAATGGCTTGAACCATCATTTACAAATGACATAATAATCAGCGTGGCATGTTGAATCAAAAAAATAGCAGGTTAATAGTCTTGCATAGTTTTCTTTGAATTTTTACTGTCTTTATTTTGTTTTCCTTGTGGGAGAAGATTGCTATGTATACATCCCAAAGGATTCTAGAGAGTTCTTTCTCTGTCCACACCTGGCTAAATATTCTTTGGAACTCTACAGTTTAGGGAGTACTTGAATTTATTGACCAGCAGGGTGGGGGTGGCTGTGTTAAAAGAATTTGATCTATTTTTTTTTCAGGAAAACTAAATGATCTGGATGATTCCAAAGACTGTATTTTGCAAATTATAAGACAGAGGCAGCAAAACTACATCTAGAGATGTTTACCCAGGAAGTAACAGAACAATTAAACAAAACCATATATATCAAGCAGTGCATTGAAGAGTTGTGACACTAAACCAGGAAATGACTCAAACATACAGGACAATAAAAGTGATGTCAAGGTAAATTTTAATTCCTTTATTTCATGGAGTACTACTCATTCATTAAAACTTGTATAGATCTATATTTCCTTAGATAAAAATTCACAGTGTATTGTGGTGCTTTGTGTATATGAAAATATATGTAGATGTCATATATGTCTATGCATTTACACAGAGTAAATGTTAGGGTTTCTATTCCTGCACAAAACATCATGACCAAGAAGCAAGTTGGGGAGGAAAGGGTTTATTCAGCTTACACTTCGACATTGCTGTTTATCACCAAAGGAAGTCAGGACAGGAAGTCACACTGGGTAGGAACTTGGAGGCAGGAGCTGATGCAGAGGTCATGGAGGGTGCTGCTTACTGGCTTGCTTCCCCTGACTTGCTCTCTTATAGAACCCAAGACTACCAGCCCAGGGATGGCACCACCCACAAGAGGCCCTCCCCCCTTGATCACTAATTAAGAAAATGCCTTACACCTGGATCTCATGGAGGCATTTCCTCAACTGAAGCTCCTTTCTCTGTGATAACTCCAGCTTGTGTCAAGTTGACACTCAAAACCAGCCAGTACAGTTTTTAACTCTTCTCTACTAAAAACTTAGACTGAAAAAGCTTTAATTAGCATGAAACCCAAGTACTTAAAACTGTCTCCCGTAGACTTCACCGTTTCTTTTCATCCTAATAAGGTGTATCTGAGTGTGCACATGGGTATAGAAACCCAACACTGTTCTGACAAAAGCCTGCACTGGATTTTAGAATTTAAATAGAAGAAGGGGTTCCTTGTCATCTGTGCTCAGTACTGTAAACTCCTGATTTGATGATGGTGTTGTGCTTGCTACTTAATAAACTCACTCAAAACCGCACTCTGGTAATCACAGTCATCCTCCAATCTGTAAGGAACAAATGTATCACTGACAAATAAGTACAAATTCTTTTAAAACATTGGGAAGAAAAACTCAAACAACCTGACAGAAACTTGTGCTAATGCCATGACCAGAGACAACACACATACATGCATGCGCGCGCGCACACACACACACACACACACACACACACACACACACACACACACACACACATCTACCAGTGATCAATAAAACACAAAGAGCGACAATGATATTTTATGACTTCTATGGCAAGGCACCAATAAAGCGGAAATACACTGCCGTTTAAAGGACAAGTTGGCACAAAACCTGAAAAACCTGAAATCATGCAGCTATGTTGAAAATTTGTAAATCTTTTTACTCTGTGGTTACATTGCTTTCCTCAGACCTGGGGGAAGTTTGCACCCGTAGCTCAGGAGAAGTGTCCAAGAATATCCACAGATGCCGTCTGTAGACCTGTGTTTGTAATTTCTGTGTACTGTATGGAAGCATCACCTGTCAATAAAAAAGCCTTTGGCCAATTAGCTTAGGCAGGAAATAGGAGGTGGGAGTTCTGGCAGGGAGAGAGGATTCTGGGTAGAGTCAGGTTCAGGAAGAAGTTAATCTGAATGCTGTTGGAGAGGGTTACATGAACCTGAGGAGAGGTAACTAGCAACATACATAGCAGGACTTAGAATAAACCGGATAATTGAGTTATGAACTAATGGGAACAAGCCAAAGTTTTCGGCTTAGACATTTATTCATGAGTAATTCAGTCTCAGAGTCGTTGTTTAGGGAACTTGAGTGCTGGTGGGAAAGCCCATGGTTGCAATGTTTATGATAGTCCCAAACAGGATTCAAAGCCCATATTCAGTACGGGAGGAGTTGTAGAGAATTCATAGTTAGAATCCTACACTTTAGGGGAAAAAATGAAGGACAGATACACCATGCAAGCAAAATACAGAATGGACAAAGCTAAGCTGCATATTTTTAGAGAAATAAAGATATGTACTAAAATATCATGAAAAGCAAGGGGGCGATGACCAGAAGTACAGACTGAGGGAAAGGGTGTTGGTGAAGGGCACAGCCTCAGAGTGTCTGCCTGCTCTATAATACACTGGTGATGATCCCTGGGGTTGTTCATCAGAGAGTAGAATCCAGGACAATGCTTACGATCTTGAACTGGGGAGTTAATAATATAAGTGTTTTCACATGTAAAAGAATTAAAACCGAGCAGGAACCCAGCATTCATGAGTCTGAGGCAAGAAGTTCACATATTCGAGGGCAGCCTGGGCTACATAGTGAGATCCAGTCTCAAAAATTAAAAAATATATTGGGTTGCTGTTCTGGTTAGTTTTGTCAACTTGACACAACTTAGAGTCACAGGAAGAGAGACCTCCACCCGAGGAACTGCCTTCCTCAGATCGGCCTGTAGACAAGTCGGTGGGAGCAATTTGTTGATTGATTGATGTGGGAGGGCTCAGAGTGCTTTGAACATAATGTGGTATGTGGTACTGGAATGTATAAGAAAGCATGCTGAGCACCCCACGGCAAGCAATCATCAGGTCCTGCTTAAGCCCCTGCCTTGGCTTTCCTCTGTGATGGATTATGACCTGAGAATTTTAAGATGAAATGAACCCCTTGCCCTGCAAGGTACATTTGGTTAGTGCTTTACCTCAGCAACCGAGAATTTAACCAGAGCATCTGGGAATATGGCTCAGTGGTTAAAATGCTTGCTATCCATGTCAGAGGACCAGAGTTCAGATCCCTAGAACCCATGTGTGCATGGCAGTGCAGCTGCAAGTCCAGCCTGGAAAGGCAGAGACGGGAGACTTGGAGAAAGCCGGCTGGCCAGACTAGCTGTATCAGCGAGTTCGAGGTTTGAATGAGAAAAACTGTTTTTAAAAGACTAGGGTAGAGGAGCAGTTGAGGAAGATTTTCCATATCAGCTGTCCTCCTCATGCACTCTGGCACGCACGCATGCACGCATGCACGCACACGCACATGCACGCACACGCACATACACACACATGCGCACACTCACACTCACACACACACATACACTCACACACACAAGTACGCACGTGCACACACGTGTGCAAACACACACGCACACACACTCACATGCACACACACTTGCTCACACACACATACACATGCACACACACTTGCTCACACACACATACACATGCACACTCACTCATACACACACGCACGCACACACACAGAACAACACAGGGAAAAACGGCTGCCAATAGAACTGTGACTTCTCATTTCAGCCCTGCCTCCACCAGAAACTGTATCATCTTTGGCAAGCCACTTAGCCTTACCAGCGTCATTTTTAATAAACGGTTTTAACAAAGCCAGCCTTACCTCTTCATAGGATTGCGTGAGGACCAAGTGTGCTTGAAAGCATTTGACGTTTTATTAATGAAAGGCAGTGTCCACAGGCAATGTAGTTTTCCACATATGAACTCGGAAGGTTTATCTGTCCAAACTAGTGTTCAGAACCCACATGAGAGGTGAAAATGATCAATTTAATCACTTTCCTCGCCGCCCCCGCCAGCCCAGCGGGGTAGAGTTGTTAGCCAAAGGCTGTCTGAAGCTGTTAGCAGGAGAGCACAGCTGGCCTCGGGAGTTTCAGCCTTGGAATTACAAGAAATGGTTCTGAATCTGGCTTTGTCCCTGACTAGCTGAGGTGCTGGAGACTGGCTTCCTACTTGCACTCTTGGATTTCTTTGTAAAGTGGTGACTTTGTTGCCAATAAAGAATGGAAATATTTTCTTAAAGGAGAACTGGGATCTCCCTCATCCTCCATACCCACCTGGGTGCACAGGAAGCAGCAGGCACTTCCTTCCCTTGTCCAGCAAAAAGGTGGGTATTCATGCAAATTGATGGCTCTCTTCCAAGTAGGAAATGATCTGTTCTTCCTTTTCAGTTTTGACATGCAGGGGGATCAGTCCTGAGGTAGAGAACATTTGCTGAGTCTCTCACTCCCATGTGCCTCATGAACCCTGCTCAGCAGCAAGTAACCCAACCAGGGTGGGTGCTAGTGCTTTGACCATACGCTAACATGGATATGAGGTTAGGGAAAGGCACTTGTCACCAAGCCTGACAACCTGAGTTCAGGCCCCAGAACCACATGGAGGAAGTAGAGAACCAAGGCCTGAAAGTTGTCCTCTGAGGTCACATACCATCTTAGTATGAGCACGCACACACACACACACACACACACACACACACACACACACACGCAGGCGCATGTGCACACACATAAATATGATAAAGCATTTTAAATGCAGTGGAAGGCAGCAACAAAAGTTGATAGAGCCAACGAGTCCCAAGATCTACGGCTGTCAGGTGTTGTCTCTGCACTGGTTTTGCCATCTCAGGAGGCCTGTGAAGCTACCTTGATGTGGTTTTAACTGCCTTCCTCTTCTGGATAATTTGAATATCCCTTTATGAATTTATTACACACATAAGTATCCATGGCATGCCTTTTGTAACTTTTACTCATCTTCTAATTGTATTTTTTAATTTTTTTTTATTGTATGGATGTGCACACACATATGTATGCTTGTGTGTGTGTGTGTGTGTGTGTGTGTGTGTGTGTGTGTGTGTCACAGCCACTGGTGTTGGTCTGCAGGAACTATGTACCTTTTGAGACACTGGCCCAGAACTTTGCCAAGTGGCCTAGGCTAGCTGACGTGTGAGCTTCCAATGTCCGTCTCAGTACTGAAGAGACTGCACGTGCGCATCACCACACCCAACATTTTAAACATGGGCTCTGGGAATCCAATATTGGGTCTTCACGTCTTTGGAGGCAAGTGCATCTCATCGCTACCTCGCCAGGCCCTGACAATTGATTTTTGAGAGATGTAAAACGTCTAGGTGCCCAGCCCTCATCTAGGTGTTGTGCAGAGCCTTCTCCCCATCTCAGCCATTGCCTCCTCTCTCTCCATATGGCATTTTGAAGAATGGAGAATTTTTACATATGATACAGTGCAGTTTATTAAGTTTTCCTCACTTGCCAGGATCTTTTGGCTGACTCACCTCTAATGCCTTCCAAAAACAATGTTCTAGCTTGAATTTGCCAGCTCGTTTGTAAATCTCCAGAGAATATAACTCACATGAGATACCAACAGATTTCCAGCATATTGATTGGCACACAGTAGGTGTTCAGGATGTATTTTCTAAATATTCAGCAAGTCTTACAGTAGGGCATCTTTGTTGGTTCTTTAGACTTAAGAGCTCTATTTGTAATTAAAACCTTCTCCATCCTCATTCTGTAGACAGTTCTGCCCTCTTGATTTATTTTCTACTTTGTGATGCTTTACCAGCCTTCTGTTGAGAGCATCCTTTGATGGCCGAGTGTAGAAGAATGAAATTGGACTCATATCATCTATTACCCTGCACAGAAATCCACTCCATGTGAGTCAAAGACCCCAGGGTGAAACCTGGAACATTGAAACTGCTTGAAGAAAACTCAAGCGGGACCCTACACGGACAGTGTAAGAAACCTTTCGGAATAGGACTCCATTTGTTCAGGAATTAAAGTCAATAACTGACAAACAGGACCTCACAACCTTGAGAAACTTCTGTATAACAAAGGAAGTAATCTACTGAATGAAGGAGAAACTCACAGGGTGGGAGAGAAATGTGGTTAGTGAGAGGATTAAGGTCTAAAATGTCCGCAGAACTCACACAGCAAAGATGAAAGGAGGCTCATGGCTCAGCTGACAAAAATGGGCTACAGACCTGAACACAGAGTTCTCAAAAGAAATAAAAGCGAGCAAGAATCAATCATGGCTGAAAGTGTCAACATCCTTAGCAACGTGGAAATGTTAACTAAAGCAGCTTTGAGATTTCATCTCACCACAGCCAGAATGGCTAAGATGGAGAATCTAACTGACAGCAAATGCTGAACGGGTGCAGGGATAACAGACACTTGTTCACTGTTGCTGGGAAGGCCCTCTAGTGTGACCACTCTGGGCATCAATGCAGAGATCCCTCAAAAAGCTAAAAATAAATCTACAGTAAAACTCAGTGATACTGCCCCTTGGCGTATGTCCAAAGCACCCGGCCTCCTACTGCAGACATTGCTCAACCATGCTCATTGCTGCTCTATTCACAGTATCTAGGAAATGGAAACAACCCACATGTCCTTCAGTTGGTGAATGAAAGATGAAAATAGGGTACGTATACACAGAGGGACGTTATTCAGCTATAAAGAAAATCGAAATAAAACATTTGCAAGTAAATGGATAAAAGTAGAAAACCCACTCAGTGAGGTAACCCAAACTCAGAGAGAAAAATGCCATGTTTTTAAGAATCTGAGGAGCTTGCCTCCTAATCTTCAGATGGGAGTATGTAACTGTAGATGCCAGGAACACAGAAAGGGACAGTACAGGCAAGAGGTGAGCGTGAGCAGGTGCCAGCAAGGACTGGCTGACAGGTCCAAGTGCTGGCACTGGGCCTCCAAGGCCTCCGTCTCATCACGTGCTTACCTATTTGTCTCTTGGTACTTCATCACTCCTCCACTCAACAAGGATGAGCTTGTTACTGCGTACCCTGGTCATTCCCATTTTAAATGCACCGTGACAAGATGGGCTATAAAGGAAACCAGGAAGAGAAACACTCACCAGCCCACTGCAGAAAAATAAACAACAGCAAACAACTGATGAACTCAACGGAATCACAAAGTTTCCACAAACGTATTCATAAATATTGAGGACGTTGTCTGACTTCCAGGCTAATTTTTAAATAAACTTCAGATTTAATTTTATTTGGTACACAAACACAAATATTACTCATATAATATCATGTAATGGCACGGCATGCAAGCATTATGTGCGACCAGGGGAAACAGCTCACACAGTCCTTCTACTTAGCTTCCCGAGTGCATCCCCAATTCATCAGTAACTGATCTTTGCTTGTCTTATTTTGCTAGAAGCATGATTTCATTACACTGAACTTAAACCAAAGAAGACACTGCAGATGATACTTGTGCATTGTGCATCTCAGAAAGCTAGAAGAGAGGATTTCAAGCGCTTCTGCCAGACTAATGTTTTTAGAATCTGAGTGTATTTGCAAGAACTCATTCAAGACTGCTGATCGTCTGCCGGACAACTGGAACTTTCCATTTTGGTTCTCAGGGGTTTCTCTGAAATCCACAACAGGATATAAAACACAGAGTGTCTTGGGAAGGGTATTGCTTATTTTGTATGCTTCTGGGTTGATTTTGGAAGTGATCTGTGACTCAGAAATGCAAAGGACAGTGTGGGCTGCCTTTCATCAGGGAGCGCACCATCTTCTCCTGGAGTTGTTGAGCTGTACCCACTAGGAATGTTTTTGAAGTGGTATCCTTATTAAAAATATAAAACCCAGAAGACGCCATAGGAGCAGAACATTGCAAATCACTCCTGTTTACTTAGGCTGGGTAATACCACTGTGCTGGCAGAGGCTCTGTTTTTTCAGTTTGGAGTTGATCCCTTGAAACCAGAGCTAGCCTCTTCAGATGTTCAATCAGCAAGTGATTTGGTGAGTGCTCAAGTAATACATTGCTGGACATGGGAGTGTGCATGACAAACCTCAAACCTCTGCCCTAGAGTCGTCATACACACATGTGTCTGTGTTAGTACATGAATGTGTCTGACTGTGTTTGTGCCTGTGCTTCTGTGTGTGTGTGTGTGTGTGTGTGTGTGTGTGTGTATACATATGTGGTGGTCAAAGGACAACCTCAAATGCCTTCCCCATATGTTTGAGACAGGGTTTCTCATTGACCTGATTGTTGCTGAGCAGGCTAGGTTAGCTGGGTAGATAGCTTCTAGGGATTCTCCTGTGTCCATCTCTCCTCATCTCTGGTAGTACAGACCTGTTTCATAGGGCTTAGCATTTCTATTTTGCTTTGGGGGCTTTAAATACTGAGCCATATCCCAGTCCGTAGTTTATAGTTTTATAGGAAAAAATAATGTGTAATCAAAATAGTTGTGTAGTTGTAGAGATGAACTTAGGGAAGGAATCAGAGAACTGAGTTACTGGGGTAAATAAATGGGAGAACCACGTGAATAAGACCATGATGCCGTGTCCCTGATCTCAGCTTCTCTTTCCCCGTTCCCATGTAGGTTCAGAAGGGATGTGATGTACAGGCTGAGAGTTATAGGACATAAGGACTCCAGTGAAGTGCTAATCAGTGGCTGCAGCGTTTCTCACTGAAGGAAGTATCATGCACAGCTCAACAGCAGTCATGAGCCACTTGAGCAGTGGCCGGCCATGCCACTTCAGAACCAAAGCTTTCATTTAGTTGAAACTTAAACAGTCACGTGTAGTCATTCTACTGGTGTGGTACCACGAAAGGCAGCCTTGTTCCCTGTTGAGCTAAGGCTCGAAACCCCGGAGACCTTGAAGGGATGGTAGGCATTTCACCTGTTCCTGGGCACCAGGCCTCTGTCACTAGCCACAGCCCCCCATAGATTTGTAGCCATCAGTCACATGAGGGCAATGCCCCAATCCCCTTCACAGTTAGAGGATGGTGGTCAGGTAGGCTCAAGACAGATCTCCATTTTAATGAGGTACCTAAAGGCCTGGAGGCTTAGCCAATAAGCTTTCCTTCCCAGACACTCCTCCCTGCAAAAAGTATTTAATCTCAGCCCCCCCCCCCCAGAAGTGGGGTACGGTTTTACTCATCCACTTTCCACCATGACAATAAATGCCTTAAAACCATGGACTGCCTCTTTTCATCGGGATTCGCTGTGAGGAACCATAGAGAAGGCCTTTGCCTATAGAGCTGCAGTCTAATCTCCCACAGAAGGTCTTTTTGTGCTCCCAGCCACGGGCTCCACCAAGCCAAGCCCAAACCAAGCCCAAGACTGCTGCTTGCTGAGCCAAGAACTCTCCCCATGGGACCAGCTGGAGCTCCTCTCTTTTCCCTTTCGGCTCTAGGCTAGATCCAGCCTTCAGGCCCCCACTCTGTTCTCAGCTCTTCCACAGCATCCAGCGGTGCCTGAGGATCTGAGAGCCAGATGGCCCAGGCCTCGTCACAAGCCCAGGGATCCCCGAAAGAGCTCCGGCTGTCCCGTGCTTCCCCACCCCTGGAGCAGTGCTCCACCGTGTCCCTGCAGCCCAACACCTGACGACGATGGTGACAGCGTGGAGTAAGCAAGGTTAACTCCCTGTAGCCCGCCTCCCCGGTGGCCATGCCCTGTGGCAGAGCGGACATGGGACCCCATCAACCCTACATACTGGTGCACCCAGGACAAGACAGTGAGCCACCGCTGAAGAGTAGAAACAGGAAGAGCAGATCAGAAGGCTGGTGCGGGCACTGTGACTCAGGGCCAAAGTGAGCTTGTTTTTGGAGGGAAGGCTCCTGGGTTAGTTAATGTCCAATCGAGAAACAGAGGCATACACTTTATGTTTACTAATGCCAACTAGACGTAATATAAATTATTTGTCTTAGTACTTTCATGGTATTCGCATACCTGTCTCTTTTCAGGTCCAGACCATTTTCTTTATTTAGAAGGAAGCCCCAGGCCTGTTAAGTTGTTGCCCTCTGATTCCCATCTCTGGTCCTTAGAAACCACCGCTTAGGGTTCGTCAAGGACTTACCTTTCTGGATATGTCTTATGAGCAGACTCATACTATATGTGGCTTTTTGCATTCGACTTGTCTGTTCCCATCCTCATTGTTTACAGTAACCAATAGGTGGAAACAGCCCTCTCTCCCAGTGAGACTCCTGCATCCTACACAGACATGAATATTACACACATGTAAAAAGTACTACTAACATGTCACCATGTGGATGAAGCCCCCCACCCCCAGGTTCTTGGAACAGAGAAAACTTAAATACACAATTGTGAGCTTGATATAAAATTGTCAACTTGGTAACTGGAAACGGGATCCGGTGCCATTGAAGTGTCTCCTTCATGAAGCAGCCACCAGCCCTGGGGATGGAAAGAGAGGCTGGAATCTTAAAGGGATAGAAAACTGAGGAATTCCCAGGAGGCATGGCTTAGACCTTTGCAGGCAGGGTGCTAATTAGCTGGGGGTGAGAGTTTGCATGCTGCTTCTGGCTGCTTCTGGTCATGCTAGAAAAGCTACAAGATTCAGATCCTGACATGGAGAGGAACTGCTGCTGTGGGGCTGACTAGGCTTTGTGAGGTGACATCAAGAGACCTGTCTCTGACTGGTCAAGAGACCAGTGATCATTCAGTGAGCTGACAGCCACCAGCGTGAAGGCAACTCTGCCTCTGTCCCTGTGCCTGTCCCTTCTGCTTCCTGCTGGAAACGCTTAGGATGGAGTAACCAGCAGATTGCAGCTTAGAGAGTCTCTGCCCCAGTGCTACATATCAGATCGTAGAGGGGAAGTTTGGAGCTGGGGCATTCATTTAATAAGTAGCACAGTTCATCAAAGAAAAAGAACTTGGGCTGTGTTGATAGAGTTTGGTGTGCAAGAGGATAGAGAACAGATCTGAACTCTGTAGCTACATGAATTTTATTTTTTTATTTTTTTATTTTTCCTCCTTTTTTATTTTTGATACTTTATATACATTTCCAATGTTTCCCCTTTTCTGAGTCTCCTCTTTGTATACCCCCCATCCCCTCCCCAACCCGCCTCTAGGAGGGAATTCCACCCCCCCCACCCCCCCCTCGTCTACCCATCCCCATTTTCCCGCCTTGATATTCCCCTTTACTGAGGCCTCTAACATCCTCAGGCCCAAGGGCCTTTCGTCTCTCCTTGATGGCCATCGAGGTCATCCTCTGCCACATATGTGGTTCAAACCATAAGTCCGTCAATGTGTATTCTTTGGTTGGTGGTCCGAACTCCAGGAGGACCGGGGGAGGGGGGGGAGGTCAGGCCCGTTGACTCTCTTGCTCCCTCCATGGGGCTGCAAATTCCCTCAGCTCCTTCAGACCTTCCTCCAACTCCTCCATCTGGGACTTCTCTCTCAGTCCTGCGATTACTGGTAAGTGAAACTTGGGCGTTCTGAACTTTTGGGCTAATATCCGCTTATCAGTGAGTACATACCATGTTCCTTCTTTTGTGACTGAGTTACCTCGC
>CM052704.1:25090444-25115656 GCA_028551405.1 Uromys caudimaculatus | reverse complement strand
GCCTGAAGTAAAATGCACCTCATTCTATTCATGTCACTAAGTTTTAAATGTCTTTCTTCAGACTGCAAGGAAATGAGATTTCCTGAAGGCATAGAGCAAGAGCAGAGCATCTTTGCCCATGTATGACCATTCTTCTTTGTTGTGTGTGTGTGCACGCACACACACGCACACACACACGCACACACACACACACACACACACACACACACACACACACACACGCACATGCATGCGCTCCATGGCTCTTCCACACACACTGAAGCAGAGTCTCTCAATCAAACCCAAAGCTCTTGGTATGACTGTTCTCATTAGCCAGCTTGCACTGGGGATCTCCTGTCTCTGTTTCCTGGGGCTAGAATTACAGGCAGGCAGCCTGACATTTATGTGGGTTTTGGGGATCTGAACCTCAGTCCTGTGCTTGCCTATGGGGTAAACCCTTGAACCACTGAGCTGTCTTTTCAGCCTGTGTCTGGCTGCTCTCAGCCTATTTCCCAGGAATCACTTCTCACCTTCACTGAGAAAAGAGAACACAACCCACATACCACGTAATTAATCATTTAAAAATGTGCAACTCGGTGGTTTAAACGTGTATTATAAGAATGTATCTTTACACCCCAGTGCCAGAGGATTTTTGACCCCTGAAAACCTTCAGTCTCACATTAGTTTGTCATTCACCGTTCCCCATTTGCTCTCCCTCTGACAACTACTGATCTACTTCCTGTTTCTATGGATTTTCTAAGTTTCCTATGAATGGAATCTCACAGTGTGACCTTTGGTGTTCAACTTCTCTCAGGTAATGTTATGTTTCCATGGCTCATGTGGCATTGTGTTCTTTTTTAATAGCTGTATGATTATATCATATCTTGTCCATGTGTCTGTCTGGTATTCATCTGGTTGCTTCTACCTTTCGACTCTTGTGAGTTTCATTTAAGAATGAATTTTTTTCATGGATATGATTTTCTTGTCTTGAATATACACCTGGGTGTGTAATTGTTGGGTAATATGGTATATTAGTTTTCTGTTGTTATGACAGAAAACTTAATATTCAATAATTTTTATAGAGATATTTATTTTGATGGTGTTCTTGATTCTGGGACACTCCAGAATGGGCACCCTCATCTGATAAAGGCCTCATGCTGTGTCTGCTCCTGTAGTGCACAGAAGGGTAAATGGGTGTGTGCTCATTTTACGAAGCCCCACCCATCAGATAATCCTTAACAAAGCCAGTCATCATTACCATTTACTTTTTGGCAGAAAATCCACGTCTCTTTTCCTGGGATGGCTGTAGCTTGCCACATATCAATGTTTTCAATTCTGTTAGGATTATTTTAACTAGGTTAAAAAATATACATAGGACTACATCCCAAGACAGCATGAAGGCGAGTTAGCTTACAACGTCTGTTTCTTTGCTTGACTGTCCCTGCTTTGGGGGGGACTCTGCTTTACAGGACGGTTATTAGTACCGAGACAAGTATAAGAAGACATTATAGCAGCAGTGGTCAGAACCTTGGAGACAAACCTTCATGTCCAACAACAATGAGACTGCTGGAGTGTTTGTAAAACATTTTTCTGCAGCTGTGTAAAGCAAACTGGAGGCATATCTGCTATCCAGAAGGACACCTATCCTCTGCTGCTTAGGAAATCCATCCTAAACTTGGAGATAAGGTAAAATGTCTGGCTTTAGCTCCTGTTCCAGCATTGTCTAGTCAGTCTGAGGGTGTCTTGTCTTTCTCCCAACTGTAAAGACACTTGGCTTCACCAGTGCTTACAGTGGATTAAGGCCAAATGTCTTATGGCCTGGTAAAAACCTAGAAGCTACCCTGTGGGACTCTAGGAAGAGATTAGATTTATTGGTTTTTTTTCTGTGTGGTAAAGAAGATAACCCAAAGTTATGACTTTATTTCCCTGTAGGGAAGTGGCCAATCTTCCATTTAATCTAGAACTAATAAAGTATTCACATTTCACCATTTATATAAATCCAATTCTGAAGTGCTTATAATTGTTAATATTTGTGTGGGACTTTTTTTATTTTTAGTTGTTTTGATGGGTTTTAATGATTTTTAAATAAGAAAAGCAAGTTATTGCAAATCTGCTTAGTTTGTTCAATCATATAAAAATCCCTACTCATATGTCTTCATGTCTTGAATATGTGGATACACAAGTAGACAAATATAGAGTCAATATTAGTCCTGTTACCTTAGGGGAAAGCCTGCAAGGGGAATGCGTCTATCTCTATCTTGCTCTCCCTCACTCTTTAAAAGGTCTATTTTTATTTTATGTATGTAAATGGTTTTTTTGACTTGCATGTATATATGTGCACCACATGCATGCCTGGTGCCTGAGAAGGTCAGAAGAGGGTGCTGGCTCCCCTGGAACTAGAGTTACAGATAGTTGCGAGCCACGATGTGGGTCTTGGGAACTGAACTCTGGTCCCTTATAAAAGCAGCCAGTGCTCTTAACTCTGATATAACTCTCCAACCTCTATCTCTTTTTGTTATATCTATTCCATCTCTCTTATATAAAACCTATTTCCATATGAGCGCAGATATTTATCTATAGATACAGTGTATGCTAATATAGTGCCCTATTTTGTAAATCTCCAAGGTCACAATCCTGTAAACCAAGCAGTCTAAGGAGATCATCAGAGGAATGTCGAAGGTCACTTATTCTCCCTCATGCATAGATCAAGAAGCCACTTCAGTGCATTTTCTCCTTAGAGCGGAGGTGGTGCTGCTTAAACCACACTTTAGACCTTGATGGTGGTACCAGGCCGAGACACCACCAGTTTAAATGACTAGATTGCAGGAAGTTTTAACCGAAGTGACTCTTAGTACTTCTGTCTCCTGCTGCCCAGGTAGTAGGGGCTCATCATGAAAACACCATGAACTTCGGACAGCAGAGCAGAGCAGAGCTCTCCTTGTACACCTAGGTGGTGGTAGGCTGATTTGTACTCTTTTTGGTAAGGGCACATTAGAGTAGTAACAAAGTGGGTGGAGCCTGGCCTTTGGTAGCCTCCCCGACTCTTTTGTGTTACGAATCCTTCAGGAGGTAAATTGTTTTAGCTCTGACCACCTTCCTTTTGGTCTGGGTTTTTTTGAGACAGGGTCTCACTGTGTGGTCCTGGTTGACCTGGAAATCTTTGTAGATCAGGCTAGCCTTGGACTCACCGAGATCTGCCTGCTTCTGCCTCCTGAGTGTTGAGATTAACCGCGTGTGCCACCATGCCTGGTAAAAACCTTTAAACTTAAGCTTTGTGTGAGGTGTTAATGCATACAACGTGCCTCATACATGCTTAGCACAGAGCATGCTGTTGGAAGTGGCCAGAAGTCTTCTCAAATTTCAGGGCAAGAGGTCAAATGTTTCCAGAAAGGGTCTGTAGAAGGCCCCCATGCCCATTTGGCACACACCCACAGGGATGTCGTTTTATTACCAGTCTGTAGCACAGAAAACCCTTACTATTTCATATTCAATGGCGTGTTTGTAATGGTTGCCACCTGCTTTATTGATGGGCCACTTTCTCCCATTAGAGATGAGAAAGGCTGGAGGAACACTGGGAAGGGGTTTGTCCTGCTGAAGCCAATGAGAACTTCACAAAGACAAGCCCACTAGCATCAGAAATGCATGTTTGGGTGGTTTAAAAATGTGCAAAGAATCCCTTTTATGGGGCTCTCTGGCAGTTGTACTGGAATAGAAAAGAGATATGGAGGTGCAAAGTAGTGTTTAGAGAGAAACTTTGGCAAAGTCACATTTAGTGGGTTATTTTAGTTATTTCTTTCATATAGAATGCCTGGATGACAGATGGCTGGTTGGTTATTTATTTATTTATTTATTTATTTATTTATTTATTTATTTATTTTTGTGGTCTAGGAAACCCCATTATAGTTGATTATAATCCTCTGTTTCTTTCTACCAGTGTACCTGAAGTGTTCACCTTGTATCTCTCAACCGAAGGCTGGGCAGTGTGAGCGGTATCATGGAACGGCACTGGGGGAACTCAAACGTTAGGGTCTTATGCAGACTCTGACTCCTTTGATCAACTCTGAGGACACACAGGCAATGCTTAGTGAAACAATGGGAATGTCCAGTGAGCCAATCAGATAGACATATGAGTGATGCTTGGCTTCATGAAGGGCTTGTTGGTTTTTCTTAAAGGAATTCCAGATGGGTTCACACTAGTCCATGATTTATTACGACCCATATTATAATGTTCATAACTAATACAGATGGCGTTAGGTAAGGGCAGACACTGGGAAATGAAGGGTCTGTGTTGAATGGGGCTTAAAGCAATTCTCAAGCTGCTCATAAAATACCAGCGATGTAAAAGTAGAAAATGTAACTTGCTTCTAAAAAGGAAACGTTTGTAAGTTTAATCAGATTTTCATCTCATGTGTGATTTTTTTCACTTGCAGTTAGGAAAGACTACTGTATCAAAGGTTTACTATCAAATCTGTAACTCAACTGTGAGTGCAATGGGTTGCAAAGATCTCTTTCCTAAGCTACAAGACAACTGTTCATAGAAAAAAAGGGCTCATTTCTTTTTCACAATGTGTCTCTATTCTATATCAACTGAAGAAGCACTGTAAAGGACATTGTATGGAATACACACGGCTACACACACATACGTGTCTGTACTCAGACAGTCTGCAGTGTGTGTGTGCAATGGGCTGAGAACAGTGAACAGAAGAATCTACTTGCTGAAACGCAGCAAGTAGAAGAAGCTTATCTACAGAACGTACTGGAAGGCTCTTGTGACAAATAATTTCACACGTGACATCCAAGAAAAAAATGTTAAAAAAGGAACAGTTTAGTAAAACAGCACAGTGACAGAAAACAGACATTAGAAGTTTTGTTCTCACTGACAATGCTCTGTACTCTGCAGGCCTATAATATATATTCTGGGCCACTTTGGGAGAAGTAGCTAATTTTGGGTCAGGGGGATTATTCCTAATGAGAAGTTTTATCATTTAAAGTACACTTTTGTGATGGCGTTCTCTTTGTGTTGATACTAGGAAGGGTGTACTTCGTGGGTACCCTTATTGTATCGGGCAAGTGTCCCCTTCCTGAACCTTGCCTCTAAGGCCTCTTTGTTCTTTGTAGAGCAGTGTTGATATGTGACCGGACAAAGCAGGAGGGGTTTACACAACATAACTATTATACATGTGGTAGTTTTACATTACTAATATCAAATTAAGATGCTTTCAGTCTTCAGTCTCAGACTGCAAAGCAGGCTTCCTCCTCTATGTGAACATTGGGCTCTGACCACAGGCATCTATCTACTCTCCTCTCCACAGCCCCTTGGCTGCCTTTGCTGGAACCTTGCCATTTCTCTCAAACAATTTACTACTTTGTTTCCATTTTAGGAGCTATCAGTCTTAGCGCTGGTACATACAGTGCAGAAAGAGTGATTGAAACCTGTGAAACTCTTACCTAGGAATTCACACGCTGAGGTGGATTTTGTGGCGAGGTGTTTGCCTAGAGCCTAGGATTCACACCACAGGTTGGGAGGTGACTTTGATATTAGCACCAAGTGATGGCTTTGTCCTGGTGGTGCCTGCCTGTAGTCCAAGCATTCAGGTGGTTTTGGAGAGTAGATCATGAAGTAGAGCTGGCCTCAAACTTGTTATGTAGCCAAGGTTGGCCTCCGGCTTCCACCTCCCAAGTGCTGGGATTCCAGGCATAAGCCACCATACCTAGCTCATTTTACCTTTACTTCTTTCTTACTTGGAGGACAGAGAGGGGGCAGATCTTTGGAGGGGTATGGGTCAAATTTTATCTCTTCTCAAGTACCTGAACAACTGTTCCAACCAATTACGAGAAGCTTTATTTTTCTTATGGAGACTTCAGATGCCATTTTATCCTATATTGAAGTTTAATATATACACGAGTCCTCCCAGGCCTGCTTATCCTCCAACAAGGCCACACCTCCTTTCAAATCCTTTCAGAAAGTGCCACTTCCAAGTGACTAAGTATTCAGATCTATGAGCCTATGGGGGTCATTCTTGTCCAAACCTCCACAGCGGGAATGTGTGTTCTAGGTGGTTGGTGATATTCTTGGCACAGGAAGAAGGAGGACAATCTGGTCCTTGAGTGTTTTACATTAGCGTGTGCATGTCAGCGAACACAGTGCTTTCTTTTGCAGCCTCTCACTCACTATACCTGCCGACATTCATAGTCTCTGCTGTTTTTGCATTGGTCACAGCTTGTTGGTCATGCAATCAATATTCTGTCTGAGGAAGGCGTGGCTTTGACCTGATTCCCCTGAGCTGCACAGCTATTTCTTTGGCTGTAGGAAGGTGACTGACTCCTGTGGGCCCATTTTATGGTTAGATACTCCCACATCTTTCTGGCTCTGGGGACTTCAGATGAGTCTCCATGCTTTCGTGGGTTTCACCTTGTAGAGGCCAAGTTCTCCACTCTCGGAATCACTGAAATAGTCCAGTAGCTATTTCCCTTCTGTTCGGAGCTCTCACATTGGACATGTGAGACCCAGTACGCATGTCGTGCAGCGTCCGCAACCCCACATAGGATGTGCGAGACCCAGTACGCAAGTCACGCAACATCCGCACTATCCTGTAGGCTGCTGAGACTCAGTATGCATGTTATGCAGCGTCCGTGCTGAATTCACACAGAGAAATTCTAGTTTTCTGCAATCAGATCTTCAAATCTGTTTGAATGTCAGACATCGAGTGACTTTTATGTACTTTACTTTGAATGAGAATTGGCCCTTTTATCATCTTGTATTTTCTTTAATTCCACTGAGTATAAACTTTATGCAGTAAATGTGTCAGGTTTTGACTCTTAATATTTTCCTGGCTTAGAATCTGACTTTCGCATTCAGTGTTCTTATGACTTCAGAGATTATCATCTCGACTGTAGCTATCAAGTGTCTGTTTGGGGGCTCAAACTCAATAATATGAATTTTTGTTTTCCTTATAGACATTACTGAAACACTAAGTCTTGTTTTTATGGTCTAGTTTTAATGGGAAAGATTGTTAAGGAAAAGAGAATTTCCAAACAAAAGTAAAATAAAAATATAATTTGTTTAGAAAAAGTTCCTTTTATGAATTCCTAAGAGAAAGATAAACTTACCAATAGAAAAATGGCCCCAAAGCTAACATTATCCACAAATGAAGATGTGTAGATGGCAGTACATATCAAAACACTTTATTTTTTAATCAGAGGAAATGAAACAAACACCTAAAAAGATATCACTTTTTAATCTTTCATAGTAAAAAAAGGAGAAAGAATATAGTAATGTTTATAGTTACTGCCATAATTAAGTTATCAATGTGATACACACTCGGGAATGGGGACCCTCACCTGAGGGACAGTCTCTGTTGGACTGGCGTGTGGCATGTCTGTGAGATACTCCCTTTCTTTATTTTTAACATGTTTATTGATGATTTCCAGATTTCACATTTCACTCCCTCTCCCCAGTCCCCCGGGTCTGCTTCCCCACCCAAGTGGCCTCCTCCCCCCAAAATGGAAAAAACAAAACAAAACAAAACAAAAAACAGCAGCAACAACAACAACAAAACAAGTCCAATTTGTGTTGCCAGACTCTTAGAGAAAACTGAGTCCTCCCCCTCCCCCTCCCACTTGTAGCCATCCATTGTGGGGAATTACACTTCAGGATCCTTATCGCAACTTTTAAGAGTTCTCTTCAATAACTTCCTGTCTGAGTTGTTACTTTGGGGGTTAGGGTGGGAGTGGGGGTTGTCACTGAGGTCTTCTGTGCCCCTCTTCCTCAACTGTGAGTCTATGCAGATGTCCGTGCTCTGTGCTACCACCTCACTGGTCATCATGGAAAGAAGTCAGGACAGGAACTCAAACAGGGCAGGAACCCAGATGCAGAACCTGACGCAGAGGCCATAGCGGGGTGCTGTTTACTGGCTTGCTCCTCATGCTTTGCTCAGCCTGCTTTCTTCCAGAACCCAGCACCACCAGTCCGGGGGTGGCACTACCCACACGGGGCTGAGCACTCCCCTCCTCATCAATCACTAATTAAGAAAATGCTTTACAGACTTGTCTACTTCTTATGGAAACATTTTCTCAACTGAGACTCTGGCCTCTCAGATGACTTTAGTTTGTGTCAAGCTGATATAAAACTATCTAGTAAAATAGGCCCACTTTTTTTTTTTTTTTTTTTGGTGGGGAGTATTGGAATTCAGTTCACAGCATGAGAGACAAATGTCAAATGCACCACTAGATTTTAGAGTGGTGATAAACACACACACACACACACACACACACACACACACACACACACACACACACACACACACCGTGAAAGTGTGAGGAGAGTCCTCTGAAGGCATGAAGGTGACTAACGAGACGGGGAGGGGAAAGCATGGTCAGACATGAGAGGCTGAGGGGAAGAGCGTGACCAAAGGTGTGCTACCATGAAGATGTTCTCATGAAACAGAGGACTGTGGATAGCCAGATGATCTCAAGTTGTATCTATTCAGTAAAACTTCTGGATTTTAGGGTAACAATTTACTTCCATTTTCACTATCATTTTCTGTTTATAAGGCTTCTAAATGATTTACTTTTATTTATAAGATAATTCTTTTCAACGTAGAAAAACAAAAACAAAATTAATTATTTCAGGATGGCATGGCCATGAAATAGACTCTTAAAAAGGTACATTTTATGTTTTTTAAAAAAATCATAACTTACAAGAATATAAGTTACAAGGCAACTTTTACTAAGGACAACATTTACTTGGGGCTGGCTTACAGTTCAGAGGTTCAGTCCATTATCATCATGGCAGGAAGCATGGCAGCATCCAGGCAGACATGGTGCAGGATAAGGAGTTGCCAGTTCTACATCTGGATCTAAAGGCAGCCAGGAGACTCTCTCTTCTGCACTGGGAGGAGCTTGAGCACTAGGAGTCCTCAGAGCCCGTCTACACAGTGACACACTCCCTCCAACAAGGCCACACGTCCTCATAGTGCCACTTCCCATGGGCCAAGCATTCAAACCACCACAGACATGAATAGTCTCTACCAATCCTGGTGATCCCGAGAAGAGAGAAAAGCAAACCCAAAAACACAATGCAGTTCCTCTGGGTGATTGGCAGCTTCCTGAGACTTCCTATACTGTTTACATCAGTCAGCTGACAAAAGCAAGTAAGAAACATCTGCTAGGAGATGAAAAAGTCCAGAGTAGAATGCTGGTATTGTGGTTGAAGAGATGACTCAGTTGTCAAGAGCTCTTTCTGCTCTTGCAGAGGATCTCAGTTCAGTTCCTTGTGTCCTCGTTGGGGTGCTTAACTCCAGTTACAGAGGTTCTGACACTGTCTTCTGGCCCTGGGGAACATCTACACACACACACACACACACACACACACACACACACACACACACACACACACAGACACACACACACATATACACAGGCACACACACACTACAGAATAGCTATCTTGACATGGGGCAGCTGCCTGGAGGAGCCTGCCAAGTGGGGCTGCAGCTGGAAGCCATGTTGGTGTCCATGGGCCATGGATGCTACCAGAGGCCATGTCTGGGTCTTGCTGCAGCTGAGGGCTGTGTTGATGTCTGTGGCCTGTGTTACCACTGAAGTCCATGCTATGTGTGTAATCTGTACTACCTCCTGAAGCCATGTTGTCCATGGGTTGGTCTGCTGCTGTGAACTATGTTGGTGTCTGTGGCATGTGCTGTCATTGGAGGCCATGTTGAGTTCTGTGGCTTGTGCTGATGCCAGATGGATTCTCATAGTCCCTGCTGTCACCAGATACTGTGATCTGCAGTCCTACTGGCTGAAAAGGACACGGAAGCTCCTTCTGCAGTGGTATCGATAACTGCAGACTCACAGTTGACACAGGGACACAGAAGGCTTCTGTAACTCCGCCCCCACAAAAAGTAACAACCTAGACAGGAAGCCATTGAAGAGATAGCTAAAAAATTGTGATAAGGATGCTGAAATATAACTTTCCACAATAGATGGCTACTGTAGGGGTGTGAATGAGGAAAGACTTTTCATTAGGGGCCTGGCCATCGAGTCTGGCCATGCTCCAGTTACTATATGGACAGCACAAATAGGACTTCTTTTTTAATCGAGGGAAGCCACAAGGGTTGGCAAGCAGACCTGGAAGGACTGGGAAATAAGGGTGATCTGGGTGCACGATGTAAAATTTCCAAATAATCAGTAAAAAAAATTATGTTTAAAAAAGTTATCTTGTGTCTGGGAGTATAGCTCAAAGATAGAGCATTTACCTATCACACATGAGGCCCTAAGTTCAATTTCCAGCACAAGATGAACAAACAAACAAACAAACAAACAACAAAAAAGATCAAAAGAAAGGCTTTACTGTTTGTTTCCCACAATGCACTGCTGCTGAAGATAGATAAATTTCTATTACAGGCACCAGGGGCAGAGTGTGCCAATGACAGGCAATGCGTGTCTGAGTCCCACATATTTGGGCTTTCATTTCAGACCGTTTCTGCAGACTATCATCATGTAGGTTAAGGAAACGAATCGCACGTCCTTCGTAATCAGTGATGCTGGAGGACAGGTCTTCAGTCGACTGTACTGTTGGTCATTGGTTTGTACAACTTTGGAGAAATGCCTGCTCTAGCTCTTTGCCAACTTTTAAAACTGGACATTTTTTGTTTCTTTATTTGTTTTGTTTGTTTTTGTTGTTATTTTTTGCTTTTTTCTAGGTTGTGGGTGTCAGTTATAAAATTTGGAAATCAATATCTAATGATATTCATAGCTGGCAAATACTTTCTTCCAGTTGTGGGGCTGCCCGCTCATTCCGTTCACCACCTCCTCTGCCAGCACAATCTTTCAGTTGGACATTGAAGAACTCACTCATTTTTTACTGTTTTTGTGTCTGAGGCCATTTGCAAGAGAAATTATTGCTAAGCCTTTCCATAGGCTTCTCTTTTCTTCTTTAGAGTTTTATAGCTTTTGGGTTGTGCTCTTAAGTTGTTGTTTTGTTTACTCGTCATGTAACTCTGGCTGGCCTGGAATGTGTCATCTTCCTGCCCCAGCCTCCCCAGTGCCGGGATTACAGGCACCTACCACCATGCTTGGCTCCTCACTTATGTAGTCAGCGTGTTTGGGGTTTATTTTTATGGTAGAAGGCAAGACTCAATTTCATTATTTTGCTTGTGGCCACTTAGTTTTCCGGCACCATTTGCTGAGAAGTCTATCTTATCTTCATTGTATATTTTTGGCTCCCTTGTCAAGGATTAGTTGACCTTCTGTCTGTAAACTTATTTTAACTCTATTTGTTCTACTGATATCTGTGGCTGTTTTTATGCTTAACACCACACTGTTTTAATTATTAAAATTATTTATAAGATAATTTGAAGTCAATGTATAATATCTACAGCTTAGTTCTTTTTTTCTTCAAAATTTCTTTGGCTATTCTTTTGTGGTTACATATGAATTTTAGAATATTTTAAACATTTACATTTTTATTAGAATGTGTGTGTGTGTGTGTGTGTGTGTGTGTGTGTGTGTGTGCAGTTGCCCATAGAGTAATGTGTGTGTGTTTATATATGTATGTATGTAGTGTCCATGGATCTCTCTCTCTCTCTGTATATTCAGTACCTATGGAGGTAAATGCTGGCAACTGAACTCCTGTCCTCTGCAAGAGCAGTCAGTGTTCTTAACCAGTGAACCGTCTCTGGATTCTATGATCTCTGGAAGAAAAATTTCATAGAGAATTTGGTGGGGGAAAAATTGCATCCACGGAATGTTTTGTTTAGTGCAGAGATTTTTACAATTAAATATACCATTTTATAACTGTTGGGATGACTGTTGATTAAAAATAGATAAAAGTGTTGGTGAAGATGCTCAGAGAACAGAACAATTTCATATAGGAGTGTAAAATAGTGTAGAATCTGTGGAAGCACAGACACTTTGTTTACATTAATTAATTAATTTACTTTACATCCCTATCACAGCCCCCCTTTCTCCTGGTTCTCCTCTCACACAGCCCCTCCCCATCCCTCTTCACCTTCTCCTCTGAGAAGGGGGGCTCCTTAGGTACCCCCTGACCCTGGCACATCAACTCACTGCAGGACTAGGTACATCCTCTCCCACTGAGGCCCGACAAGGCGGCCCAGTTACAGGACTAGGATCCACAGGCAGGCAAGAGTCAGGGACAGCCCCCGCTCCAGCTGTTGGGGGACCCACATGAGGACCAAGCTGCACATCTGCTACATATGTGCGGGGAGCCTAGGTGCAGCCCGTGCTTGCTCTTTGGCTGTGGTTCAGTCTCTGGGAGTCCCCAAGGACCCAGGTTAGTTGACTCTGTTGGTCCTCCTGTGGGGTTCCTGTCTTCTTTGAGCCTTTCAATCCTTCCCTCAACTCTTCCACAAGACTCCTCGAGCTCCATCTAATGTTTGGCTGTGGGTCTCTGCATCTCTTTCCATTGGCTGCTGAGTGGAGCCTCTCAGAGGAGAGCTATGCTAGGCTATCCCTGTCTGCAAGCCTAGCAGAGCATCATTAATAGTGTCAGGGGTTGGTTCTTGCCTATGAGATGAGTCTCAGGTTGGACAGTCACTGGTTGGCCATTTTCTCCATCTCTGCTCCATCTTTGTCCCTGTACATCTTGTAGGCTGGACACATTTTGGGTTTCATGGGTAGGTTAGTGTCCTTATCCATCCACTGGAAGTCCTGCCTGGCTATAGGAGTTGGCCACATCAGGCACCATATCCCCCACTGCTAGGAGTGTCAGCTAGACTCACCTCCCTAGATTCCCTGGAGCTCCCCCATTCTGGGTCTGTGGTATGGCATGGACACTTTTATATTTATATTTTATTTATTTAATGTATGAGTTCTCTGCTGCATGTACATGTGCAAGCCACCATGTGGTTGCTAGGAAATGAACTCAGGACTTGTAGATGAGCAGCCATTACTCTGAACAGCTGAGCCATCTCTCCAGTATCTCCAGAGTATCTCTTTTTAAAAATTTAATTTAAATGGACACTTTTTTTTTTTTGGTTTTTCGAGACAGGGTTTCTCTGTGTAGCCCTGACTGTCCTGGAACTCACTCTATAGACCAGGCTGGCCTCGAACTCAGAAATCCGCCTGCCTCTGCCTCCCGAGTGCTGGGATTAAAGGCGTGTGCCACCACTGCCCGGCGGACACTTTTTTAAAGCATTAAAACTAGAAATTTCATATGATCTGCCAATTCCATTACTGAGCAAACATCCAAAAGAGTGAATGGGATGATATGAGAGAGGTTTCTGCATTCCCACTGCTATGACAGCATGGCTCACAGTGTGGGAGATAAGAGACATTCATGACCGTGACAAATGAGTGAGTAAGCAAAATATAGTCATGGGCTCATCTATTTGAATGCTTATTCCAGAGCTGGTGGACTGCTAGGAAGGATTAGGAGGCGTGGCCTTGTTGGAGTAGGTGTGGCCTTTTGGGGGAGGGATGTCTCTGGGGGTAAGCTTTGCGGTTGCAAAAGCCCCTGCCGGGTCCAGTATCTCTTTATCTGTTGCCTGTGGAAGAGGATGCAGAACTCAGGTACTTCTCCAGCACCGTGTCTGTCTGTGTTCAGCCATGCTTCCCACTGTGGTGATAGTGAGCTAGCCCTCTGAGACTATAAGCCCCCAATCAAATGCTTTCTTATATAAGCTAATGTGTAATTTCCTCAAAGCTCTAGGTTGCCAGATTTAGATCATATGTATTTAATTATTTAATGTGTATGGGCATTGTGCCTGCACACATGTCTGTGCACCATGTGCACTCCTAGTGCCCATAGAGGCCAGAAGAGAGCATCCGATCCTTTGGAAATGGCGTTACAGACATTTGTGAGTCATTGTGTGGGTGCTGGGAATCAATCCTGGGTCTTCCGAAAACGCAGCCAGTGTTATTAACTGCTGAGCCATCTCTCCAGTTCTGATTCTATTAATTTTACCTATATCAGATACACAAATAGAATATTCTAGAAGTACCTGATCCAGCAAATGTTATTACTTCATTAATTGGGCATGATGATTTCACTGTGTTCATAACTCTTTTTATCCCATGTTAACAATCCTGTGTGCTGTTTCTTAGCTGATAAATCCTACGTTAATTCTATTCTCAGTGCCTTAAGACGGTACCCACATATATCACAATATCTACACATGGTAGTTGATTAGTGATATTTTTCTCCAAATTCTTTTGTGAAAACTTAAAAGTGAAAAAAAATTGACCAAAAAATGAAGCAAAAAACAATTTATAAAATATCTTTTTTGGGTAGCTGTGATGTTTAACTCTGACTGTTAGCTTGATTGGATTTCAGTGTCTGGGAGATAAGGGTAATAAGTACCCCTCTTTACGGGCACCAAAAATGAAGAAAAAGAAATTGTCCCAAACTGACTGGCAACGGTGAGAGCTTAGTTTTCGCTGATTCTCTGCTAATTTCTTGGCATCAGTTATATCTTTAGAATCTTGGCACTCCAGCCCAGCTGGCCTCAGATTTAGAACTCTCAGGGGAGCCAAGGACACCCCCCCACCCCATTTCCAGCAGGGAGTAATGAGAGGTGATTCTCTCTCTCTCTCTCTCTCTCTCTCTCTCTCTCTCTCTCTCTCTCTCCCCCTCCCTCAAGATAGAATCAACTGTAAAGAATCCATCAAGCTGCAAGGCATTAAATGTTACCCCAGGATCGCTAAAAAACCTCAGCAGGACAAAGGAGAAGGTCCTGGGATTTGATGAAGTTCCTGCAGAGAAGAAAGAGAGCAAAATCAAGGCAGAGAAACAGTCCAGTGACTGGGGAAGGAGGAGACTTTTTTTTTCCTTTCATTGGAGAAGGACTATATGAAAGCCATGGTTCTACATTCCAGCAGTCCCTGCTGTCCTCATTTCAAATATCTTTCTTTTTTTCTTCTGTGAACAGAAATTCCTAGAAAAAAAAAGCTGTGTCTGCAAATGCCAATCGACTGATGAAAACTTCACTGATGTGGAGAGGTTGGAATGGTGCAAGTCCAAAGCCTAACTATAATTTATCGTGGGCGATCTTTGAACTACTAAATAGTCATTTCTTGCCCCAGTTTTGTCTTGGATCTAACATCCTATTACTAATAGATAAAGATGGACCTAACATCTAGATACACAGATAAAACCTGGGTGTATTATCTTAACAGAAACCCTAGTTTTCCATCAAGCAAAGGGCTAAGAGGGTTGTCACAAGCCTTAGAATAGCCACGCCTTTTATTTCTTTGAAGGAAGAGCTGTTTCCTTAGTTGATGTGTCCTGATCCACTCTTTACCCCACCCAAGTCTCACAGTGACTATAGAACCTTGGAATGTTCGTGTTTCAAGGTGGTGGGAAGCTCATGAGAGGACACACTGGAGCAACTCAAACGCCTCATACCACAGTGTGGAAATCATTGGTTTTGCATCTTGGAGCCTGGGCCTTCTCAAAGGCTGCCTTTGCAGGACAGGCCTCACCTGTAGCATCTGCTTAGAGGGTGTATTTTCATGCTTTGATAGTTCTTTCTCTTCTTTCTCCTCCTCTGCCCACTCCTCTTCCTTTTATTGTTTGATTTAATCTATTTTTTAAAATTAATTGGAAGGTGGAGAAAAATGAATTATGTCATCTCAAATAAATTCTCTTTTGACATACAAATATTTTTGAGTCAAAGATAATTAAGAAATTTCAGGTGGAGGGTTGGAGAGATGGCTCAGTAGGTAAGAGCCTGGCTGCTCTTGTACAGGATCTGTGTTTAATTCTCAGCACCTCCTTGGTAAGGGTCTGCAACTTCAGCACCATGGTGTTTGGTGCCCTCTTCTGGCATCTGCAGGTACTGCATGAATGTAGTACACTAACAGAGCCAGATTCTTCCCAACAGTGTGTGCCCGCTTGCGTGGGTGCTTGGTGCGTGCGTGCGTGCGTGCGTGTGTGTGTGTGAATGTAAGCATGCAAACTGGTAGCTGTGGAGGCCATAAGTGGGTATAAAATCCCTTGGAGCTGGAGTTACAGGCACTTGTGAGCTGCCCAACTTGGGTGCTGGGAATGAGCTTGGGTCCTCTAGAAGAGCAGCTAGTGTTCTTCACAAATGAACCATCTCTCCAGGCCCTCAAATGAGCTTTAAAACAGCTTTTAATGTTCTATGGTTTATCTCTGAGGAATACATATGCTTTCATACAGGTTTTTATGTCTGCTGGGTTCACGAATGGAGCCCTCCACAGAGCTCATCTCTACCCTTTCCTTCATAGCGACAAGCACACTATTTAAAAACTATATGAAGCAGAAATACTTGTAGCCCCAGTACTCAGGAAGCTAAGGCAGGGGCATGGTGAGTTTGAGAACAGCCTGGTCTCCATGTAAAAACCAAGTCTTAGAAAACAACGTAACACTCAACGCCCTTGTCAGTGTGTACAGTGTTAGGAGTCGCCATTTTCCATTGGCCCTTCACCTGTGTCACTGTGTGCGCAGGCGCAAAGGAAAGACTGGGAAATGCGCTACAGCACTGCAGTAGAGGGAGCTCTGGTTGGGCTCTGTGTCTGAAATGACAACAACTGATGAGGATCGCTGTTTCCTCATATAAGAGTATACTATACTTAGCATTTCTAATGGAATTTTACTTTTGATTTTAATGGCTATTTTTTGTATTTCAGGTTGACTATTGATCTCAAATAAGTGTGTGTTTTTATTACACTCCTAAGAGATGTGCTGCTTCAGAGTAGATTTTAGTGATATATTAGTACCCCAAAACAAAATATACCCCCAAAAAACCAAAGGGTGAAAAAAAACCCCAAAACCAAAAAACCAAACCAAACCAAAAACCCTGTTTTAGTTTGGGTTTTATTGATGTGAAAAGACACTGTGACCAAGGCAACTCTTATAAAAGACAACATTTAATTGGGGCTGGCTTACAGTTTCAGAGGTTTAATCCATTATCATCATGGCGGGAAGCATGACAGCATGCAGGCAGACATGGTGCTGGAGGAGTCAAGAGTTCTACATCATGATCCGCAGGCAGCCAGGAGGGACTATCTTCCCCAGGCGGCCAGCAGGAGGGGCTCTTCCACACTGGGTGGAGCTTGAGCACAGGCTCTCAAAGCCCACCCCCACAGTGACACACTTCCTCCAACAAGGTCATACCTGCTTCAACAAGACCACACACTTCCCATGGGCCAAGCATATTCAAATGACCATACCCCCAAGAAACAACAACAACAAAACAAGAAACAAAAACAAACAAACAAAAACAAACAGGATGGTACTCAGAGTACTAAAATTCTTTTTAAAAAATCCAAAAGATGGGATCATTTCTTGTCAAGGCAAAAAAAAAAAAAAAAAAAAAAAAAAAAAAATTTAAATTTAAACTAGAAATAAAATGTGCTTAAATTATAGAAGGCTTGGGATTTAGTCTCTCGGAAACGTAAAAGACACTCAAATTTGTCAGTTTTTCTGATTGGCACATGTTTTCCTTTAAGAAATAGACTTGAGATCTATTTTTCTTTTTTTCTTAGAGATTTTTATTAATTTTTTTTTTTTTTTGTATTATCCTACAGGGTTGGGAGATTTGGTACATTTGCTTTATGATTCTTCCCTGAATGGACATAAATTCCTCCGCTTAGAAGCTGCTCTCTTAGGGAATACAGAGAGATCATCTCCTCTGGCCTCTGCGCTTGTCTGAGAGCTCTGGCTCAGTCAGGAGGGATCATTTCCTCTGGCTTCTGCGCATGTCTCTGTGCTCTTGTTCAGTCAGGATGAGGGCTGTGCACGTTCCAGCCCCGCTGAGCAGCCACACACTCCTCAGCACTGGAGATTGCTTTTCGGTTCCTTCCTCCGCTTTCTGGAATGTCCTTTCCCAGCCATTAAACCTTCTGCTCATCTTTCAAAACGCTGTTTATGTATCTGTTATTTGGAAGCCGTCTCTCCCTTTAGATCCTGACTTCCCCATACCCTGAGCCATCATCTGAGACCAGGCTTCACATAACTCCTGCTCTCAGGTCTTTGCACAGTGCACACATGACAGCACATTTATTATCCAAGATTGTGTCCAATATAACTTCACTTGGCATTCTGGGACAAAGGGTGGCCTTTCCAATGTCTGTAAGCCATACCTGCACCTCCAAACGAGCTGTCTCAATAAGAAGTTATATGAAGTAACAAGGGGTCACCGCCATATTTTATCAATTCAATAATATAAGCACTTCTCCACATACATTTCTAAAACCAGGCGGAATTTTGAACTGATGGAGTCTTAGGTTTAGTGAAGTATGTGTCCTCTATTCTATTCCCCTTAAAATATTGCACCTCACCTTTAGCAATCTAATAGATAAGTATTCTAGTTTATGGGTGAGGAAAGAGAGATGTCGAGAGATTAAAAAGCTGGTTCAGACTCCCAGAAGAGGGAGGATGCAAGCTTAGGTATGTCTGCTCCATCATCCTTGCCCTTAAACACTGTGTTTGGGAAAATTGGTTAGAATGGAGATAAACACACTTTGTATCTCTGTGTGTGACAGCCACTGTCGTAGGTACTTTGTATTCTGTTTTTCATTTCATTTCCTTCAAATAGGAGGCAAACCTTATACTTTGTATGTTACAGACAAGGAAACCCAGGTGTACCTTAGATTGCTTCTCTAAAGTCCCAGAGTGAAGGGCCAGCATTTCTCCTTCCTGCTTCTTGCTCTGCAGAGAAACACAGCAGCCTCAAGCTCCTGTTGCTATACCTTGTCCTGAGTGATGGACTGTAACTCTCAAACGAGTCCAAACAAATCCTTCTTCTCTTAAGTTGCTTCTTATCAAGCACTTGGTCCCAGAAATTGGAAAGGTAAGTAATACGTAAAATTGGAGTAGAGAGTGGAGCAGCTGTTGCAGTGGACTCAGCATGTGGTCTTCAGGCCTTGGAGTTGGTTTTTGAGAGGAATAAGGAAGAGTCCGGGACTGCAGGTTAATGAAGGGCCAAGGTGCTTAAGCAGAGTTACAGGCCATTCCTACGAGAGGTCGGGAAGCCAGGATATGAATAGCAATACTTTCAGTGGAGGCCAGGTTCCCAAGGTTCCCGAAGAGAGACTTCCTTGGGAAATATCTGGTGGGACACTTGTGTCAATACAATATTCTAGCAAAGAACCAGGCAGCCTTCTGCATCCTAGAACACTTGAACGAAGCTGGATTAGAAAGCATGGGATTAATTTGCTTGGTGGAAGAAATTTTTATCACCACCAGACAGAGAGGCACACTTATCACGGGCTGCATTTATCCAGATCTACACTTAGACAGAGGAATAAGTAGGGCCAGAAGATGTAAAAATATAGTTTGGTGAGGGAAATAGCGGATACCCAGTTAAAGCTTCAGACAGAATGTGCAGGCAGGTGAGGAAGGGAGCCAGAACCCGGTTAAAACTGGAAGACAAGTGCAGACAACATGGTTGACATTGTTAAAGGGACTAGTGATATCATGGAGAAACCATGGATTTAGCTCTGATAGTCGGGAAGATGCCTTGAAAGAAAGACTCCAACCCTCCTGAGTTCCAGAGTGTAAACAGTGCAGCCACTTTAAAAACTTTCCTTTGAAAAGTGGCTGTCTTAGCTCTGTTGGTGTGAAGAGACACCATGACCAAGGCAACTCTTACAAAAGAAAGCTTAATTTAACAGGGGGCTTTCTTACAGCTTCAGAGGCTTAGTCCATGCTCTTCATGGCTGCATGCAGGCATGACACTGGAGCAGTAGCTGAGAGACTGGACATCCTGATCCACTGGCAGCAGGCAGAGAGAGAAAACAGTGGGCCTGGCATATATATTTAAAATCCCAAAGACCACTCTCAGTGACTCTTCCTCTGAGGAAGGCGCCACACATCCTTCAACAAGACTACGCCTCCTAATCCTTCACAAACGTTCTACCAACTGATGACTGACCATTCAAATATATGAGCCTATGGGGCATGTTCCAGCACAGTGGCTGCACAAAGAGAACCTTGAGGGCTTCATACTCAGTTATCAGCCACCTAGAAGAGTATATTTCCTGGTTCAGAGTCAAAAGCACACAGAGACCACAACAGCTGTGGTCTTAGGACACACACATACACACACACACACACACACACACACACACACACACACACACATATGTATATATGTGTATATATATATATATATATTATTTAAAAAATTTTTTATTAATCATTCCATTCGTTTACATCTCAAATGATATCCCACTTCCCAGTTACCCCTCCACAACCTCCCTGTCCTCCCTCCCCTTTGCCTCTATGAGGGTGCTCCCCCACCCTCCCACCCTCTCCCACCCCACCCCTCCAGCACCCCCCTACATTGGGGAGTCAAACCTCCACAGGACCAAGGGCCTCTCCTCCCATTGATGTCAGACAAGGCCATCCTCTGCTACCTATGTATCTGGAGCTATGGATTCCTCCCTCTACACTCCTTGGTTGGTGGTCTAGTCCCTGGGAGCAGTGGGTGGTTTGGCCAGCTGATACTGTTCTTCCCATGGGATTGCAATCCGCCTCAGCTCCTCCAGTCCTTCTGTCAGCTCCCCCATGGTGTCCGTGAGCTCAGTCTGATGCTTGGCTCCAAGCATCCACATCTGCATTGGTCAGTTGCTCGCTGAACCTCCCAAGGAGCAGCCACACCAGGTTCCTGTCAGCAGTGCCTCTTGGCAACAGCAACAGTGTAGGGCTTGGTGTCTACAGACAGGATGGATCCCCAGGTAGGGCAGTCCCCGGTTGACCCTTCCTTCAGTCTCTGCTCCATTTTTTGTCTCTGTTCTTCCTTTGGGCAGGAACATTTCTGGGTTAAAAACTTTGAGATGGGTGGGTGGCCCAATCTCTTGACCAGGGGCCATGCTTATCTATTTTGGAGGTGGTCTTTACAGCTTCTATCTCCCCTTTTCTGCTGAGAAAATGGGGATAGCTACTGGAGGGTCCCAGATGCCAGGGAAGCAAGAGGCTCCCAGGACCCAACAGGGATGACTTTAGCAGAGAAAGGGAGACCCTTATATTTTAACCTGGCATCAGAATTTGGTGGTCTCTACGTGGTGCTGGTTTTACCAGCATCAAAGGAGTCATGAAAGTTTACTCAAAGGTTCCAGAAAGCTTCAGAGGCTAGACAACATGTATCGGGGTTAGAGTCCCTCGTGACATGAAATCCTCAGTGCAAGAGACAACATTAAGCTTTCATTTCTTATTTTAAAATATCTATTTAAATTTTAACTAAGTATCTCTGTGTATTTCTGTGTTCCGGCATGTGTCTGTGAGTGGAGATGCCAGCAGAGGCCAGAAGAGGGTCTCAGATCCCCTGGAGCTGGAGTTACTGGTGGATGTGAATCACCATGTGGGGGCTAGCAGCCTAATTCATGGCCTCTGCAAGAGC
Organism: Uromys caudimaculatus; assembly: GCA_028551405.1. Lineage (NCBI taxonomy): Eukaryota > Metazoa > Chordata > Mammalia > Rodentia > Muridae > Uromys > Uromys caudimaculatus. Next base: position 25,094,345 of record CM052704.1, on the reverse strand, counting down.
AGCAAGTGCTCTTAACTGCTGAGCCATCTTTCTAGCCCTGGCATTAACTTTCTGTCTGGTGATCAGAGAGTAACCCAGAGTCTTAGGTTTTCATAAAGGTAAGCACCTGCGATCACTCTACTTTAATCTGGTGAGTGAATTAGTCTTAGGTATGTTTTCCTGACCCGTCGAACAAAGGTCAGTAGGTAAAGTAATGAATAGAGGTCAACAGGTCAAGTAATGAACAGAGGTCGACAGAATTAATCATCTTCTGTCTTTACTGTTTATGGTGGTTTGAATGAAAATGGCCCCTATAGGCTCACAGGAGCAGCACTATCAGAGGTGTGGCCTTGTTGAAGGAAGTGTATCACTGGGGGTGGGCTTTCAGAAGCTCAAGCCAGGCCCAGTGGCTTATTTTCTCTTCCTGCTGCCTGCTGATTCAGATGTAGAACTCTCACCTACCTGTCCAGCATTATATCTGTCTGTATGCCACCATGCTTCCCACTATTATGATAACTAGACCTCTGAACTGTTTGAGCCAGTTCCAATGAAATGGTTTTCTTTGTTGCTATAGGGGCTGTAGAGATGGCTTAGCACTTAAGAGCACTAACACTCACATGGCAGATCACAACTGTCTGTAACTCCAGTTTCAGGGGAACTGGCAGAAAAGAAAAGAATTGCCATGGACACAGTGCCTTATTAAAGCAATAGATTCCTAAGACGCTGTATCTAGCAAGGTGTATAGAACTGTTAAAATAGGCTCCAGTTAGCTAGTTCTATAGCCTTGTGTGTTAAAGAACATAATTTGGCACCATCAACAATGCTTGGCTGATATTCCACGTTTAAAGCTATTTGTCTTATGGCCCTGTGAATTTCCTCCCATAGACAATGATTTCATGTGGGTTTGCCCTGAAATTTGTTGATGATTCCACTATATGCCATGACTAACATTTATACTTACTTATTTTTTCTCCTTTTTATAGAAAAAAACTTTTTTTTTTTTTTGACATAAGAGTCAAGTTCACTGTAGCTCTGAGTTGAAATACAGTCTTTAGGAATCTTTTCAAAGAGTATATCATGCTAATATAAAAATGTTTTCATTCTCTACCTGAGTGAATTATGATACATAACTAAGCTTGTGAATTTGCTTGTAGCTTTTATAGTAACTGTCTCAGCCCACTCAGTCAACACGGTCTTGAGGGAGGGAGGGAGGATTAAAGAAAGAAAAGACAATTAGGCAACACTAGAGCATAACTGTGGGGCAGTGGTCTGTGGCAGGCAATCTGACACCCGGTTGAGCACAGGCTGAAAATTCTGGGAGACCCTGTGAAATTTTCACGAGGGACCAGATTATGTTTTTGGCCAACGCTCCCGGAAGACTCCTGAAAAACAGCTACAGCTTTCACAACCCCTGTATAGAGAGAGGCCTGGCATCTCCCACAAGCAAATGAAGCACTACAAAGTCCCCAGACAAAGCCAATGGAAAGTCTCCATTGCCAAACCCCTGACCCCTCCCAAACAGTATATCAGACCATCCCGACCTGAGTAGCGCTCTCTCTGCTCCACCTGCCTGCCCTGCCCGCTTCCAGAAGGAATAAAGGTGCAAAACTGCTCCAGTGTCCAAGAGCCTTTTGTCCAACGAGCTGTAACACTTTTGGCCCGAGAACTGCTCTCTGGGCCAAGCAGTGGGGCGTGCGCCTGCCACTTGGTACGGGGTGGCAAGTGATGAGTGAGAACAGGGACCAGGACCAGGAGACTCCATCGCCGCTTGCGCTCCCTTCCCCTGGCGTGGCCCAACACATAACTCCAGCAAGCACTGAAGCAAGTTTTTTTTTCTAAAAATGCTTTTTTTTTTTTTTTTTTTTTTTAAGTTTTAGTGTTTTGTGTGCTATGTATGATAAGTCCACCCATAAAAAATGCCATTAAATTTTATTTAATTCAATGATCTTTGAACTTAATTGAGTATGGGGCCCTTTGATGGCATCGCATGGGTTACTCAGCCCACTTTGCATTATCCTGTCACTGGCAGAGACTGCAGTTCTCTCTCATTACCAGACATCCTCCAATCTCCACCCTTCCTTCTGTCCCTCCCTCCCTCCTGTCCTCCTCCCCTCCATCCCTCCCTCCCTCCCTCTCTCCCTCCTTCCCTCCCTCCCTCTAACCTCCCGTCTTCTCTTGCTCCTCTTCACCTTTGTAAAAGCATGTTTAAATGTGGCCAGGTTTTGTTTTTCACTATCCCAAAGGAATGAGATGAGACTATAAGATTTATTTCTTTAACTTTATTTCATAGTAGCTGGGCAGTCATTGATCTGTTCCAATCCTCTAAACTAATCTGGCTACCTCCCAGCCAAAATCCTCAAGATGCTTGCATTTTAGTATTGGTCTGACTGTGTCTGCTTCAAGCATGCTCTCCCATGATGTTCCTTGGACCCCCTCTTCATGGTGAACTCCTCTTCCTCCTCTCTGTCTCTTTCTTTCTTCTGGCTGCTGAAAGTCCAGCCCTATTTTCTCTTCTGCTCTGCCACTGGCTGATCAGCGACATCTTTTATTGACAAGTCAGAGAATAAATGGGGAGAAATGTTTACATAAACTTGAAAATGGAGATATTTAGAATAAGCACTACAATGCCACATCTGGATTGCAACAAGATATGGGGCAGAGAAATCAGCACTTGAATAATACAAGGATAATCTTTACACAGGGCACAGAGACATTATGCTTACATGTCTCTCCGTCCAACCTTTCCTTCCTTCCTTCCTTCCTTCCTTCCTTCCTTCCTTCCTTCCTTCCTTCCTTCCTTCCTTCCCTTCTTTTATTTTAGACAAGGTCTTGCTGACAGATTTAGACTGGTCAGAAACTTGCTATGTAGCTCCAACTGACCTTGAATTAAGTATCCTTCTGCCTGTGATTATAAGCTTGAATCACCATGCTTGGCTCTAATTTTGTTTTTCTTGAAGATGCTGGGGACCCCATCCAGGGCATTGTGCATGCTCTGCAAGTGTCCTAACATTATCTGCACTCCCGGCCATCATTTCCTTTATGCTAGGAGAAACTCTGGAATTTGGCTAGGCACAGGGCTGTCTGGCCTGTCACTATACTCTCTAGGTTCTTTCCAACAATTATGTGGCCAAGTTGACTGGGAACCTAGTGCTGCTTCTGACTTAGTCCCAGCTGTGCATAGGTGGACACAGAATATAAAGATCAAAGGAATCTGCTTCTTCAATGGTGATATAAATATGTTAAGCATGCATCTCTGAATTGTTTCATGGAAGGAAAATAAATTTCATCTTGTTTGAACCACTGCTTTTTGGAGTCCTTGTTGCAGCAGCTTAGCTTAAACTATCAGTCATCTTTCTCATAGAATTCTCTATATTAGCATAAACATGCTCATTTCTTAGTAAATATTTTTGAAAAAATTTCAGGATTTGTTTTATGTGCATAAATGTTTGCCTTTATGTATGTTTGGGCAGAAGTACCCATAGAGGTCAGAAGAAGGTGTCAGATCCCCTGGAACTGGCGTTATGGATGGTTGTGCATTACCAAGTAGGTTCTGGGAATTGAACTTGGGTCCTTTGCAAGTGCAACAAGTGCTCTTAACTCTTTTTATTTTTTTAATTTTTATTTATTGATACGTTATTTACATTTCAAATGTTTCCACTTTCCAGGTCTCCACTTTGGAAACCCCCTATCCCCTCCCTCTCCCCTGCCTCTATGAGGGTATTCCTCCACCCACTCACCCACCGACCCACTCCTGTCTTCCCACCTTGGCATTCCCCTATACTGGGGCCTCTAACACCCTCAGGCCCAAGGGCCTCTCCTCCCCCTGATGGCCAACAAGGCCCTCCTCTGCCACATATGTGGTCCGAGCCATGGGTCTCTCCATGTGTATTCTTTGGTTGCTGGTTCAGTCTCCAGGAGCACC
>CM052704.1:24972218-25089944 GCA_028551405.1 Uromys caudimaculatus | reverse complement strand
ACTCTTGGTTTCTGTTCTTTATGTTCTTACCCTTGCCTTTTGCCATCTTGTTGACTCTGATGTTAGCTGATCTTACTCTGTCTGGTTGTGGCTTGCCCCTCCTGCAGGTCTCTGTGTCAGTACTCCTTGAAGACCAGCTCTCTCTGAGAGGTGTTTGGGTTTGGAGAGCTGTCCCTCAGGGTCCACTGTGGGGTGCAGAATGGAATCAGAAGGATCTTGTCCCCAGCTGTCCCTTGGTTCCTATGCCCCAAAGGTTCTGTAAGGGTCTCTCTTGATCCAGAAGTGGTGGTTTTGCCTGTGCTCAAAGGTGTGTCAGCACTTCTGGGATTCCCTGTTCACGTGGAGCCTTGTGGCCCAGGCTGAGGTCCCCAGGCACCAGTGTAAATCGGAAAGTTCACAGTTTTTCTGTCCCTGGGTTCTCAGGCCCTGGATCCCGGCAGATCCGGGCGGGTCTGGGCGAGAGGTGCTGCTCCCCTCAACCCCACTCATGGCCTTTCCAGGCTCCTGGGAGGGCACCCCTTTCCGGTGTTCGTTGGCTACCGACTCCTGGCGTCCCAGGCAGAGGTTTCCGCCCGCAAGTGAAATCCGGAAGTTTCGGAGTTTTTCTGTCCCCGGGTTCTCAGGCCCCGGCTCCCAGCAGCCCTTCTGTTTCTTTTTTGTGAAATAGATTGAAGAGTATTGGTATTAGGTCTTCACTGAAGGTCTGATAGAATTCTGCACTGTTCCCATCTGGTCCTGGGCTTTTTTTGGTTGGGAGACTTTTAATGACTGCTTTTATTTCTTTAGGCGTTATGGGACTGTTTAGATGGTTTATCTGATCCTGACTTAACTTTGGTATTTGGTATCTGTCTAGAAAATTGTCCATTTCATCCAGATTTTGCAGTTTTTTTGAGTATAGGCTTTTGTAGTAGGATCTGATGATTTTTTTTAATTTGCTCAGAATCTGTTGTTATGTCTCCCTTTTCATTTCTAATTTTGTTAATTTGGATACTGTCTCTGTGCCCTCTGTTTAGTCTGGCTAAGGGTTTATCTATCTTGTTGATTTTCTCAAAGAACCAACTCCTGGTTTTGTTGATTCTTTGTATAGTTCTTTTTGTTTCTACTTGGTTGATTTCAGCCCCGAGTTTGATTATTTCCTGCCTTCTACTCCTCTTGGGTGCATTAGCTTCTTTTTGTTCTAGGGCTTTCAGGTGTGTTGTTAAGCTGCTAGTGTATGTTCTCCCCAGTTTCTTTTTGGAGGCACTCAAAGCTAGGAGTTTTCCTCTTAACACTGCTTTCAATGTGTCCCATAAGTTTGGGTATGTTGCGCTTTCATTTTCATTAAATTCCATGAAGCCCTTAATTTCTTTCTTTATTTCTTCCTTGACCAAGTTATCATTGAGTAGAGCATCATTCAGCTTCCATGTGTATGTGAGCTTTCTGTTGTTGTTGTTGCCATTGAAGACCAGCCTTAATCAGTAGTGATCTGAGAGGAGGCATGGGATTATTTCAATCTTCTTATATCTGTTGAGGTTTGTTTTGTGATTGATTATATGGTCAATTTTGAGAAGGTACCATGAGGTGGTGAGAAGAAGGCATATTCTTTTGATTTAGGATGAAATGTTCTATAGATATCTGGTAAATCCATTTGGTTCATAACATCTGTTAGTTTCACTGTGTCTCTGTTTAGTTTGTGTTTCCAGGATCTGTCCATTGATGATAATGGGGTGTTGAAGTCTCCTACTATTATTGTATGAGGTTCAATGTGTGCTTTGAGCTTTAGTAAAGTTTCTTTTATGAATGTGGGTGCCCTTGCATTTGGAGCATAGATGTTCAGAATTGAGAGTTGAGTGTTCTTCTTGGTAGATTTTTCCTTTGATGAGTATGAAGTGTCCTTCCTTATCTTTTTTGATGATTTTGGGTGAAAGTTGATTTTATCCGATATTAGAATGTCTACTCCAGCCTGTTTCTTGGGACCACTTGCCTGGAAACTTGTTTTCCAGCCCTTTACTCTGAGGTAGTGTTTGTCTTTATCAAGGAGGTGTGTTTCCTGAATGCAGCAAAATACTGGGTCATTGTTATGGATCCAGTCTGTCAGTCTATGTCTTTTTATTGGGGAATTGAGTCCGTTGATGTTAAGAGATATTAAGGAATAGTGATTGTTGGTTCCTGTTATTTTCGATGTTATTTTTATGTTTGTGTGACTATCTTCTTTTGAGTTTGTTGAAAGATTAATTTCTTGCTTGTTCTAGGGTGTAGTTTCCCTCCTTGAGTTGACTTTTCCATCTATTATCCTTTGTAGGGCTGGGTTTTTGAAACATGTTGTGTAAATTTGGTTTTGTCATAGAATACTTTTCACCATCTATGTTAATTGAGAGTTTTGCTGGGTATAGCAGCCTGGGCTGGCAGTTGTGTTCTCTTAGGGTCTGTATGAGTTCTGCCCAGGACATTCTAGCTTTCATAGTCTCTGGTGAGAAGTCAGGTGTAATTCTGATAGGTCTGCCTTTATATGTTACTTGACATTTTTTCCCTTACTGCTTTTAATATTCTTTCCTTGTTTTGTGTATTTGGTGTTTTCTTTATAATGTGACAGGAGGAATTTCTTTTGTGATCTAATCTATTTGGAGTTCGGTAGACTTCTTATATATTTATGTTCATCTCTTTCTTTAGGTTAGGGAAGTTTTCTTCTATAATTTTGTTGAAGATATTTACTGGTACTTTAAGTGGGGAATCTTCACTCTCTTCTATACCTATTATCCTCAGGTTCTGTCTTCTCATTGTGTCCTGGATTTCATGGATGTTTTGGGTTAGAAGCTTTTTGCATTTTGCATTTTCTTTGACTGTTGTGTCAATGTTTTCTATGGTATCTTCCGCACCTGAGATTCTCTCTTCTATCTCTTCTATTCTTTTGGTGATGCTTGCATCAATGACTCCTGCTCTCTTTCCTAGGTTTGCTAACTCCAGCGTTATCTCCATTTGTGATGTCTTTATTGTTTCTATTTCTATTTTTAGTTCCTCGATGATTTTGTTCATTTCCTTTGTCTGTTTGATTGTGTCTTCCTGTAATTCTTTAATGGATTTTTGTGTTTTCTCTTTAAGGGCTCATAGTTGTTTACCTGTGTTCTCTTGTATTTCTTTAAGGGAGTTATTTATTTCCTTCTTAAAGTCTTCTATCATCATCATGAGAAATGATTTTAAATCTGAGTCTTGCTTTTCTGGTGTGTTGGGTTATCCAGGGCTTGCTGTGGTGGGAGAGCTGGGTTCTGATGATGTCAAGTAGACTTGGTTTCTGTTCCTTATGTACTGGCCCTTGCCTTTCACCAACTGGTTAACTCTGGTGTTAGCTGGTCTTACTTTCTCTGGCTATGGCTTGTCCCTCCTGAAAGCCTCTGTGTCAATATTCCTTGCAGACCAGCTCTCTCTGAGAGGAATTTGGATTTGGAGAGCTGTGGCATAGGGTCAGCTCTGGGATGCAGACAGAAACCAGAAAAATCTTGTCCCCAGCTGTCCCTTGGTTCCTGTGTCCTGATGGCTCTGCAAGGGTCCCTCTTGATCCAGTGAATATGAACAGAAGTGGTGGTCTTGACTGTGCTCAAAAGTGTGTCAGCACTCCTGGGATACCAGCTCTCTCCTGGCACTATTTGAGTATGGAGCCTTGTGTCACAGGATCAGCTCCCAGGCCGCTGAAAGAAACCAGAAGACCACTCCTCAGTCACTGTGTACTGGGATTTCAGGTGGGTCCCTCTGAACAGACAGGCTTGTCCACACTCCTGGGAGTCTAGCTTTCTCCTGGCACTATTTGGCTATGAAGCCCTGTGGCACAGGCTGAGGTCCCCAGCCACAGATGGAAAGCGGAGGGCTCCTGTCCCAGGCTTTTCCTCAGTTCCTGTGTCCTGAGGATTCTGGATGGGTCCCACTGAGCAATGGTGCTCGTCTTAACCCCACTCACGGCTTTCTCACACTCCTGGGAGGGTAGCTTTCTCCTGGCACTATTTGGCTATGGAGCCCTGGTGGCCCATGCAGAGGTCTCCCGCCACAGATGGAAACCCAGCTCTTAACTATTTGAGCCATCTCTCTAGCCCCTTTGATAAATGATTTCAATGAGTGACACGTTCCAATTGCTTTAGAAGAAACTAAGTATTTAGGTCAGAAAGCATTAAGAACAAAGAGAAGGTAGAGAATCATCATGGAAACAGAGAGGATGCTGGAATCATTAAACATTTGCTTAGATCCAGGTTAAAGGACAGATTCTCTGTTCTAAACTGTTTGTGCTTCTTGTGCGTGCTGTACCCCCAGAGACCAGAAGGGAACTGTGGATTCTCTGGAGCTAGAGTTACAGGCAATTGTGAGCTGCACTATGTGTGTCCTGGGAACCGATCTGGGGCCTTCTGTAGGATTAGCAAGTGCTCTTAATGGCCTAGCATCTCTCCAGCCCCCTAAAAGCCAGACTTCCTAATGAGGGAGATGAAGTTTTAAATGGCTCATGTAATGTATAGCATCATTAATTCATCTGAGCATGTTTATATAGAACCGTCTCAAGCTACTGAAATGAATGATTCATATTAGTTTGAAAAAGAAAACCTTTGGGGTTTTCTGTGTCTGCTCAGGATTTTAACTTGCCATTATTTAAAGGCTTATTCAAGACTCACAATAGCAGACAGGCTGGCAACAATGTCAAATCCTAGACCCAGTCAAACATAATAAGAGAGCAAATTGCGTTTTCCCCGGAAAAAGAAAACCACAGCATATTTTCCTCCTGGAATAATTTGATTTCCTTTCGTTGTAGAAAAGTCCAGAGAAAATGGCTGCTGTTTTCTACCCTAGACTTCTGTAAGCTCAGAAACGTCTGTGATTTCACTTCCCATAGTGACTTTATTCATTAATGCTCTGCTTTCCATTTCAGAGCCCATGATTACTCTGTGTGCTGCAAGATCTTAACGGAACCAGGCACTCTTGGCTTGGCTTGGCTCTGCTCTGGGGCCGTGGCATCCAGCCTGCCTCTGTGATGAATGCGTCTAGTGCTTTAGTCCCGAAAACTCCAACCTCCTAGGAACAGTCAATTTGGTTGTCGACATTTATGAAGGACACCTGTGTAATATCTGACCACAGCTCAAATCTCCGCATCTCCACATTTATCAAGGTACCTGTGTCCAGTTGGAAGCCCAGCAAATGGAGAGGAGCTGCCTGCTAATTAAAAATGGAGACGGGAGGGCGTTTACCTTTTTCCATCTGTCAAGTGGTGTTTGAAAGACTTTACTTCATGGACCACCAGAAGCAGATCATGTTTCAGATTCCTGTGGCTGGTGTGAGAGTCAAGATAAATTTTTTTAGAATAGCATATTCTAAATTCTTAAAAGGAAAAAAGAGAAAACAAAACAAAAAAGGGAAACCTGTGGCTTCCTACATTTTCTTGTTTTATGCTGGATTTTCTAGAAATGGAAAGAGAATAATGGAAAAAAAAAGAAGTCTTTACACCTTTCCTGTTTTCAGACTCTTAAGAGCTAATTTTGACTGGTTACCTACCCTTGATTTAGGGATTATAATTGAGCTCATTGTAGGGAATCTCTTCTCTAGAATATTCTTACTCAGCTACCAGTGAAGTACAAAGGCATTGTGGGTATAACCTTTTGCTTGAGAGATGTACACTCTCTGTTGCTAACAAAACACAATAGCCCTGTTCTCTACACCATGTCATATTTAAAAGACTGATTTTTATTTTGTGTATGTCAGTGTTGACTTCCATGTATGTATGTGTACCATATGCATGCTTGGTGGGTGGAGGCTGGGAGTGGGTGTTGGGTCTCCTGGAACTGAAGTTACAGATGGTTAAAAGCCTTGATGTGGGTGCTGGGAACCTATAGTCCTCTGTACGAGCAGCCAGTGCTATTAGTCACAGAGCAACCTCTATTGCCCTATATTAGATCATCTTTTAAGAAAGGGTTTTAAAAATCGTGTACACACACACACACATATGTGTATATATATGCTATAAAAATGCAAAATAGCATCAACAGATGATATAAATTGAGATTTTTTTTTTTTTTTGTATGAGAGAACATGAAACACTGAGGACAGAGTACAACTGCTCCTGACCAGCCTGCTCGCCTCTCCTTTCCCACACTCTTTATAAACAGTGAATTAACGACTCAGCACAAACTCCTGGCATGAGCTCACAACCTACTTCAGACTGGAGTTCACAGGAGCACATTCACGTTTGTGCAGCTTATGGAAACGCTGTATTTTTCTTTCTGTCAGTGGTGGTTTGTATATGTTTGGCTCAGGGAGTGGCACTATTAGGAGGCGTGGCCTTTAGGAGGAGTAGGTGTGTCACTGTGGGTGTGGACTTAAGACCCTCATCCTAGCTGCCTGGAAGCCAGTCTTCCATTAGCAGCCTTCAGATGAAGATGCAGAACTGTCAACATTGCCTGCACCATGCCTGCCTGGATGCTGCCATGTTCCTGCCTTGATGATAATGGCCTGAACCTCTGAACCTGTAAGTCAGCCCCAATTAAATGTTCTTATAAGAGTTGCCTTGGTCATGGCATCTGTTCACAGCAGAAATATCCTAACTAAGACGCTATCCCTAACAGGACAACTTCAGGTTTCAAACCACTAACAAGTTAGCTGCTTCAAATCCATTTTAAAATGAAATAGAATCTGTCCACTAAATACAACATGAGACAGAGTTTCTGCCCCCTCAGCCTTCTGGGCTCAAGACACTTAGGTAGTTCCTTGACTCAGGCAGAGCCTGGAGTAGGAACTTTACAGTAGAGGCAAAGCCAAAACCCTGGAGCCCTAGCAGCAGAGATGGGGGCAGAAGTGGCGGGTCTCTTTATACTTCTCTGAGGCTGGGGGAGGTCTCACATTACAACCCTGCAGCCAGGCTCTCTGGTTCCTAGGCAGGAGACAGGGAAGGGGTGGTGTGTGTGTGTGTGGGGGGGGGCGGGGGCAGGGTGTGTGGCTAACAATACCTGCTTTTATGTAAATTCTTTTTCCAGGTGGGAGATCCTGGCCCACACAGTGCCTGAGTAGTGTGCCCGTGGGCGTCTGTGGAAGGGAGAGAGTTGCTGAGAATTGTGGTGGTCTGAGCGGCAGCTGGGGTATAACATTACATTTGCACACATTGTCCACGCTAAACCACACTTGGTCATAAGTTTTTTAAAGACTAAAAAAATAAGAGACCCACTCCTTTGGCATCAACAGAACATGATGTTAGATCCGTGCTATCAGATGTGCCAGCTTCGGAAGTCACATCGTTCGCTAGCCTCCTGCAACCCTGCAGGCATGCGCACTTTAGGCGTATGATCAAGGTATGTGCTTCTGCTTAAAGTCCCCTATCTGAGGATGTGTCCAGAGCCTGCTGCCTGTCGTTGCTATAGCCTGCTGCTCTCAGAGCTGTGACTTTGAGGCATCAAGGACAACCGTAGGCTCTGCGATTGACCCTGCCCCTCAGAAACAAACCTCACGACATGGGAGTTGTTTCCTCAGCTGGGTAAGCAGTGAACTCTGCTTTAGAAGCTGCGTTCTTACACAGGTCCCTTGGGAAAAGTTTCTTTTTTCTTTTTCTTCTTCTTTGCCTGTAGCTGCTATCTTGTTAGGGCTCACACAAGCCTCTAAGACAATCAGGAGAGCCACCCGGGCTCTCTCCCACCGTGTGCTTTGAAAAGTCCATTTCCCTGCCCTTACCTCACCCGTCATCTCTCCAAGGGAGATTGTCTTGTATAGAGACCTCTGTCTCCACCTCATCAGATATGTCAGGCTCATGCAAAGACAACGGAGTATGCCCAAACCAAAACCCCTGAACACACTTAATGAGAGTTCTCACGGAGTACCATGAAACAGAGGTCCCTGGAGGAAAGGCCTCTGTTAACGTGGTGTGTGAATGCATGCCTCATGTGTAATTCAAGTAAGCCCCCACGTCCCATATAGCTAGAAAAGCACCATGTTAAAGAGACAGCCTAGCAACCAAAAGGAATTAAATAGGAATTCCTGTCTTGGGCCTCCAAAATACGCTGAGAGTAACACAAACTGGGAGCTTCTAGCCACATCTAGAAGCTTTTCCCCCAAGCTCTCTTACTTTTTCTTTTTTCTAATTTCACCTTTCTTGTCTGTCTCTATTTCAAACCCAGCCATTTCTGGCAAAACTGAGCTCATCATAGGCTGAACAGGAGGGAAGCTAAGCAGACCAAGCCAAGCCCTTCTCTGGTGGGCAGAATGTGTGAGGCTAAATCAGTAACTTTGATCCCAGGTTGGCGACTTGCCTATTATATATGCAGGCACCATGGAAACTGAGGTCAGAAATGAAGGCCAGTGCCCCCAGGTTTTTGATACTGAGGGTTCAGGTGTGTAAGAAGGAGCAGGCAGATGTTAGGCTGTAGGAATACTCATTGAAAGAGTGCATCTTGTCCTATTGGATATTTAAAGTTGAAGGAATTTGAGAAAGCATGTGAAGAAAGGTTCCTCTGACCTCTCCCCACTATGGGAGGTACTGAGATCACTGTGGTCATAGGACTGTCAAACACACAAGCTTTTTCCTTCAAAGGAAGGAACACAACCTGTTATCCACTCAGAAGAGGGTTAATAGCCTTATGACCTTCATACTATCTGTGTGGCTAAGACCACACTGGATCCTCCCCCAGACCCTATCATGAGCTTGTCAATCTATAGAACCTATTTTTACACAAGGTGTCACATGCAGTCAATCTGTAGAACCAATCTTTATGAAATATGTCACATACACTTTACAAAGAGTTTTGAAGTAGTCGAGTCTTAAGTCTTATCGTGCCCAGGGGACTGAGTTAATTATCACCAGGAGAATTTTCATCCATTGTGCTGTACTTAAATATGCCTAAAATAAAATACTTGGGGTCAGACTTTGAAGTTGGAACCAATGCCAGCTATTTAGTCATGTTGAACCAAACTTTTTTTCCGTCTCCTGCAGATGGTTACTCTGACGACCATGGAGGTAACAAAAACCTGCACACCCCACCCTTTTTGCCTAAAGTAGATCATAAAGTCTTCATATGGGGTGTTAGATTTTTAGGGAGGTTGAGAAACAGGTGTCGAGCCTTGTGTCCTTCAGGCAAGAGGGTATCATGAGAGTTGGGATGGGGCTGAAGAATCCCAGGTTTTACTTGACAAAGTAAGGCACCCAGTTTTAAAGGCTTCTGAGGAAGGGGAGGTCCTGCTTGTGAAGAAGCAGGCTCAGTATATGTGGTAGAGGCAGGCCTGTGGGGGTGTATGTGATCTAAGCTACGTGACAGTGGTCATTCTTTCCCTGGGTGGGACAGTGAGGCTCTGTTTGTGTGTGACTCCTGCAGTATGACCTCTAGGCGGCAGGAGAAAGACTGAGTGTGCTCTTGCCCTGCTTGTAGAGGTGAGGGGGCATAAGGACAGAGATTTAAGTATGTCCTTATTTTAATTTTTTTTTTTTGAGATTTTACTTATTTTATTTGTGGCATTTTGCCTGCATGTATGCTTGTACACCACATATGTGCAGTGCCCAGAGAGGCCAGAAAAGACAGTCAGGAATTGGATACTCAGGAATTGGAGTTACAGAGGGTTGTGAAGCACCATGTAGGTGCTGGGGATGGAACCTGGGTCCTTGGTGAGAGCAGCCAGTGCTCCTTACCTCTGAGCCATCTCTCCATGCCTACTGTGTTCTTATTACAGTCAGGTAACAGGGCAGTAGTGCAGAAGGGAAGTGTGCAAGAACAAATTCTAATGAAACATAGGCATGACAGTGCCACTTTGAAAACTCACTCGGTGTGCCAGTCTAAACAATGAACTAAAACACGGGCAAAAGAAGGCCTGGAGCAGTGGCCCTCGATGAAGAAGAGCATGCTCACAGAGGAGCTGAGTTCAGTTCCCAGCACCCGCTTGGTGGCTCTAGATTCTGGATAACTCCAGCTACAGGGGGTCTGAAATCCTCTTCTGGCCTCAGCTAACACCACCCTCACACATAACCCCTGCACACAGTTAAATAATAATGCGATGCTAAAAGAAAATAAATGTTCCTCTTTCTCCACGCCCTCACCTGCATCCACTGTCACTGTTTTCTTGATGATAGCCATTCTGACTTGTCCATAATAGATCCTCAAAGCAATTTTAATTTGCATTTTCTTGATAGCTAAGAACTCACTGCTGTCCTTCTCTGAGAGCTATTGTTTTGTGAATGAGCTCACCCGTTGACCTGATGGTGACTTGCTGATAGAATGTTTATTTTTACAGTTCTTTTAGGCCCTAGATGTTAATCCACTGTGGGGAAGACTCCCCCACAGTGTAAGCTGTCTCTGCACTCTGCCTGTGTCCTCTTTACGGCCTGGAAGCCTTTTCAGTTCATCTAGCACTGCTGGTCAATTCTTTGGGGTTTTGTTCTGTGCCATTTGGGGCCTTCTTAGAAAACCTTTGCCTATGCCTGTGTTTTGTAAGTGTTCTGGCCTATGCCTGTGTTCTGGCCTGGCATTTTCCAAGTTCCCCACCCTACATTAAGGCCTTAGATCTGTTTTGTGCAGGGTTCAGGGTGAGAGAAACAATCTAGTTTCAGTCTTCAGCATGCATTTGAACAGCTTTACATATAAAAGAAGCTTTCTTTTCTCCAATGTATATATTTGACAACTTTGTCAAAAATTAGGTGGCAGTTGGCGTGTGGGCTTATTTCTGGGTCCTCTGCTCTGTTCCATGTATCTACATATCTGCTGTGTGACACTATCAAGCTGTCTGTGTCACTATGGCTCTGTAGTATAACTTGAGATCAAGTACTATGAAACTTCTGGCATTGTTTTTTCAGCTTAGGATGGCTTTGGCTATCCAGTTTTTTATTCCATACGAATTTTAGGATTCCCCCTAGATCTTTGAAGAATATCATTTGGATTTTGATGGGAATTGTATTCAATATATAGACACTTTTAATAATAGAGCCATTTTTATAGTATTAATTTTGCCAATCCATGAACATGGAGATCTATCTTATAGCGCTTTCTCTCCTCAAGCTCTTTCATTAACTAATGTCTTAAAGTTTTTATTGTAGCATCTTTCAATTTCCTTCTTTACTATATTTCCTCCAAGGTTAGTTTTATTCCCCCTGAAGCTATTATGAATGGGATTCCTCACAATTCCTGGGGTTTCTTTCTTGGCAAGGTCATTATTGGCATATAGGAACACTATGGAATTTTATGTATTGCTTTGGTATTTTACTACTTTGCTGAAACTGTTTATCAGGCCTAAGACTTTTCTGACAGAGCCTTTAGAGTTAAGTATGAGCTCGTGTCATCTGTAAGCAGGGATCTTTGGCTTCTTCCTTTTATATTTCTATCCCTTTCATTTCATATCTAAGAGTTCTTTGAGGAAGAAAAGAGAAAGTGGCCCACCCTTATCTCATTCCATATTTTAGAGAAAACACCAGTTTTTCCTTATTCAATATAATGTTAGTTAAAGGTTTGCAGTACATAGGCATAAAATTACTAGTTTTTTTTTTTTTCAGGGATTTTATCATAAAGATACGTTGAACTTGGTCAAGGTCCTTTTCTTTACCAATTGAAATGAGCTTGTAATTTCTATCCTTAAGTCTATTCATGTGTGAACCACACGTTTTGGTTTGTGTATGTCAAACCAATCTTGCATCTGTAGAATGAAGCCAAATTGGTCATTGGGTGCCTTCTTAATGCATACTTGAATTTGGTTTTTCAGAATACTATTAGGACTATTTACATCTATGTTAATTTGGGAAATTGGAGTTTCTGCCTCCCCTGCATCTTTTTTGTGCTATGTTCCAGTTTTGATATCAGTGTAATTCTGGCTTCATAGCATGAGTTTGGGATTATTCATTCCTGTCCCATTTTATTTTATTTTTTAAAAATATTTCTAATACTTATTTTATGTATATGAGTACATTTTAGCTCTCTTCAGACACACCAGAAGAGGACATCGAATCACATTACAGATGGTTGTGAGCCGTCATGTGGTTGCTGGGAATTGACTTCTGGAAAAGCAGTCAGTGCCTTAACCGCTGAGCTATCTCTCTAGCCCCCTGTCCCGTTTTATAAAACAGGTTTAGGAGCGTTGGTGTTAGCTCTCCTTATTGGTAGAATTTAACAACGATTCTGTTGGGACCAAGGCTTTTCTTTGTTGTGAGATGCTTGTAAAATCTCTGCCTCAATCTCGTTGGTGATTACTAAACTATTTGAGTTTTCTGTGCAATCTTGATTTAATTTGTTGGGCCATGTACGTCTAGAAATCTGTATCTATTTCTTGTAGATAGTCCGGCTTTCAAGTTATGATTTTCAAGGTATCCTCAATGGTTGTTTGTATTTTACTGGAAGATGCACCAACCTCAACTCCTTTGTCCTTAGTTTTACTAATTTGGGTCTTCTCTTTTCTTTGGTTAGTTTATCTAAGGATTTGTCAATTTTGTTTATTATTCAAAGAACCAACTCTTCGATTGAGTCTATGTATTGATCTCTTTCTACATTTCATTAATCTCTGCCTTGGTTTCCAATATTTCTCACTGTTACTGATTTCATGTTTGGATTTCTCATTTTTTTCCCTAAGACTTTGAGTAGGTTATTTATTTGAATCTTCTGAAAACTTTTTATTAATGTCTTATATAATATATTGATTACATTTTCACTACTCAAACACTTCCCAGATTCTCACTACCTCACTTTATGTTTTTCTCTGTTTCTCAAAACAAACAAACAAGCCGAAATCAAAACAAACAAAAGACCAATAAGAAAAATAAAAGCAAAGGAAAACAAAAAGTCTACAAAAATCCCATTCCTTCTGATTTTTAAATGCAAGCTCACATAGTTATAACCTTATGTCTTCCAACTTCCTGGGCTGTATCCCAAAGGTTCTGGTCAGCTAGGTTTTAATTTTCATTTGATTATAGAAATTTAAATATTTTCTTCCTGATTCTTTCAATAACTCTCTGGTTATCCAAGAGAATATTGTTTCCGTTAGAAAGAATCCTTCCTACTTGGAGTGCTGGGACTAAATTGCAACAATCATGGAATTCATTTCAACATCACACACTTAAAAGTCTGCGATCACCTCTCTTCTGGATGAATGTTTATAATAAACAAATGCTTCTAAAATGTTCACTGTTGAATTAACGAAACGTTCCGCTTCCTTCGTCAAAGATACTTCCACTAATTCTTTTAAGTCTAGGATCTTTGCTTTTGAGGTAAGAGCTGTGTTGTGTATTGGCAGCTTAACATCTCCAAATCTCAATATGCAGGAAGACAATTGGAAATCGAGGAAAGAACGGATTATATGTCCTTTCCATAATGCTGTTTCTTGCAACTAGATTTTATAAAGTTGGTGAGTAGCCAACTTGAGGTTGCATTCTTTTTGGCAAGGAACTAGCTTCACGTGTCCTGAACTCTTTATTAAGAGCAGATCTGCATTCTCTGGAACAAATGAAAAAAAAAAAGCAAAAACAAACACACAAACAAACAAACAAACAAACAAAACCAAAAACAAGCTGAAGACAGACTCAAATTTTCTTACAGAAATTGGAAAAGTGGTCTTCTTGCCTAAATTATGATCCATTACAATAGTTGTTTTCCAACCAAAAGCACTTTTTTTTAATTTTTAAAGAAAAACAATGCTTTACTTTCTAGATTTGTTAACCACTATTTTCTTTTTATTTAAAGGCAGTGGAGGTAGAGAGGGGCAATTAGACATCTCAGTAGTTAAAGACACTTTCAGCTAAGGTTAACGAGCCTTGTTCAAGGCCCAGGACCCACACAAGGGTAGTAGAGAACCAACTCCTTCAGGCTGTCTTCTGACTTCCACATGTGTACTCTGATATGCATGTGTGTATGGGTGCAAGTACACGCACATGCACACACATACACACTAGATAGATAGATAGATAGATAGATAGATAGATAGATAGATAGATAGATAAATGGAATAAAAAAGTTTTCTGAGATGTCTATCTTGATCTCTGGCACAGAGAAGCTTTAGAAGTTCCAACGTCTTAGAGTCTTGTCCATATTTGATTGGCACTGAGGACGGCCTTTGGCATGTTTGGGGAGCATGATGCACTGTGCAGATGTAGTTACATAAATCGTCATCTTAGTTACTTTCCTGATTGCGGTGACAAAATGTTGGCCAAAAGTCACTTAGAGGGAGGAGGGTTCATCCTGGGTCACAAGGAGGAGGCTTCCTTCTGGCTCACAGTTTGAGGACATGGCAGCAGGAGCGTGAGGCAGTGCTCACATTCCGCAGTCAGGAAGCAGAGAGACTGATGCCAGAGCTCAGCTCACATCCTCCTTTCTATCCAGGCTGTGAGCCCGGCTCATGGAATGATGTCTCCCACAAGTAGGGCTCACCTTCCCCTATCAAGTAACTCAGTCTAGAAACCCCCTCCCAGCTCTGCCCAGGGGCTTGTCTCCTAGGCGATTCTAAATCCTGCCAAGCTGCCAATCCATATGAACCATCATGATACTAGAAGTAATTACTTTAAAAGTAAGGGTGATTGAAATATTTATTTATTTATTTATCTAATGTGCATGTATCTAAATGTGTATATGTGCTTGTTAGGTGCCTGTGGGACCAGAAAAGGCTGTCATATCATTACAGTCACTGTGAGCCACCCCATGTGGGCTTTAGGAACTAAACTTGCATCTTTTGCAAGAGATGCAAGTTGTTCTTAACTGCTGAGTCACACCTAGCTCTATGGTCTCAGACTCTGGATCCTGTGTTCCCCAGCTTCTTCCGGCAGGGACTGTGCATGCTACTGTACTCACTGGAGGACAGTTCTCTAAGAAAAATCTTTTTATTTTTATTTTTTGAGGGTCCATTGATTAGATAGCACTGGTGGTTGCAAAAAACATTACATGTGTAATTAAAGCTTCAGATTTCAACATTTAATAATGGTTAAAATGCCAAATTTTATGTTCATTGCCACCTCTGTAGCTTTAGACTATTTTCTGTTGTACTGCCCTTTTCTAAATTATATTTTTTTGTTGAAACATGGACTTCTTCATGTAGATACCTCAGCCACTCTGTGCCTTGAGTCGCTTCCCTCACCTGTGAGGTTCCACTGTTCTGTAGTGGTGTGAGGAGGAATGGCCACCATGGGCTCATAGACTTGGAAGCTTGATCATCAGGGAGTGGTGCTACTTGACAAGGATTAAGAGGTGTGGCCTTGTGGGAGGAAGTGAGTCTCTGGGGGTGGGCTTTGGGGTTTCAAATTCTCAAGCCAGGCCCAATCTCTCTCTCATTCTCTCTCACTCTCTCCTGCCAGTCCAGATATAGAACTCTCGGCTCCTTCTCCAGCACCATGTCTGCCTTGATGCTGCCTTGCTTCCTGCCATGATGGTAATACACTGAACTGTAAGCCAGCTCCAGTTAAATGTTTTCATTTATAAGAGTTATGTCTCTGGTCACAGTGTCTATTCACAGCCATAGAACACTGACCAAGACACCTTCTTAATAAGCTTGCTTGTTTTTCTCTTGCTAAGGGAAGTGATCATTTTCTCCCCTTCAGTTTATGAAAATATAAATAAAAATAGCTTCAGTTGAGTTTAAGTGGGAGGTCTTGAGATGAAGGGTCTGAAGGCCTGACAAATTCCACAATACCAAGTTCTTCTAAAACAGATGAAAGGTCAAAGTTCAGAGAATTTTAAGTGAGAAGTGAGTATTTTAGGGACCAAGGGCATATGATTCAGATCTTGGAATCCGTGCATTTCTCCTCCAAATAACTATTGGTTTATTATTGGCCCTCTCACCGGCTCTGTCTGGGATCTTCTTAATCCTAGACTTCAGTATTCTAGAGTAGACACGGTCACACTATAGGTACACACACACACATGACCACTTGAACACCCAGGTTGTATTCTTTTGCTAAGATGTGGCATGTAGCAATCTCACTGATGTGATTTTACATTCTCTGCAGAAAGCTCTCCGCAGTAAACCAGGTTTTCTTGGCCACAGCGATATCCCCTGCTAAGAGGAGCCTGTCTGGAATTTAGATGTCTAATTGATTTCATGTGTTTGCTTTAGGATGGGGCATGAACCTCGAACTAGGGAGCTTTACAAAGGTCACGGTTGGAATCCAAATCCTTCCCTCCTAGAGAGAAGGCAGCCACATAGCAGCCTCCCCAGAGTCTCTGCTTCCTGGGCAAATACATTCTACAGTGTCTCAGGAAGGTGATACGGAGGGAAGGTTTTGGCCCCAGTCTCCTGCAGTTTCCCCTCTTAATTTATCTTGGTATTTCGAAGAACCATGAAAGAATGTAAGTAAATAAAGCTGAACCTTTGCAATTAAAAAAAAAATCACTGCTCAACAACTCTCTTTGTATCATGTACTTTGTGTTTTTGCATGTATTCTTCAAATCTACTTTTTCAAGTAGGTAATTACATTTTATACAAGGAAGAATACAAAGGCAGAGAGAGAGAGATAGACAGAGAGAGAGAGAGAGAAAGAGAGAGAGAGAGGCTTGCTAATGATTTCAAAGATAATATGTGGGCTATTAGGGATTTGAATCCCATATTTCTGATTCCAAAATCTATGCTTTTTTTCCCTGAGATTTATAAGATGCATTTTTTTTTTTTTTTACCCAGACTTATGTAAGAACTTGCTGCAGATGCTAGTGTGGATGTCCTATAGGCATGGACCCATAGGACCTATTTTTTTTTCCACCAAAAATGGGGACAGAAGCATATGTATGAGACAGAACAAATGGAGTTTGATTGTTCCAAGAACTCTGAGCTTGATCTGTTGCAGACAGACCACTTTCCTTGCAGTTCCGACGCATTGATCACATTGACCATGATTTTTAGGTTATTAGAGGGTAATAACCTTGCATCCTTGTTTAGCTGTGTACAGCATCTCTGCCTCCCTGTTCAACTGTACATAATAAATACGCTGAGCTCCTGGGGTGCTCCGACTTCTCCATCAGAGCCCAGTCCACCTGACCCTAGGTTTTCTGCCTCTCTGTGTGTCTGTTTGTCTTTTCTTCATCTCCTTGTAGACCATAGTGAGATTGCATCAATGGGGTCCATGCAAGGGTTTGCTCAATTACTATTTGCTTTTATTTTTAAAACAACTTCATTAGGAAGCAGAATAAGTATTATTCAGGTGTGTAAAATAAAATGAAAAGAATAATGGAATCTTCCTGCTTAGAGTTAAACTACATTTTATTCAAATGGTGAATCACTCCATGGGCTCTTTTAAATATGACATCATCCTTACAGCTGGATAGAAATATTTTTAGACTGGAGAATTTAGCTTTCACACTGTAGGTGCTGGAATATACAACACCCCCTTTCAGAAAGATGAGTGTTACAGACAACCTCTGTGGGAGATCATTTTAATTAAGTATTTAATTTTCACCTAGAGTGAAAGCTTCTGTCTGCACATAAAGCTTCTCACTTTTTGAGCTTTCACAGTGACCTGCCATGAAAACTGGTTGCAACTCTCTACACAAAATTAGAAATGAAAGGTAGAGGACTTGCGGGCTTTAATCAATGACAGACAGTGACTGGAATGCAGCAACTCAAAGCCATTGATAGAATTCATATGCCGTACATGGTTCTATGGCTTGAGAAGGCTCCATAGATGTAGTCCAGCATTTCATAGATTGCTTTCTTCCCCTTGTTTCCTCCTTTTTGCCCTCTGCTTCCTTCTCTTCTTCTGCCCTCTCTTCACCCTCGGTCACAGTTAGCTTCTCTGTCATTGTTGTGATACAACACTGAGAAGGAACTTGGAGAGGAAAAGTCTATTTGGCTCATAGGTGACAGCCAATAGTTGAAGGAAAGTCAAGGCAGGAAGTCAAGTGTGGCAGGAACCTGGAGACAGGAACCAAAGCAGAGGCCATGGGGAGCACTGCTTATTAGCTTGCTCACCATGGCTTGCTCGGCCTGCTTTCTTATATAGCCTAGACCAACAGGCTCAGGGGCAACCCTACCCACACTGAGCTGTGCCTCCCACAACAATCATTAAGGTAAAAACAAAAGCTTCACAAACATGCCCACAGGCCAACTGGTGGGAGGCAGTTCCTCAGTTGAGGTTCCCTCTTCTCAGGTGTGTCTAGATTTGTGTCAAGTTGACCAAAATCAACCAACACCCCCTACCCCCTACTTTTCTTCTTATCTTCCTCTGTTTTTCTCCTCTTCCACAATTTTTAAAAGACACTTTTCCTTATGGTAACTGATGGTATTATTTTTTCTTTGGTCACATGCTTATCAGTTGAGTCTATGTTGCTAGTCAAGAAGAAAACTGTTCAGTGGGATTTGGGTTATGCATTGGTTTTATTTTTTCTTGTTGTGTTACAATAACCTTAGAGAAGAAAGGACTTACTTTATCTCATAACTCCATCTAGTACAGAAGTCACAGTGGTGAGCAGTTGAGAGAATTGATCATATTATATGCACAGTCAAAAGCAGAGCACAGTGGAGTGAGATGTACATGTTTTCACTCAATTTGCTTTCTTCACTCTTACATCATTCAAGACCCTCTGTGTAGGAGTGGTGCTCCCTCAGTGGGTGGGTCTTCCCACATCAATTAACATAACCAGGACTATTCCCTAAAGACACGCTCAGAGGCCAAACTCCTTTAGTTAATCCCTTATTGAGACTCCCTTCCTAGGTAATGAACTGTGTCATTTAAGGTGACACATTAAAACTACCCGCCATGTGTGGGAATTTAAATTTTATTCCAGGAAATAGCCATGTACTGAGATCATCATAGCGTTCTGAGATACACAAGGATCAAATGAACAGTGTGCTCAAGACAGACAAAGAGTGAATATGCTAAGGAGGGAGATAAAGTCTGAACAGAGATGTGTTGGAAATCCTAGTCTCTGATGGGAGGTGGTGGAACCTTTAAGAGGAGGGGCCTCGTTGGAGGTAATTAGGTCATGGGATCAGAGACCTCAACATGGGTTAATTCCCATCCCTGGGAGTGAGTTAGGTCTCCTGAGAGCTGGGTACTACAAAGGAGGGTGAGCTTTAAGGATGACTCTTACTATTAAAGAGAGAAAGCTTAGAATGATTAAGCATCCATGGTGAAGGCAGAGCTTTGAAGCCTAGTTCTGGGGAGGCTCCACAGAGGGAAAACCCCACTGGTCTTGGTGTCTTGAGGCTTTCAGAGGAATTAGTGTAGTAGCTAGCCAAGGCTGAAGTAGTTTCTATGAGATCGATTGATTCTCTGAGCCTCTTACAAGCTCAGCCATGGGAGGGTCCAATGGGGATGACAGCCAAAATACTCAATAGCAGGGAGAAAGAACCTGAAGAGACCACCTTCAGCAGATAGACGTGGCCCCCAGTGGAGGGGTAGGGCCTCCCGCCCATCTCAAACCAAATGATACTCAAGAAGGAAAACCAAAGTGTGGACGCTTCAGTCCTACTTAGAAGAGGGAACAAAATAATCATGTGAGGAAGAGGGAGGGAGGGACCTTAGAAGGAGAGAGGAGGGGGAGGGAAAGGGGGATCAGATGTGCGAGGAGATGCAGAGAAGTACAGAGGGTCAGGAAATTGGACAGAGGTGTGTAGCAGTGGGGGATGGGGAACCAGAGGGGTAGCCACTAGAAAGTCCCAGATGCCAGGGAAGCAAGAGGTTCCCAGGACCCAACGTGGATGACATTAGCCGAAATACTCAACAAAAGGGAGATAGAACCTGTAGAGACCATATCCAGAGGTTAGGCACGGCCCCCGGTTGAGGGATGGGGCCACCCACCCATCTCAAAAATATTAACCCAGAATTACTCTTGCCTAAAGGAAATGTAGGGACAAAGAGTGGAGCAGAGACTGAAGGAAAGGCCAACCAGAGACTGCCTCACCTGGGGAGCCATCCCATATACAGTCACCAAACCCAGACACTATTGTGGATGCCAAGAAGTGCTTGCTGATAGGAGCCTGGTATAGCTGTCTCCTGAGAGGCTCTTCCAGAGCCTGACCAACACAGATGCTGATGCTTACAGCCAAACATCTGACTGAGCATGGAGACCTTAATGGAGGAGTTAGAGAAAGGACTGTAGGAGCTGAAGGGGTTTGCAGTCCCTTAGGAAGAACAACAATATCAACCAACCAGACACCCCAGTGCTCCCAGGGACTAAGCCACCAACCAAAGAGCACACATGGAGGGATCCATGGCTCCAGCTACATATATAGCAGAGGATGGCCTCATCTGGCATCAGTGGGAGAGGAGGAGCTCGGTCTTGTGGAGGCTTGTTGTCTCAGAGAAAGGGGATGCTAGAGGGATCAGGTGGGAGTGGGTGGGTACCAATGTGCAGATGCCACATTGTCCTTCCTTTCTTTTTTCTTTCTTTCTTAAATAAAGTTTCTTATGCTAATAAAGTTTGTTACAAAACAGGCTGGTGATGACAGGGTATAAACTTCTCTTGCATGTGGTACTTTTGGAAGCAGGAGTCAGGTCCTCCTTAGTTACTAATAAGAGTGTATTTGCAGGCCAAGGGTGTAGCTCGGTTGGTAGAGTGCTTGTGTTGCATTGACAAGGTCCTACGTGATCAGTTGTTGTCCACCGATGAAATGAGCCAATTCAAGCCAAATGAAAGCATGTAAAGGCAGGTTTATTGGGAAGCTGTTCTCAGGCAGGTTCACTGGTCCCAAGGAAAGGCTAGGGAAGTCACCATGGGGAGGGAGACAGAGGGGAGGAGGGGGGGAGGGAGAGGGGGAGGGGGGAGAGGGAGAGGGAGAGGGCGAGAGAGAGAATATGAGCATGCAGGGAGAGAGAAAATGAGAGAGAGGGAGATAGAGAAGAGAGAGAGTAAAAATGTCTGTATTCTAAAGGGAAGAGCTTCTCTAGCTGTGTGAAGCAGTCCATGAGAGGCCTGCTGGGCTTTGCTTTCTGTGCTGAGGCAGAGACTGTATGTTGACTGCCATCCCATGGCATGTTAGATCTTCAACTTTGATTTTTTAAAAATTGTATTTGTACAAGTCCTTTGCATTTTTAGTGAATTTGGAATCAGCTTGTCAACAGCTGTAGAAAATCTGTTGAGATTTAAAAAAAAAAACTGAGTTAATTCATCTATTAATTAACTTAGGAAGTTAAATCTTAATCATTGGTTTTTGTGGCCATCAACAGTACATTTCTGTTTTTTTTTTTTTTCAGGCCTTACTTTCTCTCAACCATGTCTTTCAGTGTGTAGTATATATATTTCTTCCTTGTCTTTGGTCAGATTCATTTTTGTTTCATACTTGTTTCATACCAGCCACTTTGGTTGTTGACACAGTCCCTCACTGGCTTGGAGCTCACCAAGTAGTTTAGGGCAGCTGGTGAGTGAGCCCCAGGAATTTGCCAATGCTGCCTCTGTAGTGCTGGGATTGCAAGCACATACCATCACACTGGCCTTTTGTGGTGGAGTCTGGGGAATCAAACTCAGATCCTGGTGTTCTCAAGGCAAGCCTGTTACCAACTGAGCTATCT
The DNA here is from genome assembly GCA_028551405.1 of Uromys caudimaculatus. NCBI lineage: Eukaryota > Metazoa > Chordata > Mammalia > Rodentia > Muridae > Uromys > Uromys caudimaculatus. The sequence continues at coordinate 25,068,565 of CM052704.1, read as the reverse complement.
CCCGTAGCCCAAGACTTAGGGGGAAAAGATCCACAATATGGCTCACTTGAAAAGATCACATATCAGGACATTGAGGGAGAGATGGCCAGGGTCCGAACATCTCTGCTCTAGGTGACTGCTTTGTCCTTTTTGGTTTGGTTTGTTCAGGTGGTAAGTCTAGTCTCTGTTCATCTGTCTCAGCTAAAAGTCATTTGTATAACTTTTCCCCTTATCTTTAGTAAAAACAATTATTCCCCTCAATCTCTGGGTGTAACAACTAAAACCTAATCTTGTAAACCTTATCAAAGTCTGATTCCTCTGGTGTCAAATCCTTGTGGATCTGCCATGATACCAGGAGACTCTAGTAGCTACATCTTATCTACAGGCTGTCCCTGTTCCCAAAAGAGGACTCTCTATCTCTCCTGCTTCCTCTCTTCTTCTCTCTGACCTGGAAGTCCCTATGCGCCCAGTGATTGGCTCCTTTATTCATTAGGGGATTGGTTCACAAGAAGTCACAGGTATAGCTCACTCCTTGTCTGAAGCTCCTCACAGGAGGGCAGAATTAGCAGAATACAGACAGCCCCAGAGCTACCCACAACACACGTATGTGCGTATGCCTATGTGAGTATAGTGTACCTTTGCATTTCTCTCTGTGTGTGTGTTTGTGTGTGTGTGTTTGTGTGAGTGCCAGAAGAGTCTGTTTACTTATAGACTTTGCTTCTCTGAGTATCTGAGTCTTTTCTTTGCACTCAGCCAGTTTTCTTGGACAGAAATTGGTCCTTTCCTGTCAAGGGCTGTGTGGCTCACTGCCAGCACCCAGGAGGTCAAGTCAGGAAGTGTCTAAGTTGTCTCCTTCCTCAGCATCTGAAATTTCACCCAGCACTGGGGCTCTGGGCTGTGCAAAGTGACTCCCATTGGTTCTCTATCTGTCATCCTTCTCTGTGGTGATGGAGGCATCCGGAGGCCTGACTGCTTCTTATAAGGACTGGGTGCCAATTCTGTCATTTTGAGTCCCTACAACATCCCAACTTCAGGACTGTCTGGTAGGACTAACCCTTGAGACTTGCCAAGGATTGTGCCTCTCCCTTCCCAGGTGTGGGTAGTTTTCCCATTGGTAAGTCAGTTGTTATACCACATGATCTACTCCAAAACTTAGTTGGTCTCTCTGGTTTCTCCCTTTCCAGTCTCCTAGTTCTGTGGGTTCATGGCTTGGAAAGACAATCCTTTCTGTGTAATTCTAACATAATCTCAGTATTGGGGGGACAGATATGACTTGGTGAGTTAAACACATATGTTTAACTTTTATTTTTACTTTAAAATGTTATGTGCATAAAAAATAATAATAAAAAATCCACATACACACACATAGCGAGCTGATTTTCACAAAGAAGTCAGCATGGCTAACAAATAGAGTATCACCTGTGGTCAGTTTGAATGCATCGATAGTAAGATCAGAGTCACTAATAATTTGTTAATGTAGTATTAAAGGTGGAAATCAAAGCATTTCCCCTCAGTGTTGTTTGACCAGAGTGAGCCTAGATTGCTCTCTGTGTCTTTCATTGTCTGTCTGTCTGTCTGTCTGTTGTATATGTCTGAGTATGTGCCTGCCTGAATCCAGTCTTGTGAATCTGTCAGTGTGCCTGTGCTGTAAAAGGGCTTTGCTTTCTCCTTTATTGATCAGCACAGAAGCATCACACGGGAAAGGAGAGAGGAAATCCTTACAGAACATTCAACACAGTTTTACGGAGATTAACTCACTGCCTCCAGCTCACTCATGTTGTAGAAAATTTTAATCTCAATCTGGAGTTTCTACCCCACCTTGCTCATTCAGTTCCAGGATAAAAGACACCCAACTTTTATTATTTGCAATAAGCCTTAAACAGCACAAAAGCTGGGCAGATATCTACCCTCTATGCTATTAGAATCTACTTTCCTATGGATGACGCCAATTTTCACTTACTAGGTATCATCTGGGCTGCTCTTAACTCCAATTGGCCAGCTCTCAGGGCCACGTTTTCCTGACTCACCTAACCTATGGCAGCTTCTCCATTCACCTTCTTCTCCCCCTCGTGGTTCTCCTCCAACTTCCAAGCCCTGGGAAACCCTAATCCCCACCTATGACTCTTCTGCCCAGCTGTTGGCTGTCGTCATCTTTATTCACCAATCAGAAATAACCTGGGGGCGGGGTCACAGAGTGTCATTTGGGTTTACATGTGGGCTCTCTCATCTCTGGGGCAACCAGGTCTTGAGGAACCAGTGTTAGCTTTAGAATACAATCAGCACCGGGGCCAATCCGCCACACACCCAGAGAGCAAACAGCATCTCAGTCACCACTGCCTATCAAGCCCTTACAGTGATACTCACTGTATAAGATTGTTCTCCATCTCTTGGCTGTTTGCAGCAAATGATTATCAAAACACGTGTAAAATCACACATGCATCCGTCTTTGGTCAGGGGCGTGGAAGAAAACACAACTTAAGATTGCAGCTATGTGTTAGCTTAGGCTGTAAAGCTGATGGAGTGCCGATGCTAAGGTGTAGGAGGTTGGCTGTGACATTGCTCTCTTTCTCGATACTTTATTTACATTTCAAATGTTTTCCCCTTTCCAGGTCTCCCCTTTGGAAACCCCCTATCCCCTTCCCCCTGCCTCTATGAGGGTATTTCCCCCACCCACCAACCCACTCCTGTCTCCCCTCCCTGGCATTCCCCTATACTGGGGCATCTAACACCCTCAGGCCCAAGGGCCTCTCCTCCACCTGATGGCCAACATGGCCCTTCTCTGCCACATATGTGGCCAGCACCATGGGTCCCTTCATGTGTATTCTTTGGTTGGTGGTCCAGCCTCTGGGAGCACAGGGGGGTCAGGCTAGTTGACACTGTTGCTCCCTCCATGGGGTTGGACATTGCTCTCTTAAAGGCAGGTTAAACAGACAGGCTGAGCACATAGTAGGATAGCAGTGTTTTTTTTTTTTTTTAAAGATTTATTTATTTATTTCATGTATATGAGTACACTGTCGCTGTCTTCAGACACACCAGAAGAGGGCATCGGATCCCCATTACAGATGGTTGTGAGCCACCATGTGGTTGCTGGGATTTGAACTCAGGACCTCTGAAAGAGCAGTCAGTGCTCTTTTTTTTTTTTTTTTTTTTTTTAAACTGCATCTTCTTTATTTTGCATACTTTTAATTTCAGAACAAAATAAAACAAAAAAACCATAATACACAACACCCAACCCTGCCATTCTGTGGGAGGGATCTTCCTGCCTTAGGGCACAGGGACAGGATAGAAGAGATTCTTGTAGACATGAGCAGAGTCAGGTGGGTCAGGACCAGTCAAGGCTGCTGGGGGAGCCACAGGGATACTATACAGAGGGCAGGGGCTTCCCAGGAGCCTTTAATCCACTTCTTCCATGCGAGAAGCATCCTCATCACCCTCTGGGGGTAGGGGGTAGGGGGATCTCATCAGGAACTGCAGCACTGGGCTCTTCTGCAGTGACCTCATCTTCAGCAATGCCCAGGCCTAGCTTAATCATGCGGTAGATGCGGTTGGAGTGGGTTTGGGGACCCTCAAGTGAGAACCCAGAGGAGAGCAGCGCAGTTTCAAAGAGCTGCACCACCAGGTCCTTGACAGCTTTGTCGTTTTTGTCTGCCTCAGCCTTCTACTGCAGGGTCTCCACGATGGGATGGTCAGGGTTGATCTCTAGGTGTTTTTTGGCCATCATGTAGCCCATTGTAGAGTTGTCTCGCAGGGCCTGGGCCTTCGTGATGCGTTCCGTGTTGGCTGTCCAGTCATAGGTGCTTGTCACAAAGCAGCAGGGGGAAGACACGAGCCTATTGGAGATTACCACTTTTTCAACCTTCTTCTCCAAGATCTCCTTCATGAGCTTACAGAGATTCTCAAACTTTGCCTTGCTCTCCTTCATTGTCTTCTTCTCTTCCTCATCCTCTGGCAGCTCCAGGCCCTCCTTAGTCACTGAGGCCAGGCTCTGTCCATCAAATTCCTTGAGCTGCTGCACGCAGTACTCATCAATAGGCTCAGTCATATACACTACCTCAAAGCCCCGTTTCTGCACACGCTCCACAAAGGCAGAGTTGGCCACTTGCTCTTTGCTCTCACCAGTGATATAGTAGATGGACTCTGTGTCTCCTTCATGTGAGACACTACTCTGACAGGGAAGTCATCTCATCTCCAGACTGAGAGGTGTGATAGCGGAGGAGCTCAGAGAGGTGGCGACGGTTAGTGGAATCTTCATGAATTCCAAGCTTTAAATTCTTGGAGAAGGCCTCATAGAACTTCTTGTAGTTCTTGTCTTCGGCCAACTTGGAGAAGAGCTCCAGGCACTTCTTCACGATGTTTTTGCAGATGACTTTCAGGATCTTGCTCTGCTGGAGCATTTCTCAGGAGATGTTCAGGGGCAGGTCCTTGGAGTCAACCACACCACGGATAAAGTTGAGGTACTCAGGTATCAGCTCATCACAGCTGTCCATGATGAAGACACAATGGACATACAATTTGATGTTGTTGTTGTTCTTCTTGTTCTCAAAAAGGTCAAAGGGAGCTCGCTGGGGAATGAAGAGCAATGCCCTGAACTCCAAGTGACCTTCTACAGAGAAGTGCTTGACTGCCAAGTGGTCTTCCCAATCATTGGTGAGGCTCTTATAAAATTCACCATATTCCTCTTGAGTGATGTCATCCGGATTTCTGGTCCAAATAGGCTTCGTTTTATTCAGCTCTTCATGGTCAACGTACTTCTCCTTGATCTTCTTTGTTTTCTTTTTCTTATCTTTGCCGCTGTCGTCCTCCTTGTCAGATCCCACATCTTCAATCTTAGGCTTCTCCTCATCCTCCTTATCTTCCTCCTCTTTCTCACCTTTCTCTTCCTCTGCCTCATCATCTCTGATGTCCTTCTCTCGTTCCTTCTCCAAGTAGAGGGTGATGGGGTAGTCTATGAACTGTGAGTATTTCTTCAACACTTCCTTGACCCTCCTCTCTTCTAAGTACTCTGTCTGGTCTTCTTTGAGGTGAAGGATCGCTTTGGTACCCCGGCCAATAGGCTCACTATGGTCTGCTCAGATGGTGAAGGATCCACCAGCAGAAGACTCCCAGGCATTCTGCTCATCATCGTTGTGCTTTGTGATCACCACCACTTTTTCTGCCACTAGATAGGCCAAGTAGAACCTGACACCAAACTGCCCAATCATGGAGATGTCTGCACCGGCCTGGAGTGCCTCCATGAACGCCTTCGTACCAGACTTAGCAATGGTTCCCAAGTTATTAATGAGGTCAGCCTTGGTCATGCCAATGCCTGTGTCCACCAATGTCAGTGTGCGCTCCTGAGGGTTGGGGATGATGTCAATTTTCAGCTCTTTGCTGCTGTCCAACTTGGAAGGGTCCATCAGGCTCTCATTCTGAATCTTGTCCAAGGCATCAGAAGCATTAGAGATCAACTCTTGGAGGAAAATCTCCTTGTTTGAGTAGAAAGTATTGATGATGAGGAACATGAGCTGGGCAATTTCTGCCTGAAAGGCAAAGGTCTCCACCTCCTCCTCTCCATGGTGCACTTCCTCAGGCATCTTGACGGGAAAGCCAAGTAGTAGTACAGAGCAAGGTGGTGGGCCGGGACCACGTCCGATTTGCAGAGCAAGCCTAGGCTGCGCGGGGGTGACTCAAGAGCCAGTCAGTGCTCTTAACTGCTGAGTCATCTCTCCAGCCCCAGGATAGCAGTCTTAATCGACCTCAGTGTGTAATATTAACTTTGACTTTGAGGTCCAGCAAAAGTTCAAGTCTCTTAGGATGTAAGAGATGGATAATGCATCAGCACAATGAAAAACTTCCCAGAAGCCCCTCTGCTTGAACCTCTGCTGTGGAGAGCATCCTTCCATTACAGTGAATGTATCTTTACCTCAAATATCTTTTCAGAATGTGCCACTTGATAACCAAACCAAGTACTGATGTGGACCAGGGAGTCACAGATGGTCCAAGCAAAGAGCTGCAGTTAGATCGAGGAAGCATAAAACATGTTGAGAAGTACTAGTTCTTATTACTGACACTATTAGGAGCCCAACATCCTTCCTGTACAAAGGCCACAGCTTTCTGTGAGCCAGAAAAACTATAATTTTACCATCTGGCTGTAACTGAGGGGAAATATCAAGAATCTCCTCTTGCTATAGCATATGGACACATGAAATATAATAAACGTGTTACTCACGCTCCCCTGACATGCCCTAATGATTTGTTATTCCACTCCACTTATAAATAGCCACGAACCAGGCTCGTGACGTGAGATGGCTGCTGCTTTTTCTTATGTGAGTGGCAAGTGCGTTGAACGTTTTTGGGGCGCATAAATCTTTGTTTGGCACATAAGCAAAGAACACCACTGAAGTGGTGCATAGAAAGTATATTGCTTGTACAGTTTTGTCTGTGATCATCTTCTCCTGATTTCCCTCCTTTAAGAATTAAGCTGAAATACATGTCCTATTAGAGATTTACTCCCTGCATCTCAAAGGAGAAGTGAGAAGAATTATTAAGAACACCGGTCTCCATTTTCATATGCAACATTGCGAGATTTCTGGGGTGTTCACAGGAGATCGTCCAGATGGGACAGAGTGCTGGGTGAAGACCCCAAAGCCCCAAGCAAACATCAAGGCTCACTATGTCACACTCTAGATCCATCTTTATCAGGTTTCTGTTGCTCCCTCCTGTCAACACATAGTAGCCATTAAAATGGACCATCCAAAAATCCCATCTCAGGAAAAAATAATCTGTATACTTCTTTTAAATTAGGGGCTTTCTAATCTGTCTGACCTCTAGAGTTCCTTTCCCAAGGTTCTTGATATTTAGTCATGTGCCCGCACGTGCATGCACTTGTGTGTGAGAGTGTGTGTGCACGCATGAAGGCATGTATTTCTCTGTGCTTTTAGGTGTCCATATGTGTGGCAAGCACATGCATACTTGGGTGTGCCTGTTTGTAAAGGTCACAGGGCAATCTTGAGTGCTGGTTTTCAGGCACTGTCCACCTTAAAAATTTTGTTTTTATTGTGTGACAGTTTCGTACTGTCATATAACAAATTGCGTTGATTTTTACACCGCCCACCTCATGTCTCTCTCTTATCCCCACCACTTCATCTGGAGCCTTCTCAGTGAGTTCTCCTCTGACTTTGATGTCTGCTTTTCTGGTGTGGCTCAGGCCATTAATGGTTGTTGGGAGAGGGGGTTTGGAAGAGGGAGTCACTTTCCTCACTAGTGTAGCCATAGATGAATTGCCCCTGGCCCACGAAGTAACCTCCCACTCTTGCCCAGGTGCCACTCCCTCTTTTCCTCCACAGCCTCTCACAGGCCTTGAACTCACTAAGTAGTCTTGGCTGGCTGGCCAGTGAGCACCAGGGATCTGCCAGTTGCCACCTTCTCAGGGCTGGGCTACAAATGTGCTTCACTGCATCCAGCTTTTTGCACAGATTCTAGGGGGTAGAACTCAGACTTCCTGATTGTCAGGCAAGCCCTTACTGACAGAGACACCTCCATAGCCCTGATTTGGCCCCACTTTTGACAGGGCTTACAGTTTCTTCTCCTGCAACAGTGTGGGGAGTTTCCTACACACTGAAATAAAAAATGAACTCTAACCCTCAGAGAAGTGGGGTTTAAACACTAGCATTCTCTCAAAGGAGTGTGAGGGTCTGTGAGACAGAAGGGCAGGCTAGAGAACAGAGTCTTTGTATCGGGTCTCAGCCCATGCTAGGCAGTTAGGAGACCTGGAAAAGAAATTCAGAAAGAGGTAGAGACCTCCTGTGAAGAAGCCATTTTGCCTTCCCTACCTTCTCCTCCTAAATAAACACGTGTGTAGTCCGTGTCCCCTGTCTCCACCCGAGGATGGAAAGTCTCAAACAGCTGGAGGCAGCTCCGTCCGTTCATCAGAGCGGCAGTTCCACGTTCCCCAGACACCTGCTTTGCAGGACTTAGGTCAGCGCTCCAGCTCCACTGGGCTCATTCATGGCCCCAAATCTTCTGAGGACACTGGGCTAAGGAAAGCACATCTGGCTGATTATCAGCAGTCACAAGTTGTAGCTCCAATCTGTCACCTGCTTGCAAACTGACTTTCTGAATGTTGTGGAGCATGACCCCTATGTTTACTCAAGCAAGGACATATCACCGGTTCACCTCTGAACCCACTATTATGGGTGCAGCTGAGGCAGGGACAAGAAGCCCATTTCTGATCAGCACTCCAATGTCTGATGCTTTGAACCGCCCATCACCTCAACAGTTTTGTTGAGATTGTCTCCTGGATAAAATAAATGATTCTGAAGAGGTTGGCTGCATCACTCACCTCTGCTGTCTGCATACCGCACTTTCTATCTTCACTCTCCAAGGACCATGTTGCATTAATGGGCAGGAAGAGTGCAAGAACCAGGATACCGGAAAGTCTGCTGTGAGACTGCCTCTCTTAGAAACCTCTGCATAAACATGACCCAGACAAGGGAAATCACAGGGTCCACCCATATACAAAGAACATAGGTAACTAATGATTAAGGAGAGAGGGAGAATTAGCCTTTCATAGGGATGGTGAGCTCTGAAACTATAGACACACTAACAATATGCATATATGTACTAACATTGGGTTTTATTTGTATATTGTGCATATATATATATATATATAATAAAAAGGCTTAAATTTGATAGTAAAAGAGCATGTAGGAAGGGGTGGATTGAGGAAAGGGAAAAGGGAAATGATGTAATTATATTTTAATTAAAAGTGAAAAAAGGGAAACAAACAAGAAAACAAATTAAGAGGCTTATGAGTTTGGGATAGGATAGGAATCCCAAACTAATTGCCAACCTTCTACCTAGTTAAGGGCTGAAAATTCTCTTGGACGGGAATTTGCAATTTTTTGACAGTCTGAAAAATTTTAATTTGGTCTTAACATTATTGCAGTGGCATTGAGGGTCCAATAAGAAAAATCAGTTATCCTCTAGCCCTAAAAGGAATCTACCTCTGGGTAGAGATATCCCATTGTTTCCTCTCTTAATAGTTGGGCAGGTTAATCACCTGGCCAAAGGACCACCCCCAGGAAGGTAGGTCCATTTTAAGTCCTGTTAAAATGAGCTAATGTAATGTACTTTTTCTTGCCAGAATCCCTGCCTCCTAGTGTAGACCCTAGAAAAGTCTATAAGGTTTTGTTGGGTCTAAACTTTTCTCTAAAATTCATCCCTGTGGTCTATTAATTTTAATTTTCAAATTCTAGGCATAAGATCCTGCTCCTGGCTTGGAGCAGCTTTGGTGACCCTTGAGTTTCTTCAACTCTAGCTCCCTGAAGACTCCTCTGCTTTTAGTGGCACCTTGATATTCCCTTATTGCTGTTATTGCTATGGTTACTATTCTGAGACGCAGAGTTGTAAGCTGCATGCGACGTCAATGTCCAGGAAACCCTAACAGCTCAAACTCAGTCTGCCCTGAAAACGTTCATCTCCCGTGTTCTCTATCATTTAAGAAACACAGCTTTGTAAAGTTTTCTAATTCCTTTTGCTGACTCCTCTACATCCCAGGAAGTCTGTTGTGGTGGCCTCACTTCTCGAGGGAGTTATGTTGCCCTCATTGACACCAACACCCCACTTTTCGATGACTGTGCAGTAGCTTTTTCTGTATTCTCAGTCCTGTACAAACCACTTCATCCTTTAGTGTCTCTAGACATTCTTTCCTATGTGGTGTTCTGATTATGTCCTTCCCCCTGAACAACTTGGTATTATGTATAGAATAATTCAAACCTTCCCTGTTTTAAATATTTTCCTTTTTTGGGCATGCCAAATATTTATATATTTATCTGATGCTTCATTCCTTACTTCGTTCTTTTTAGCATTGAATGTGTTTCCTCATCCCTACTTTCTTAATTATTTGTTAATTCATACATGTATACAGTATATTTAAATTTATCCCTACGGTCCTCCTCCACCGCCCTCAAGGACCCCTCCCCCAACAGGTCCCTCTTAACTTATTGTTCTCTCTCTCTCTCTCTCTCTCTCTCTCTCTCTCTCTCTCTCTCTCTCTCTCTTCCTCAACCTACTGAGTACAATTAGTGCTGTCTGAATAAACATGGGGGGCCGTGAGCTGGAACTTAGGGACCTATCCTGGCTGCAGTCCTGAAAAAAAACAAAACAAAATAAGCAACAACAACAACAACAACAACAACAACAACAACAACAACAACCCGGACTCTAAAGTCTCTCAGCAGCTATCAGCTGCCAGTAGCTCCTCCTCTAGGAGTGGGGCTCCTGAACCCACCCCTGCTCCGGGCTCCATGTTGACTGACTTGCTTTATGCCAGTCTCGTGCTGTGAGTTTGAGTGCAAAAACCCTGCCATGTTGGGGAGATACTGTTTCGAAGCAGTCTTCCTCAACTCTTGGTTATTACAACATTTCTGCCCTGTCACCTGCACTGTTTCCTGAGCCTGGGGACATGGCTGAGCACTCCATGGTCATTTATTTTCTGCACTTTGACAAGTTGGAGTTTCTCTATCATTCTAGCTCTTTTTCTGTTGCTGAGATGAAACATCCTGGACGAACTTACAGAAGAAAGAGTTTATTTAGGTTTACAGTTTCATAGGGTTAAGAGTTCATAACCATCATGGCCTGGGGCATGGCGGTCGGGAAGTTATAGTGGCAGGAACAGCTGAGAGTTCACGTCTTAAGCCTCAAGCTTGAACGAGACACCATGTTCTGGGAATAGCAAGAGGCTTTGAAATCTCAAAGCCCACCCCCAATGACGTACTTCCTCCACCTAGGCCTCTAATTCTCCCAGACTTCGCTATCAACTAGGCACCGATTATTCAAACATCCGAGCCTATGAAGGACATTCTCAGTTAAACCTCCGTAGGGATAATTTCTTGTGCACTGTTTTGAAGAATCACCTGTCAATAAAAAAGCTAATGGCCAATAAACTGAGGCAGGATTAGGAGGCGGGACTTCCAATTGGGAGAGCATGACACTGGCACCGGAGACATAAGAAGCAGAGGAAAGGAAACCAGCCGTAGCTAAACTCAGGTTAGAATAAATGGAATGTAAGTTAAGAATTAGGGAACGAGCCTAGCTTATGGTCTACACACTTATTTATTAATAATATTAAATCTCTGAGGTATACTCTTTGGGAACTGGGGCATGAATGGAATCATGGTTAGAAATCACCAAATGTATTAACTCCCCATCCACTGCAAAAGTAAGTTTATTTGATAAGAGCTGAGATAATTACTTAGAGGGCAGTTTGATACTATATCCAGTTAGTAAAATAATAGCAGTGGGGTTCTCTCCTGGAGCTTGGGGGCTCAGAAAGGTCCCCTCATCCTTCCAGGTCAAGCTAAAATGCTCCCGATCGTGAGTCCCTACCGGATCAGACCATATCCATGTAAATATTCCTTTATCTGAACTTATTATTTTAATTTGTGTTACTTTGAGTTAGTTTTCTCCTATTGTTTCTTTAATATTAAGCATTCTTAAGGTCCAGGTAGACTTTAAGCTCCAGAACTACTGCGAACTTTATATGTATTCCTGCATTTCCGATGAGAACAGCTATTCTTTAAATCAGATTTTTGAAATAGTCAGTAACTCAAAATGGTCCCACACTATTGTGCGACATCATGAACTCCTTGAGAGAAACTTCAGTACAAATGTATAACTAATAACTTCTAAAGGAGAGATTCAAAGGGAATATCCAAACACTGCGTTTGAAAACCATTCTAGCAGGTGGATTGCCTACAGCTGTAGTCCGGATCACACATTCAGCTGTTAAAATATGTCCACTTTTCTAGATGTACAGACTAAGGAGATTTGGTGAACTTATTTAGGTTTTAGGGAAGGTCTTGCTTTATAGCTCTGCTTGCTTGGCACCCCTTCCATAGGCCAGGCTGGTCTTTTAGCTCAGAGCAATCTTTGTCCCTCTGCCTCCCAAATGCTAGGAATGAAAGTTTCAGATACTTAGGACGGGCTTTCCTTCTTGTTGTTGCTGACCAACTCAGCTTCCCCCCCCACCTCCCAGCCCCCCTCCTCTGCCTCCACCCTTCCTCCCCTGCCTCTTCCCCCCTCCCCTGCCTCCTCCCCACCTCCCCTGCTTCCTCCCCTCTCTTTTCTTCCTCATCTTTTACTTCTGCCCAATAGAGCAGGATCTAAACATAACTAGGGTTTATCTGGGACATTAGATATATGTCTACAACCCCCTTTAGGAGCTGTGCATTGAACAATTATGGCCCCTGAACATAGGGGCAATGAAACTTCAAGTGGGGATCTGGAATTTGAGGCAGATTCACTTCTGTCCCCATGTCTTAGAAGTTGACAGATGGCTCCTGTGTTTGTTCAGACACATCCTTTTACTTCACACATCAGTACCCTCCTGCTAACAGGCAAATGCACCAGAGACAATGACATCACTAGACTGTCCACACTCACCTTGGGCAGTGGCTTCACCCACACCCTCCCCACCCCACTTCCTGTGGCTCACCAGGGTAACAGGATAACCAGGCCCCAGATGCCAGCATGAAGGTGAGGCAGTGCTGGTCAACTCAGCCGTGGGCGGGACTGCATTCTCTTTTCTTCGAAATTAGGGGATGGGAATGAGTTGCAGGCTTCAGGAGAGCTTGCCAAGGAGAGCAGAGAGTGATTACAGATGAGGGGGAAAGTGCTGGCAGCCTCCGAGGGCCAGCAGCCTCTCACTTGCGACTTCTATAAATAGTGAGGGCTGCCTCTGGTATTCAGTGAACATAATTGGTTGCAGAAACAATAACTGTAGAAAAAAATGCCCTTCTCTACTTCATAGTATATTGCTTAATTTGCAGTATTTACCCATTACCAGTAAATCTAAGGGCTTATCATCTAGCTATAAAATGCATACGTGCATATGGTGTGTATATGTAAAACTACACATTATTTTCATTTAATTTTGACACTAACTCTTGTGAAGTAGGCAGGGGAGTATTTCCATTTTTGAGAAAGAAAACTGAAACTTGGCAGATTAACACAATTCAACGGAGAATCAGAACTAAGCCCCAAAGTGTAACCCTGTGCCTTTTGCTATGTCACACAATAGTGAGTAACTCATGCCAAGTGAGCTCAAGGTCACTTGTGATTGGTGGTCAATTATGGAAAGAGGGGAATGCTCTCTAACGAAATAAGTGGCACGAACATCTCACATCTGGGCTGAGAAATACTTGCTCGTTATTTGAAGATGTACATGTAAATATTGTTACTATTAAGGATGCTGGAGAGATGCTCTCAGCAGTTGAGAGCAGGGTACTCTTTCAGAAGAGCAGGGGTTGATTCCTAGCATCTGCATGACGGGACACAACCATCTTACTCCAGTTCCATGGGATCCCATACTCTGTGCTGACCTCTGTGGGCACCAAGCATGCATTTAGTACACGTGTGTACAGGCAAGACACTCACACATAAAATAAAATGAATTCATCTAATAAAAATAAAAGAAAGCATTACTATAAAAGATTTCAATTTAGAAATAAAATAAATGTATATGCTGAATTGTATGTGTTGGCTGTTATTTATTAATTTATCTATTTATTTACTTTAGACATAAGGTTTCATGTAGCTCAGACTGACCTGAAGCCTGCTATCTAGCTAAGAATGACCTCGAGCTCCTGATCTTTCTACGTTCACCTCCAGAGTCCTGGATTCACAAGCTTCACCAGCACACCCACTTTCAGGTTGTGCTGGGCTTGATCCAGGGCTTCGTGCACAGTGTGCAAACACTATACCTGCTGATCTGTATCCCTCACCTTAAATGTCCTCATTTTGTAAACCAGATTGGCAACAAGAATTTACCCTGCAGAGAGGGTTTTTTTGTTTTTGTTTGTTTGTTTGTTTTGTGTGTGTGTGAAATGTTTGGGGCTATTTCTCCAGTCTTCAGTGGGGGATGTAGAGAGCCATTTATTCAAAGGCAAAGTTGGAACTGACTGGAATAGGACACCAAGGGAAAGACTTTTCAGATGTTTGCAAGGGTCATGATCAGTGGAGTATGAGGAGAGAGAAAGAGGAAGAGAGGGAGAAGCTCATACTGACTGTACAGTCGCCAGTGTGCACAGAGGCGGCTCACCTTGGCAACATACTGGTTGACGGGCTGGGAAAGGGGAACAAAGACACCAACAGTTCTCACTGGCGAGACCTAGGATGGCCATGGAAAGAGAGCAATACAAAAACAGACTCTCCTTTGTCTGAGCGATTTGTTCTAAGTCATCTCTTGTTAGATCCATAGTTACAATGTCATAGTTTGGGCTTTATTTTTCCAGATCCATATTTAGTAGGTGTATTCTCACAGTTGTTCATTTAGGCATATCAGGAGCTCTAAATACGATTTTATTACTCTTCCCTAGAATGGATCTAAACTCTTGGGTTGAAAATATTATGACAGGGCACCTGTTCCCATTTCCACACTAAGGAGCAGCTTGCTCCCTGGCCCACCATTGTGTGGGCCACCATGTGTAGCTGGTACAGTTACTATTTGTATATGTGCAGTGACATTGTGGTGGGACTTTGGCTCTTATTTCTGTACCTCTTAGGGACACGGGGTTAAGTTTGGGCTGGGAGGGACCTCCTGTGTGTATTTTGTGGCTGCAGACAAAGCACTACGAGGCGTTTTCTTTTGTTCCTTTTCCAGTGTATTTCTGGGAAGTCAGACCATGAAGTTTGCCCCAGGAAACTGTTTTTTTTTTTGTGGCCAAGACCTGTGTTTATACATTCTCCTTGAGGGAGTCTTTAATGAGCTGTTCCATTTGCACACAAATTGCCCTAAGAAGGTATTTTTACCCTCTTTTTTGGAAAACCTTGGCATTAGAAGAATGTATTAAAACAGTGGCTCTGTTGTGGGAGGTTGCCCAGGACCTAAGGACTGAGGCTCCTTTTAAGGAGTGTGTCAGCATCTGAAATGACTTCATCTGTGGAGTCTCCATCTTTCCTATATCTGGGCTGGGGCAGGGATTGTGGAAATACCATATCCTTTTGGGTTTTTTTTTTGTGTGTGGGGGAAGAAAATAGTAACAAAATGCTTCAAAATTTTTCTTTCTTTTAATCTTAATACTGTTTTGGGGGTATGAATAAAAGATAATTTTGTTCCATTTTATCCCCTAGCAAATGATGAGTTTGGCTGGGAAATGATGAAGCTCTGTAGAAGATCAATTGCTCAGGAGAAATTGGGACCTCGGTGGAAGTATCTCTGACCATTTTTATTTCTTTGTATGAAATTCTAAAACATGAGGTCTGGCAGAGACCTGGTTAGACCAGCACTGAAAATAGCCAGAGATTCTGGCAGATTTGGAATGATCATGAGACACAAGGCCCACAGCACATGACCCCCTCCTTGTATTTGAGGCAGGAATATTACACTGTCGGCTGAAAGGGGTTGCCCTAAATAGTGTGCCTACTGTGACTCCCTTTTTTCTTTGTTTGCCTCTGTCAATTGGCTATAATACAGCATATTTCATCACATCTCCTCTGCCCACACACTATTTTAAGCTCTATATTAACTTGGTTTCTATTGCTATGAGAAATTATCCAAGGCTATGTAGTTTATAAAGAAAAGAAGTTTATTTAGCTTGCTATTCTGGAGTCTTAACACCCAAACAGTATCCCGAGTCACAGGTGTGGCGTTATGGTGGGCTTGTGAGCAATATGGGGACAGAGAGCCAGAGGCGCTAGGAAAGGTCCAGTCTCGCTCTCTGTGGTGTGCGCAGGTGCATGTATGTGTTCATGTGTGCATGTGGATGCCAGGGGAAAACCTTGGGTGTTGTCTCTCAGAACTGCCCACCTTGTTTGTTTTTGAGACAAGCTCTGTCACTGGCCTAGACTTCATGGCCTACTGAGCCACCGGGACCATGTTGTCTGCCCCTCTCCAGTGCA
Source organism: Uromys caudimaculatus (assembly GCA_028551405.1). Classification (NCBI taxonomy): domain Eukaryota; kingdom Metazoa; phylum Chordata; class Mammalia; order Rodentia; family Muridae; genus Uromys; species Uromys caudimaculatus. The sequence goes on along the minus strand of CM052704.1, from coordinate 25,052,707 downwards.
TGGTACCATGTGTAGCTTTTCAAGTGGGGTCTGAAACTTGAGCTCAGATCTCCATCCTTGCATTGCAAGCTCCTCATTGACTGAGCCATTTTCTCTTCAGCTCAGATCCCTGTCCTTGCGTGGCAAGCTCCTCACGGACCGAGCCATCTCCAGCACCCATTTCGCTTTTATTCAGCAACATTCATGTCAGAACCACTCAGTATCCTAGGACTGGAAGGATGGCTCAACAGTTAAGAACTCTGACTGCTCTTCCAGAGGAGCAGTGTTCAATTCCCAGCACCCACATGACAGCTTACAACTGTCTGTAATTCCAGTTCCAGGAGATCTAATGTCCTCGTCTGACCTCCATGGGCACTAGTCACAGACATGGTGCTCAGGCACACATAAAGTCAGAATACTCACACACAAAATAAGTAAACAAATATAAAAAAATAAAATAGCTATTCAGTATTCCATGATAAACTCTTAATTTCTTCCATCGGCATCACCTTTGACCTAGTGACCCAACATTCTAAAGGTCACACCACCTTCCAGCATTAACACTCTAGGGATGGCAGTCGTAAGACATAACTCCTTGGTAGCTGAGCTGTAGCATGGCCCTGTGCAATACTTTGTCACAATCTGAGTGTATGAGTATATATCACAGCGGGAAGGGGATGAGGCGGAGAGGAGATAGGAGCACAGAGCTTTCTTCCTGGAGGCTGAGATGGCAGGAGAACAGTGCACTGGAAAAAGGGAGAGGATGCTAGAATATTACACCAGTTCCTCAACATGGCAGGCAAAGTTTCCTCTTCCAAGTGGGACTCAGACTTTGACACTTCTTGTCCCTGGGCTTGATAGTGATGGTGTGGCCATGATAGTACAGACTTTTCTTCCCTCCTGAAGTTACTCCAAGTATCCTTGGCCTTTGGTGGGGAGTTCCCACTAGTAAAACATATATCTGTGTGTTTATCATCATCAGTAATAATATGCTGCTGGCAGTCAGTTTACCTTCTGTTTTTTGCTGTAAAATTCTTTGGGGGAGTTCACCAATGATACAGATCAATGGCCTGTGAGATTAACTTCCCTCCTTCATTGGTGTCTGCAGTGAGGAAGCCAGGAGGGGAAGGTGACATACCATACATGTCTAACTGTTTACCGACCTGCAAGTGTCATTTATAGCCCAGCTGGAAATTAACTGAGTCATGGGTTAGAACACAGCTCTCAAAGCAACAGTGTGGCTTCTCTCTAAGATGAGAGAAGACCCCAGGGACCTTGTCATGGAAGGATCTGTCCATGAGCCCATCCTGGGCCCTGGCAATCTCTAGCTCTTCTGTCTTCTACCATGGGAGACACAATAGGGAGAAGGGTTTCCTTAGATGACCTTGATTTTATTTTATTTTTATTTTTTATTTTTTTATGGTTTTTTTCGAGACAGGGTTTCTCTGTGTAGCCCTGGCTGTCCTGGAACTCACTCTGTAGACCAGGCTGGCCTTGAACTCAGAAATCCACCTGCCTCTGCCTCTCAAGTGCTGGGATTAAAGGCATGCACACCACTGCCCGGCTGATGACCTTGATTTTAGATGGCCAGTCTGCAGAACCAGTGCTGCCATGTGTTAGTTAATGCCCCACAAAATGCACCAGGATGACCCTGGCTCACATTTTTGATTTTCTGATAGATATTAACTTCTTCACTGTATAGTCAAATTCAAGTTGGATAAGACTGTCTTCCAGATGGGTAACCATATGTCACATTGGTATACGGAGATCAGTGTAGACCGCCATACTTTCTCTGGTCTCACATTAGTACAATGGAGATAAATGGGGACCCCATTCTTCCTCTAGCTCCGTACTAAAAATAATGTTCACTTTTGCTGAGTCTCCGGTCCTTGATTTCAATTCATTATCAGCTTTTTCCCCCTTCCTTCCTTTGTTTATTTCCATCTTGTCTTTCTTCATTATTGATTGGGCACACACTATGGTCTAGGCATCTAAACTGCTTAAGGGAGGGGAAGATAGCTCAGTAGTTAGAGCACTTGCTGCTCTTGTGGTGGACTCAGTTTGATTTTCAGCACCCACAGAGGGTGGCTCACAGCTGCCTGTGACTCCAGTTTCTGGGGATCTGACACCACAGGCACTTGCACTCATATGGTGCACACATATACACTTTGGAATACATACATACATACATACATACATACACACATACATAAAAAATAAAATAAGTCTCTAAAGTGTTTCAGTATCAACCCAGACATACACATTTCATTCACCTTATACACAAAGGCATTAAAAAGGAAAATAGAAATGGGTGTTTTATTGATTCCCTGATATGGCAAGCACTCAGATATGAGGTGACAGAGCTCATGGAGCAGTGCTTCCTGCCCTGCGTGGGTCCCATTGCATGCCATGCCAATGGAGATATTACTAAGGTGGGGCCCCTCCTACTGGTTGGATTCCATCAAGGCTCATGGGCCGCTTTATGCATTTGCAAACCTACTTCCTAAAAGACTACTACTGCTGTGTATCTAAGGGGCTAAAGTCTTCCAGGAGAGACCTTTTAATCTCCTTGTGAGCTAGTGACTGGCAGAGGAGAGGGAGTCTGAGATTGTGGCATCTGCTGACCAAAGCCCAGGCATCCAGATCCTAGCTGTGAGGCACCTAATCCCCACTCTTGTCTGAATGTAATGTGTTGTCAGCCTCTGCTGAGGTAAAAGAATGGTTACCAGACTTTGGAGTCCATCTGCTACTCATGAGAGAGACAGTAGAATCCAGCCTTCTCTCTCCCATCTTACTGTGGTTTGTCTGTGTGGGTACTTCACGTCTTGAGAGGGAAATTTTCCCAGAGAGAGCAGAAGGAGCAGCAAGAGCTTGGGAGGGAGGAGTCATTGATGGCTTAGCAAGTGAGAGAGCCCAGCACTGGCCGCTCACACGGTGAGCATTGGAAAAGGCCCTTCTGACAGACCGTTTCCACGCAGCCTGTCAATTCAGTCTAGGTTCTGGTTTTGATTTTTAAATATTTTTGGGTTTGGCTGAGGTTGCCACACTAGGATGTCTTTCTTTTGAAAGGTAGGAAGCAGTGACAAACCGCTCTATTTCACATTTTAATTCATCTTTGGACCAGTGGCCAGCCCCTGAAGGTGTCATTGTGAGCAAAATGACACAGGAGGACCCTAGGTAACACAAACTTTGGTGATGTGTGTCTGCATGTGTGGGTCATTTTATCTTTGTTTTCATGGTCTATTTGAGACTCATGAAGGTTACCACACCACAAACGAGAATCTTGCTCCAGTGTTCATAAAGGCTTCAAACCCTTGGGTTTTAGAATTCTGGTTTGTTTGTTTGTTTTTTTTCCTGAGACAGGGTTTCTCTGTATAGCCTTGGCTGTCCTGGAACTCATTTTGTAGACCAGGCTGGCCTCGAACTCAGAAATCTGCCTGCCTCTGCCTCCCAAGTGCTGGGATTAAAGGTGTGTGCCACCACTGCCCAGCTGGGTTTTAGAATTCTAAGGAAGGCATTTGGAATGTGTCACCCCCAGCCCTGGGTTCATGAACATGGTCACTGTGTGGCCAGGGGACCTTTCCTTATTCAGTATACTTCAGGGTATTGAGAGCTTGTGACAGTCCGGTCTTTAAGATAAAGCTTTCCCAATAACATTAACTGAAAATCCCCAGTCATCCATTCTGTTTCTTTTTGAATTTTATTTTGTAGTTTTCAGACTTAACGACTATCAAGGGTTGAATCTCTGTTCTTAGTGAATAGCCAAGAGATAAGAACAAGCTGTTCACAATGAGTATGGTTGGGAACAAGCTCTCTCTGTTCAGGGCCATTGGTGTAACAATATTTGTAGCTGGCGGACCACACCTCTGTTTTAATGCTGGGGAAACAAACCTTTTGTTTGTTCTTGGCTTTCTGTGTGTTAGGCAACTGCCTTCTCACTAGGCTGTATGTCTAGCCCCTGCATCTTCTTACCTAGGCTATATGTCTAACCCCTGCATGTTCTTAATTAGTGAATTTGTTCTTTACTCAAGAAAGATTTTTCTTAAAGAAAAATGAAGAAATTAAACCTAAAGTTAAATTTTATCAGCATCAGTTGGTGTGTTAATATCAACAACTGATGACAGGTTTGGTCTGCATTTGGTTGTCAAGAGGGAGGGTTCTGTGCCAGTCAGAGGGAAAGGGCACACTGGAGCTCTCCCGGTTTTTATGGGAATTGTGTAATAAAATTCCCCAACAAAAGACAACCTAGGAGAGAAAGGGTTTAATTTAGCTTACAATTCATTGGGGAGTGAGGGGTCAAGATGATCAGAACTACAAGGAGCTGGTCACATTCTCACCCACAGTCTGAAATGGAGACGGAAAAGGCTGGGCGCGTTGTGCTCAGAGAGCTTTCTATGTTCCTATCGCCGCCAGGGCTCCGAGACCCGGAATGGTGTCACCCACTTTCAGGCCGGGTCTTCCTGTATCCATTTAAGGCATTTAAGACAGTTCCCCACAGACACACCCCAGGCCACCATGATCCAGACAACCCTTCCTTGAGACATGTTTTCCTGCGATTCTAGATTGTGTCAAGTTGACATTTAGAAGGAACCATCGTGGAATATATGAGAGCCTGTCAGACCTGGGACCTTCCCTCTCCCCGACTACAGATGGATTTTTACCTTGATTTCCCCAGGGGATTCTGAGGAGCCACTTTGAAAACCCTCTTCCCTATTTGACTTCTAATATCCCCCTCCCCCGTTTCATGTTCAAAATAATAGAAAGTCAGAATTAGAGGGTGTCATAGAGGGCACTTGCTAAATCCCTTTGTCAAAAGTATTTTTAGAATTGTGGAAAATGTGGAAGATGGATCTTGGGATGAACTAAGCAGAAATAGGGAATAAAAACTGTGATATTCTCTTCTCACTGCCCTGGTCTAACTGTGCATGCTCTGGGGATTCTTTTTCATTTTACTTAATAATCTACACAATGTTTGTATACACATACACTATATATATATAGTGTGTACGCACGCGTGCGTGCACGTGCGTGTGTGTGCATGCGTGTGTGTGTTTGTGTGTGTATATGTATATATATGAATACACACATATGTACATATATATGCATACACTCACATACCTATATGTATTTTCATGTAATGTTTTGGGCACATTTCCTGGGCTTCCAGAAGTTCTTCAAAGTCCATGGTTTGGGTGTAGAGTAATTATTTTCATAACTTCTCTTTAACTCAAAATTCTGTGTCTGTTGTTGGTCATGTTGATTATCTATTAAAAATTCTTTAAAAGAGGCTGAGATTAATATTCTGACTGAAGATCACACATACTCTTGGCTGCTTTCTCAGGACCACCCCCCAGAAAGTAGTGCTCTCCAAGTATGGCAGGCAGATGGGAGCACGCACTTGCAGCTTTTACCAATTATTGGTGGTGTGAAATTGGGCGAGTTTCAGGCTGCCTTCTCTTGCATGTGAGTTCGATGTCAATGTTTATCTCATGGGGTCACTGCTATGAAGGTTAAACAATCCATGTTTTTTTTTCTGGAGCACTTAGCACACTGCGGGGGGTCAGAGGGTAAACCCAGGTCATAGATAATGTGGCAGAGTGGCAAAGCCACCACAGGTCTTTGGAATTGTTGCGCATTGCCCCCCTTTAGGTTGTGGAGCCTGTGTCTCCACTATAGACCCTCCAGCGCAAGCCCCTGTGTGCTTATTAATGCTGCCAACCCCGTACCATAGACGAAGAAAGCGAAAGTGTTGTCACGTCAAATTTCTGGCCACACATCTCATCTCCAGGCATCAATAGAATGGTTCTAGCATGCAGATTCCAACTAAGACTTGTGCGTCTCACAACCCATTAATATTTTTGTATTTAACAGTGTTCGGTTGGATCACAGTCATTCTTCAGTGGGCTGCAAGTCCCATACTGGAAGCCATACTCCATATCAGAAACAAGAATTAACTTTTATAGTAATTATAGGGAAAGAAAGAAACCATATCTCGGAAGCTTTGCTCAAAGTTTATTGTTCTCTGAAAAGTAAATTGAGCGTGGACAGCGGCGGTCTGCCACTAGGGGGAGCTGCGACTCTTCAAAATTTCAAGTTCTATTTGGAAAAGAACGCTTTGAAAAGCATTTTCTATCTCGGTGACATCCAGAAAACACAATCAAAGAAGCGTTTGAGAGGTTGCAGCGTGGCTTTCCATGGGGAACCTGTTTCCATTAACTCTGGATAGAGAGGGCAGCAACAGACCAAATGGATTCCACCCAACCCCAGAGTAGAGGACCGTCGAGTTTATTGGGGTTACTCTCAGGAACACAGAACATTTAAGGTTGCTACATCATTGAGACTCACTGAGACGTCCCCTCCCAGTAGATGCTTGCTGCTCACATATCCTCATGATATCCTTACATATCGCCGTGAGCCTTTTCCCCTCAGTCCTGTGGGAATATCAGTAGACCCAGTCACGTGTAGTGTAGACCTGGTGGGAGAGATCACAGACACTCAGATTTAAGATGACAATAATAACACACAGGGCAGAACGCAGCAGAGGGACAGGCACAGGCTGTGCATAGGCTGAGCAACTGGTCACCTCTCTCAGGGCTGGAAAGATGGCTGAGCAGTTAAGAGAACTTAGTTGGGTTCCCAGCACCTTGGAGCCGACCGACTTGGCTGCTGGGAAATGGACTCCTGTCCTCTGGAAGAGCAGCACGCACTCTTAACCTGAGAGCTGTACCCCAGCTCCAAGCGACGGCATTATTAACAGTTTCAATGGTGATTTCCGTTGAAACAACATAAGATCCCAAGGACATCTCCCTGATAGTTACTGGTTTTGATAATCTTGCAATGGCTTACCAACTTTTCTTTTGTGTGATTGTTATTTGTAGGAAGTGAATTGAGAATCCAACGCACTCATTAAGTTTGTTCTGGCCTTTTACATGCCGTTGATTTAAATGAGGAGCAGTCTGGTAAAGTTTTAAATGACCAGATGTTGGAGTCTTCCCCAAAGACGAGAGGCTCCTCATTTGTATTTGGAAGTCAATCAATCCATCAAGAACTGGCTGTCCCAATAGCTTGATTTCCTTGTGTTTCCAAACTGGGCCCTGTTTGGCAAGTTCACTAACTAGTCTATCATCGTTGCTATCGTCCCCTGCACTCAGATCATCATTTCACTAGACTCTTTAGTTCACCAATTCCTTTCCATTACCCCCTTCTGACTCCGTGTTTAGCCGAGTGGCCTGAATAGCTCTTTATCCCCAATTGTGTGTCTTGTGAACACACACACACACACACACACACACACACACACACACACACACACACACACACTAATTTCTGGTGTGACATTTTCTATAAATAGCCCACACCTCATAACACACAACCTATGGTGTCTACAGAGTCTATACTCTAGGTTCAAATTCCTTCTGTGTATGGTTCTTCGTTCTTCTCCCAGTAAGGCAGAGCTTGTGAGTCTTTCCTTGGCACCAGTATGAAGATGTCCTTTGTGGAAAGCGGTATTGAAGATGGTAGAGATTCAGCCTCACTCTTTCTGCCGGTGGTCTTGGGAGTCAGTACCTTAAACGGTTAGATACGAACATGGCGGTCACTTAAGTATCAGCTCCTCTCTCTGACACTCTGTTCAGATAAGATCGACTCCTCTTCACAGCACAGTGGTTACAGCTAACATGACTGACCACCAGACTGCCAACAGCCATGGCAGGCTGGGCAGACCACATGAGTTATCTCTCATAGACTGAGGCCTTCAGCACAAATTCTTAAGATTTTTTCCTTCAGACTCATAGAAATGTATTTGCTTCTGCTTCCCAAGCTCTGGTATTAAAATGTGTGCTACTGCATGTCCTGTTTTTCTTGTAAAAAAATCAGACCATTACTTTGTTTATGTGTATGCACATATGTGTATTATGTGTATGCCTGTGTGAATATATGCAACACGTGTGCCCAGGGAAGCCAGAGAGGGCACCAGTTTCCTTGCAGCTGAAGTTACAAGAGGTTGTGAGCCACCCAATATGCTAGGAATCCTGGTCCTCTGCTAAGGCTTCAATGCTCCTACTGCTAAGCTGTCTCTTCGGCCGGCCCCTGTTGTTCTTTGAGAATCTGAAGTAGAACCCATTCCTAGAAAGGTTACCTACTGGATATGGAGAATGACCAGGATGTCAGTGACTTTCAGAACAGCCCAAGGACTTTCTTCACTACACTAAAATATCTGCAGAAGAGATTATAGAAATAGAAATGCAAGACGAGGTGTTGAGAGAACATTAAACTAGTTCTTTCAACCCCATGAAAGTAGCATTTCCTTGAAGCCACTCCACCATATGGTCCCTGAGGAGGGGAGAAGCAGTGTCTTGGGGAGAAGATGGATGGATGGAAAGCTAAGAAAGGCCACATGCATGCAAAGGCAGGGCCAGAGAGGTGGATGCTCACAGCCCAGTGCCTGGCCTTCTTGACTCTTCCTGGGGTAAATCTTAGTAGGTCTAAGAGGTGATTCAAAGCTGAAGAATCCAGGGAATCACTTGGGGGTAATAACTTCATGTCTAGATGGGATGTGAGGACAACTGCCCCATACCTGCAAGATAGGTTCAGGTATGAGGCTATCTCAGACACTAGAAGACCATTAATGGACAGGCCTGGAGAGTCGTGGGACATCTACTGAGCAAATCAGGGAGGGTGGTACTCGGGACAGAGCTGGGATTGTGTGTGAGCCTGAGCACTGGGTAGCCTAGAAGCTGTTTATTGTACTTCCTGGACCCAGGTGGGTAAGGAAGACCAGTGTGTCCTCATGGCCATGGTGGAGTGCCCAGCGCAGAGACCAACACTGCCATCACAGTTAATCACATATTGTGCTGGAGCGACTACTCAGTCAGAAGTCACTGACCCGGAGTGTGCACACTGGGAGAAAGGACTGACTCCCACAAATGGTTTTCTTTTTATTTCTACTTTGAATGAGTGCAGATGCCACGCCGCAGTATCTCAGCAGTAGGAAGGAGCCATGTGGTCAGGAGCTGTGTGGGATGTCTACTCTTTAGCATCATAAGGCATAATTTGTGCTAAGACGCATCTAACAATAAAGGAAGTTTACTCAGGGGGAAGAGCTACCACCGTCAGTTCTTGGTGACTTTTCTTCCTAGAAACACACAAGCGTACCACAGATTTTGGTCTATGCTGAGCAAACAATTTCCTGTTCTAATGTTTATACACCTTCCTTTATTCTGAGTATTTCCCCAGTTTTTCAAATATTCAACGGCCATGACTAGCTTGCACTCTTCACCCTCCCCCTTCCTGTCCTGAGCATTTCTCCTGGCCTCTTTATGGCTAACTGTCTCCTTTATGCCTCTCCTGGGGGAGGAGGCTTCCTCTTCTCAGTCAAGCTTGTCTTGGGGGAAGCTTTTGAGAAATGCAGCCGCCATTCAGTACGCGGGATGTTGCTGCTGACACACTGCTTCATTTGTGAATGCCTGTCTGCTCCAGGAACTGAAGTGGATTAGGAAGGAGTAGGCAGACTGGCTTGGAATTCCATGTCAACATAAGTACTAATTAGAGAGAAGTTTTCCAGAGAGTAATGCTGTAACAAACCTTGTATTCAAGGAAGTTGAGGCAAACTGAACATCTTAAAGTTCACATGAGAAAGGATACTTCAGTTGTCTGAATCAGTAACTCTGGGCAGAGAGCACAGCTAACAAGGACAAGATAGTCCAAGATGATACAGACTGTCACTAGGAAGAAGTCTTTGCTCTCTCTGTCTCTGTCTCTCTGTCTCTCTGTCTCTCTCTCTCTGTATGTACAGACATGTCCCTGTGGATAAACACACATGCATATGATTATGTGTGTGCATGTGAAGATTAGGTATCAAGGTGTGTCTTAGTCAAGAGATCAAAGTCTTTCTTGATCTCTTTCTACCTTTTTTTTTTTTAAGTTGAAGACAATGAAATTTTATTTAAAAACCAAATCATCTGGAAAATATATCAAAGGCTTGATATGGCAAACAGATATGTGCCTTATTGTTTCAAATAATAATCTAAAATATACAATGCCATGTTGGGCTAGCAACACTACACCACAAAGCCCCAGGTCAAAATGGTGTTTGGTAGGGAGTAGGCCTGTCTTGCTCTATAATGGTCCTAGCTTACCTTGGCCCAAATGTCTTACTTTTAAGCTTCCTTGTTGCTAGAGGATTATCTCTACAAGGCTCTGTGAATTCAGGGGGCTGAGCAATACCAGACTTGGACTTTAATCCTGTAAAATTTAGGTTTTCCCAAGTCCAGTGCTTCTCCACAGTTCCTGTTTTCTGTTTACTCTCAGCTACTGGTAGGAGAGTGACAATCAGGCCCCCTGCTCTTCATGGAGATGTGTCACTTTGCCACAGAAGTCAGTGAAGGAAGCTGTTTCCAATCCACAGTGCGACACTCTCCAGTTTGGTTAGGTGCTTCCAGAATGACAGAATTCGAAGAAACAGACATTTCCATCTTGATGGCCAAAAAATGCAAAGATCCTCTAGAGGTTATTCAAACCTCCTGTACCTTACAACTACTTTTCCCCTTGTATTTAAGACAAAACCAAGCAAAGATTCCTCTAAAACTATTGGCATACTGGATTTTGTCTCAGAGCATATGCAAGGTAGTGTGGTGATACTTGTGGTAAACAGGACCTTGGTGACAGACACACCTCTCCTCAACCCTTACCTGTAGGTTGAAGAAAGCTGCCATCTTGAATATCTACGTAGGAAGAATCTGAGCCTCTGTTACAAGGGTGATCGCTACCGCCAGAATGAACACTGCAGAACGTACACGTGAACATTTAGGATCTAGAGTTCTCCTCTAGGGGCGCCTGTGCTAGCTGTGATCCAAATTTTAGCACTAGCTAAAGGATGTCACCTTTAAAGGTCCAGACATGAAGGAGCTGGGTGTCCAGAGGTGAATGCCACTCACCTAGAACTTGCTGTGTCCTGAGTTTTCCTCATTCACAAACGTTGCTTAACAGACTAAACTTCCAGTCTTCCATTTGAATAGCCTGCCTTCAGCCCCAGTGGTCACTGGCTAACAGTTTGATTTCCTGGTGCATGACAGAGACTCCTTCATCTCCTTGGCCACTGTTGGGCTGGGGTGCATGAGGTCATCGTCACATCTGCTTCACCTGCAGACCCTCACTGCCTGCAACCATCAAGTCTTTGGCTTTGCCATTGCAGTGCATGGTGCACCAGTTCAGGCAGTCCTGAAACCTTTCCAGCGCTCGGGCTTGGCCTTGAGCCAGAGGCGCAGGTAGTGCTGGATGCGTTGATGCTCGTCCTGTGTAGATGCTTGGTTGTCCTCAGAGCAGTTGGCACGTCACTGGAACATAAGACCTTGCATCTTCTGAATATATTTTCTCTCTCCACACCTTTCGCCACAGCATGCAGAGCCTCCTGTGCTGAATTGCTGCACCTTTGTGACCCCGAGATGCACTGTGCTGGCGTCTGAGAGTCACCTTATTTTTGTTTTTTTGTTTTTGTTTTCGTTTGTTTGTTTTTGAGATGGCATCTCTCATTGAACCTGGAGCCCAACCACTTGGCTGAAGTGTCTGGCCTGTGTGCCCAGGACCTTCTTCCTCCTCCTCCTCCTCCTCCTCCTCCTCCTCCTCCTCCTCCTCCTCCTCCTCCTCCTCCTCCTCCTCCTCCTCCTCCTCCTTTTTCCTCAGGCAGGGATTACAGATGTGTGCTGGCATGACTGGCTTTGCACCTGGGTACTGGAGATCTGAATTCAGGTCTTCATGATTGCACAGAAAATACTTTGTCCACTGAGCCATCTCCATAGTCCTGTGGGGAGTTCATTTCCTTTTTAAACATTTATGTATTTATGTTTATTTTCTTTTGGAAGAGAGGTACGTGAGTGTGGGAATCAGAGGCCACATTTTCAGGAGTCAGTTCTCTTCTCTTCGTTCACCATTCCTCCAGGTATTGAGCTCAGGGCACCAGGCTTGGCAGCAAGCCTTTCCCTGTTGACTTGTCTTGTTGTCCCGAGTGTATTAATCTTTTTGAATATTTATTTATTTTGTTTTGTGTATATTTGTGTTTTGCCTGCTTGTATATATGTGTACCACATGTGTGCCTGATCCCTTCAGAGGTCAGAAGAGGACATTAAGATGCCTCAGGACTAGGTTTACAGTTGATTGTGAGCCACCTCATGAATGCTGGGAACTGACCCCAGGTCCTTTGAAAGAGCAGCCAGTGTTCTTAACTACTGAGTTACCTTGCCAGCCCTCAAGAGTATTATTGCTAGAAAGAAAATTTAGAACTACTAGAAACTATATTTATGACCTTTAACTTTTAATAAACCACAAGTAAATATTCTTGAAGGGAGAGCGTCCTAGCTGGGGGCAGAGGTAGTATCGTGAGCATGCTATCTGACCCCATGCTAAGAAGATGCTTTGCTTAGTGTATTGTCTTTTCCTCATAAACACAAGATAGTAGAAAAGTTTATTCTTACTGTGGTTTTGGAAGATTTGGGCCTTTAGTTTCTCTAACTTAAGGCACATTTGCTTTTTCTTTTCAGCATTTTTTAAATCTTGGGGTGATTTTTACTGTAGAATATTTTTTCCCCTAATCTTAATCTTGATGAGAAAAGGCGCTTTGGTGGTATTTAGTAAAGATTTTCACTCTTCATTTTTACCTCTTTAAACTTAGCAATAGGGGATGAAGAGATGGCTCAGTGGTTAAGAGCACTTGCTGTTCTTTCAGAGGACCTGAGTTCAGTTCCCAGCACCTACCTGCGTTGGGCAGCTGATAACTGCTGGCAACTTCAACTCCAGTGTCTTTAGCACTCTCTTCTGGCTTTCTTGGGCACTGCACCTACTCGCACAGACACACAACCATAAACTTACAATATCATATTTTTAGACTCGATTATTGAAAGGATTCATGAGACTGTAAGGTTAACCTCAAAGAATGGTGTACTGAGAAGAAAACAATTCTTTTTTTCCTTTCATTTTAAACCATGCTTTCCCCACAGCAAACTCAGCAAGAGCTCAGATTTGTACAAAATTAAAATGAAATAATTTTGAGCCTGTGCTCTTGAGCTGTGTTATTTTTTACCTTTGGCTATATGAATATGGAAGGAAACATGGCTAGAAGAAAGGATTTACTTTGGAAATATTATTTTAACCATAGGCACATTATGTCTGTCTTTTTATTTCCCTGGCAAAGGTACCGATGTGCTTGTAAACTTCATTAAGTCCAGTTACAGTGTGCCAAGTTGTTTTCATGACAAGCAGCATCCGGGAGGTCATCTTTTAGAGACACATTACCAGGCTCAGCAAAGGAGAAGTAAGTTATATTATGGAAATTAGAAATTTAGAGCCATGGGACCCAGACTGCTGAGGAAAAGATCTGCAATAGAGTTTATATAGTTTAGGGTGAAACGTCTTAGCATGGGCAATTTCTGGCTATGTTCAACTTATGTTTTATATACCACAGGAAAAGTGTAAGCATTTTACATGGATTCAGTACCACCCATGATGGGTCAAAATGTAGATGTTTTATGATATGTATGAAACAGAAAATAGGTCACGCTTGGTCTAGAGCAGTGGTTCTCAACCTGTGGGCCATGACCTCCACAGGGGTCACACATCAGATACCTTCCATATCAGATATACACATTGTGATTCATAACAGTAGCAAAATTGCAGTTATAAAGTAGCAACAAAATACTATTGTGGTTGGGGTCACCACAACATGAGGGAGTGTATTAAAAGGTCTCAGTATTCGGAAGGTTGGGAACCATTGGTCTAGAAGCTCTCTCATGCACAGTTACGATTCACTGTATAATGGGAGCTGAACTATGGGGAGCAATTGGGCAAAGACAATGGATTGGAAAAAGAAAGCCTTACGTTATTGTGTGAACATAATGAACCAAACACACCAAAAACCCACATAAAACTCATGTCATAGTATGAGAGAAAAGAGAGTTGATGTTGATAGAAATATCCCCTCTGAACAAAGCAATCACTTTCTCCTGTGTCACTGGATTTCTGAATATGTGTTTCAGAGGAGGCATTTGGGGGCTGGGGAGACGAGGCAGCTGTTACGAGCAAGTACTGTTCTTGCAGAAAACTGGAGTTCGGTTTTCAGTACCCACACTGGGTGGCCCACTACCAACTGAAACTCTAGCTCCGGGGGATCTACTGTCCTCTTCTGACCTCAGTGGGAATCCACAAACACAAGCTTATGCACAGGCACATATGTACACATAAATAAAAATAGCAAAAACCAAATGAACAAAACCCCATAAAACCCAAACCCTAGATGTATCTGAATCTAGTTCACAGTCTACTGCAGAACACTGTATTGCAATTTTCAGAGATTCCCTAACAACTGCTTGTTAAAAAGCAGCACTCCTGTTGGAGACCACTCTGCCCAGAGCCTCTTTTGACTACTTCAGTTTCACTGCACACACCTTGTCACAGGCAGAGGCTGCATTAAATGTAAGGAGGATGCAAATTGGGAAGAAAAAGAAATAATAATGAGACGTAGCAAGTATTGTGTGTGTTTTGCCTGAAGAAAACTATGCAAATTTTTATCATCATTAAATTATGTTTGAGGCACTCTCTCATTGTGAGGTGGACATGAACAGAGTAAAGGTCTTTTTTAATGACCAAGGATGGGTCAATGTACAGCCATTTTAATTTTGTTCTGCTATAATTGGAAAAAAACGAGGGAAAGGGTCATATTCTTGAAAACATTCTGTGAAGACGTCATGCTTATCAGGACTAATGAACACGTCACATAAACAGGCAATGCCCAGAGCCCCTGAAACGCCCGTTCAGTACTGAGAATTTGCATCGGCCAGTATTTTCCTCCTTGAAGTTTATTAAGAGAAATATCATCCTTTCTCCTTCAAGTATCACATGTGAATTTCAAGTATCTGGCATCTGTGCAGATATTTTTATGAAAATTCCAATAAGGGAAGGAGGAAAGGAGGGAGGGAGGGAGGGAGGGAGGGAGAGAGAGAGAGAGAGAGAGAGAGAGAGAGAGAGAGAGAGAGAGAGATCCTCCGGTCTCCCTGCTGGTGTATACTAGAGGGAGCGATCACCCCAAGACCTCATGGCTTGATATGAATCCCACAGGTAATGAACAAATTCCCTTTGCCACATAATAATAAACAGGACAGATGGGAACGAGGACTCTGATGTAACCGAAGCCTTCCTGGAATTCCTTTTGTTTGATCTTAGAGATATTGTTTTTCATTCTGCCTTTGTTCTTCATCTGTCCTCCAGAGTTCATGGCTCATTTAAGTGATTTATGTTGCATATGATTTCAAAAATATCTCTAAATTATTGAATCCTCTTCATCTTCCCTGTTCTCCTCGTCTTCTTCATTATCAATATGCACACTTGAGGGACGCCATCAGTGCTGCTGACCCTTCTCCATTGTAGGAGAATGTTACTCACATATTGGGATTTGGGCTGACACCTAGATAATAAGTGTCAATAACACTGTTGATGGCTTCCATATCTTTTAAAATGTTTTTATTTATTTCTTAAGAATTTCATATATGATATTTTAATCATATTCTTTCTCCTTCCAGGTCCTTTCCCACCTATATTCTATCCCCCCTCAACAAAACAAAGCAAAACAAAGTACACACATTTAATCCCAACACTTGAGAGACAGAGGCAGGTGGATCTCTGTGAGTGTAAGACCAGATTGGTCTACATATCAAGTTCCAGGCCAGATAGGGCTACATGATGAGATTTTGTTTTACAAAACCATCCAAGCAAGCAAGCAAGCAAGCAAGCAAGCAAGCAAGCATGCATGCAAGCACACAAGCAAGCAAGCAAGCAAACAAGCAAGCAAGCAAGCAAGCAAGCAAGCAAGCAAGCAAACAAGCATGCAAGCACATAAGCAAGCAAACAAGCGCACACAAGTAAGTAAGCAAGTAAGCAAGTAAGTAAGTAAGCAAGCAAGCAAGCAAGCAAGCAAGCACACAAGCAAGCAAGCATACAAGCAAGTAAGCAAGCAAGCACGCAAACACGCAAGTACACAAGCAAGCAAGCAAGCAAGCAAGCATGCAAACACGCAAGCACACAAGCAAGCAAGCAAGCAAGCACACAAGCAAGCAAGCAAGCAAGCAAACAAGCAAGCAAGCAAGCAAGCAAGCAAGCATGCAAGCACACAAGCAAGCAAGCAAGCACACACAAGCAAGCAAGCAAGCAAGCAAGTAAGCAAGTAAGCAAGCAAGCAAGCAAGCACACAAGCAAGCAAGCAAGCAAGCAAGCAAACAAGCAAGCAAGCAAACAAGCAAGCAAGCAAACAAGCAAGCATGCAAGCACACAAGCAAGCAAGCAAGCACACACAAGCAAGCAAGCAAGTAAGCAAATAAGCAAGCAAGCAAGCAAGCACACAAGCAAGCAAGCAAGCAAGCAAACAAGCAAACATGCAAGCACACAAGCAAGCAAGCAAGCAAACATGCAAGCACACAAGCAAGCAAGCAAGCAAGCAAGCAAGCAAATGCATACAAGCAAGCAAGCAAACATGCAAGCACACAAGCAAGCAAGCAATCAGGCAGCAAGAAAAAAACAACCTCACAAAAATCCATGGAGTCAAATTTGTGTTGGCCTCTCCATCTTTTATGTGATTAAAGACTCTCATGAACCCTAAAACATTCAGTAGAGATGGAAGGACACTTGTCTATAGAAGTGGTCTCAAGAGGAGTATAAGATAGAAACATAGACTGGGTGTGATTAACTGGAGGAAATGAGGAGCAGTTAGGGAGGGCTTACTGCCTAAGACAAAGGAACACCTCTATAGGCTAGAGAAGATGCTGGTACTTCAGGGCTGAGCAGAGTGGTAGAACCAACAGTGGCATCAGAGAGAAATGTGATAGATGGTACACATTGTGATGCCATATAGTCAAATGAAAGGGATGATTTTAAGCATGAATTTTTGATAATGTTGGATTAATTAGTTTATGCTTAAAAAATGGTTTCTACAAAGCATGTACTAACAGGTATTATTCGTATATTGTATTTACTAATACTTGGTGCATATAGGGATGCTATTGTATTTGTACTTTAATCTTCAAATTGAACCTAGTATCTGTCACAATGAAACCCAGTAAACAGGTGTTAAATGAGCATAGTGTATTTGTACTGGTCAAGTGATAGACTTAGAACATGTGATCGTCTGAATATAACTGTTAATTCGCCATCATTGTATAAAGGATTCTACTTGGATCTTAAGAGCATCAAGAAAGTGGAACATCTATCTGTCTACCATTTGTCTGTCTATCAACTATCTATCATCTATGTATGTATGTATATATGTATGTATGTATCCATCCATCTAGCATTTATCTCTTTACTAGTTCTAGGATCAAACCAAAGCATTCAACCACTGAGCAATATCACCAGCCTTCATCAGATAGTCAACATCTCTTTTATGCTTCTCAGAATAAGAAAGACAGAAGATGTTTTTAGGATTGGTTTGCTTACAAAAGAGACTTGATACAAAACAGCCAACATATTAAGGAATATTAACTCGAAACACTAAACACTACCAAGGACCTTGTCATGATCAGGTAGGACATAGCCCTGATGCTTCCCTGTCAATATGGATTTGCTGTTTGTGGCACAGTGTAGGAGATCCTCGGAGGAGCTCCAATTACAGTGGGGTGGTGACTGCTGTGCCTTCCTCACAGCAAAGCCTGTCCTGCTGCAGCGCTTTTCCTCCACCAAGAACTCTTGCTTTGAAGTCTTTCTCTTTCTTACTAGTTGGGTGCCACTGACTGTGTCCCAACCTGTCTGTGCTTTAATTCCCTTATTTGTGAAAAGAGACTGATGAAACATTCTCCTAGGTTACCCAGAGCACCCAGTGAGACTGCACACAAGCAACTAGTTCACACTTGGAAGATTATTATTATTTTCTCTTCAGGGATCAGAAGGACACATTATCAAATTGTTTGCTGTATTTTCAGTTTCACATGCCACCATTTGCTTTGCTGTTTGGGTATTCCAGAGATGCCCCACAATCATGATGCTATGCTGTAACTATTTAGAAGTCAAAACCATCACAGGCATGCAAATACTTATGCTTCAATCCCATATTTTTTTCTTTTAAATATAAGCCAATAGCTTAGGACACAAAACAGTCTTTCAAGTTTGTTTTTCCTGGAGACACTCTTTCGAGAGCTGATTGGTGTCCACCCTTACTAAGCAGCTGCAGCCGAATCTGTGCGATTCCCTCCAGAGAGTTGTCTTGGCTTTAGTCTGTTGGATAATTGCCTATTTGGATAACTTTTCCTTGGACAATTTCCCATTGTCTAACTATGGGACTCATAAATCCTCACTTAGGGGGACAGATTTTAGAGAATGATATTTGGCTACAGACAGTTGCAATTTCAAGACTCTTTCAAAGGGTGAGAATGACAGAATTTTACCAGGCATTGTAAGTTTCCAAACTTTGAAGATACATTCTGGAAAGTAGATTATTTACTCACCAATACAGATAATGTCTTGCTTGTCCATCAACCTGCTCTCTAATATGCTGAGTTCATGGATAAGAATGTCACACACCCAATAAAATATTTCTCCTGGAGTCCAACTTAAAAGGGAGAGAGTATTATTAAATTAAAAGTATTAAATATGTAAGAGTTATACTTTAGTATTGGCAGAGCGATGGTTCTTGGAATTACAAAGCAAAGGAGGAAAAAACCCATTTTTTCACTGTGTATTTTCTTCATAATATTAAATTTTAATAAGGAAGATACAGAGAAAGTTTTTTCTTCATCTTTGAATTTAATTTTTTTTTCACTTAAGGAGTCTGATGAATGATCTGAGCAGTTACCTCATGTATAAAATCTATCAAGGCATGTTTACATTACTTAGAAAATATTACGTGCTAAATGTGGTCCAGGAGCAGACAGAGAGGATCTGTAATCCTAGGGGACAATGGTGTCAAGGCTCAGAGAGAGACTAGAAACACTGCCTGTAGGATCTCCAGATTTCAACACTGTTTTACTCTGAATAATGGTAGGTTTAGTCTTAGCCAAAATGCAACTGGGCAACCTGCTACTTCACATATGGACAACAACTGCTCAAGTAAATTATGGAAGTGCGTGCTCCAACTTTGCTCTGTCATACATTATATGTTCAGCTCTATCCAAGATTGAGACTGTTGCACGGTTGAGCCAAGTTTAGTACCACGGTTGCCAGTCTTCCCGATTGTTGTTCCTTCCATGTAGCAAAATCTTCTCTGACTTCTTGGAAATAGGAATTTTCCTGGACATTTCAAAGAACGTCACTTTTATTGTGCCTGGAAGACCAGTCCCAAGGGCATTCAAGAGTTTCTGAGTCTGCTCTGAATTGGAGAACATAACAGAAAGGGTAATTGTTTCTTTACGTTAGAGAAAACGTTAGCATTAAGATTCACAGAGAATCCATGAAACCTGGAAATTATTACATCGTTCTGCCTCGAAACAACTGGCCTTATGGATCAGGACTCCTGCCTTAGTGAGACTGGCCCACATCATCCTGTTGGCAATGGAAATGACCCCAGTGCAGTGATGGGGGACTCTTCTGAGAAGGGGTCATTGTCTGCTAAAGTTAGGCTACAGTGAACTGAGTGCCAAGCGAATACAGAAGAATAATTCTATACATCTCAGCCATGAGAAAGGTATTGAGAAGGAAGAGGACAAATACAGAGAGACAGTAATTGTTAGGATTAGACATAAGATAGAGCTTCAAATAAAATGACAATCCCCAAACATAATCACAGAAGATTCTAGTAGGGAAATTTTGTTGATTTCGGTGAGGTACCTAGGTAATGCGATCCATGCTTTGTAGTACACACGGTTACTCAGACACAGTGCTTCCTGTAATTTGTCTGGCTCCATCACCAGTAATTCATTTTGTGAAGGTGTGTCATGAAGGTGCAATTATATTTGCCTTCTCTCATATTTCAATGTTCAACACTTCTAAGACTTCTCAGAATAAAATAACACCTTTCAAAATATGGGCATGATGTTAAAATGTAAGCCATAAAAATTTATTACCCATCATATGAGTGATGTTTTAAGCGGTTCAAGTCTTTTTTGTGGTTTATTTCTTCTAGAATATACAATGACTCTAGCTTGGAATTGCCAAGCCATCTACTTTGGAACAAGTCACAAAGTAAACTCATTAACGTAGTCTATCAACCTTTAAAAGTGGCTCGTGCAAAAGAGGAAAACCCATTTAGTTCCTTTCCTGAACAATGAATTGATTTTTCTCTAAATGTCATCCCTGAGCTGTGCAGCGCAGATTGCTACGTGCTTGTGGAACCTTGAAAAATTAGTTTTTGCTCTTACTAATAATGTTCTTCCTATATTTCATGTCATTCCTATTGTACCGTTTATGTTGTAGAGTCATGGGTAGAGAGACGTTGTCAAGGATTGATTTAAAAGCATAAATTGCTGCAATAAACAGGGATAATTTTGTACTGCTTAAAAACTGAAGCATAGTAAATCATACAAACTTCTATGCAAAGTGCTGTGGGATTTCCCCACGAATTTATCCAGATGTATCAGCCAAACTGATAAACCGTTCATATTTGTTTTCTATGATGAGATTCTTTTAAACAGAACTCAGGCAGTAACTGACAGCAAGTCGCCATGTGATGAGTTTAGGTGTGTGTGGGTTAGTTTTAAAGCTTCTATGTAGCAGACAGATAGAATGTCAAAGCAGTGGAGTAGTGTTTGGTGATTTCAGAAGTCTCTCCAGGAGTGGTGGACAGGCCTGTGAGAGATCATTTAACCAGGAGTTGAGGAAGATAGTTTGCTGTGCAAACCCAGATTTTTAATTGAAGCCATTTCTTACTTTTAAGGAAAAGTAAGAATCAATACAACTCATTGTTTGACGAATTACATTTTAACTGAGAGTGCTTTCGCTCTTAAATACTAGAGAGGAGACCACAGGAGATCAGCGCAGAGACAAAGTCAGAAATTAGAATTTTTTGAAGTTCCAGACTGGCTTCTGAATGCAGGATTTACTTAGCAGTTCCCTTGTAACCTTTGGCTTAATGTTTGCTCTCACAAAAGGCTCCGTGAGCCCTGAAAGCGTCTGCCCAGCCCCACTAGGCTGTAACTGGCATTTGAAACTGATTTCCTACTCAGAGCTCACACTTGTTTCAACCTTGAAACTTTTGGCATTGGGGTTCATAATCTTATGGCCAATTTGGATTTTTAAGCAAAGAACTTAGTTTTAAAAGTCTCTCAGACAACAAATGACTTAAAAAAATAACATTTTAATGATTTCAATGAAAATAAACCAGAAGTAGCCGGATTAAGTTTCTCTTAAAATACATGTGTTTAGCGATTAAGAGGAAAATACGGCTCAGAAATGCTGTCTGTTTTTCTTTTCCCCTTCGAAATCCCAAATAGTTGAACAATTGAGTAGCTCAGAAGTCTCTAGGCGAGACATCTTTGTGGAAACTATTTCTGGCAATGGAAATAGTGCTAATAAAAGAACAAGAGATAAAGTTTTCCTTAGAAATGGATTTTTAATGTATGTGGTTTCTAAAGATTAGTTTTGATGATAAGCTTATTTTATTGAAGATTATTTAAGAAGATTATTGAGAAGTGCCTGACCTGGTTCAGGAATTTTAGAGACAGAAGCGAAAAAGTAAGTAACTGTTTATGCACGACTGGCAGATGAAAATGGAGGCTTTGCTGAACAGCATTGGTGTGTCCCAAAGTCTTTCAACACATTTGCTTTGCCTTAGCCACCCTGCGCCTTGTTCACGAATGGGAAATAGTGAGAAGTCTGACCATTCTAATGTGGGTTTCCAGACTTCTGTAAATTATAATAATTAAACTTAGATTCACCAAAACCCAAGTCAGATCAAACTATCCCAAAAGTAGATACCCCAAAAGACATGAAAGTAGAAGAGACAACTAGTTGGGAAGAGAGAGGCATCAGTGGGGGTGGAAGAGAGACAGGAGAGGGTGAAGGGGTTGGATATGATCAGAATATATGATGTACAAGGGTGTCATAATGAAACCTACTACCGAGTGAAGCTAAAAATACTAGTACTCAACTTAAGAGCTGTGAGCTTATTATAGACAATGAAGACCGTGGAAGAATATGTGTGATGGGTGAAGGACTCCAGCAGGGAATTTAGGTGGGCACGTGGCAGGAGTGTGGAGGTTATGAGGCTTTGAGGAGAATCAGGATCAGTATCTCTCTTTTATTATGTTGAATGAACTGTAACCACCACCACCACCACCACCACCACCACCACCACCACCACCACCACCACCACCACCACCACCACCACCATAAAGCAGGTGGCTAGGAAATCAGAATGCCATCTTCATACTTCATAAAGCTAATGCAAGAATTGGGGCTTTCTTGGAGCACACTCAAGTTGGTTAGCCTTCCTACCTTGGCTCAGAAAGAACCAGAAAAGGAAGGCATGAGCTGTGGGAGCCAAGTAGAAGCTCTGCTGCCTGCGGTGTGGGGAGATGCTGCTGCAAATTGGTTTTCTGCAGGCAGTTTACTTCCAGAGGAGGGGAGCTGCCCATGCAGCTTCTTGTTTAGCTTCTTAAGCAACCTGAATGCTGTGGACCTCTTTTGGGAGGAAGGCGCCAAGTTTGGGCTAGGACCTGAGAATGTTCCTCCAGTAGGGGTTGCCTTTACAATGCTGAGGGTTTGATTCTTTTAAGCTAGTGATTTAAAACAGGGTTGCTGTCTCCCCTTAGGGGAGTCGCTGGTTGTAGCAATCATTTCAGAATGTTGGCGGTGTTTAGTGAGTGAGAATCAAAACTGCTAAATATCACACAATGTCTCTTATGAGAAGTAATCGCCCCAAGAAGTCCTCCCTGGGGATACCTTAAGCTTAGTTTAACCTGATGGGTTATGTGTATTCTATAGCATGGGCAGAGGTGCGCAGTGAGTTAGGAGCAAAGCCCTCATGCCTTCCTGAGCTGTTCTCCTAGTGCATATCTGAGAGAAGAAGAAGGGATTGGGGTCCCAAGCGACCTCCCAATGACGGAGCCTCATCTTAGTTGGCTCAGCCACTCAAAGGTTCTTCCACCTCCCAATAGTTTGGCAGATTGGCAACCAAACTATAAACACCTGAGCCTTTGGGGAGTTATTCAACATTTTAAACTATAGCAGTGCATGGTGGCACAGGTCTTTAATCCCAGCACTTGGGAGGCAGAGTTCAGAGGATCTCTGTGAGTTCAAGACCAGCCTGGTTTACACAGTGATACCTCATCTCAAACAACAAGAACACCAACAACCTAAACTATACCACCATTTCTTCATGTACTAATTTGACAGCAAAGCAACCATCTAGAATGGACAAAGCACTGTGAGCCACTGTGAGGACTGTTTGGATAGAGTCTTAGCCCTGTGATTTGTTTATGTGCTAACAGGTAAAATCTATCATGAGAATCTGAAGCCAGTAGCTAATTCTGTGCTGCTCTCTATAAGGTCTTAGTCCATTCTTGCTGGTGTCATGAAATAGCTTGGGCTGGGTAACTTATAAACAACATAAATTTATTTCTCATCACTTTAGAGATTTAAAGGCCAAAGTCAACACACTGTGCTTCAAAGATGAGCTTTCTGCTGTGTCTTCACATTGTATGAGGGTAGGAGGGACAAGCAGCTCTTTGAAGCCCATTTTATACAGAAATTCAACTTTCATGGCTAATCATCTCTCAGAAACTTCATCTCTCTCTCTTAGTGTGTCTCTGTGTCTGTCTCTCTCTATCCCTACCCCCTTTCTCTTTGGTTTTTCAAGATAGGGTTTCTTTGTGTAGCCCTGGCTGTCCTGGAACTTGCTTTGTAGAGCAGGCTGGCCTCAAACTCAGATATATGCCTGCCTCTGCCTCCTGAGTGCTGGTTTTGAAGGCATGCATCACCTCTGTTTGTCTGAGACCCCATCTCTTAAGACTAATATTGGGCTTTAGTAGTCAGCATAAGGTGTTGGAGGCATATGCAGATACCTCAGCTACCAAGGTTACATGTTTTGTTATTTTTTTCCTAAAAGTTCTAGATCTTCCAATATCTACCCATCCATTGAGTTTTAAAGTTAACAGCCTGCTTATATATGACAATTTAAAATATGTAGAAGAATTTGGTAGACCATACAGAGCTTCTAGTGACCCCCACTTTCCTCCTGGCATGGACCCAGTTTTATGTTACTAACGTTCTATATCATCATGTGGTGTATTTATAACAAACAGTTGATGAACTCAGTGTTTGAATGCTATTGTTATGGTCTGTAACTTCATTGCAACTCAGTGTGTTGTGCATTGTAGGGGTTTCATGAACACACAATGATAATGACATCACTGATCTGAAATTCCCCTGTGTTTTCTCTGTCAGTCCCCATTCTCCCAACCTACTGGTAGCCACTGTCTTTTTTTCTGCTGCCTCTATAGATTTAGAATCACACAGGAAGTAGATTTGTCCAGATAGACACCTCCAACTGTTATTTCTGTCTCTGAATTTTTGCAAACATTCTTCACCTGATACACAAAAAAGGGAACTGTCCTTATTTGATGTCTGTCTTAGGGTTTTATTGCTGTGAAGCGACACCATGACCAAGACAACTCTTATAAAGGCAAACATTAAATTTGGGTTTACGGTTTCAGGGGTTCAATCAGTTATCATCATGGTAGGAAACATCCATTGTGCAGGTAGACATGGTGCTGGGGGAGCCAAGTGTTATGTTTTATAAAAGAGCTGCAATGGTGCAGTGGAAGGAAGAAGGGGTACAGGCAGGGAAAGGGGTACAGAGAAGGACAGAGAGAGGAGAGAAGAAGAGTGAAAGAGGGGAAAAGGTCCATTAGGGACACATGGGGAAGAAAAAAGACAGTAGGAGATGGAGAGAGAGAGAGAGAGAAAGAGAGAGAGAGAGAGAGAGAGAGAGAGAGAGAGAGAGAGAGAGAGAAAGAGAGAGAGAGAAAGAGAGAGAGAAAAGCTGAACAGTTAGACCTTCTTACAATGAGCCAGGCTCATACCTGGCTGTTGCTAGGTAATTGTTGGGTGGAGCCTACAGGAAATGCTAACACTGAGAGTTCTATATCTTAATCCACAGGCAGCAGAAGGTGACTATTTACACTGGGTGTAGTTTGAGTATAGGAGACCTCAAAGCCACTGCCCTCCCACAGTGACACACTTCCTCTAACAAGGCCACATCTACTCAAACAAGGCCACGCCTTGTAACAGTGCCACTTCCTATGGCCAAGCACCAAACACATGAGTTTATGGGGATCATTCCTATTCAAACCACCACAGTAGTATGGATTAACTTTATGTTTTAAAAAAGGAATCCATTTGTTTGCTGTTAGAAACTGAAAGCACTGCTTTTTTGTTTGAATCTTTAGGCAGGAAACAATGACTGTTCCAGTCCGAGGTGGTCAGGAAGGAAGAATTGAAGCTCACTAGTATTTCTTAAACAGGCTAATTGAACTGGGTATGGTTCACTCACACCAGGAAGACGACATATGCTTTACTCAGTCTCCTAATTCAAACATCAATTTCACCTGGAAATGCCTCACAGAAGAACCAGAAGAACATATGGCCAAATGCATGAGTTCCTCATTCAATTAAATTGATGCATAAATTAACCATCACAAACATGGAATGAAGCAGATTAGTATGATGAGGGAGTGAGAGACCAGTGGGACCCTTCTTCCTGTCCTCAGACACATGTGCTGTCTCATCCATTTCCTGGCTTGTCAGCTGTATTAGAGCAGGGCCGTCTTTTTATTTTCAATATTAATTTTTATTTTTTCTTGAGAATTTCATACATGTATACAAGGAAATTGATCGACCTCCGTTGGCTCTCCTCCATCTTCTCCTAAGGCCTCAATGTTGCCCTCCTTGCTTCACGACCTTTCATTTCTAATGACTGTTGTGCTGTACCTGCAGGCGGTCCTGTTCCCCACCCTGCCCAATGACATGCTCCAGCTCCAGGTCCCGAACTCCTCCATTTATTCAGAGATGCTCCAGTCTCAGACACTGCTGGTGTCACTTAAGCACTCTCAAAGTCACTCAGCACTTGCTACCAGCCACCATTCTAGGTCCCACACTCCCAGAGCAACTGGGTCTTTAACAAGATCTCCAGCCCTCCGTAGGCGGTCTGCACATGGAAGTAGTTCTGATCATTCATGTTCTCCTACTCCTCTAGCAACAAAGAATCGTTCTTGATCTGTGAAACCTCCTGTAGTAGCTCCAGAATGAGATGTTTCAGTCATCCTAGCATGTCATCAACACCTCTTGACCAATGAAGATCACTCAGATGAATGGGAGGCTATCCACTGGAGCCGAGAGACCTACCTACCTGTAGGGATAACCTCTTGTGTACAGTGTGGTAGTTTAACCTGTCAATTAAAAGCCTATAGCCTATAGGAAAGAAAGAATAGAAGATGGGACATCCAACAGGGAGAGAGGTACTCTGGGACATAGTCGGGCGCAGGAGAAGATTTGCCACCAAGACTCAGAGGAAGTCTGAAGTGTGAAACTGAGGAGAGATAACCAGCCATGTGGCAGACATAGACTAGTATAAATGGGAAAAATGAGTTATGAGCAAGCTAGGGAACAAGCCTAGCTTAAGGCCTAGGTATTGATTAATACATAATAAGCCTCCAAGTCATTATTTGGGAACTGGGGCATGAGTTGAGAAGTCTGCGGTTATGTTTACCAGTGGTCACACATTAAGTAAAAGAAAGATCCTCTCTCTCAAAGCAACTGTCAACTTCTGGTAGCATCTCTGTGGTGTGCCGACCTAGATTACTTTGGGTAATGCTCAGGAGTGGTGTGACCCAATCACGTGACATGAAGAGTGTGCAGTAACTTCTCTTAATGTTGGTCGATGTTCTCAGCTGTGCACACCAGTCCTGGGCCTTTCTTCATGTGGAGTTTCAAAATGGTCAAGTTGATCTATTCACTCACTGCAGGATTTCTCTTTTATTTAGTAGTTTTAGCCTTTTAAGAATTTTTTAACTTCACGTTGTTAATTTTTGGCAGATGCAGTCGTGGATAATATCCCCTCATAGTTTTTAAACGCCTGTGAGCTAAATCAGAAAACTTGTTTGGAAGACAGAAGCAGCTAGTAAAAACTTAAATCAGAAAACAATCAGGCCACGGTCAGGGTCACAGTGTGTAAAGCATGCCGATGTTTTAGTGGCAGGAAGACTTTCTGAGAGGTGATGTTCCACTTGAGACTCACATGCCAACAGTATCTAGCCAGACAACTTATCCCCACATTCCAGGCAGAGGAAATCTTACCACTGCCAAGGTGTCAAGGAGAGCAAGTTGGTCTACTTGAGGAATAGCAAGAGAGCCAAGATGGCTGAATTACACTGAGAGAGAGAGAGAGACAACTGGAAGAGAGGAGGCCAGAGACACAAGCAGGTCCAGGTTGCACAAGAGCTGGCAAGCAGTCAGGGTAAGGAATATGGGTTTTCTTCTAAATGGAAACCATTGGAAGCTTCAATGCAGGAGACTGCTATTCTCTGTTTCAGGATTTGAAAGATCATTCTGGGCCTGGTATAGGAAACAGATTGTGTGTAGTTAAGGCAGGGATCGCCACTGATGAGTTTTAAGATAATATTTCATTCTAGCAGTCCTAGCTTAGGGCAGGCAGTGTCTGAAGTAGGGAAAGAGTAAAAACAGAGAGAAACAAAGCAGTCTGGGTATGGTAATTAACTCGCTGATGGCCTACGTGTCTGTGGAGAACTGAAAGGAATGGCTTTTGCTGACTTGAAAAACATGGTGGTCTGTATACTTGCTGATGGCCTGCAGGTTCTTCTCTCATTCTTGAATCTCAAGTACTGGTCAGGCTGGAAAGGAAGAACAACGATGCTCCCATTTTATAATAAATATGGGACTGTGAAGAGGTATCTATGTTATCTTCAGCCAGTCAGAGATGCTTGCCAGAAAGAACATTTGGCCTGATGTAGACAGAAAATCTAAGTAAGGAGATGGTCTGTCATTTCATAAAGACTGACTTAATCATTAAAAAATGTTTAAATTGAGTGTGTGTGTGTGTGTGTGTGTGTGTGTGTGTGTGTGTGTGTACAGTACCCACAGAAGCCAGAGGAGGGCATCAGGTCCATTGAAGCTAGAGTTACAGGTGGTTGTGAGCCACCCATAATAGGTGCTGGGGACCACACTCAAGTCCTCTGAGAGAGCAATACTTGCTTTTAACCTCAGAGCCATCTCTCTAGCTCCAATTATCATTTCTAAGCCAGTTTTATAAGTAGAAATAAGCTCCCTTCTCTCTCAAAGTCAAGGCCCTCTTTAGTGGCCATTGTTACTTCTTGAAAGAAAGTTTGACATGGCAGAATGTGTGTAGAACCTTCCAGCATGGGATGACCTCTGTCAAGTCTGTCTCTGTCCTGCTTTTCCCATGTGGGTAGGAGATATATTTGCACTACTGTCAGGTGATGGGTGTTCTTTTATGATTTAAAGGTTCTTTACTTTTTCTGGTAGTGTTGGAGCCAACTTGCATCTTCTCAGAAGTCTGAAATGGTTGAATTTTTATAACACTCAGTAGTATGTATCATGTTGTACTGGCTGGTTCTGTGTGTCAACTTGACATAAGCTGGAGTTATCAGAGAAAGGAGCCTCCCTTGAGGAAATGCCTCCATGAGATCCAGCTGTAAGGCATTTTCTCAATTAGTGATCAAGAGGGGGAGGGCCCCTTGTGGGTGGTGCCATTCCTGGGCTGGTAGTCCTGGGTTCTATAAGAAAGCAAACTGAGCAAGCCAGGAGAAGCAAGCCAGTAAGAAACATCCCTCCATGGCCTCTGCATCAGCCCCTGCTTCCTGACCTGCTTGAGTTCCAGTCCTGATTTCCTTTAGTGATGAACAGCAGCATGGAAGTGTAAGCTCAATAAACCCTTTCCTCCCCAGTTTGCTTCTTTGTCATGATGCTTGTGCAGGAACAGCAACCCTGACTAAGACACATGTGTATTTAAATATCCCATACACTTAACTTTGTGCTGGTTTTCTTGCCTGAATCTGCTGTGATGCTCTGTAGGGCTTCAGTTCTGCAGTAGAGTTCCGCTGAGGTATCTTGCTTATTCCCTTTGCCAAATTTGTATGTATAAGTATTTGAAATCTATGGAAAAAATGAAATGATATTTCATGAATGTCTAGATGAATGATTTTTGTACACTTGTGCATGCATACATATGTGGATATGTATGTGCGCTCGCATGTATGTGTGTGAGTAGGCATCCACACGTGTTTTGTACTTAAATGTTATTTTTAACAAAGACACCCACCCCCTTTCTTTTCTGTCTCTCCCTTTCTGTGATGAATGTATGTATACTATATGTACAAGCATGTGTGAATGTGTGTGTGTGCCCATGCTTATGCTTCTGTACATGTGTATGGAGACTTGAGAAGCCTTTTGGGTGTCTCACCCTGTTGCTCTCTGCCTTGATCTCCGGAGACAGGGTCTCTCACAGAGCCCAGAGCTCTCTGGCCTTTGAACAGACTGCCTGGCCAGTGAGCTCCAGTAGCTCTCCTCCCCTGTTTCTTACAGTGCTGGGTTTCCTGTGCCAGGCTTCTACATGGGTGCTGGGCATGCAAACTCATGTCCTTATGCCTGTACACAAAACACTATCAATGCATTTCCAAAAACCTTCTATTACATTTTGAATTTGGATGCACAAACTGATCAAGATCATATATTGTGCTTGGCTGAAAGGCAGCTTCTAATACTGCATGTATTGAGCTCTGAGTCTTATCTACCCTTACTGCCATTTTCAGGGTTTAAAAGGAACATACTTTGCCTCTTTTAGGAAGAGTGTACGACACTTATTAAGTATGTAATAAAAGAAACTGTTTCCCAGCTGCTGGATAGACCTGAAGGTTAACACTGAAAATGACTTTTCCAGTCAGGAAGTGAGTTGAACTGTTGCTTTTAAAATTCCTGGTCTTTGAACTGTTCATTGAGCATTAGTCATGTGCAGTAAGAACACATTTTGTTTGTAGCATTAAACAGCATTTTAGTCTCATAAAAATATAAGACCATCTCCAGATTCAACCGATTGTGCTTTTAAAAAACTTTTGAAATGAAACATGAAACTATAGCCCCATTCTCTTAAGCTCATAAATTGCAAAATTACTAAACGCTCTGACAGACTTGAGAGTCTCTCAGTTTTAAAAACTGTTGTCAGAGAAGAAATGCCGAATTACTATTAAACATGCTAGCTTCGCTCAAAAGCAACTTCTGCCTAGTTAAGGCGCTTTAAGCAACATGGACCTCAGTGGAGCGCTCTCCCCATTGCTGTGTCTCCTTGAGCCTTCATTTTTCCTTCCTTCTCATTCTCTGCTGCATTTTCTTTTCAGTGGATGAACAGCTTTGCCCAATGCTATGGCCCCAAAGGGAAATTTTAATTTGATTAATTTATCATCCCCAGCTTGCAGTTTATTTTTTATAATCACAGTGAGGGAAGGAAGGAGTAGGGCAGAGTGGCTACAAAGTATCACGTTTTGATGGGATTTATCATTTTCGGAAAAGCTCTTGACATGTGGTTTGAGTCACACTAGATACCACTGTTTGGCCTTTGGTGCTTCTGAGGACTTCTTTGTTTCTTTCTTCTCAACATCTCCAGTGTTCTTTGAAGTGTATTTAAAAACATCTTTTCCTGACTTTGCCTTATCTATCTATCTATCTATCTATCTATCTATCTATCTATCTATCTATCTATCTATCTGCGAGTCATATACTAGGCATTTAACTGTTCTCTCTTTCTGGCATCTCTAATTCATTTTATGGTTTGCATTCTGAGAGTTTCTCCTCATCAGGTCTTCTGAGGCATGTCCTCCTTTAGACTTCCCCGAAGTTTTTCAACCATCACCTATGGGAACATTATTAAAATGTATTCCAAGTTCTCTTGTCTTGGTAAACTGCTCACATGGCTCAAAGGCTTTGCCTAATGGAAACAATGTTTCTACTTATCTAGGGCAGTTGGCCTGGCTTTCCTGGAGGTCTACACTTCCGCCTCTCACCTTGCCCCTGACCTAACCGGACTCTAGAAGTTATCTCTCATTGTTCAGAACATTCACCACTGAGGTCCTCAGTGGACAAGTCGTTTGTGGCTCAACCCACCAATCCTGCCCTAGGTTCTCAGTGAAACTGCCTTTCATGTTGCCTGCTGATCTTTGCTCTTGACATCCCCAAACTAAACCTATGGGGAGTCTTGCTTGCTCTGTTTGAAACCTGTGTTTCTATTTCCCCAGGTCATCTGGAAGTGACTCAAGTCCAGCATATCCACCCGAGGAGACATAGTGTGTTTGTTTTGTTCTCTATCTGTTCCCTCTGGAGCCCACTGCATAAATGATCGAATGAATGAGATTTCCCTCACTAAGATTATTTCTGACTTTCTACCTCCATTCTACACCATTCCTCACTAACTAGCAGTGCAGACGTGTGTGTGTGTGTGTGTGTGTGTGTGTGTGTGAGTGTGTGTGTGTGTGTGTGTGTGTGTGTGTGTGTGTGTGTGTATGTGTGGTGTTTAAAGATTTTAGGGTTAGTGTAGAATATGAAGTTTAAAATTGGGTTCCAAAGGACTTAAATTTCCTAGACAATTTACTACAATCCACATACCACCAAGGACACACATCAAATAAGAAGTCAGATGTCTAAACAAAACATCAAAACAAAAGCATTAGTTTTGAGTTTAGGAAGGTAACATTTTTTCATTAGAAATCCTGATACTTCTTGCCATCTGTAAAACAGATAATTTTTACATTTGGTCTTTGCACTAAATCTGAACTCTGCGTATAATGTAGCTTTCTTTCGTTTCCGCATTCTTCTGTCGGCTACCATTGTTGTTCTAAATTTTAAATTTAGCACTTATTTTTACTTTTGAAGCAGTAATGCATGCACACAGCATGAAATTCAAGATCTACAAACACACATGATAAAGGTCCTTTAGTTTTCCTACTATCTTTCTGTTAAGATATCAATGGATAGTACTGTGTATATTTTATATTCTATACATGCTCCAGATTTTTCTATTATACTTTACTGAAAATGGAGACACTTTGTTTTAATCCATTCATTAGTTGACATTTATTATAATAATAATATATATATAATATATATAATAACATATAATATAATAATATAATAAATATATATTTATTATATATTATATATGTTTGGACATGTTCACTGTAGATTCTTGGCTTGCTATTTGAGTTCTAGCTATAGACAAAACTGAGTAAAGACTGGTTCAGCTAGTCATGAACTTGTTTTCTGAGAAATAAAATTGGGAAAATAGGTAGCAATTATATAACATCAGAAGTAATGCGCAAGGGCAAATGGGAGGCAGGTGAATGTAGGGGCCAGGGCTTTGTAGTAGGTTTTAGGGTGGCACACCCTGATCTGATGTATCTTCAGATACCATCTTCCTGACTAAAGATAGCAAGGGTAGGTGCCTTTGTTTCCCAATATACTAAGTTCTGCATGACTGATTTCCTCATGATCCCCTGAGGCTGTAGTATCCGGGAGGACATTAGCAGATATGTAATGAAACAAGAGTTGCAGGATCAAAAAACAAATGTTTGGGAAAAGTGCTGTGGTATGGACAGTAAAGGTTTTTAGTGGAATCCATAAATTTTTCAGGGTCTAAGATGTTAAATGCTGGAGCCGCTAAGGTATTTTGCAACACGTTTAGAACGCAAAGGGAATCTACAGCCGAACATTGTCAGTTATCCTTCACTCAAAGGAGAGAGACCTTCTTTGCATTTGGCAACAGTGTTGCAGGCTTTTGTTTCTTAGTGTTTGTAGAAGGCGATTGCGGTTTCTCCCAGGGGACCAGAATGCATGGAGGTGGCCCATGGTGTTTTAGCATGCAATAACTTGTTCTGTCAGAAGAAAATGTTTCCTCCCTCCCCACTTTTCTGCCTTTATAATTGCCATAAACAATGTGAACTGTGAACATCAACCATACCACTGTGGACACAGAACACTGGACAGACTGGCATTAAAAAGCAGGCAGTGACAGATAGTAAAGAGCCCAAGTATTTGGTTTCCTCTGTAAGGAGGGACTGTGAGAGGGCAGACTTGACCTGGTCTAGGCATAGGAAATGCAGCAGCCTGTGAGCTGCGATGCCATCTTGTTCATGCCTCTAATACTGCCATGAAACTTGTGAGTGGAAGTCAGTTAGCACAAATTAGACGGATAAGAGTTTCGTACAGCGTTAGAGGGTTGGCTGTGTTTGCTCATGTACCTTGGTGAAGCACAGGGACCTCCTTTCCTGGGGCTTGAGACTCTATTATTCTTCCAACACTTACATATGTACCGGAGAATAAATATTGTCTTTGTTTTACCTTTATTTAATTTTTTTTTTTTTTGCTTGTTTGAAAGCTTAGGCTCATAGTTCAAGATGCTCTAGAAATCCCTATATAAACCAGACTGGTTTTGAATTTGGAATCCTTCTGTCTCCACCTCCCAATTAGTGGAATTGCAGGCATGTGCCCTCAGAAATCTTATTTTTCAGTATTGGATCAAGGACATTCTGCATGCTAGGCAAGTATATTACCAATGATCTATCTCCCCTTAATATTTAAAAAAAATTGTCCTGTTCAGTTTCAGTATCTATCTCAGATTGGTTAAATTGTGCTATGAGATCCGTAAGTATGGATGGATGCTTCAGCCCAACGTTTAGTAGAGAAGCTTTCACTTGCCAACTTTACCTCTTCCTCTCAGAAACCAAAGTCTACTTAAACAGTGAGGACAACTCAGGGCTGTTTTTGTTTGAGCAAATAGCAGAGCTAGGCTTTAGTGTGAGCTGTGGTAGTTCTGTAGCTCTTTAATTCTTATTCATAACATAGTCACAAAAGAGAGAATAAAGAACGGGAGAAATTACTTTATGTGACTTGAATGAGTTCATGGGTCTTTGTGGTAAGGATATATTTGTATTGACATTTTAGTAAGTATATATTTATAGATAAAGTGTATTGTACATAAACACAGTAGTTAAAATATTTCTAGTAATTATATATCCATGAATCATAAAGTATCTACATACATAAAACACTTTATATGTGTATATATTATATTTAAATTCATACATAAATATGAATATAAATAATACATAATATTCAAGAGATAAATGATACATATGGGTACAC
This sequence comes from Uromys caudimaculatus, assembly GCA_028551405.1. Lineage (NCBI taxonomy): Eukaryota > Metazoa > Chordata > Mammalia > Rodentia > Muridae > Uromys > Uromys caudimaculatus. Next base: position 25,018,603 of record CM052704.1, on the reverse strand, counting down.
ATAAAAGTGCACTTAAAATATTTGTGGTTACATGTTTACATGTATTCATATAGAAGCAATTCAATACATTACTATTTTATATACTATATTTTATATATTTGTATTTCTGAGAGTTTTCTATGGATAACACAGCAAGTCTTAAAAGCAGATATATTATTGGCTGATGTGGTTTTAGTGTGTATGTATGTGTGTGTGTGTGTGTGTGTGTGTGTGTGTGTGTGTGAGTGTGTGTGTGTGTGTTAATACTCTGGCTTGAGGTCATAATGGTATTTAGTTTTTTTTTTATTAAAAAAATTATTTTAGCCAGTTCTTGAGAGAATAAGAGGCTTAGTGTCCACATTTTTTTTTTTTTCATTAAGATGTCACACTAGCTTCCTCTGCTGGTCTAAGTCAAGTTACACTAGGAGTCTCTAGAACCCAGGGTGTTGGGGGTGGTGGCACCTTGCCTAATTGTTTGGTGACAGACGGTATTATAAAACTGGGGCGGTCCTTTGGCTGAAGAGAGTGAAGGAGAGGAGACAGAATAATTCAGCTGTTATTAACTTTGTCGTTCTTTGGGAAGGATCTTTCAGCCTGTCACCAGGCATGCAGCTGGCAGCTGGAATGTTGTTCCTGACCTCTGAAAGCCAGGCAAAAAGGCTGTTGAAGGATGGATGGGGTCAGGCACACTCCAGCTGCCTCCTGTCCCAAATTAAAGTCACAAAGAGACTCACATGGGCCACTGAGCCGGACTGCAGCAAGGAGCTAAAGGCTTTTAGCTGCTGGTTTGTTCCTCGGGCTCCAAATGACTCATTGTTAAAACCAGGGAGGGCTTTGAGCCTGCTTGCAAAGGTGCTGGGCGGACATGCTGTTACAGAGGCATGGCCAGCCAGCAGTGACAGGCTGAGGCTGAAGCCCGCCTTGCCTAGGGCAGTTCTGTGGTATGGTTGCAGGATTTGGTGTACAAGGGAGGTAGGTGGCCTGGGACATGTGATGTCATAGTCCTCAATGGTGTCTGATAAGAGGTAGGCATGTGTTTACTGAGGTGCCCTGCCTTGGCACCTCCTCCTTCCATTTGGATGTGGTTTCTAAAAAGAGGATAAAGTGTTAAGTTAGAATTTGCTGACGGTGATGAAGCCATCCAGTTCAGCTGTCTTCCAAAGCCTTGCTTGAGTTGTTTTAGACTAAAAAGGTCAAAGCAAAAAGACATGGCTTGCAATGTGGAAGTGGTAAAATAAATACTCTGTCTTCTTTACTTCGAGACACAAATTCCTTGGAAATTGAATGTTTGGGTAGATAATGTTTTGCACAGCAAATGGGATCTCTCATGGGTCTCTACGCTTTCAGGGCCTCCTTTTTCCTAAGGTGTTTCTTCAGCATCTTCAAATACCCATAGAAGGGTTTTTCTCTGATGCTGCCTTTCTTACACCCGTACCTGACTGCTGGGACAATCTTGTGTTCACTCTTCTTTCAGGAACGATTGGAACGATGTAAAGAGTAGAGTTTCTATTGGCACTGTAACACTTGTGCCAAGCCAAGTCATCCCCTTTAAGCACTTATCTCCAAGAGCTCTGAGCACCACAGGGACTCCGTCTCTATAAACAATTAGAGAATGTTACAAGAATATTAGAAAGACTCGCACGTTCAAGATGGTGCTTGACTCTACACTTGGCACAGGGCAGCATCTCTCTAAACCTCATATTTCTAAATGGACAAAATTATGTATTTTTTGACACAGGATTTCATAGCCCAGGTTGGCCTTGAACTCACAATCCTGTCTCTCCCTCCTGAATGCTTCAGTTGTGAGTGTGTGCTGTGATGCTTGGCAAACAAGAACACATTTACTTAGGATTGTTAGAAAATCGAGTAATAGGCAAGAACTGCCAAGTGTGTCCTAGGCCATGCATTCCCGCACACAGGATGGAGACTTATGAGGGGGGCTGTGAAGGATGCTGGATGGGAAAGCTGATAGGAAGCCTTGCTGGGGGTTAGCCAACAAGAGGACCTAGAAGGAGGTAGAAGTGGCTTTGTGAACTAAGATGGAAAGCTTGAAATGCTTCAGGAGTGGCTTTGAACCCAGTTGGGGCACTGAAAAGAGCAATGAAGCACTGAGATACAAAAGGAATTCTGGTGACTGGTCAAGACATCTGACGAGATCACAAAGATGGCTGAAGGTTTGTGTGAACACAGTGGTGCTTTGGAAAGATTTTTCCAGTCCTCCTTTTTTTTTTTTTTTTTTTTGCACATTTATCTATGTGTGTGATGTACCATCGTGTGTGCATGCATGTGTGTGCTTGCATGTGTGTCCAAGTCTGCAGTTGACTTCAAGCTTTGTCTCTCACTGAGCCCTGAGCTCATCATGAATACTCTAGCTACCCAGCTTATCCCAGGGACCCTCATTCCCACCAGCCGCCAGCTGGGGTTACAGGCACACCTTCCCAGGTTTTCATGTGGGTTCTGGGGACACTGGATCTCACTCTTGTTAAACAAGCAAGTTACTCAGGGTGCCATCTTTTTATGCCAAGGAAGGTGCTCTTTCCTCCTGTGCTTAGATGGAAAAGAGAGCTTCGAAGTGGTCTTGAAGAAAATATGCAATAATTTCCAAGGTCAATTGAAATAAAATAGAGCATCCTGCTCCAACTTAGCCATTCAAACAAACACAACTGTTTTGGTTGTCCCAGGATATCAGGTGGTTTGACTTTTTAATTTCAAAGAATAGAAAAATTAGTTATACATATTAGAATTAATTTTCAAGCAGTGCCTAAATACAGAAAAATGGCTATTACATGATCGTGCTCTTTAGAGGAGATAGCCTATGTCTACAGAGATCTTGTGCCAGGGCACTGTAGTTGGTAAAGTTTGTGAACATATTTTTATTTAGAGCATAGTACTTTCTTTTTGTCAGCTTGACACAGCTAGGGTCATCTGTGAAGAAGGAGCATCCGTTGAGGCTACTTGTAATTGAGATTCCCTGTAATCAACCCCGTAGGGCAGTTTCTTGGTTAATGATTGATGTGGGAGGGCCCAGCCCACTTGGGGTGTTCCCATCCTGGGTCCTGAGTTGTGTGAGGAAGCACTCTCAACAAGCATGGAGAGCAAGGCAGTAAGCAGTGTCTCCTACTGTCTCTGCTTCAGTTTGTGTGGAGGGAAGAGGACAACCCCAGAAATCATTCCCTTGGGAGCCTTCCATCTTTTACGGAGACAGGACTTCTCATGGGCAGGGAACTTGGAATTCCCAGCAAGTGACCTATTTCCACCTTGCTTTCGTTCTCACCATGGCTGGGAGGACAACTGTATGCTATCGTGACAGCTTTCTGTGTGGGCTCTGGGCTAGAACTTTGGTGCTCACATTCACAAGGCAAGTGCTCTCATGATGAGCCATCTCTCTGACACTGAAGCTGAATTCTTTAGTGAGCAATTTGCTCTTATTAACCTGAAAGGGCTGGGAAAGAAAGAAATTATGAATTTATCACCAAAATTTATGTTGTACTCAGCAGGTAATTTGTGACTAGAATTTGTTGTTGGCTTAAAAAATATAAGTCTAGTCGGGCAGTGGTGGCACATGCCTTTAATCTCAGCACTCGGGAGGCAGAGGCAGGCAGATTTCTGAGTTTGAGGCCAGCCTGGTCTACAGAGTGAGTTCCAGGACAGCCAGGGCTACACAGAGAAACCCTGTCTCAAAAAACCAAAATAAATAAGTAAATAAGTAAATAAATAAATAAATAAATAAATAAATAAATAAATAAGTCTAATTATTTTACTTTTCCTAGAAAAGAGATGAATTTATTTTTTTACCGCTTTGTTCTAGACAGGTTTATTTTATGGGGTAAATACTCAAGATTTTACTGTGTTCCAAGAGAGAGGCATTTATGTCAAAAACACTCATTTTAAAACGCTCATGGTGGGTTATGGGGGAGTTGGTGAGCAGACATGTTAAATCAGTTACTGGGTTTATAGTAATTTATTTCTGGGTCAGTCGAACTGTGAACTTGTTTCTAATAGCTAACCTCCAGTTATTTTTCTAAAGACTCTCTCTTCATGCTTTTGAAACCTTAGCTGTTGATACCACGTGGATGCATACTTATTCCTTCTCCGGCCCTGAGGTCTAAGCTGTTGAACAAGCAGACTAACCTTTGACATGAGAGAAAGCTTAGAGGGAGAGGGGATTTTCATTTTCAAGGCCTTGTCTTGTAATATGGATTTATGAAGAACATGAGCCCCATTTTTCACACCTCTGTGCACTTCGGGACGTAAACATTTAGGGAGATCCGCAGGCACAAAGGCTGCTCTGTGCTGGGGAAAAATAACGACAAAAACGTCTAAGAAACGGGAATTGAAAATAAAGTCCTTTGTGTGTTCTCGTAACTCAGCGAGTTTTGTGGGCGTTTGGGTCTTCTCACATGTAGTAGGTATTTCTGGAACAATAACATGGCTGAACTTGTCCTTACAGCCATTCAGGGAGCTGGGGAGGAAAGGGGGCTCGTTTATGTGCAGTCTGCTGTGCAGGTTACAGCTCTGCAGAGAGAGTTCGTCTTTCCTGGCTAGGGTACTGGGACAGACAGTGTTTGGTAAACGGATCCGGGCTTCATAACTTACTGAAAGTTCATTAAGATGGAGAGAAAAATGTCAAACGTTATTGATGTATAAATGTTCCGGTGCTTTAGGTCACTTAGACCATGACGGGATGACAGATTCAGGAAGGAATCTCACCAAAATTTGACTGCAGTTTCAGTGATTTGACCATTTCAGTCCCAATGGCAGTCTCAGCTCAGGGCCTGGGGCGCTTCAGAGGAAAGGGACACAGACGCCACCCCTGTTGGCATGTGCCTCACCCCTGCTTGGCTGCCCAGGGGTGCTACGGTCTTTATCAGTGCAGCTAGCAAAGCAGCTAGAGGCTGCACAGGTTCCAGGCAGGAAGAGCTTACGCCAGCTCTCTTGTGGAGAATGTGCATATGTTGTGCGTGAAGGAGCCCACACAGCTGAAGGAGGAGTGTGTGGGAACTAAAAGCGGGCAACTGTGAAGAGATCCTTACCTCTGCAATGAAGGAACGACACTGGCAATAGCCTGGATGGGTAGGTGTCTCCTGAGCAGATACCAGCATGGAAACCTTTGGCCAGGTAGGCAGGGCTGCATCTCAGCAAAACCAGATGAGGATGGAGGAGTGGAGCCTTTTCCAAGTACCATGACAGTAGCTCAAGTGGAGTCTGAGAGATTGAGTTATTTCACGTGAGAGAGCCCCAAGTTGACTGAGTTTAAATCAAGCTAATACATTTAAAGTATCACCATCCAAGTGATGAAGGATGTGGGTTAAACTTAAGGAAAACAACTAGTACACTACCTAGACGTTCTGATAAGTACATGGAACCAAGGGTCAAACTGGATAACCACTGATGCTTCTCACTCAGATTCTCAACGCAAACCACTCTGTCTTAGACACTTTTGTCAGCTTGGAGCTGGGTGGGTCCCAGAAAGAGTTTATGCCTGGCTGGCATTTAGGGCAATGATTGTCACTGTCGGGCAGACAGTGGCATGCTGGACAGTAAGAAGTTTAGTACTTTTCCCCCACCGATATGAAGAACCTTTGTAAGGAGTGCTATAGGGGCTTAGTGAGTGGCTATAAGTGGCTCAGCGCTTAGGAGGCACTGCTCTTGCTGAGGATCTGAGCTCAGTACCTAACATCAATGTAGGGTTTCTCAGAACTGTCTGTACCTCCAGCTCCAGTGAAATCTGCCACCCTGGTCTCTGCTGGAGCCGTACTCACATGCACCCCTCATTTGCATAATTAAAAATAACCAAAGTAAATACTTTTAATGAAGAATTTCAGTCACTTCTTTTCAGCTGCCAGATTGAATAGAGGCAACATTCTTAAGCAAGCATTTCTCAAAGAAGATGCAGCTAGCCAGTGTGTGCCTGAGAGGGTGCCCAGAATCTTTTGTCAGAGGAAACTCCAACGTGACACTGCCTCACCCCAGTGAGACGGACTTTTTTATCCAAAAGACAGCAAGCATGGCTGAGTTTGTGAAGCAAAGTGAAGCTTTGTGCTGGCGAGAATGTAAATTATGGGAATAGTTTGCAGGTTGCTAAAAAATCCCTAAAAATAGAAAGATTATGAGGTTCAGCAATCCCACCACCAGGCGCATGCATATTCAAAGGAAATGTAATTAGTATATCAAAGACAGATCTGCATCCATATCCTCTCGGTAGAACTGTTTATAGCAGCCAAGAAATGGAGACAACCTGTGTGCACATTAGCTGATGCTTGGATAAAGAAATGTCATGTATACACCACAGAATACTGTCCAGCCATGAAGGAATGAACTGCTGCCATTTATGACAAGGTAGATGCAGTTGCGTAATTCTAGCTTGGCCAGGGAAGGCAGGTGCCAGATGACTTTATCTGTATGTAGAATGAAAACGTTGGTCTCATACATGGTGATATGGAAGGAAGTTGCCCAAGGCTGGGGGGAGGAGGAGAGAGCCATGGTCAATGTTGGCCTTGGGTTACAGGAGGAGAAAGAGCAGGGGAGCTTTATAGGCATCAAAAAATCACATGTTGCTATGCTCTTAGGCACCAGTTAAAATGAATTTAATAAAAAAATCACATTAAATTTAAAATAAGTCAACTTCAGTCAAAGGGTGGTTTTGTTTTCAATAAATTTTTATTCACTTTACATCTGGATTGCAGTCCTCTCCCTTCCTCCCCCCCCCGCCTCCCCCTTTGCCTCATCCTTCCTCTCCTCCTAGTCCTACCCTTACAGATCCTTCCTCCATTACCCCTTTCTTCTCAAAGACAGCGAAGCCCCCTTTGGGTACCATCCCTCCCTGGGACATCTAGTCCCAGGAGGACTAGGCACATCCTCTCCTGCTGAGGCCCGATCAGGCAGTTCTTAGTAGGGGAACGGGATCCAACAGAAGGCAACAGAGTCAGAGACAGACAGCCCTGCTCCCATTGTTAGGGGACCCACATGAAGAACAAGTTGCATGTCTGCTACAAATGTGTAGGGGACCTAGGTCCAGCCCATGCATGACTTTTGGTTGGTAGTTCAGTCTCTCTGAGCTCCCCTGGGCCTAGGTTAGTTGACTCTGTAGGTCTTCTTGTGGTGTCCTTGACCCCCAAAAGATGGTTTTTAAAAATCACTTCTTCATCTCAGTCATATTCTTGGGGGTGATGGACTATATTGGTGGAGCCTCAGAGCGGCTCCTGATATTAGAAATCCTGCAGCCTTGCAGCCAAACAAGATTCTCATATCTGCTTGGACACGCCTTGGGCTCCCATTTAGCTACTGTGGATTTCAGTCCATTTATCTATCTATCTATCTATCTATCTATCTATCTATCTATCTATCTATCTATCTATCTATCTATCTATCTATCTATTGTTTTCTTCCTCTTACACCGACAAGAGCATTTTGTCTCTTTCACTCTCTGTATGATTCAATAGGAGGTGAGTCGCGATTGGCTCTGTATGGATACAGGTTGGCCAATCAGGACTCTTGACAAGTTTATCCAGGGTAGGCACAGAGTTTATGTCAGAAGCAGGCTTTCAATGAAGGAACTGAAAGACAGTAACTTTTATTCCTAAACTAGTTTCATTAGAAGCATGGACCTAGCAGCTCCCAGCACATGGAAGATAAACCACCATAGAGGAGACCATGCAGAGCAGAGCACAGCATAAAAAATGTCAGTGTGGGTATTGGGGGAGGGGGAGGGGATAGAGGGTTTCCAAAGAGGAGACTTAGAAAGGGGGAAACATTGGAAATGTAAATAAAGTATCAAAAAAAAAAAAAAAAGTCGATGCGAATTCTTCTGGCAGGGTTCGAGCTCCCGAATCCATTCAGTTCCGTGGTCCAGAGAGCTTGTATTCATCTAGCAGGACTTTAGGGGCCACTGAATAACTTCTCAGTGCCCACCCTGCAACTTTGGAAGTAACAGAGTGATAGAATAGGAGTTGACAGCTGGAGATCAGAGTCAGCTGTGGAGGTAATGAAACCTGGATCAGTGCATGTGGTTTGGATGTGCGGGCCGAGTTCCTGAGACTCGCCCCTGAACTGGATTTACAAAGCCAAATCCTGCATCGTAGGTGGGACTCACAGCAGAGAGTAGAGTCTCACAGCATCTTTGGTGAAGTAGGAGGCCAGCCCTGGTCAGGGAGTGAAGAGGCCAAGCTAAGTACCACCCTGCTATAGGTAGATTTGTCACCCCCAATGCTGGTGGCAGCGTGAGCAGTTCCTCCTGCCTAACTAGACTGTAGCCTGCTAACACTCTAGTTTTATACACAGTTAACCCCCACACACAATTAACACAATAGACAGCATTTGAGAAAGACATAAATAACTATGGGAATATTTTATATACATTGCTGTACTATGCTTTCTAATCATTATTTTAATTAACCAGTTGCAATTTTATTGCATTTTAAATTTGTGTGCAAAAGGAGGGGTGCATGCCACAGTGTGCTTGTGAAGGTCATAGGTCAACTTCTGGAAGTCGGTTCTCTCCTTCCAGCATTGTGGGTCCTGAGATTTGAACTCAGATGGAGAGGCTTGGTGGCAAGCACCTTTTTCTGTTGAACCATCTTGCAGTCTCCTAATGCTTATTTTAGACTACACTTCTACATATTAAGAAAGTTTGCTATAAAAAGTGTACCATCCTGTGCCAGCAGCAGTTCCTGTACCCCCGCTTGCCCTGTCTCTCACTTGCATCAGGGAACTTTGTTAAGTGACTGACATATGCCACCCACTTAGATTAGTCTAAGTACAAAATGCTGGCTGCACAACGAAACTGCTTAATTATACGTTATCAAAATATTCCTCATTATTATGTGCCGACTAACTGCACCAATATCTAACATCCTCTTCCTGTTATAGGCTGAACAAATGCCACCTGAGCTCAGAGCACCAGAAGCTTCCCTTAGTCTCTTCAGGGATATGAGCTCATAAACTTCCTTTAAAGATTTATCACTCCATAAAAATATGAACTAGATATTGCCTTTATTCATGTTGTGAGCAGGCATTCTGCCTTTTTAGGCCGGAGTGACAATTGTGTATAAAGCTGTGCCCTCAAGAGTTTCTTAGCCTAGCTGTGAATGTGGACAGTGTGCTGAGTAAATGCTCTGCTCTGTTTGGAATATGGCCAGATAGAGAGAAAACTGCTGGAGAGCAAACCCGCCTTGGTGAGGGAAGGCTGCTAGGTATCTGTGAGGACTACAGAGGCAAGGCAGGTGATGTTCTCCTTCACTGCAGGAATCGGAATTTCTAGTTTCTTTTACTTATGAGCAGGGCTCATCTCTGTTTCCCTCTACTTAGCACTGAGTTGGGCATATGATGGACCCCGGGAAGTGAGTCACAGTGTGACAGAGAAGCAACTGGATAATTTCTGCGACTCATATGGGGGAAGCGAAACCATTTTTGGAAGTTACATATTTCAAAATTCATGATCTTCCAGAAAATGGAATTCTTGAATACTGCAGAAGATATTTCAGCCAAGAAAACCTTTTTGTGGACTATTATTGTTCAGTGACACTTAGATTGTCATTAGAACATAGCTCTAACCGTCACTGACATCATCGCTGTAGTGCCAACAGCCTGATTTACAAGACACGGTTAGCATATTTTCTCATTTCATTTGAAAAGCAGAGTGTCATGCTCTAGAACAGTTTTCGGATGTATAGGAAAACTAAACGGCTCTGAGAACTCTCAATGTCTCCAGCCTCTAATGACTCTGAGCACAGCACGTTTGCTGCTATGAGTGAACTGGTATTATATGGTGTTCTCAGTATGGACACACAATCAAATGGACTGTCTTACGTTTTAACCTAACTTCCTCTTTCTGTTCTGGGATTCCATCTTGAGCACCACAGTACATTTAACTGTCACGTTGTCTTCTGTTCCTCTTTGTTGTGAGTTTTCAGACACTCTTGTCTCGCATAGCCTTGGCATCTTAGGGGTTTCAGGATAAGCGTTGTGAAGGATATCCCTCAATCCACCCTTTCCTATTTCTCAGGTTAGATTGGGGATGTAAGTTTTCTTCTGGAGTGTTAGAATAAACAGCATACTCTTGGACAAATCACACCAAGCCAGCATAGATCTCACATGGGAGGCTTTATTAACAGAGGCACCTGGGAAGGGGGATAAGGGGAAGAGGTGAAGAAGAGAGAGAACTATGTGTCAGGGGTTTGAGTCTTTTATCTGGCCGTGACGCAGGTGACGCATGCGCAGAGTGGTGTGCGACGGGTGCCATGGCAATGGATTCAGGAGCGGTGCAGTAGTCTAGAGATGACATCTTCACTGCGTTAGGATGCTGGCTGTAAAGAGCTTCTGGCTGACAATGGATGCACCTGATGTTAACATGGAGAAAGTCCACAGAAACTGTAACTTTTTCAAGAGTACATACGGTAGGCATGTCTTATCACTCTTAATGTTGACCATGAACACTTGGCCGAAGGAGTATTCTAGGCTTTTCCACTGTGGAGTTACTTTCCCTCACCGTCCATCTGGCTCCATCAGATCAGCACCCATAGCAATCTTGGTGTTATGAACAAGAAACAAGCAGTTTTTTGAGACAGGATCTCATGTAGCCCAGGTTGTCCCAGACTTGCTATGTAGCCAAGGATGACCTTGACCCTAATCCTCTAGTCTTCACCTCCTGAGTACCAGGATTACAGGTGTGTTCCACCAAGCCTAGTTTCTATGGTGCTGGAGATTGAACCCAATCACAAATTCTGGGGAAACACTCTCCCGACTGAGTTATATCTCCCTAGAAACAACAACAAAAATGTAATGAATCATGGGCTCCTTGTGAAGATTTAGTACATAACGTTTCCAAATGTGCCTTAAAATATTAATTAATTAAATAAATATATTAAAGTTATTAACTATAAGCCTTTAAACTAATCCTTTCACTGACAAATCAAATTAACAAATGTTTAAGAAACCTGAGGTCTTGGTCCAAGATTCTGCAAGAGAGATTCTGGACAGGAGAGTCTGTGATACATATTAAAGTTTACATCTGTTTAGGGCAGCCACTTACTCTTTTTAAAGAGCAAAGCTCAAGTTATATGACCTTCTGGATGCTTGCTAAGTGATTTGTGACGTAGACATTTTGAGCACACGCGGAAGAGAGAGCCATATCGAGCGTTATTTTTTTTTAAAGGTAGTTTCAGACAAGAACAGGGACAAAATGTCTCCTTTCTCCCTTTCATTTTGGATTCCATTGAACTGAGACTGGAAATTTGAGATGAAAATATGAAAGGGCAAGAGAGAGAGAGGTGGGAGCAGCAAGCCTTAGCCCGGAGGGCTGGGTCTGAGTGATTTATGATGGGCCAGGGGGAGCTGCGGGCCTCTTCCACACTTCTCAGGAAGGCCTCTATGAGTTGCAGTTAACAATTCCTTGGCTATTGCAGCCTTGTTCAAGTAAGTCCTTCTGTATTCCAGCTTCCTTTCAAGCTTGCATGCGGTACCCACCTCAGCTTAAATGGCTAATCAGTTTTCTTCTGCCTCCAAGAAGGAAGTCTCCGAGGAGCTTTGCAATTTTACTAGTTCAAGAACGTCAACACTCAGCCTGGACCAGACACGTCACAGAGGCAGCAGTTGCTCCTTGTGAAAATACGTCTCTCCTCGGGCTTTAAATCACTCCGTTTCCCTCTCTGCCTCTGGTTTTCTCCTTGAAAACGGACTGTAGTTTGATTATTTCTCTACCACTCATCCAAGAATTCCTGACTCTGTGGGAATTGAACGCAAAACCAAAATAGATGTTTGATTTTCTTTCCATGGATGGCAGAGGAGGGCCAGTCCCGAACACTCTTCCACGGTCATTAGGAAGAAATATCTCATGAGATCTTGAAACATCAAATTTGACTTCCTTGGTGGATTTTGTATTCAGTCGGAGTGACTGTTTTGTAGAACCAGGGCTTTTAGGTGCAGGGCAGTGTCTTAGTTAGGATTACTTTTGCTGTTATGAAATACTATGACCAAAAGCAACTTGGAGGGTGTGAAGATTTATATGGCTTATATAGCCTGAATCACAGTCCATTGCCAGAAGCTAAGACTGGAACTCAACCAAGCATAGATAGGAACCTGGAAGCAGGAGTTGATGCAGAGGCCATGAAAGAGAGCTAACTGGCTCACTCCTCATGGCTTGCTCAGTCTACCTTCATATAGAACCCAGGACCATAAGCCCTGAGATGGCACTACCCACAATAATGTGGGCCCTGGTACACCAATAACTATTTAAGAAAATGTGCTACATGCTTGCCTGTAGGCTACTCTTATGGAGGTATTTTCTCAATTGAAGTTCCTTGTTTTCAAATGATTTCAGCTTGTGTCAAATTGACATAAAGTTAGCCTGCACAAGCAGGCAGGGACCCAGCCTTGAAGATCACGAACTTTGGAGCCAGGCCTTGTAGGTTCCAATGCTGACTTTGCCGCTTACACTTTAAATACCTGGTACAGGTTCCTTAACCTTTCTCTGCCTCAGTTTCCTTACCTGTTCATAAGGATACAATAATCCTTACTCCTAAGGACATTTTGAGGATTTAGTGATAACAAATGTAAAACCCTTAGACTGGTTTATTACATAGAAAAGTTTCTGTTACTGCTTACTGTTTGCAACTAAACTGTGAATCCTGATATTCCTGAGAAAAACAGGACCAAGTCCACAATTTCCAGTTTAAAACAAGCTGTGTTTGGGAGTACTTGAGACTAGCTGGCTGTCTCCCCCTAAGTCAGGGTTTGAGAGAGCAGCACCCACTGGCCTCTTGAAGTCCCTCTTATAGGAGAGATAAGGTATTCCTAGGTGGTGAACAGGTTGGTGGTTACTTTCTGTTAAAAGGATGCCAGGAAGGAACAAAGGCGAGAATGTAATTCAAGCAGTGGAGGTTCCAAGCAGCAACAAAGGCAAGGATAGACATCAGTGAACTTGGGACCAGTTTACATCAGACCAGGAACTGCTCCTGATTGCAAATGGAAGCCTTAATTAGCAGGGACATAACACAGGACAAATGGTCTTAGAAGCCTTAATTAGCAGGGACATAAAACAAGGCAAACTTATCTCTTAGCTAGGATTTAGGACCAAACAGAGGCAGGGCTTCTTTTGAACAGTTTTAGCTGTAAACAGAACGCTTATTCAGTAAGGTATATTATCTGTCTCGGTCTTACATCAACCTGGGCGGTATTTGTTCCGGTTTTGTCTCCCAGAAACACTCTCTGGTATGCCTTCTGGATGTTTGCATTTGCCCTCCTTCCTCCCTGACTGTCGCTGGCAGATGACTACCAGTTGTGAGCAGCATTTCCTGGACCCTCTTTCCAGCTGATTTTATTGCTGGGTTCAGCCAGGGGAGGATCCGGGAGTGTGTGGACCAGTGGAGAGGAAGGGAGTCACGGACCCCCTCTCCAGGCTTCCATGCACCCTTTGCTCCTGCAGTGAAATTGCTTCTGTGAGCTTCAGCTCTTGTCCTGCAGCTGCTTCTGCAGTTCTTGCTCTCACTGGGTCTACAAACACCAGCTCTGCCTTTCCCCATTTCAGCTCTGGAGTGGCAGCACTTTCCTGGGAGAGCCTCTGGATGCCCCAGAGTCCTTTGTTAGCTCAGTCTCCTCCGTTCCTCCGTCACATACTTAGTAAGTGGCAAAGTCAGCATTGGAACCGACAAGGCCTGGGTCCAAAGTTTATGGTCTTTAAGATTGTGTCCCCTGCCTGTCTGTGCTGGCTAGTTTTATGTCACTTGACACAAGGGAAAGCCATCTGAGAGGATGTGAACGCCAATTAAGAAAACACATCCATAAGACTGGCTTTTAGGCAAGTCTGTAGGGCATTTTCTTAATTAGTCATTTGTCCCAGAATCTCCCCATTTACAGCATGGGGGTGGGGTGGGGAATCTTTTTTTTCAGCTGGGCTTTGACCCATAAGTATTCTATAATTTCATATTTTAATTAGACAGGTTTTGGAAGATCCCATCTCTGAATCTGTTCTTACTAACAAACGGAGAAGGCTTTATTTAAAAGACGTGATTATTGGTTAGAATGTCTTTCTTCTTAATTCTTCCGCTGTATCTTTTTAAAATAAAAGCTTTATTTATAAAACGTATTTCATTTCATATGTATGTGTGCCCGAGTGTATGCATGTGCACTATGTATATGCAGGAGCCCACAGAAGCTAGAAGAGAGCACTGGCCATCTTAAAACTGGAGTGATAGATGTTTGTGAGCCTCCATGTGGAGGTTAGGGACAGAATCCAGATTCTCTGCAAGAGCAGCCAGTACTTCCAACCCCCAGCCATCTCTTCAACCCCTCCATTGGAAAGAAATGAAGATGTGTGGGTACATGAATGTATTCCTCAAATTGATCAATACAGTGCCAAATTCATAGTATGTGTTAAAAGTTGCCTGTCATAGTGATGGAGAGAGCTTCCCAGAACAGCAAGCATGAGGGTTTACTCCACCACATATTAAAGGCTTCACAACTATGATGGCTTTTGTTCCAACTTCTCAACAATTACTTGTTAGATTTTTAAAGGATTTATTGCTTGTGAAAGGTTTCAAACACTAGGGCTGAGGAAGAAAGTCCCAGAGTCTCAAAGCACGATGTGGTGGTCATCCAAGCTCCTCCTGCCTCAAGCTAGAGAGTCCAGTGAAGCTCACTTAAAGATTAGCTCATTTTCTAAATGGAAGTTTTGATGTTCTTGGAGACAGGGAGGTTTACATCCTCAAGGAATTCTGTGAGAGAACCAGAGTAACTTTCTGGGTTATTCGTATTAATTTACTGAATAGATTTGAGTTTGTATTGAGGTGATGTTAATTAATTTCATGTAGATGGACTTTGCTCTGTGGAAGAAGATGCATTTGATGGAGAAGCCAGGTAACGGTTGAAGTGACTGGTGACCTGGGTAACTGTCAATAAGATCCTAGATCTAATGTGTTGGTACTTAGTAAACATGGTACTGAAACATAGCTGGGGATAAACCTGGGAGGCCCATATCCAGGACACTGTGTTAGCCCACCATCGTGAACAGGAGCACATGAAGGGGTGAGTCCTGCAGAACTGAAGCTGCAGGATCTCCATGACACAGGACAGCAACAGAATACTATTGTTCCAATAGGAGTCCTGGTCAGGATCCAGTATTGAAAGTGTAGCAGAAGCCTGAGGCCTAGAACCAGACCAGTGACTTGTGGCAATAAACATTTGCAAGTGAAGCTGTCTGGACAAAAGGGTGTATTGTATGTGACACATCATAACAGCGATCATGGTGGGATTTGTGTGTGTGTGTGTGTGTGTGTGTGTGTGTGCGCACGTGCGCGTTATTTTTGTTTGTTTTAGTTTTTATTTTTGTGATTTTTGATGGCGGATATGGAGGGACAGGGAGATGAGTGGGCTAACATTTGGCCAAAAAGATTGTCATTTGGACAAAAAGATTCATGGGGAAACATGAAATCTCCATTGCAAGCCAACTTGAGCCCTGAGATCCCCACTTGTCTTCTCTTTGAAGAGTCAAGGACAAGGACATGTACCGTGTGGCTTACTGCATGGGGGTGCTTATGGAAGCACCACGGACATAGGAAGTGTTCAAGGAACCACAGCAAGGAGTATTGAACAAGATCACCTGCATGTGCACCTACTTCAACAGAGATGAATGCTATATTTACTTGGCTAATAATCTCTCAGTGGGAGGTGGGGAGATGGCTCAGAGGTTAAGAGCATTGACTGCTTTTGCAGAGGACCAGAATTTGGTTCCCAGCACACACATGAGAGCTCATAACTGTCTGTAGCTTCACTTTCCAGGGCTCTGACACCTTCTTCTGATCTCCATGGGTACCAGGCATGTACATTATGTTAGGCAAAACCACTCATCAACACAAAATAAAAACATTTACTATACAGCATCTCTGTGCTATAATCTACTCATTTGCAAACAGGCCAAGAGGGAGACAGACACACAGAAGAGACCATTGATGTCTGACCAGTTAGTCTTAGGGCAGAATAAATACCATCTTTTCAATATTTGAGGAGGATTTTAGCCTGTTGGAGCTTTAACATTTTATCCTGTATCTGATGCTTACTTCACATCATCTTGAGAGCATCTTAACATTGAAGTCTGAGAACACTGGACAATATTCTACCATTTTCAGGGCCAGTTTTGAGTAATCCAGGGAATTAGGTGTTGTATGCTAATATACACATGAGGTTGTAAGCCTTCCTTGTTCTTTGTGTAGATTGCCACCTCCGAAGGCATCTAGTGCTTCTAGTCATGACGTTCAACATTTATACAAATCCCTGAGCCAGGGGCTTGGGAGATGGCTAATTGGTAAAGTGCTTCCAAGTTTGATGCTGGAAGTTCAGATCCCCTGCATCCACATACAATGCTGGGTGGCTGTGGCCTGTAATTGTGACATTTAGAAGGTGAGGTAAGTGGGGGTAAGCTGGCTGTCTAGATTATCTGAACCTGCAGGCTCATGAGTTCATCATGAGATCCTACCTCATCAAATAAAGTGGAGGAAGACACTAAACCTCAGACTCTGACTTCTACAAGTACAAGCACACATGTGCTCTCACACGTGCAAACACACGCATGCAAACCACCTCCCCCTCCCCCTCTCAAAGGAAACTTCCTCGGCTCAAACTAATTTTACAAAAGTCTCCAACATAAAGATTGAAAACACTAAGAGAAAAGGTAAACAAGAGAACCAACCACAGGGAGATGGGAGATGTGTGGCCAGCAAGATGTAAGCTACAGAGCTGGAACTCCTGGTCTGTCATAGTGGTCAGGATTCTACAGAAAGGCAGAGCTAGTGTGACAGCTTACTGCTTGTTTACTCTAAGGTGTTGGCACATGTGATTGATCTGGAGACACAGGAGGGCAGGTCTGAGGGTCTGAGAGCCAGTAAGTAACATGGAGGTCCAGAAATGACGGATGTCCCAGCTCAAATAGGCAAAAGGTGAGTTCATCCTCCCATTGCTTTTTCCTCTAGTCAGGTCAAAGGTTTGAAAGATTTGGGCCCATGTTGGCTCTGTCTGGTCTTCTTTACTCTGGCTAATACTTTGAATATAGTCTTTACCACAAACACCCCCATAGACACAACCAGGTATCTGAGCATGTCATGGGCCAAGCATGTGGACACATAAAATTAACTACATCCCTTAAGTGAGGTCCCTTGAACCTCTGAATCCTGGCTTGCCTTTGTTGTTGCCAGCTTGAAAACTTGCTTCCCATGATTTACTCTGCTTGGCTAATGTATAAATAAAGATGAATGTTTCTCTGCCATCTCAAACACAGGTGATGGGTATAGAAAACCTTCCTTAACTGTTGCCCACTGTTTACAGAGACGATGCCTGCTAATGACTTGGGCATGTTCACCTGTTCTGAACAAACCTATATCTTTACATATAACTGTCTTCTCAGGTTACAATTAGTATATATATATATATATATATGAGTCTGAGAGCACTGTAGGAAACACTGCCCTTTCCTTCCTGCCCTCTTTAGCATGTTTAAAATAGCAATCTATTGGAAATTATGCTACTATTTTTGACAGCAAACTTCCCCCCAAACAAATATCTGATATGGACTTTCTAAGCAGAGTGAACTTTGGTGTCTACTTTCTTTGGAGAAGTCCACACATCCCAACCACAAGTAAGGACTTTCTTATTATGGTTAGACTGTGTGATATTTAATAAGGATCCAGAATCACCCAGAAAACAGGCCTCAGGGCACATCCTGGAAGGAGTTTTTAGATTTTGTTAGCAGAGGAGTGAAGAATGGCCATACACATAGTGGTACCATTGTATGGCTGGGCTCCCAGGTTTACTAAAGAAACCAACACACGCACCAGAATCCATCTCTTTGCTTTCCAACTGCAGATGTGATGTGATCAGACACACCGTGCTCCGGCTGCCATGCCTTCCCACAGTCAGGAACTGTATCCTCAAACTGTGAGCCAAAAGGACCCCTTTCTTAGCAGGCTCTGTCAGGTATTTTGTTTCAGCAATGAGAGCTCTAGGTGAGAACCACTAGATGGCAGCATTGCCTTATGTCCCTGGATCTTGAGTTGCGAGAAACCAGCTGAAGTTTAAGTGAATACTGAAGACAGACATTTGGACAGGAATATCACACCTGAAGGCCAAACAGAATGATTTTTGATTTTTCCTACCTGACAACCAATGGAGGGGTTCTTTAGAGTGAGGCACATGGAGCATACGAGTGCTTTAACATGTCTGTGTGAACCAACTGATCTCCTCAGGGACTAGAGGCCCCTGGGAAAGAAACTAGAGCAGGTAAAAACAAAACAAAACAAAACAAAATAAAACACTATCTCTGTACAAATTTGATAATTACATTGTACATAACAAGATGTGTTTTGAATGTTTCAGAAATAAATGTTTTAGCACAACCTCTGTTGTCAAATAATAATGATAACAGCCAGAAGAGAGCTACGGCCTGTAGTTTTCTTCTAATCTTTTCCAATCACACATGTGAGCATTTGTGTGTACATGTGCATGCTCGCGCGCTCGTGCACACACACACACACACACACACACACACGCATGCACACACAAACACACCAACACAGTCAGTAAAACAACATTGAAAAATCATAATATTTAACTTCTCTGCCAGAGAACACACAAACACTAGGAAGGAAGGAGTGAAGAGGTCGTCATTTAAAAATTATTTTAAAAGTTCTGGGTTTGAAGCAACAGTGACAGCTTGCTCTTTTATGGTGATGGTTTTGTGACTGGCAAGACTTTCTGAAGGACCATTCCACGCTTTCTGAAGGATCACTCTCTGCATATGGAAGGACATTTCCTTTCTACTTTGAGGCATGGTTGCACACAGCTGAGACTGGTTTTGAACTAGCTATATAGTACAGGATGACCCGGCACAGGAGAAATCCCTGCCTCCACCTCCCAAGTGCCAGGATCACCTAACTTTACCACCATGCTCTGCTTATGTGGTAGCAGGAATCGAACCCAGGGCCTCATACATACTAGGCAAGCACTTTACCAACTGGGCTACACCTTGAGCCACCATTTCCCTCTTTTCTTTCTCGTTGTTTGCTCCTGTAATGGTATTTAATCCTCATTTCCACTGGAAAGAAGATAGAGTAAAAGACATGAATCTTTTTAAATTGAATTTTATCACTTTTCTTCATGACATGAAGATAGAAACACTGGATATGGTGGCACGCATTTACAACCCTAGCTCTTGGGAATCCGATGCAGGAGGATGAATGTTGGTGGCCAGCCTGGGTTATCTAACAAGCCTTATTTCTAAAGTAAACAATGCAACAGTGGAACTTGTTTGTCACATGGTTCAGACATGGAATTGAAACCCCAACCAGCAGTGAAATTTGACACCCGGAACTGTCCAAGTAGGAAGTTTTAGTATTAGAATAAAAATTCCAATGAGATTTGTGAGCAGCAGAGTTTGGACTGCTCTGAGCCTTGGCTGACTTCTTTGGCCCAGGACAGTCTCAGGTCAAGTGTACCTGGAAATTCTGGCTGGTGGCAGTACTGACTCCAGAAATCCAAGCTTGCTTAAGGTAAAATGCTAGGATACAGATCTAGCAAAAAAAAAAAAAAAAAAAAACCAAAAACAAAAAAAAACAAAGTCCGGGAGGTCATTCTAGACTCAGCCAACATGCAAAAAAATAATGTCTAACACGCTGGGGCCACTGAGGCATAGATGTGACACCTGAGTCAGTGCTGGTTAATAGAATAGGGCTGAGAGTGAGCTTTACGGCTCCTGCTCTCAGTTAATAGGCTGCATATGTGTGAGGAGAGAAGGAGGGATCACTGTCATAATTTCCTTTGTGCCCTCATTTAAAATTGATTTGAAATGCTATTAGTTGTTGAGTCTGGGGAGGAGAGAGGGCGTGAAGGTTAATTAAAAGAACACACAGCGAGGTGGCTCTATCTCAGGACACTTGACCAGGATGAGACTTAAGGCCCCTTCTGGGCCACACTCCTCTTTACTGATGGAAGCTTATCAGTTTCTGAATCTTTTTTGTGTGGATGTTGGCAAAATGTCTATATCCCTAAGCCTCACGGAGGAATCTGAAGTCTACTTGAAATACATAAACTTCTGTTTTTATTATTTTCATCTTTTGGAAAAATATGAATAAGACACGAAGACAAGAATAAAGTGTCCTGGTTATATTTAATTTGATTCCTTCTTTGAGTATGAAAAACCCATTTTAAAAATTATTTTTGGTATGTATTGGTGCTTGCATAAAATCAATATATGTATATTTCACACAGAAACTCAGTATAAATCCAGTGCATATATACATAAGGAAATAAGCCATACTTCTATGTGTTACATGCTGGGTTCTTAATGGCATTTTATATTTTGAATTGCTTCTGAAACACCTGAAACTTTTGTCTCTCTTCCCTCTTCTCCTCCCAGTCCTTCCTACCTCCCCTCATAAGGATATCCACCCCCTTTCTGTTTCTCATTAGAAAACCAACAGGCTTCTAAGTATAATAATAAAATAAAGTATAATATAATGAAGTATAAGAGAAAACAAAACTAACGCATCAGAACAGGACAAAACAGACAAGCTGAAGGAAAAGAGCTCAAGAGGAGACCCAGGAAGCAGAGACTCACTCATTTCCGTACTCAGAAGTCCCATCAAAATGTTAACTTGGAAGCCATAATATATACACAAAGGGCCTGTTAGATAAAAAGAGAGAAGAAAAACATAAATAAAATAAGATAAAATTAAAGAAGGAGGAAGAGGAGGAGAAGGAAGAAGAGGAGGAGGAAGGAGGAGGAGAAAGAGGAAGAGGAGGAGGAGGAGGAGGAGGAGGAGGAGGAGGAGGAGGAGGAGGAGGAGGAAAGAAACAAAGAAAGAAAGAAAGAAAAAAGAGAAAGAAAAGAAAAGCTCCGACAGAACATTATGAGACAAGGAATTTCCAAAGATGTTCCTGAGGTTGTTTTTCTCTTGGCTGGGCATGCGGCCTACCGTTATAAGTAGTTGCATCCTCAGTAGTTCCTCCCTTGGAGGGAACTAAAGTTCCATTTGTAGGTGATATCAATTGGAGCTATCTTCTAGGTTAGGGATGGCAGCATGTGTCCACTTCTTTTCATTTCTCGGACCCCATCTGGTGCAGCCGGGTGCAGCCTCATGAAGCCCTGTGCAGCCCCGTGCAGCCCCGTGCAGCCCTGTGCATGCTCCTCATTCTTTGTGAGTTCATATGTGCGTGGTTTCTGTTGATTTAGAGGGCCTTGTTCTCCAGGTGTCCTATATCCCCTCTGGCCCTTCTTCTTCCTTTCACAGGGTTTCCTGAGCCTGGAGGGGAGGGCTTTGACGGAGATACTCCATTTAGGGCTGCGTGTCCCAAGGTCTCTCAGTCTCTGTCTTTGTTCCCATCTGCTGCAGGAGGAAGCCACTCTGATGGCTGAGCGAGGCACTGTATTAATATGGCAGAATGTCATTATGAGTCACGTTTTAAAAAGTTTTTCCACCATGCAGCTGATCACACTCATTTCCCAGTTCCCCCAATTTTTCTTCCTTTGTGACCTCAAGAATAGTATAGCTGGATCTTGAGGTAGATCAATACCCATCTTCCTGAAACACCCCCCTCCCCCACTGATATCCATAGTGGCTGAACAAGTTTGCACTTCTATCAGAAATAGATTAAGGTTCCCCTTGCTCCACTCTCTGGTCAGCATGAGCTGTCACTTGTTTATTGATCTTAGTCATTCTGACAGGTGTAAGATGGAATCACAAAGTAATTTTGATTTGTATTTCCCTGATGGCTAAGGATGTTGAACATTTTAGTGTTTCTCAGCTGTTTGAGTTCCGTCTTTTGAAAGTTCTCTGTTTAGATTGGTACCCCATTTTAAAACTATATTATCTGATTTCTTGATATTTAGTTTCTTAAGTTCTTTATATATCTTGGATATTAACCCTCTGTCAGATGTGTAGTTGGTAAAAAATTTTTCTGGCTGCTTTGTCAGAGTGATGATGTCCTTTGTCATGATGAAGCATCTCAGTTTTATGAGGTCTTATTATTAATTGTTTATCTTAGTGTCTATGCTAAATGTGCTGTGTTCCAAAAGTCTTCTCCTGTGCCAGTGAGTACTATTCTCCATTTTCTCTTCTATCATGCTCAGTGTATCTGGTTTTAAGTTGAGGTCTTTGATCCATTGGAGCTGAGTTTTGTGCAGGGTGGTACATGTGGATCTATTTGGATATTTCTACATGGAACCATTCAATTTGACCAGCACCATTTGTTGAAGATGCTGTCTTTTTTCTGGTGTGTATTTCTGGCTCCTTTATTTAAAAAAAAATCAGGTATCTAGACGTGTGTTGATTCATGTCTGGGACTTCAATATGATTCCATTGATCAAGGTGTCTGTTTAAACGTTTTAAAGTCTGGCAAAAAGTTTTGACTCTGCCACAGTTTTTGACAGGTGATTGGAGTAGGCCATGCACAACATTGCCTGCAGATTTTATATTTTCAAGAGAATAAGAGCACTGTCAAGGTTCTGCAACCACGGTGGTCTCTTTCCCTTTGAATTCTGAAGGACAAGGTAGCTGCCAACAGATATAATTTCTCCTGGAGCAGAGATGGGCTTACTCCATTGGGTCACTTTGCAGTAAGCCAGAGAGCTGAAGCACATGAGTTAAATAGTTAAGCAGTGCTTGCGAGCTGTGTTATCAGAAGAAATAACTGCTATTAGGTGAAAGCTGAACGGTGTAGAGGGGCAGAAAAAAATTCCTCATTTTCATCAGCTAATAATCAAAACAGTTTGACATTGGCCAGACAGAGCCAAAGAATATGGAAGCAATTATTGAATTAAATGAAAATATCACAAAATTATATGTTATTATTTTGTGTTTTAAAGGTAAAAAAACATTTCACGAAGATTCTATGACATATTGTTCGAATGAAAGAAAATGTTAGGAGTGGCTTTAAAGGCAAAATAAGAATCATGCTATCTTAGAGCATCAGTGAAAAATATACAGAGAATCCTTACTCCACACCCAGGACCTTGCTTTAAACTGTGGGCTGACGTATGTATCATCAGTTTAGAACAACTAGTTCTTTGATGGAGTGAAAATAGCTTCACTGACAAGAAAGAGATGCCTTACAACTCTAGTTAGGAGTTTGATCCAATATATATAGTCTTCCAAAATGAGCATGGTAGTTATAAATCTCACACTCTGTTTTTGCTTTTATGGGACCATTACACATCCTAACTGCATTAGCACTACAATAACAAAATAGTGTTTCCTGTCATTTCAAGAAATCTGAAAAGGCGATGAAAGACATTTCCTACCTATGATGTCAGAGGTTATTTGAACTGCCATTAAGCTGATAATGACACTCTTTCTGGTCACTTACAGGCGATGAGATATTCTTGATTAGACCATGTGACACAAAATGGCCTCTATCCTATGACAAGTGCCTTTTGAACACTCAGTTTTCATTACTCTAATGACATTAGCAGGGCTCCTGAATTATTTTTGGCATCTGTAATGTCTAAACAGTATTATAAAAATTTGAACTTACTTGTTTTTTGAATTATAAGAAACTCCTTGTTTTCCATGTTGAGATAAATACAGATCATCTATCATGGATCTCAGATTCTGTTGTGTTAATTGTAGCTTCATTTATTTTCCTTAAAGACTAGAGGCATGTCTAAGTCATATTCATGAAACATGATGAAACAAATAGAAATTGGTCCTTTTCTTTTGGCTTGAGATATAAATTAAGGAATATATATATAATGATCTAGGCATCTCTCACCCTAGTCTTGGTATTTCCTAGTACCTGATGTTCTGATTAGATGTAATTTGTCAATTTGATACAGCCTGGAGTGGACTGAGAAGAGAAGCACTAATCGTGGACTTGCCTTGATCAGAATGTTTCAGGGTAAAGTTTTTGGATGCATTGTCTTGATTGATGACTGATGTAGCAAGACAAAGTCCACTGTGGGCAGCACCTTTC
Organism: Uromys caudimaculatus; assembly: GCA_028551405.1. Taxonomy (NCBI): domain Eukaryota; kingdom Metazoa; phylum Chordata; class Mammalia; order Rodentia; family Muridae; genus Uromys; species Uromys caudimaculatus. The sequence goes on along the minus strand of CM052704.1, from coordinate 24,994,675 downwards.
CCTAGACAGGTGGGTCTGTGCTGTATGAAAAAACTAGCTAAGCATGAGTCACAGAATAACTCAATAAGCCGAATCCCTCCATGGTTTCTGCTTCATGTTCCTGTCCTGACTTCCTTCAATGATGTACTGTGATTTGAAAGTATAAGTTGAAATACAATATTTTGTCCCTTAAGTTGCCTTTGATCTAAGTGTTTTATCATCACAATAGAAGCAAACTAGAATACTTATATTTTTTGCTTTTCTGTGTTCTCCAGAAGTCATATAAAGAAAGAAAAATCATAACTATATAACAGAAAAAGACATTATAGCATCAGTTTAGAAGCTGAGAGAAACACTGACCATAGAATAAGAAAAAGTTCTCTGCCAACCACCAGGCATGTGACTGAGGCCATACTAGACAATTCAGCCTCAGCCAAGATGATATAGAGCAGATCTGCTCAGTTAACCACAAACTCATACAAAATTAAAATTTCTAATGGTCTAAGTCAATTAATTTTAGGTTAAAGTTGCATACAAGCAAAAATGACTGATATAAATATAAAAATTGGAGTATTTGTTTACAGACAAGATATATTATCCAGATGATGTTTTTTGCAATTGCTTTAAAATCTATTATTGAAAATGTCTTCTAAGGAAGGCATAGTTTAACGGACTCACTGCAGCCAGGTCTTAAGGATTCCATTGTTTGACTTCTTTTAGTTGAAAGTTATGTGTTTCTCATGAATTCCTGAATTCTTTTATTAGTTTTGCAAAAGCTAGTTGCAGTTTGTCAAGATATCAGCAAATGTTCTATTTTTATTTTCAACTTTGCCTTTATATATATATTCTTATTTTTTAGGGTCACTTGAGAGCATTTGGGCACCGAGCACATTAGCCACTGTTGATTCAGTACGACACATTGTAGATGTAACATTAGCAGTTACACATTTTTCTTATTCCTTTTGGAATTTTCACTAAACTCTGAAAGCTATCAGGGAGGACCTTTGACTGTATTTATTGTCAATAAGAATTCTATTTCAGACATGCCTGCAGAACACACAACTCCTCTTTCTATCAGGGACTATCAGGGTGACAAAAATTCAATTACATTTGCTGTACTTTCCTTGTTTTCTTTTCTGATTGTTGAGTGTTGGGAAATTCAAGAAGTTTCAGAGCTTAGGAAGTATGATCATTAATCTAATTCCAGAGCTGTCTTGTTTGTTGTTATTTTGTCTTGATATTTTGATCAAGGATGTGAACTGGTTTCCTCTTGTCTAGATTGGTTTGAAAGAGCAGAGTCCAGGGGTGTCTAACATGCCCCTTCTCCACCCCCAGTCCCAGATGTTCAGAGTCAGCATTCCTTTCCCCAGACGAGCTGGATCATTGTAACAGCCGGCGCTATATCACTCTTTATCAGGGAATGCATTCTTAAAACTGCCATCTACAATCTGGGGGAATCACACTTTCCATTTAGTGACAACTTTATTTTCAAATAGTGACAATTTTAGTTTGAAAATCGAAGTATCGAAGTTATCATGCTAAGCGTGATAACTGGAGGGAAAATGATATGTAACGTGTAACCGAGAATCCCTTCTCAGAAATGAGAAATAAGAAAACAAAACATGTCCTATCTCTGAAATACCTATCTCCAGATTTTATTGATAGAAATAAACTTAAGAATAAAGATCTTAGCTCTCTCTCTATTGAAGCAGTTGTTAAGCTGTGCGTCAAACTGAAGAGGGGGGAGCATGAACCCAATCTTTTATCACATCAGGCTTGGTGATTACCAGTGGATGGGTTAAGATTTGGAAATCTCCACTAAGGTCTAGTTCATGACAATGACTTATTTCCTACGATAGCATAGTCTTGTCAGTTCCATGGGTGATGATGGCCTTTTCTCCATAGTAGGTTAAGATTAATTCTGTTGCCTTTTATTCTAAAAGAAAAGACCATTTTTTTTTTTTTTTTTTTTTTTTATTTTTGGAGAAGGCCAAAATTTTTATATGATCATTCACTTCCTGAGAACGGATAGAAATGCATCTTTGACCTCCTATGAGCACATCATAGAATTCTTCTCGTGCTGACTTAAACACTCCAGAGAACTGTGCTTTAAACAAAGTAGAATTCAGAGTTAGGTAATTTGGACCCACTCTGCTGGTTTGCTGAGTAGTCTTCAACAAGTCACTTACCTAAGTCAGAAAATGCTTTGAAATCCTTTGATAAAGGTTTCTGTGTTTAACCCAAGTATCACACTAAATTCTATTTTATACAACTCTCAGGGGAAATTTCAAGAGCATTACATAGAACCAGAATTTGGCACAATAGGATCATTATGGATTTGGAAATTGAGTAAGTATGTTCAATATTTATGATTCTCAATACTTCAGCAACTGGAGTATGAATGATGAGGAAAACTTATTTTTGCAAAGACACTGTAGAGACTGGATGCCAGTGGAGAGAAATGAACAGGAACCTTTCATGGCCTGGCAGCTAAAGCTGGACTCACGGATGGTGATTTATCAGCTTGTCTTCCAGTGAGGGACTGACAGTCAAATAAATAAAATAATATCCTTTCACGGACATCATGCTTTGATTATGTCTGGTTCTGGGAGGAGTGTCAGGGGAGAACATCCTGTGGCATAATTTCTGCAATGTCATACCTGCACAGTTTGGACACCTGGAGCTTGGGCCAAGATACCAACTCTGTTTCTTGTTTTATAGCTTGACTATTTCAGTTATTCCTTCAGAAGGAAATAAAAATACTTATTTTAATTTTCTATGTATGAGTGTTTTCTGCATGTGTTGGTACCATATACATGCCTAGTGCCCTTAGAGGCTAGAAGAGGGCACTGTATCCCCTGGAACTGGACTTACAAACGGTTGTGAGCTGCCCTATGGATGCTGAGAACTATACTCAGGTTCTCTTTGAGAGCAGCAAGTGCTCTTAAGCACTGAGCCATCTCTCTAGCTACAAATAGGGTCTTTTTTGAGAAATGTAAGGTGTGGTTTTACCTACTGTAAATTAGAGGTCTCTCAGTAACAAACCTGAGGTGGGATGGCAGGCAGGATGACATTGGTTGATCATTACAATGGATGTTTGAGATATATATGACATATAAATGGTAGTCTTAGGAGCAGACAGGCCTGAAGTTACCCTGCTCCCGGAATTAACTTAGTGATTGTTCTGGTGCTTGTGTGCAATTTCATCTCAGTCACACAGAAAGTTAGTCAAAGACACTGAAACATTTCTGGATGCTCAAGTTGTGGCACAAATCTTCACTATGCCCCTGCCCCTTCCAGGACTATTTCAATTTCAGGAGAAAGACACACAGCTCTGGAGCTGCCTTTCTGAGTGACTGTTTTGAATAAACTCTCCATTTCCTGTGAAATGTAACCTTTGTGTGTGTGTGTGTGTGTGTGTGTGTGTGTACGGTGCTCCATTCGGAATGCTGTGCTTTGCCAGCCACTGCATCTCAGGCAACCTGAAAGAACATTAGACTGCAGCTTGTCTCATTAGATTAGTTAGTGTTCCCCTCACCAGCCTTTATAGCAAGTTGCTCTTCAATCGATCAGCATTTTCCCACTGAGTTCTAAGTGAACCTGCCCTTGGTCAGCATCCATTCACTTTTCTCTGCAAAGGTTCCTGCTGATCCGAGATTGCTCTTGAAGGTGTGACCAGTCTGAAGTAAGTGGTGCTTTGTCAATAGTTACTTGTTCCTTGACATTCCATAGCTGATGAGGTACCATACGATTTCATTTTTCTCACACACTCAATTCATACATAGTCAGCCGTCATGTTGTAGGCAACAAATACATCTGTCAGGCATTAATTGTGTTCTTGGAATGAATCTGGAGATACAGAACCTCTTGGACATTCAACCTGCTTGCAATCTGGGGAGGATGCAGAGAATCTCACAGAGGATGTTAAGTGACTGAGCAGACACGTGTGGGACATTGTGGAAACAGGAGGATGACCTAACTCAGATGTACAGGGATGCCCAGACACAAAGGACAAAACCCACTTGTATTACTTATTGTTTCTGAGGTAACAGGTTACTATAAAACAAAATGGGGTAACACAGCTATAAACATTTCTGCCAGTGTCCCTGGGCCAGGAGTCTGCAGATATTTAGCTGGATAGCTCATGACCTGGTTTCTCTCAGGAGGTAGAGCTGAGTGAGATGTGAGCCCAGTCATGTTTGAAAACTTGCCTGGGGCCTCAGAACCTGTGTTCAAGATGTTTTCTTCCTGTGACATGTACATATGTTGTTTATTGGTGGGTGGGCAACCTTAATTCCTTCCCAGCATGGTCTGGCCCCAGTTCTGCATGGGTATGCGTCCATGATGTAGTGGCTGGTTTCCCCAGGGCTATCCAAGAGCAGCCAATGCTGAAATCCTTACATCCTTTCTGAGCCAACCTTGGAAAGTCTTTACTTCTGCGAGGTTCTCCTCACTCCTTGTGTACCCTATAAACACCCCATGAGCCAGCTAAGTTTCCCTTGAGAGGGACCAAATGCAGCTGTGAACCTCAGGATGTGAGAATCTTAGACAACATCTAGCAGCTTGTGAGCACTCTGCTCCTCAGAGAGGTCTCACTGTAGGTCAGTGCTGGCCACTAGAATGTCTGTTTTCCTCAGCCGTGACAAGCATGGCTGATGATGTTACTCTCTAATTTCATTCCTTGTGCAGTTATCAACACATGTTTCCAAAACTCATCACCCTGAAATGCATTTACTGAGTGTGCGCATTTAACTGAAGCCTAAGTATGAAGAGAAAGATCTGGGATCACTGGTCCCAGAGCATCCTTTGTACTGGATGATGCATAGATCCAAGAGTTCCAGGTCATCAGCAACGAATACTTGAGTCTTCTGTGGCTTTTCTGGAGAGGACAACCATTGGTCTATAACTCCTCTGTTTCCACTGTGACCATATATAATGGATCACATCTTTTTATTGATTGTTTTATTTAAAGTGTGTGTGTGTGTGTGTGTGTGTGTGTGTGTGTGTGTGTGTGTTCACAGAAGCCAGAAGCCAGTGTCAGATTGCCTGGTGGTGGAGTTACAGGTAGGGTCTCCCTAAGAGCAGCAGATGCTCTTAGCGGCTGAGATGTTTTTCTAGGTTCATTATGTCTTTTTAGAGAGATAAAGTTGTATGTATATGACTGTGAAAAATTCATCATGTTTTCCTCATGAAAGATGCCTCCTTTGCATTTCATAGATGGCTGGATTAATTTGCATCTTCCAGAGTCAATCTTGATTTGCTTCATTATTTAGCAGAAATTAAAACCAGTTTGTCCTGTCAACGCACCCAAAGGATTGTTCCAGACAAACAAAGAGATAGTGTTTCTAATACAGAAACAGTTTTCTTGTAAGATTTTGCTCGCTCTACTCATTTGTGGCGCTTTCCCCTGCAGTTCTGTTACTGCCCATTATAACGTAGTTACTCCGTAACTACCCACTTAAGGCAGCATAGCCCATTGCCATGGAAATGAGTTGCAACTTGCAGATTTGGTGCCCAGGCTCTGTTTCTTTACCAAATAGGCGAGGTACATGTTCTGCAGAGCCAGTTCCCTTTTAAGCAGAAACCAGGAGGGTAATGTCTAAAATTAGGAAGGCCCAAAGGACATATTCAGATGCCTTAATTATATGTTTTAGATATCTGGATCCACAACTATGAAAATCCTTGTGATACCCACCATTTCTCTTATAACATAACAAATTTATTAAACAGTATTGGGCAACTATTTGCTATTAATTAATTAGCCTTATAAAGCCCCCTTCATTACACAAAGTGTACTTAACAGTGACTCTATGCACATGCTGCTGTGTCTAATTAACCTTACTTCGTTATGGTGTTAGATTGAATATGGTTTTGATCGTGAGCCTAGTCTTTAACGGCCGAGTCATCTCTCCAGCCCTAGATTGAATATGTGGAAATGAACATTTTGCGTATTATGTGGGGATGGGTCTCTTCAGTGTATTTTCTATGTACACATACTGCATGTGTACACTGCATCCATAAGTTCTCTTGAAACAGATTGATTACATAGTGTTCTCAGTATTTATTGTCTCATGCTCTTTCTTTCTTTTCTCATCAATCTGGAAGAAATTTAGTGCATAAACAAGAAGGAATTGATGTGATCATCCCCACCGTCAGGCTTAATGAGTGTCTGGCTTTGTCCTGGCTTCCGCACAGCAGCTGGTGCTGTGCCGATGGACTGGTGCTTCAAGAGCAGAAATCTACCTTCTAAGTTTCAGTGCACACATGAGTAGACACACAGCACATAGAGCCTTGGATCCCAGTTCCCTGACATAGGATATGTCATGAAAAATATTAATCATAAATGTCCTGAAAATTGGATCTGATCTCCCTAAGACTCTACTCGCTGTTGCAATGGAAATGTTTTCTAATAAAAAATATCCAAGTCTGCCAAACCAGTGCAGCGATCTCCAGAGTATCAGACCACTTTCCAAGCACAGTTTTATGAGGCTGATGTCAAGTCGCCAAACTTGGCCACCAAGCGTGCTCCAAAATGCTGAACTCTAAGCAAAAATGCTTTTTATAATAACTCCAATCCTTGCCCAGACTAACTCTTGAATCTGATAGTGTCCAAGTTCGTTATTAATTTTTTTATTGGTCCTCGCTGAGTACCCCATCCAGAGTTGTCTGTTGGAAAAGCTCCTTACTTCTTCTGTCTGCTTTGATTCATTTTGTTTGTTTATTCTGTTCTACGTAAGTTATCAGGAAGTGAGGGGAAGGACAGAAACGAAAGTTCTTATCTGAATTTTCTTTCTTATAATATTTGTATTGACACTTTCTTAGCTACCAAGTCAATGTCTAAGGTGCCGGCCTGGTCTTATCTTCTTAATTGGATTGTTTTGGCCATTCATATGCAAGGCATTGATTTGTGACTCTGGTGCTTCCCAGCCCCCTTAATGCTTTTAATGCTCCATGTTCTGACTGAAATGTAAGTTTTCCCTCAGTATATTATGAATATAACAAAATATCATACAAAAATACAATAACCATACCAAACCTTTGGAGGCAAAAGATGGTATTTGCAGTGAGGCAGTGTAAAATCTGACTGTACTGGGACTGAGAGAGAAGAAAATTGAAACATGAAAAGGAGGTGAAAAAACCCATTTTTGTTAGGATTAAAGTTTTATTTTGCTCTATTACTGAGATTTCCAGGAAACATGGACAAAGATGTGAATTCAAATGTGCTATTTGCCTTCTTGGTGCCTCTCTCCATAATTCCTTGCCCCGCCCCAAACACATGCCTCTGCTTACACCATGGTCCTGAACACAGTGTCCAGTTACTTCATCCCATCTTAGAAACGCTGTAATTTTGGGAAAGATTAAGAGCAATTACTTTGTTCTCACACCGCTTTGCAGTTTTTCAGTCTTCTGAGATGACTCCAGGAGAACGGATACTCACTGCTAGGAACAGATCTTTCCTAGATTTAGTCACTGGAGTTGTTTATGAAGTTTGATGAAAACAGAGCAGGATAGGGTGGGCTGGCTGGCTCCGGTGCAGCTGGCTGTGGGGCGCAGGGAGGGGGTCGAGTTAGCGGGTGTACCCAGCAGCTACTAGAATCACTGAAGATGAGAGATGCAGTGAAAGAGTCAAACTATCTCAGAGTTTTTTTGTTAAAATGTATTTGTTTTTATTTATATGAGTACACTGTAGCTGTCTTCAGACACACAGCAGAAGAGGGCATCGGGTCCTGTTACAGATGGTTGTGAGCCACCATGTAGTTGCTGGGAACTGAACTCAGGACCTCTGGAAGAGCAGTCGGTGCTCTTAACCACTGAGCCATCCTTTCAGCCCCTATCTCTTATTCTTTTGTGCAGTTGTTCAGTAATTATCTTAGACTTCTAAGTTTCAGAGTATCTTGGTCTCATCTGATATTATACCAAGTCCGTTGCACGCACTTTTTGGAAGTCATTTAGAAAGTAAGACCAGGATTTATTCTTACAGACCCTGTTGTTCACTTTTTTCTGCTCAAATACTTGTATCCGAAACCAAAGTGAGACCATAAACCTTGCTCTCATTCCTACTTTTCTCAAGCCATTTTCAACCCATAACAAATCAGTCTCCTCTGCCACCCTTAACAAAAAATTTAGGATAAAAGCATCGTTTGGTTATGGAACATTCTCAAGGGCACTTTGAAAAATCTGCATGCTACATATCACATAGTATTTAATAATAAAGTTGAAAGCTTATGTCCAAACAAACGTTGTCTGTTTCTCTCTCTCTCTCTCTCTCTCTCTCTCTCTCTCTTTTTTCTGTCCATCTGTCTGTCTGTCCATCCACCCATCATCCATCATCATCTATCTACATACACACACACGCATACAAACGCACACAAACACACACATTATATATACACATTATATTATATATTAATAGTTGCATTTCTAATCAAAACTGGATGCAAGGATGTGCTTCAGGATCTGGATAGATAAATAGTGCTACATCTAGACAGTTAAATATTGCTCATTGCTTAAAAAAGGAGCCAGTGAACAATGGAAACATAGAAAAATCCCAATTACTGTATGAAAGGAGCTTGTCTGACAAGGCTACACATACATGATTTCAACCCCGTGACTCTATGGAAAAAGCAATTAAGAAATAGCTGGCATCCAGAAGTTAGGAGGAGTAAGGGATGGATAGGCAGGGCACAGAGCTTGTGTTAAGACAGTAAAAATGCTTTGTATAAGTCTGTGCTTGTAGACACATGCTGCTATGCATTCTATCCATGCTTAAAGAGTATACAATGCCAGGAGAGCGTGAGTCCAAGTCCTGGGCCTTGTGAGACAACTCAGGAGTGTGGGGATGTACGAGGGAGATTGTAATGAGAGCACGCCTATGGGGAGGTAATGATGTGGAGACTCTCCCTGTGTCTTCACTGGACTTTTGGAGTGAACTTCAGGATGAGGGAACTTGTAGAGTCTCCTACAGGAAAAAGACAGGGTATCAAGTGGAGGGATGGGGTTGCCATCCCACGGTCAAAAACTCTGACCCAGAATTGTTCCTGTCTGACAGAACTGCTGGAACAAAAATGGAGAAGAGCCTGAGGAAAAAGAGGTCCAGCGACAGGCCCAAATTGGGATCCAGCTCAAGGGGAGGCCCCAAGGCCTGACACTATTACTGATGCTATGTTGTACAGGGGCCTATCATGACTGACCCATGAAGCTGAGGAGGAGGGCAACCCCATAGGAAGATCAGCATTATCAACTAACCCGGACCCCTGAGATCTCTCAGACACTGAGCAACCAACCAGGCAGCACACACCAGCTGATATGAGGTCCCCAACACATATACAGCAGATGATTGCCGGATCTGGACTGAGTCAGAGAAGAGGCACCTAACCCTCAAGAGACTTGAGGCCCCAGGGAGTGGGGAGGTCTGGTGGGATGGGGGTGGGGTAGGGACATCCTCTTGGAGACGGGGCGTTGAGGGGAGGAGGTGTGGGATGTGGAACAATTGGAGGGTGGACCCGGAGGGGGATAAAGTCTGGACTATAAAAAAATGATTAAAGAATAATAATAAACCATGGGGAAAATAAAACAGAAAAAAGTAATCTAAATGCTTGCTATCTGTGCTGGTCACCTTTCTGTCATTGTTACAAAATATCTGAGAAAATCAATAGAAAGGAGGAAAGGACAATTTTTGTTCTCATTTTTAATGATTTCAATCACTAACACTTGAGAGAGAGAGAGAGAGAGAGAGAGAGAGAGAGAGAGAGAGAGAGAGAGAGAACCCTTTAAGGCTGTGTCTCTGTGACTACTCTTTTCACTAGGCCCAATCTCCAAGTGTCCACCACTTCCCAGTGGTCCATGCCGTTGTGAGTCTGTCACTGGAGTACATCATAGATGGCATATGAGCCATCCTGATCCTGTCACCACTCTGTTGGGGACTGAGTCTTCAACACATGAGCTTGGAGGATCTTCCAGATCCAAAGCATCTCACACGTAATAGGCACAGTAGGGAAATGAGAGCCAAACAGAGGAAAGGGACAGCCATTTGGACTTCAGAGCAGACCCTGCAGTGTCATTTACAAAACCCCCGCCTGGCTTCATGTGCCCATCAGCAATGCACCAAATGCATCACTCATCCACATTGTCACCAACACTTGTTATCCATCCTTCTTGCTGCAGGCCTAGGGTGTGGTGCAGTATCTCACTATGGTCTGCCTGGCATTTCCCTGGTAGCTTATGCTGTTGAACATTCTCCATGTTTGTTGACCGTGTTTATAGTTGCTTTGCCGACCTTCTACTTAGAACTTTACCTAAGTCTCACATGGGGTCTTCTCATTACTGAATCGGAGGCACTCTTTATTCTAGACATGGTTATATATCGTGGATATGATTTGCTGATGTTTCTTCCTCTCTTTATGTGATGTTTACGTTCCTTAACGCATCCTTTAAGAACATACTTTAGATTTCAACAGTGTCCAGCTTTTCTGTTTTTTCTTTGTGGCTTATACTTGGTGTCATATCCCAGAGGGCGTTGCCTAACCCACTGTCAGAAGATTTTCTTCTATATTTTAATCTAAGAGTTCATACTTTTAGCTCTTACTTTTAGATCCATGATACATTTTGAGTTACTTCTCCACTCACCCCTTCAGACCATCCTTCAGAGGATGCTTTCAGCCCAATTAGAAGTTTGTTTTTATTTTCTTATCACACATACATATTTTCTCTCTCAAATTTATTTCACATCTTCACTAGTATCCTTTCCTTATTCCCCAAGCACTTTCAGTCTTGATTTCTATGTTGGATTACAGTCTGAATCATAGGTAGCTACAGTCATTATATTTATTCTGCACTGCAGATAGGTATTTCCAGGATGCTCAGAGTTGACAAGGGGCTGAGCTCACTGGTGTCTCTTCTCCACAGAAGCTACTCTGTCTCCTGAATATTAATTAACTTCATCATGAATGCAGTCTGTGAGAATGAATCTTGGAGTTTCTTGAACTCTGACTCATTTGCTTCACTGCAAAGTCTCCCGACTGTGTCTTAGGACTCTGATATCTGCTGCTGGTGTCTCTCTCCCATCTTTGCATCTTGTACATTCTGCTTTCTCAGGTGGCTAATTACTCTTTCTGTTTATGCATTGTGCGAGTGCCTACTCAGGTTGTAGCACTCACCCCATTGCTTGACCATTCCTGAAGGATAGAGTATAAATCAGCTTGGAGACAATATTTATTGCCTGGGGTATATGATTAGTAATGATTTATTTAATTATTGAATAAACAAATGATTGAATTACCTGTCAGATTTTCCTACTACTTAGTTTATGAGAGAAGTATTATTTTAACCTTATAGATTTTCTGGAAACTCACTGCAAAATATAACTTCAAGGGAATGACAATTTAATAGATTTTTGTCTCACAAAAAACACAGTTTAGAGGCAGGGGATTTTCTTTCTTTTCACAATATAAAGTTTGAACTTTTTCTTTTATTAAAATTGGATGAAATCTATAGAATTTACAACAAGACATAAACTGGCCAAAGAAAGTCCTTATAAATCTAAATAAAAATTTACTTAAGCTTTCAGAAACCCACTGGAAGCTGAAATCATAGTTCAGATATTTTCTATGGGTACATTCATGAAGTTTTTCTTCATACTGGTCAAGCATCATATAAAGTGTTTATGTTTCTTCTGACTTTCCTCCATACAGGGTAAAGAGATCATAAAGATGGTTGAGTCCTGGGCCCTGACTACTGTTGCTTCCTCATTGTAGCAAGGCATGATGGGAAATACAAGATGCTCACTCAGCATACATAGAAAGTGTTCTGACCCAGTGATGACTTCTGCAGCTCCTTTCCTTGGGTTTACATCCAGAGGATTTTATGCCAATGAAAAATAACCATGACACCTTTATTATTATTCTTACAGGAGTTTGGGCAGAGGCAGGCATTTTGAGGAAGGAGACACTTACTTAGCAGCCTGAAGGTTTAGACTGATTTTTCTTGCACCTTGTATACGTTTTAATAATTGGCTCAGAACAACCACTAGGACAATTAATACTAATTCTGCACATATTAATCTCCCCTCTTCTTATTTGTTGATTCATTCACTCAGCAAGCACTCACCTGACTTCTGCTAGAAGCTGGGGTAGGAGTCAGAAGGACTTTGCAGAATTCATGTGTTAGAGAGAAAGGAATCAAAGGAATGACAGAGCAAGCTGGTGACACTACAGGTATCATAGAAAAGAGTTTCCAGAAAATGTGGCTAGGGCCTAGGCTGAAGATTAAGTTCCACTGTATAGAGCTGATCTCACTCAAGTTGGCTCCTGACAAATGAATAGGTGTTTGCCAGGGCAAAAAGCTTGGGAGATTATGCAGTGCAGAGAGAGAAGCCTATCAGCTGAGGTTTATGAACAATGCTTTTGTGAACTACATTAGTGGTAGAAGAATACTGCATGCTTTGAAACTATTTTGGAGCAAATCTATAAACACTTCAGGAAGGCTCAAGTATACCACTTTCAACATCCCCAACAAGCATTATCATTACTGATTCTGCTGCTCCCTTAGTATCACCAGCATGGTCCTGAAGACTTCTCCTCATGGTCCTTTACTTTGGATTCCCTTTTCTACCACAGTTTCACGATTCTCTAAGACACATGAGTTTTACAGTATGAACTGTGGAGCAGGGCCTGGTGAATCACAGTGTGGAGCCAAGAGCAGATGGCCATATCGGATGAAGGTTGTTATTTTGCTTCTAAATAAGCTTTTACAGATAGTGATACTATATTTATTTTTATGTAGTTTGATTTTAAAGGTGCTTTTTATTTCTTAATTTTTTTGTGAAGACACACAAGGAGAAGACATGCAAAAGACCCGAGACCTATATCTATTATTATTTTTGATACAATGCACAATTTGAAACAATAGAGTGGACTGAATGAGTTGCACAGTATTTGAGAGTACAAGTATTATTCTGGAATATTCTTCTGACACAGGAAGGGGAGCTCTGGCTGCTGTTAATGTGAGAAAATATTCATATTCTGTGCTCATATCATCCCTAACCCTCAGGTTTGATGGCCCCCACAATCATTTGTCACGGATTCTTCAATGTCTGCTATAGAGGTTTCAAATAAAATCACCACGTTTCATTTAGATCTTTAAAACTGTCCTGTAGTAGGACATACTTTATACAATAGAGGCTACCCTGATACAAAGTGCTTCCATAGATACAGTATTGGGAAGGTTGGGAAATTGGAGATGTATGGGGGTGATGTTAGTTCCTTGATTTCTTGTGTGTGTTTGTGTATGTGGTGTACACATGTGGGTGTGCATGCCCACATGTGCATGTGCAGGGACTACCACTGAGGTCAGCATCCTTCCTCTATTGCTCTCTAGCTGTTGAGAATGGCTCTCTCACAACCTAGAACTCTCTCATGGACTAGACGGGCTGGTCAGTAAGCCTCAGGGATCCTTCTGTCTCTACCTCCTCAGTACTGGGGTTATAGCCACCGTGTCCAGCTTTTCATAGGGATGCTGAGGACCCAAACTCAGGTCCTTATATGTCAACAACAAGCTCCCTAGCAGCCCAGTTGGCTCCCCAGCTCCCAATCTCAGTTTTGAGTCTGATTATCTAGTGTTGTGCATCATCCCAGCTCCAAACAAAACTGTTTAAAGGCAGTTATTTCTTATTCAGTCCTCAGCTCCTCAGGGCTTGTGTTTGCTTGACAGGATGGAAGGTGACTTCCAAGGTTATTGGTTAATGACTCCAAGATGGCTTTGACAGTTGGTGAAGAATTTAGCTGGAGCCGGAGGCCCAGCCCCCTGGTTTCTTCTCATTGAGGCCCGCCTCTCTGCTGGGTACTTGAACTTTCTTACAGAGTGGTGGCTGGTTTCCAAGGAAGAATGTCTCATGGGTCAGGAAGTCAGAGAGTCAGGATGTGGAAACTGCCAATTTTGTTGAAGTCGGGTGTGGAAACTGGCACTATATTGCTGCTTATTTGCTTGATTGGCCACTCAATCAGAGAGTGGAGACCAGATTTTGGGGGAGGGCACATGCCCAGCCTTAGATGGGATTTGTACCAAGTAACTTGGAGGAATGTCTTAAAACCACCACACTTCTCTGCCATGAAAGTGCTCTGTTTTATTTTGATGTTTCTTTTCATTGTGGGAAAATAAAAAAAAATAAGGATATTGTCTCAGTCTCATTTGCTTTGACAATGGGAAGGTTCGTTGGAGTGCTTTAGCAATGTGGTCCTGTGTTGTCTGAATGGTCCCATCTACTTGGTACAGCCTGGACGTCACAAGCCACATTGGCATGTTTATAGACAGAGCATCCCCCTCGTGATTTGGTGAGTTAATTTTTTATGTTTCCATTCAAAGCTTTTGCTAATTCTAATTTAAGATTGGTTTTGAATATTTGTATATGGGTATGTACATGGGCATACACATACTCCTGTGTGCACTTGTGTTGATCTTTATGAAGTACACCCCCCTTTCCCTCTTTCTATGTCCTTTGACTTCTGCATTTAAAGTCCTCTATTCAAATTGAAAAAGTAGTTGGCACACACACAGGTGTCCATCAAACAGTTGACCCCTGTCACATCTCTGGCAAGGAACTGTCCAGACTCTATCAAGACAGTTTCCATGATAGACAATTTAATGAGTCAATGTCAGACGAGGAGTTAATCTGAAGATGCACTTAGAATTTAAAATGTCTTTATCTTATTAAGCTAAATTTGAGTTCTTGAACTTTCTTCATATGCTTGGGATTTCCAAACTTTCTTACCCATGAAAAACCTTCAGAGTTGACAATATTTATTATGGCTTTTCCTTGATGGATTGAGTCTTTTTATTTCAAACCAAACACCTGTTTCCTGACTACAGTCAGTTGAATTTCCTTTTGGCACCTTAACAAAATTTATTCCTGTTTTTGGCATTCTTGAATACTCAGCATGCCTAAAGACTGAGTACAGCACCCCAGAAAGGAACACTCGTATTCAGCAGGCCTAAGGACAGTGCACAGCACCCCAAACAGGGAACACTCTTGTAAAATGAATTATTTTAAATACACATGTAAATAGAAAATTAATCCAACAACTGTGATTTCTTTACCTTTGCTAGTCCCCAATAACCACACAGAGAAAACAAGATTTATTTCTAGCGGCACCTCAATAGCTGGGCAATACTGATTTATATTAACCCTATGCTAACCTGGCAAAACTCTCCAGCCATGATCCCAATTAATACTTCCAGTTTACTAGTGTTCTAGCTCTCTCTGCTTTAGATGTTTTTCTAGGCCTCTCCTTGTGGCTCCTTCCTTCAGTTCCCTTCTCTTTCTCCACCCCTCCTAGAATCAGAAGTCCCACCTATTCTCTCTAAAGCTCTGTATTGGAAGCCATGGCAGAAAATGAATGAGGGTCAATGTTTTTACAAACTTGAGACAGGACTATCTAAGAATAAACACAACAATGCCATGTCTGGATTGAAACATGATATGAGTGCAGAGATATCAGCATTTGAATAACATAAGGATAATATTTACATGGGGCACAATAACATTTTGCCTAGATATTCTTACGCAACAGTGCTTAAGGACTGAGCACAGCACCCCAGACAGAGAACACTCATGACGTTCTTGGCTGGGACAGGTCACTGAACACCTGTGTGGAGTTCTGCCCCCTCTTATCCCTCACATCCTGTTTCCTCCGAGACTCTTTGAGCTGTGGTTCTGTTGATGCCAGATGAGATGAAGGCAGTGTCATTCATTGCTGGAGGAGACAAGGTCTTCTTTTCTGTAGGTGCTGAAAGCTTCTGAGTCTTTGGCAAATTAAATACTTTACAATTTTACCATCTGATCATTCTCCATGTCCTTTGAAAACAATTACAGACATATAGACTCCATAACGACAGAAAGGTAATATTTTAAAGGTAAACATAGATACATTTTTGAATAATTTCAACAGTTACCTGTTTATGTAACTTAAATTGTCTCATAGTAGAATATTGGATATTGATTTTCCTTTATTATTGAGACAGTGTCTGATTAGCCTCAGATCTTCTTTCTGTATTCTCCCAAATGTGCTAGAATTAAGAATATTAGTTCTGAATTATCTTGATGTAATTTCAGATGGCATGCCCATTTTTTGATACCCTTTGTCCTGAAGTTCAACTAATATCCAATTCCTAATCCTTGAAGTCAGTGAGCTAAGCCTCCTGGGCCAGCCACAGATCTGACTCTTCAGAACAGCAAGAACACGAAGATAATGTCCTCTGCATTTCGGCAGGCTCTTTTCAACTGACTTATGTCTTTGACAATACATACATTGATTACTAAGAGGAATATTTGATACATGTGTAAGAAACACTAAGGTTCTTTCCTAGTAGTCAATGTTGAGAGGTATTTTTAGTGACAAAGTAGTAAAATTGATGGGGAGAGGAAGGAAGAGATTGATTAGTCCTGATCCCACATTAAATGTGGCTGCCTCCAGCTGTCTATTGGTGTCTCTGTGGCTATAGTAATGTTCTCTATCACATCACCCAGGCCTTCTGTGGTGTGGACAGAAAAATAGTACCCTACAGTGATGACTTCATTTGTTAGAAACAGCCTTTTCCTGCAGTGTTTCAGGCCAGAGAATACAGATGTGTGTGTGTGTGTGTGTGTGTGTGTGTGTGTGTGTGTGCGTGAGTGCGCACACTCGTGCCTGTGCACACATGTGCCTGTGTGAGTTCATCAATTGCAGATCTGGAAGATTCTTTTCAAAAGAATTGCATAAAAAGTTCCTACCAACCTTATTAAATAGTACTCATGCAGAAGTTTAAGTGCTTCATAGTGGAGAGATGGCAGAGAAATTTGGTTCAGATTACTATGAAAACTTTTGTCAGGAAACTTTCTGTTTCTCAGAGACGAGGCCATCTTGGATTTGCTAACTCAAAATACAAGCAAATGCATCTGCTACTGGTTTGTTCTCAATGTATTTTTTTTTTCTGTTTGAAAATGGTAACTTATTTTATAAATCATACATGAAAAATCAATTATATTTAACATGTAGGGCACAAATCCAAGCAGTACCATTCCAGAAAGGAACTGCAAAAGCAAAGAGTAGAACATTTGGGGGTAATTTTCAGGAGTTCCTCTCTGTGTGTATGTGTGTGTGTGTGTGTGTGTGTGTGTGTGTGTGTGTGTGTGTGTGTGTATGTGTGTGTGTGTTTTAATACATGGTTTGCCTGTATAGAGCATATTTTAGTTATAAGTGATAGTAGATAGTATCATTTCATGGATGTGAAACAGAGAAACTATATTTTAGTTTGAGGCACATAAAAAAACACGTAAAAGTGTTGAAGCCCCTGGGTTTTCCTACCAGAGTAATTTCTGCCTACTCTTGAACATTTCCAGAGGAGGAACCCTTTTTTATCTTTCCCAGTGGAAAGGCAGAAATTTTTTTTTCAAGGAAATTGTGATCAGAAGACATTTCTCACATTGAACTGAATATGGAAATGTGACATTTACCTTTTTCTGTATGGCTTGACCTTTCTGCAGGTTGACTTTTTACAGAAATTGAAGACCACTGTTATACACCCTTACGTGTTCTTTGGTATAAAGCACATATAAAAAGATAAATTTCCTTCTTTGTTTTGCACCAATAGGTATGATTTCTTCTGATCTAATACATACCTCTTGGAATAGTTCATTAATGCCACTGTTTGATATTTGGGGAAGGATCACAAAGAATCAGCACTTTCCCTAACAAACTAATTCTCAATCCAGTTAAAATAAAAGGAAAAGTTAATTAATTTCATAAAGTGCATCTTCCATCCTCTTAAATCAGAGGCTGGAGATAAATTAGATCCAAGGAGAATCAGGCTCTGAAGAAAGGCAATAGAAGAGCTGGCTTGCCATTACTCCAAAGCCTGAGATACTGCAGGCAATTGTCTGCTTGGCATCAGCTTGGGCAATGGGTAAAGACTCTCCTAGCATATTCTTTTGTCTTGTAGCTCCGTTAGTTGCAGTAGAACTTGTGGATGACAGTGGCCTGTGCACTGAGGGCCCTCAAATGGGGGTGCTGCAGATGCTTGCTTGTCTATTCCCAACTAGGTTTCCCTCCATTCTTGTACAGCCTGGGACCCAGCTCCTGAATGGTGCTGGCCAGATTCTGGGTGTGGCTTCCCAATCAATTAGCAATCAAAACAATCTCTCATAGACATGCTCAAAGGCCAATCTGATATAGAGAATTCCTCATTAAGACCTCTTTACTCCGTGATTTGAACTCTTTCCCCAGGTGATTCTAGATTTTGTAGATAAAGTGAAGAGCAGAAATGCTGACCACCTTAATATTTTTTGTGTGATGGAGTCTTTCACAGGCATGTGACTCACCAAGTAGGTAAGTCTGATGAGCCAGTGAGGCCCAAGGAACCATTTGTCTTTGCCTGTCCAGCACTGGGATTACAAGTGTACACCATTGCTGATAGCTTTTCAATGAAAAAAAAAACTATTTTATTTTTTATGTGTATAGCTGCTTTGCCTGCATGTGTGTCTGTGTACCACTTACATGCCTGGTACCCTTGGAGGCCAGAACAGGGAGTCAGATCACCTTGAACTGAAGAAAAGATGGTTATGTGTAGCTGTTGGGAATTAAATCATTGTCCGATGAAAACACTCTCAGAGCTCTTAACTGCTGAACCATGTTTCCCACGGGTTCTGGGGATTGAACTCAGGTCCTCATGCTTCAAGGCAAGAGTTTATCAGATGAGTTATTCTCCTAACCCAGAGCCACAGACTGGATGCAATTCTAGACTCTACTTTTGCAGATGCATTGCTCAGGGTCAGAGATCTGAGTTCACAGCTCTGTGAGTTGATACTTGAGGCTGCTTTGGAGTGGACAGGTCATCAGTCATGCTATGTGTCCTGTGCTGATTGCTAAGGGGTGCTGCAGGGGAAGAAGGACTATGTGGACCACAGGACGTACTGTGGCAACACTGCCCATGGCATGATAACCGTGCCATATCAACAGGTCCAAAGAAGCCAAATAACAAGGAGAGCACAAGCAAAGATTGAATCTTTCTCAGAAGGGGAAACAAAATAGATATCAGAGGTCAATGGAAGGAGGGAACTGGATGGAAGAGGGGATGGGGAGTATATGTAGGGGAGAGAGAAGGGAGATCGGCGGGTGGATGGGGCAATCTCTAGGACATGCCAGGACCTGGAAAGGGAAGAGGCCCAGAGGGTCTAAGGGGGCAAATCTAGCTCAGATTCCTAGCACTGGGGAGTATAGATCCTGAAGTGCTCACTTCCTATAGCCAGGCAGGTCTCCCAGTGGACGGATAAGGACAGCAACTCACCCACAAAGCCTTCTAAGCAAAAATTTTTCTTCCTACAAGATGTGCAGGGACAAAGATAGAGGAGAGGCTGAGGGAGTGGCCAACAATGACTGCCCCAAATCGAAACCCATCCCATGGGCAAGAACCAATATCTGACACCTTTAATTACCATTAAAAGTCCTCTGTGATGCTTGCAGACAGGAACCTAGCATAAATACCCTCTGACAGGCTTCGCCCAACAGCCAATGGAAAGAGATGCAGAGACTCACACCCAACATTAGATGGAGCTTGGGGAGTCTTATAGAAGACTTGGGAGAAAGACTGAGGGACCCGAAGAGGACAGAGTCAACTAACCTGGACTCTTGGGGGCTCCCAGAGACTGAACTACCAACCAAAGAGTAAGCACATGCTGGACCTAGACCCCCCTGCACATATGTAGCAGACGAGCAGCTTGGTTTTCATGCAGGTTCTCCAAACAATTGGTCCCTGAGCCTGTTGCCTACCTGCCTGCCTGTGGATTCTGCACTCCTAAATGGACAGCCTTGCCTGGCCTCAGTGGGAAAGGCTGTGCCTAGTCCTGTAGCAACTTGATGTGCAGGGTGGGAGTATGGGGGAGCAGGGGGTGGGGGCTGGGGGTGGGATAGGAGGGCTTGTGTGTGTGGGTTGACATCCAGAGGGGAACTTCTTCTAAGGGGAATGGGGGGAGGACTTACATGAGAGGATACTGGAAGGAAAAGAAGGGCTGATATTGGGTTGTAAAGTGAATGAATAAATAGATTTAATAAAAAAGAAAGCACAGAGACAAGACCATGCTTGTGTCTCAAGCAGACTAAAATGAAAAAGTAATTACTTCAGCATTTAGATTTTCAAAGTACTTTTATTAATTGTTTGAGAATTTTATACAATGTATTTTAAGCATATTTTCTTCCATTCCTTCCTGCAACTCTTCCCAGAATTACCTCTATCTCTTTCTCTCTATTCCACAACTTAGAATCTCTCTGTCTCTCTCTTTCTCTGTCTCTTTATCTCTGTATAAATCCCACCAAGTCCAATTTGTGCGATCCCCATACTCGGGTTTCGGACCATCCTTTGGAGCAGAATTGTCCCACCAGTGGACACATCCTAAAAACAACTGACTATCTCTTCCCAAGAAGCCATCAATTGTCAACTAGGGGTGGAGGACTCATGAATCCATTTACTCTCCATGTACATGTTGACTGTCTTGATTTTGCGTACCCTCTTGGGTCCTGGGTGCTGTCCTGTCACGTGCTGAAAACACTTTCTCACTGGTCCTTCCCAATCTCGGCTTCATACAGCTTTTCTGCTTCCTAGCATTTAGTTTTGAAACATAGGTTAAGTGAAGTAATGTAAAATGGTGATGAATGAAACAGAGAGAGGCCACAGATTATCTGAATTCCACGCAAGGTTTTACAGAGCATGGCTTTCTCTTATGTACATTTAGGAGAGAGTGGAGTGACCACACAAGAAGCTTAGTTGAATGAAGCTTGGCAAAGTCACAAGAGCTAAATATTCTCTTAGTAACACTAGGAAACTGGAAACATGATTCCATTTGTGTGTGTGTGTGTGTGTGTGTGTGTGTGTGTGTGTGTGTGTGTGTGTGTGTGCACACTCTTGACTGGTAGTTGATACCTAGCTGGGAACAGATCTGCAATGTCCTTTGTGTCTTGGAGCACTTTTGTTGTGCTGGACTCCTGAGGGGGGCATTTTTATGATCAATATACTTTGTTACAGGGAAGAATAAGTTTTATTTTGAAGTTATATAGACTCCAGAATTTCTCACGGTGTTGTCATGAAATAAAACAGAGCTAATCATACTAATAAAAACAGCAAAGAATTGGTACAAAACCAAACATGTTTATCAATGGAATGGAATTTAATGCCAGACAAAATCCACACACCTATGGACACCTGATTTTTGACACAAAAGGCAGAAATACACACTGGAAAAAGATAGCATCTTCAACACATGGTGCTGGCCAAACTGGATGCCTGCATGGAAAAGAATCCAGATAAATCTGTATTTATCACCCTGCACAAGAGTCAACTCCAAGTGGGTCAAAGCCCTCAGTGTAAGGTCAGGTACACTAAGCCTGAGAGAAGAGAAAGGGAGGAAGAGCATTGAGTGCACTGGCACAGAAGAAGCCTTTCTGAACAGAACATCAGTAGCACAGGCACTAAATTCAACAGTTAATAAATGGGACCTCATGAAACTGAGAAGCTTCTGCATGGTAAAGGACACCATCATTCAGACACAGCAGTAGCCTACAGAATGGGGAAAGATCGCCCAATAAAGGGCTAAGACACAAAATGTATAAAGAACTCAAAAACAATTAATGAACTCAAAAAATGGAGTACAGGTCTAAACAGAATTCTCAAAAGAGGAAACTCAAATGACTGAGAAAGATGTAAAGAAATGTTTAACATCAGACAAATGTAATTCAAAGCTACTTTGAGATTCCATCTTACAGCTGTTAGAATGCGTAAGATCAATATAGTGAGCGTTCGTGCTGGTGAGTCTGTGGAGTAAGGGGACAGTCAGTCATTACTTGTGAGAGTGCAAACTTGTACAGACACTATGGAAATCAGCATGGTAGGTCCCCAGGAAGATGAGAATTGATTTACCTCGAGATCCAGTTACAGCATTCTAGGGCATATACTCAAAGGAGGCTCCATCTTACCACAGAGACACTTGTTCAACAATGTTCTTTCTTTTTTTTTGTTTTTTTTGTTTTTTTTTAGTCATTCCAGAAAAATTTTTTATTATAATCCAAAAAACTTTAAATTACCAGTGTTCTCATATCTTATTAACATCCACATTTAACTATTTTAAAAGATAATGAGTAAGTCACCTGAGAGAGAATTTTTACAAAGTGAAATTAAATAACATTTAATAAAGTTAAACTGTGGAATGTTAGTATTCTTTGTAGAATAATGGTCTTTTTTTTTTTTTCCTTTTTAAAAAAATTTTATTTATTTATTTATTTTTGATACTTTATTTACATTTCCAATGTTTCCCCTTTTCTGGGTCTCCTCTTTGGAAACCCCCTATCCCCTCCCCCTCCCCGCCTCTGTGAGGGAATTCCTCCTCCCACCTACCCGCCCACCCATCCCCATATTCCCACCTTGACATTCCCCTTTACTGGGGCCTCTAGCACCCTCAGGCC
>CM052704.1:24953312-24971718 GCA_028551405.1 Uromys caudimaculatus | reverse complement strand
AGGATGATATTTTCAAGTTCCATCCATTTGCCTGCAAATTTCATTAAATCATTGTTTTTAATAGCTGAGTAGTACTCCATTGTGTAAATGTACCACATTTTCTGTATCCATTCCTCTGCTGAGGGACATCTGGGTTGTTTCCAGCTTCTGGCTATTATAAATATGGCTGCTATGAACATAGTGGAGCATGTGTCTTTATCACACGTTGGAGCATCTTCTGGATATATGCCCAGGAGTGGTATAGCTGGGTCTTCAGGTAGTATTATGTCCATTTTTCTGAGGGTCCGCCAAACTGATTTCCAGAGTGGTTGTACCAGTTTGCAATCCCATCAAAAATGGAGGAGTGTTCCTCTTTCTCCACATCCTTGCTAGCATCTGCTGTCACCTGAGTTTTTGATCTTAGCCATTCTGACTGGTGTGAGGTGGAATCTCAGACTTGTTTTGATTTGCATTTCCCCGATGACTAAGGTTGTTGAACATTTCTTTAGATGCTTCTCAGCCCTGCAAATTTCCTTAGTTGAGAATTCTTGGTTTAGCTCTGTTCCCCATTTTTTTATGGGGTTATTTGGTTTTTTGGAGTCTAATTTCTTGAGTTCTTTGTATATATTGGATATTAGCCCTCTATCGGACATAGGATTGGTTAAGATCTTTTCCCAATCTGTTGGTTGCCGTTTTGTGCTATTGACAGTGTTCTTGGGGCTGGAGAGATGGCTCAGTGGTTAAGAGCACTGACAGTGTCCTCTGCCTTACAGAAGCTTTGCAATTTCATGAGTTCCCATTTGTCGACTCTTGATTTTAGAACATAAGCCATTGGTGTTCTGTTCAGGAACTTTTCCCCTGTACCCAGGTGTTCGAGACTTTTCCCCACTTTCTCTTCTATTAGATTCAGTTTATCTGGTTTTATGTGGATGTCCTTGATCCACTTGGACTTGAGCTTTGTACAGGGAGATAGGAATGGATCAATTCTCATTCTTCTGCATGTAGACCGCCAGTTGACCCAGCACCATTTGTTGAAAATGCTGTCTTTTTTCCACTGGGTAGTTTTAGCTCCTTTGTCAAAAATCAAGTGACCATAAGTGTGTGGGTTCATTTCTGGGTCTTCAATTCTATTCCATTGATCTACCTGCCTGTCACTGTACCAATACCATTTGCCTGGAAAATTGTTTCCAGCCCTTTACTCTGAGGTAGTGTTTGTCTGTATCACGGAGGTGTGTTTCCTGAATGCAGCAAAATGCTGGGTCCTCTTTATGGATCCAGTCTGTCAGTCTATGTCTTTTTATTGGGGAATTGAGTCCATTGATGTTAAGAGATATTAAGGTTAGTGATTGTTTGTTCCTGTTATTTTCGATTTTACTTTTAGGTTTGTGTGGCTATCTTTTTTTGAGTTTGTTGAAAGATTACTTTCTTGCTTTTTCTAGGATGTAGTTTCCCTACTTGAGTTGGCATTTTCCATCTATTATCCTTTGTAGGGCTGGGTTTGTGGACACATATTGTGTAAAATTGGTTTTGTCATAGAATATTTTGGTTTCACCATCTATGTTAATTGAGAGTTAATAGCAGCCGGTCCTGCCAGTTGTGTTCTCTTAGGGTCTGTATGAGTTTTGCCCAGGATCTTCTAGCTTTTGTAGTCTCTGATGAGAAGTCTGGTGTAATTCTGATAGGTCTGCCTTTATATGTTACTTGACCTTTTTCCCTTACTGCTTTTAATATTCTTTCCTTGTTTTGTGTATTTGGTGTTTTCACTATAATGTGATGGGATGTATTTCTTTTCTGGTCCAATCTATTTGGAGTTCTGTAGGCTTCTTGTATATTTATGTTCATGTCTTTCTTTAAGTTAGGGAAGTTTTTTTCTATAATTTTGTTGAAGATATTTACTGATCCTTTAAGTTGGGAATCTTCACTCTCTTCTATACCTATTATCCTTAGGTTCTGTTTTCTCATTGTGTCCTGGATTTCATGGATGTTTTGAGATAGGAGCTTTTTGCGTTTTGTATGTTCTTTCACTGTTGTGTCAATGTTGTCTACTGTATCTTCTGCTCCTGAGATTCTCTCTTCTATCTCTTGTATTCTGTTGGTGATGCTTGCTTCACTGACTCCTGATCTCTTTCCTAGGTTTTCTAACTCCAGGGTTGTCTCCCTTTGTGATTTCTTTATTGTTTCTATTTCTATTTTTATTTCCTGGATGGTTTTGTTCATTTCCTTTGTCTGTTTGATTGTGTTTTCTTGTAATTCTTTAATGGATTTTTGTGTTTCCTCTTTAAGGACTTCTAACTGTTTACCTGTGTTCTCTTGTATTTCTTTAAGGGAGTTATTTATGTCCTTCTTAAAGTCTTCTATCATCATCATGAGAAGTGATTTAAATTCTGAGTCTTGCTTTTCTGGTGTGTTGGGATATCCAGGACTTGCTGTGGTGGGAGAGCTGGGTTCTGGTGATGCCAAGTAGCCTTGGTTTCTGTTCCTTATGTTCTTGCCCTTGCCTTTTGCCATCTTGTTAACTCTGATGTTAGCTGATTTTACTCTGGCTGTGGCTTGTCCCTCCTGCAGGCCTCTGTATCAATACTCCTTGAAGACCATCTCTCTCTGAGAGGAATTTGGGTTTGGAGTGCTGTGGCACAGGGTCAGCTCTGAGGTGCAGACAGAAACCAGAAGGATCTTGTCTCCAACGGTCCCTTGGTTCCTGTGTCCTGATGGCTCTGCAAGGGTCCCTCTTGATCTAGTGAGTTTGAACAGAAGCGGTGGTTTTGCCTATGCTGGAAGGTGTGTCAGCACTCCTGGGATACCAGCTCTCTCCTGGAACCCTGTGGCCCAGGCTGAGGTCCTCAGGTCCCAGTGAGCAGTGGTGCTTGTCTTATCCCCACTCACGGCTTTTCCTTGCTCCTGGGAGGGTCACTTTCTTCCAGCGCTGCTTGGCTATGGAACCCTGGTGACCCAGGCAGAGGTCTCCTGCCACAGATGGAAACCCAAAGGTTCCTGTCCCTGACTTTTCCACCTCAGTCTCTGTGTCCTGAGGGCCTGGGAGAGTAACTTTCTCCCAGTGCTGCTTGGCTATGGGACCCTGGTGGCCCAGGCAGATGTCTCCTGCCACAGATGGAAACCGGTCAACAATGTTCTTTACTGCTCTATTCATAAGAGCCAGAAACTGTAAACAACTTAGATATCTCGTAACAGTTGAATTGATAAAGAAAATGTAGTACATTTATACAATGGAACATTACTCAGCTGTTAAAAAATGAAATCATGAAATTTGCAAGCAAATGATGGAACTAGAAAAAAAAAACCATCCTGAATGAGGTAACCCAGACCCAGAAAGAGAAATACAGTATATATTCACTTATATATGAATATTAGTTATTAAATCAATGATAACCAAGCTACAATGCATAGGACTATAGAGGTTAGGTATAGAGTAAGGGACTGGGTGGGGACAGATATCTATAGAATAGATAGTTATGGAGAGATAGGAGTTCTGGAATGGTAGTATCAAATATGGGGCATAAGCTGAGGAAGAATGAGGGAATATGGGGAAAGATAGCTAAAATTAAGGTCCATTTGAGGGCCAATATAGAAACCTAATACAGTAGACTCTTCCTAAAACATATACGTGTATGAAGGTGGTCTAACTAAAATTGCCAAATAATTGAGGAGACAGAGCCTCAGATAGACATCTTTTGTTACCAAATGAAGCTCCCAGTACCAGGCTTGGGTTACATCTAATTGAACTGTTGGTCCAAGGGGTCCTATGGAAAGTCCCAAGCAACCTAGGTAGTTGCTAAGACTATAGTGTAGGTTGCTTTCCATAAACTGATGCCAAAGTCCTATTGCTGAAGACAACATCTACACAAGGCACTGAACATGGAGAAGTTGAGCTGGTGTCTACAGAGAGCCTTTACACATATGTGCTGGAATGTTTGTTACAGGAAGGGACTCTGCACACTACCTGCTACCAAAGGAGAAATGTAAACACCAACCCAGCCATAAAACTTTTGACTTACAATGGTGTCTTGCCTACAAAATATGGCAGTGTAATGATGGCTCAAAGTTTGTGGGAGTAGCCAACCAATATCTGATTTGACTTTAGGCCCAATCCACTAGCTGCAACCCATATCCAACATTGTGTTAGTGACCAAATCCTGAGATCACACAGGGACCTAGGGTAAAACCAAAGTCTACTATTCTCAAAAAATAAAAGCTGCAAAAAATGTCCTCCTAGTGATACTCTGCTGTACTCATAGATAAGTAAGTGCTTTGCTCAGCCATCATTAGAGAAGCTTCATCTTGCAGCAGATGGGAACAAATACGGAAGCCTAAAGTCAGACATTTTGCAGAGAGTGAGATTGTAGACCACTCAGGCTTAGAGAGGATGTCACCATCAAGTCCCTCTCCTCAGGGCTTAGAAAGTCCCATAGAAGAGGAGACAGAAAGAGTGTAAGAGTCAGAGGGGATAAAAGACATCAAGGAAACAAGGTTCTCCAAATCAACATGCTCACTGAACTCAGGGACTCATAGAGAACGAGGCAGCAGACACAAGGCCTGCACAGGTCTGCACCAGTTTCTTTGTGTATGCATTATGCCTTCTAGCTTAGTGGCTTTTTATGGGGTCCCTGAGTATGGAAATGAGCGGGTCTCTGTTTCTTGTGGACTCTCTTGGGCTCTTATCCGTCTGTTTGTTTTGTTCAATTCAAATGTGTGCATTTGTTTTACCTTACTTTCTTATATTTTATCTTACTATTATCCCTTAAAGTCCTGTCTGTTTTTTTAATGAGAAACAGAACGGGAGTGGATCAGGATGGAAGGGGAAGTGGAGGAGAAAATGGAGGCATATGGGGGAGGAAACTGTAATCAGGTTCTATCAGGTGAAAAAAAATCTACTTTCTACATAATAGAAAAAATGGTGACAGGAAAAAGCTAGACGATAGGATTTTCTTCTTTCTTCTTTGTTTCAATGTTTGTTGTCCTCTTTCTTCTTTCTTTCTTTCTTTCTTTCTTTCTTTCTTTCTTTCTTTCTTTCTTTCTTTCTTTCTTTCTTTCTTCCTCCTCTTCCTCCTTCGCATCCTTCTTCTCTTCTTCCACAAAATAATAAGCCAATTAAAAAAACTTTAGTATTTCTAAAAATACTTCACTGGTGGGCACACTGCAGGTTTTAGTGACTCAGAACAAAACTCAAACTATTTTTTTTTGTTAATTTTTCTGTTTTGAGTTAGGTTCTTATCTCGGTGGCCTAGACTGGCATGGATTTCACTGCATTGTTCAGGATGCTCTCAGATTTGCAGCAGTTTTTTGTCTCAGCCTCCTGAATGCCAGAATTACAGCCATGAACTACCACTCCTGGCCGTAGGAGCCTTAGATTTGGACTAGGCATGTGCATGAAGCCCAAGAGACCAAATCGATGCACAGTGTAATGAAGGCAGGAACAGCTTTGGTTGGTATTGATGGTCCTGTAGCCAATGAATTAATTAAGCTGTGAACAATGAACTAGTTCAACTATGGCTAACTGATAGCTGGTTGACTAGATTATAGCCAACTAAATTGTTTTCTAGTTCACAACTGATTTTCTGAAAATGCCGTCTGAATGCAGCATTGGCCCAGATTCTCAGAACCTTCTCTGTTCTGGGAGCTGGTTGATTCTTGAGTGGTGGTCTGTAATTCCTTGCTTAAATAAATCCTACTGAATTGAAAGCAAAGAAAGCTCAGCTTTCAATCACTCCATCAGTCTTAATTATCACTGCTCTGTTGCCAGAGCCTTCACAGCTGGTGTTCTCAGTGGTGACAATAGCCAGAAGGACATTCCCAAATGTCCTCATCTTAATGAAGAGGGATTAGATCCTGTACATCCCACTGCTAAGAGTTGCCACTGTGTCCTGACTCTGTGAGGATGGTTATGTCATGTGAAAAAATAGGTGGTCAATGTCTATTAAATAAAGAAACCTATTAAAGCCCACATTCTTTATCCATTTTCGGTAACAGCTTACTGGAAATGCAGCAAGCCAGACTCACCAAGCAGCCGAGTTCTAAGAAGTAGATTTCTCTGAGGTCATGTGTAAATTCTGTCTGATACAGATCTGCCTTACAGTGTCTGCTCTATAACATAGGGGCTCTGTTTGGGGGAGAACAAGATGCATTTATTCTGTTCTCATGAGAAGTTTGTTTCATGAGTGCAGCATCTTCTTTAAGGCAATGGCCAACTGCCATTGTGTTAAAACCTCCAGCCAAAATGTCAGTGAAGCAAGCTATGTGTAGTCCTGGCTACTGAACCTGGTCTCAGGGACGCAGTTAATACTCCTCACTTCCTTTCTCCAGTCTTAAGTTTAAATTTCCCTTAGCTCAGTCCAAAACCTTAGCTTCCCTGGCTTGTTTTCTTGGTGGAATGACCTAGATTCTCATCTCTAAGTCATCCCAACCCTTAGTTACTTTGTCTTTCTCAATTTATGGCTAATGCAGTGGTCCCTTGGCAGCTACCACTGGAAAGATATCTTATGGTGTGCAGCAGGTAAGGGTCAGAGTTGTAGGCTATGCATTGATTAATCGAGGTGGATGGTGGAAAAAATAACTCAGTTACATGGCTGTGTGGTGTAATGAAAGCAATTGAAGCATTTATCTGAGTTGCTCTTACGTAGGCCTTGATTTCAGGTTCTTTTTATATACTGGTTTCAGAATAGTGTCCATTCCAAAACTCAAATAGGATGAGAAAGACATATCCTAGTACTCATGCCAAGGAAGCAAAATGGAAAAACAAAAAAGAGCAGAGACTTCAAAACGATAAAATTTAACAACCGGTCGTTGAACCGTGACTGACTGCAAGAAAACAGGGATTGATAATGAATCTGGAGAACCAGAGTGTCACAAGGCAGGAACGAGGAAGCTCTGAAAAAGGGAAGCAAACATCAGTGAAGAGCGAACACACTGACAGACAGCACGGCTCGCATGGTCACCCGGGCACAGTGAGGGTTGGCACCTTCGCCATCTGGATGAATCCATTAATTCCAATGTTCTGTAATGGTCCAAGTGGCCTTTTACCTCAGTCATCTCATACAGCAGGAGTTTCCTTTTCTTTTCTTTTGTTCAAAATTGGGACCTTAAAAGATTTTCACTGAGTGAATCAGAGCGTACAATGGATCCAGAAGAAGCTTGAAAAGCAACTGAAGCTGTTCACATTCTAGCCTTCTCATTTCAAAACTAAAGGGTGTGTGTGTGTGCGTGTGTGTGTGTGTGTGTGTGTGTGTGTGTGTGTGTGTGTGTGTGCGCGAGGTTGGCTTGTAAAATACTTTCAGCAAGATAGAGATCCTCTAATCATGTTCTACTCTACAGTATCGCATTCAGAAACATGGAAAGTCATAAGACGTCACTTACTAAAGCACAAAACTTATGTTTACTTGAAATCATGTACCAATTAAAGTGTTCTAACAATGTCTCAAAACGTGGGCAAGAAACAATGTTCGCTATTTTAAAAAGCCAAAATGATTATTTGATGTCTTTAATCATTTTACATGAAAGATTTTATCCTAGAGGAAGTCGTAATAAAAGACACTGCTGGGAATGATGGGGTTTGCCTGTGGCCCTGGCATTTGAGAGTCTGAGGTAGGAGAGCAGTGTAAGTGCAATAAGGCAAGTTGGTGACACCAACATGAGGCTGGAGGATCGTGAGTTCAAGGCCATTTGCTTGGCAAGACATTGACTCACAAAAGCAAGCAAACCAAAACACTGGAAAAGCAACATTCTTCCGAGGCAGGTGGGCTTGTGAGCATCAAGAAACAGCATGGTGACTGTTCAGTGTGATTCCCTTTCTTCCCCACAACATTAAAAGAATCAAAATTTAAAAATGACATATCTAAAACACCACAAAGGAAATAATTGGGATAATGCAAAACACGCACGCACAAACACACACACACACACACACACACACACACACACAAAAAACAGGCAGGACATACCGCAGCATTATTGGAGTTTTTACGACAAACTAGAACGTTAAATTCTGTAAGCCAAACCTGTAACTCCCATGTTAATTGAAAAATCAACTTTTGGTTACTTATCCAACAAAACACAGGAAGTTCTGGGTGACACAGCCAGTGTGATTCTCCTGATCCTCCTGTGACAGCCCAGCCAGCATCAAGACTGAAGGGGAAACCTGGGCACCCTCTAAAGATATCAGAAGATCCCTGCACTCTATGCTATGTGCAGCTCACTTCCTTAATGGATACTTTTATTTTAGCATGAATTACTGTTTTGGATATATTCAAGGGTATAGTAGATGTGTATGTGTGTGGGTGTACATGTGTGTACAGGTGAGTGCACATGTGTGCCTGTGTGTGTGCAGGTCAGAGGTTAATGTTCTCTGTCTTTCCTAACACATCTCCACCCATCGAGGCAGGGTTTCTTACATGAACCTAGAAACCACTGTTTCAGCCCGTCTTATTATCTAGCTTGCTCCAGAGAGCTGCATTCAGGTGGGTGCTGGGGATTCAAACTCTGGTCCTTCCTTATGACTGTGTGACAAGTGCTTTACACACACTGGTCCGTGTTATTTTTATTTTTTTTTAATTAAAATTTTTTTATACAATATATTTTGATCACCTCTCCCTACACCTTACCCATAAATAACTTCATGTTATTTATCTCCCATCAGAAAACAAAACAGAAGCCAAAAAATGAGATTCCAAACAAAGAAATCATCTTTAAAAAAAGTAAGTTAAAAAAAACCAAACCAAAACAACCACCTCCCAAAAAACCAAAGTACAAAACAGCTATGGATCTTGTTTTGTGTTGGACAACTACTCCTGGGCATGGGGCCTGACCTGGAGTGTTATTGATATTTCCAGTGATACTCCATTGAAGAAAACTCAATTTCCTGTTCCTAGCAGGTATCAACTGCAGATAGCTTCTTGGCTAGCAGTGGGATTTTGTGTCCAGCTCAACTTCTCAGTGCCGGGATTTTGTCCGGTTTGTGTGGGTCCTGCGTGTGCTGCCAGTCTCTGTGAGTTCATGTGTGCATCAGTCCTGTGTGTCTTGAAGACACTGTTTTTATTGGAATATCCATCACTTCTGGCTCTTAAAACCTTTATGCCTCCTCTTCCTCATAAATCCCTGAGCCTTGAGGTAAGAGTTTGATGAAGACAGCCCATTTAGAGTTGGATGCTCCAAGCTCTCTCCCTGTGCAATTGTCTAATTGTGGGTCTCAGCATTAGTTCCTATCTACCCTAAGAAACAGCATCTGTGATGAGGGATGAGTGATGCTCTCTATGGAAACAGCATCATTAAGGCTGAGTGATGCTCTGATCTATGGATATATCAATAAGTATTTTTTAATTTAGGTGTCATGCAGTAACTCTGTGTTTTCTGATTTTCTCAGAATCAAACAACTCAAATCAAATAACTCACTGATGAATTTCTTAGCATGCCAAGTTTCTAAGGCTGATCATATCTTTCAACACAGGCATTATGGGATTGAAAAACTTTTAAAAACACATTCAATGACCAAGAAGACAAAGCAACAAAATAGAGGCAAAGAAGTTGATAGTTTTTAACACAGGTCGAATTTAACTCTATTTTATAAAAAGAATGTTAAAGCAAATGAATGGGGGCTGGTGTGACATCTCAGTGGGCAATTTGTACTTACCATCATGTCTGATAACTTGAATTCTATTCTAGGGATGCACATGGTAGAATGCTCCACACACACCATGACATGAACACCCTCCCGCCAAATGAATAGATACAATCAGTCCACAATGTCTAAGTTCCTCACTAAGAATGCTTGTACAGTGGATCTTCTCTTTTGACATGCTTAAATTTAGTTCTTAAATAAATGAGAGAAAATGAAGGCAAAAATTTGCATTCCATAGAACAAAGTGATGAAGACAGAAAGCTGACGAAGGGATTGTTTTAGATGCGGAAGAGAATTGCTGTAGAAGCCATCCCAGTTCTTCATGACTCAGTCTTTCAAGTTTAGAAGAAATGCCCAGCATCAAACAGCATCCCATGTTCCTTGTTCCATGAAAAGTAGCTACAGCCATCCACCAATGGTCTTTCTTGGTGCTTGTTTCAGTGTTCATGATGCTGTGAGAATGACCCAACACTCTGGGGATACAGATGATGAAGAATGGTCACCACCACCTTCAAGGACGCCATTCTGAG
This sequence comes from Uromys caudimaculatus, assembly GCA_028551405.1. Taxonomy (NCBI): domain Eukaryota; kingdom Metazoa; phylum Chordata; class Mammalia; order Rodentia; family Muridae; genus Uromys; species Uromys caudimaculatus. The sequence continues at coordinate 24,961,584 of CM052704.1, read as the reverse complement.
GATGAAGCTTAAACTCAGAAAAGGGAAGAAGAGAGACAAATTGACTAGAACTTTGGTCTTGTGCCCAGAATCGAACAGTTTCTAAACAAATACATCTCCTTCTTTGATGAGGCAGCTCAGGTTCAGCAGACTTCGCCTTGTAACTGAAAGTTTTTTCCTGATAGGGTTGGGGAAGACACAAAGGTATATTGAACTGTAGAGGATTCAGGAATAAAAGCAGTGAGCTGTCTTTATGTGACATAAGACACAGAAACAAAGGTAACACACAGAAGCTTGGGCGATGGAATGTCAGATTGCAGGATGCAGGAAGTGAGACAGAATCTGAGGACATTGGGAGGCAGTGTGTCAGCAATCAATTATAGAGATTCAGCCTTACCTTTCCTTATGAAATTACTGTTAGTTGACACTGACTCTATTTTACATTTTCACTTTAGTTTCCTTATACATCATAAACTTGTGGGGAAGAGATTCTTCCTGATTCACTGTGCTAGCTCCTACAATTAGGTCCATAACAAGGCCATACAAATGTTGTTACATGTGAATGAAAGAATTACTACCCAACTGCACTTCAAAGCTCAGATCAGGTCAGGCAGTAACAATGTAGGGTTAAAAGAACCGATCTAGCTTCTGACCTCATCAGCAAATGCTCTTTAGCTTAATTATGACAAAAGAGATTATAAGTTTTCTTTTTGGCAGAAAGCAACTTAGGGAAAAAAGACAACTCCAGGTTATAGTCCATCATTGTGGGGTAGTCAAGACAGGAATCTGAAGTAACAAGTCACATTTATAGTCAAGAGCAGAGAGACAACGAATGCTTAGTACTCACTTAGACTTCTCCAGAGCCCAAACCTAGAAAATGAGGTCAAACCACTTTTAAGATGAATCTTTTAGGATCACATTACTTAATGTGATCAAGACAGTTTCTACCAGATATGTCTGCAGACCAACCTGATCTAAATAATTCTTTATAGAGACTCTCTTTTTAGGTGATTATTATTGTGTTCATTGGACAAACTGACTATTACGGAATCTGTCCATGAGTATTAGATGGCATTGTACCCAATACCTGGCAATCGGTGAGTGAAAGATGTCACATTATTGATGCTTAGTGTGACAGGTTTGTTATAGCTGAGGATGGGTAGTGAGGAAACCTAGTATTTCTCCTGGAGCAGGGGTTACAGGGAGAATTACATGGCTCCGGATGGATGGATGTGGTGGTCTGAATAAGAAAGGTCCCCATAGGCTCATATATTTGAATGCTTGATCCTCAGTTGGTGAACTATTTAGGAGAGGGTTAGGAGGTATGACATCATTAGGGAAGTGTGCCATTGGGGGTGGGCTTTGGTTTGTAAAATCTCATATTATTCCTAGTTAGTGTTCTCTTTGCCTGCACTCTGTAAAGGGTCAGGATGTGAACTCTCAGACACTACTCCAGCACCATGCCTGTCTGCCATCATTCTTCCCACCATGATGGTCATGGACTAACCTTCTGAAACTGTAAGCAAGCCCCAATTAAATGCTCCCTTTTATAAATTGCTTTGGTTATGGTGTCTCTTTACAGCAATGAAATAGTAACTAAGACACCAGGGAAGCAGTTGGTTAAACTGATAGAGTTTGAGTTATGAGTGAAGTTCTGTTAATCCAGTAGGATGCTGAAGGATTGGTTTTAGAGTTTATAGTTGTTTCATTTTACTGGAAGAAAAAAAATGGAAGTTTCAATAGATGAACTATCTGAAGCTTCCTTCCTTTAGGAAAAAGAAAGAGATCAAGGACAACTGTGAAGAGGGTTTGAGAAGCGTGGAAACACTTGAAGGGCAAAGGAGGACTATGAAACACCAGTTCCAAGACTCAATATACTGTTGTAATCACCAATTCACATAATTATGGCTAGCCACTCTTGGTCCACACAAGATGAGTCAAAAGAAAAGAGATGGGCCCACTGGACCCTGCCCTTTATCTCTGAACTACTGGCCATGGATAGATTGTGGGAGAGGAGGGAATCAGGGTCTTTGTGTTGCGACTGGACTCCATTGGATGGCTTCAAATGTGCGGTCACAAAGATGGCCATGACTGATTTTGGTGGGTCACAAAACAAAACAAATGGTTGTAAACTTGAGCGAGAGAGAGAGAGAGAGAGAGAGAGAGAGAGAGAGAGAGAGACACACACACAGATTGATTTGTGGGGAAGGTGGGCAGAACTGGAAGGAGGTGGGAGGTGAGCATGGTCAATATGCAAATGTAAAAAGTGAAAACCAGGCAAAGAAAGACACTCAGCAGTGTTGTTAAACATCTACAAACTGGAGGCGGGAACAGAGCATCAGGAAACCAGAGTTTAGGACTTAACTGAAGGGTAAAGACAGGGAACAGGGAAGTTCCACTTTCTACCTGCCTTGCAAAGAACATAAATGAAAGTCTCTGGAAAGCATTTACAGTCTGGCTGTCAGTTCTCAGTCTAGTGGGCTAGAGGAGGCTCAAACAATGGGTAGCTCTGTTGCAGCTGCCTGCTTTCATTCTGTCTACTGGCAGAGTCTCTCATTTCTTCACACCTACTTTTCACAGACTTGAGAGCCCCAGGACCCATTTAGCAGAGTAACAGCTTTCAAATAATAATCTGGTGTTTGTCTCCTGTTCTCCTTTTTCCTTCTGGTCGTCTCTTATTTTTCTTAGGTCTCCCTTTAGAAGGCCTGTCTTTTCCTTTAATCCATAGCAATTTATTTCCACTTTACAGAGTTGTCGTTAACTGTAAAACCTGTCTCATGCACTAGATGTCTTTGGTGACAAAGTCTGCCTGTTTCACTGGGAACCTTCTCGATGGTGGTCACTAGGACTCTGCCACAGCACAGTGGTTTCGGGGTTGAGGTCACTTTCGAGGAATGAAATGAAATCCATCCTTTGGAACTGTGGGAGCTCCTCTGCCTGCTTCTTGATCTGCCACAGGAAGAATCTACAATTGATTACACAGACCTCGTTCAAATCTATTTTATTTTCTATTAGCTCTATGATGTTGGTTAAGTAACATCAAATCTATCTATTACTTTGGACTTCTTATCATCCCCTTTCTCCTTAGTTCTGAGATTTCAGGCATGTACCCTCATTCCCAATTTATGTGGTGCTTGGGAATTGAATCTAGAACTTCATACATGTTGGCAAACATTCTCTTAACTACACTACATCCTGAACCACAACAAACTTTATGAATCTCAGTTTTCTCATCTGTAGAGTGAAATTGATAATAATACATGCCACACACGTGTGAGGATTTGCCTGCGCTACCTCCTGACATTCTATCATGGATTGCTATTAGTCTCACTTCTCTAGTTGGTGTCCAGCTTAATCCACACAGTAGTATTTGACTTCTGGAACCAGAAGCAAGATGAAAGTACTCTAGCTGAATGCTGATAGGGCTTCTGGGATTGGAAAATTTGTATTTTTTCCAGAGATGATATATCAACTAGATTTTAATCAATATAACAAAATACCTGAGACAGTTAATGTTCTTATAAAACAGTGATGTTAGCTCCTTTTCATGACTCAATGGCTTCCTTTGTATTGGACCTATGGCAAAGAAGAATATGCTGAGTGTGTGTGGCAGAGCAAAGCAGCTCCCTCAATTATAAGCCAGTGAGCAGTAAAGAATGACAAAGCAGCAAGGGCCCTGTATTAATCTTCTAGGGCATGCCTTCAAAGTCCTAAGGACTTTCCTACAAAAGCCTCCTCTCTTCATTTTCCCGCTACTTTCCAACAGTGCTGATGTGGAGACCAAATCTCTAACACATGGACCTTTGAAGGATGTTCTACACCTAGGCTGCAGCAGAGAGTTGAACTGGTTAAACAAATATCTAGATGAGTTCAGGGGTAGATGGTAGTTGTGTGAATTGCTCCTTCATCTCCATTCAGAGCTTGGCTTATTCCTTCCTGTATTCATTCATTTCCTCAGCACAAAATTTTGGACCCTTAGCGTTGGCACTGGGCACTCTTATGATGGACTAGCATAAGGTTCTTTTCTCATGAAACATGAAACTCTTCTTTGGGTAATGTGGAACTTACATATCTATTTTTTGAACAATGTGCTTCACAGATGTACCTCCAACTTCCAGTCTCTGAAATTGCTAATACAATTAAAAATATTTATGCCCCTTCAATCTTATATATAAAATTCTTTCATATGCTATTTTTTGAAAACTAGTTTTCTTTTTCTTTTTGAGATTATAATTTAATTGAAACATTTCTCCCTCCCTCTTCTTTCCTTCAAACCCTTCCATATATTCCTCCCCGCTCTCTTTCAAATTCATGGCCTCTTTTTTCACTAATTTTTGTTGAATGAAAATATGTATTTGGATATACATTACATTACTAATTCTACCCTGTTGTGTCCATGTAATATTACCCGAGTGTATGCTTTCAGGCATGGTCATTTGCCACTGAACAGCCAATTGGTGTGCTCTTCTGTGGAGATAACGACCTCTCCTGTTTCCAGCTTTACTCATTTTATCCTTATTCCCACGGACAAGTGTAGTCTTCACCAGCAACAAGGAAACCTCTCTTTTGCAACGGATGGAGACCATTACAGAAACCATAATCAATCAAGATGCAGAGTTATGGAGCCTATTCCTAACAGGTACATCTGCAAAAGACTCCAGCACCTAAGGTACAGGTAACATTGCGCAAGAGAGGGCAGAAAGAGTGTAAGAGCCGCAGGATTAGGGAGTTTGCTGTGAGATTGTGTCTCCTAGTAACAGCAGAAGGTACACACATAAAGTCTCACCAAGGGGACCACTCAAACTTCAGTTGAACAAGGAAGACACCAATGAATATGTCAAACCAGGTAAAGAAAAAGTCCATGAGGTCTCAGCTACACATAAAGTTTCCTTTTTAATAGACAAGATACTGGTACTCATTGAATTAATTTATATATATAGTGGATAACAGGTATTCATATTCAGTTGTCTCAGCATCCTTGCTTGAATTACTCATAATTTTCCCATTGATACATAAGGATACTTTTTATAAATAAGTCTGTATATTTACAGTTTCACATATACACCCTTTTATGTCTTTACTCACACTGACCTAAACTACTTTCTCTGTCACAACTGAATAATAAAAGTCATTTGGAAGGACACATTCTCTAGTTATGCCTTGGTTTCAGACTTGGTTTTCGTAGGCATGGCTTCTCCATATACCCTGCTTAGAACCAACCTCTCAAGGCCCATGCAAACTTCGTCAACACAGCAGCTGATCATGTTCTTCACCATGCTCTGGTGTCTCTGTTTAATCAGTTTCTGTTTCGTGCCCCTGTATCATTGTCAACTTCCTTTGATGAGTCTCCAGAGAGTTTAATCCATTTTTACCAGTTTCATTCACGGGTGGTGTGTCTTTTTACAGAGCTAACTAACACCTTGGCATAGAATGTAGAACTGTGTATATTGTATAGTACCATATGCCAAGGCCTGTAGATTGTTAATACATGTATTATTGTGAGATTGCATTGGATATGGGTTCTAAATTCAAAATAAAATCTTCTTTATGAATCTGTGGCATGAGGTTTTCTAAATTCAAATATTTCACCAGATAAAATGCCAGTAACTGGAAGAAGAAGAAGGAGGAGGAGGAGGAAGAAGAGGAGGAGGAGGAGGAGGAGGAGGAGGAGAAAGAGGAGGAGAAAGAGAAGGAGGAGGAGAAGAAGAAGAAAAGGAAGGAAGGAAGGAAGGAAGGAAGGAAGGAAGGAAGGAAGGAAGGAAGAAAGAAAGAAAGAAAGAAAGAAAGAAAGAAAGAAAGAAAGAACTCATGAGAGACTCAGAAGAGCAAGGTAGAGACACTCATAGGTATTTTTGAGTGTGTATTTGTGTGTATATGTGCATGATTATAGTGTGTGTGTTTGTGTATGAGTGTGTAAGCACAAATGTAGAGGCCAGAGGACAACCTTGGGTTTTGGACTTCATCTTCCATTCTTTGAGATGGAGTCTTTTCATTGTTGGCCACTGCATAGACAGGTGGACGGTCCATTGAGCTTTGGGAGTCTCTTGTCTCTACCTTCCATCTTGTTATAAGAATGCTGGGAAAGCAGGTGAAAGTTACTGCATCTGGATGTATACAGGTCCTGAGGATTCAAAATCAGGTCCTCATGCTTGTGTGGCAATCACTTTGCCCACATTTCCCAAATGTGACTGCTGGTTTTGTATTTTATACTTACAGGATTAATTCTAGTTGATCCTCTAGAACTCAGAGGAACTTAATAAGGATGATAAGAAAACCCTCAGGTCAAAGTTCGAGTGAATATTATCATATTTTGGGAACTCCAGTTATTCAAATAATTAGGTTAATTTTTTGAACTCCAAGCTTCAAATATTTGGCATGTACTGTGTATTCTCGACCACCAGGGAATGGGTTCTTCATTCTTGCTACAATTCTGCAGCATGGAAATTCTTAGATTTTGCCAAAATGGGCTGAATTTCTCTTGGTGAATTAACTTTCCCAGGGCCTTGGCTCCTGACATGTTTTGGTCACCCCCAGTGCCAATTGCCTTTCCTCTCTGGGTTTCTGCTTTGTCACTTACAGTGTGAATTCCCATCATAGGGTGAACCGAGCCTTAGAGGCGGAGGTGAGGATATGCTCAGTGGTATTCATGCCCACAAGTTCCGTTTCTTGACTAGATGCCCAGGGCCTTGGCTTTCCATGTGCGTCTGGCTTAGTTTTCACCCATCTGAAGTAAAACATCCTACAAATTGCCAAACACTCCCGAGTTTCCAAAAAATCCCATCAAACAAGTCAACAAAATTAACAGTATTTAATTCAAGTTCCACTACAAAGGCAATGCACAATTAGAGTTTGTATTTTTTAAAATAGAAATTACCAACCTGGTTCTAAAATTTACTTGGAAATGCAATGTATTTTAGTAGTCAAAACAATGTTGAAGAAAAGGGACCAATCAGAGAGTAAATATTGTTTAAAGAGTTTCTATAAAGCTGAAGTTGTGAAGACAGTATATCATGGGTGGAAGTTCATATTTGTGGATAAAAGAAAAGGATAATTCAGAAATGGAATTGTTTTTTACCCTCAAATGTGTGTAACTAAATGGGAAAGGAATGATATCTGATATGTGCTGCTAAAATGACATGCTATGCATTTATAAAATAGAATTACCATTTATTCAAAACTATGATTATGAATATAAATATAAGTGCTAAACTTTCTAGAAAGAAATGGAGTATAAAGTCTTTTTGTTCTAGTATTAGGCATTTTTGGGGCATATAGAGTGGTAAATGAATCAAATATAAGATCTATAAAGGAAAACTGGCAAATGAGGCTTAGTTAAAAATGATTTTGCTTACTGAAAGACATATAAAATGTATAAATACAGATTAGGAGGAAATATTAATAATGCATACATCTAAAAGAGGGCTAAAATATTTTAAGGTTTCAAATCCTTTCAATTTAAGAAGCAATAATAAAACCCAAATAAATGGGAGGGCTAAATGTTTGGACAGTTTATCTAAAAGGTATACTGTGACAGTTAAGCAATAAACATGGTTATTAGAGAAATTTAAGACCGCAGGAATGACACCCTTCACAATTGTCACAAACAATATAAAGTATCTTGGTGTGACTCTAACCAAACAAGCGAAAGATCTGTACGACAAGAACTTCAAGTCTCTGAAGAAAGAAATAGAAGAAGACCTCAGAAGACGGAAAGATCTCCCATGCTCATGGATTGGCAGGATTAATATAGTAAACATGGCCATCCTGCCAAAAGCAATCTACAGATTCAATGCAATCCCCATCAAAATTCCAACTCAATTCTTCATAGACTTAAAAAGACCAATTCTCAAATTCATTTGGAATAACAAAAACCAAGGATAGCAAAAGCTATTCTCAACAACAAAAGAACTTCTGGGGGAAATCAGCATCCCTGATCTCAAGCTGTACTAAAGAGCAGTAGTGATAAAAACGGCATGGTATTGGTACAGTGACAGGCAGGTAGATCAATGGAATAGAATTGAAGACCCAGAAATGAACCCACACACTTAACAGTCACTTGATATTTGACAAAGGAGCTAAAACAATCCAGTGGAAAAAAGACAGCATTTTCAACAAATGGTGCTGGTTCAACTGGTGGTCTACATGTAGAAGAATGCAAATTGATCCATTCCTATCTCCCTGTACAAAGCTCAAGTCCAAGTGGATCAAGGACCTCCACATAAAACCAGATACACTGAATCTAATAGAAGAGAAAGTGGAGAAAAGTCTTGAACACATGGGCACAGGGGAAAAG
>CM052704.1:24919905-24953212 GCA_028551405.1 Uromys caudimaculatus | reverse complement strand
AAAAAGATCTTTAACAATCCTACATCTGATAGAGGGCTAATATCCAATATATACAAAGAACTCAAGAAGTTAGACTCCAGAGAATCAAATAACCCTATCAAAAAATGGGGAATAGAGCTAAACAGAGAATTCTCAACTGAGGAAATTTGCAGGGCTGAGAAGCACCTAAAGAAATATTCAACATCCTTAGTCATCAGCGAAATGCAAATCAAAACAACCCTGAGATTCCACCTCATACCAGTCAGAATGGCTAAGATCCAAAACTCAGGTGACAGCAGGTACTGGCGAGGATGTGGTGAAAGAGGAACACTCCTTCATTGCTGGTGGGATTGCAAGCTGGTACAACCACTCTGGAGATCAGTTTGGTGGACTCTCAGAAAAATACTACCTGAGGACCCAGCTATACCACTCCTGGGCATATACCCAGAAGATGCTCCAACATATAATAAAGACACAGGCTCCACTATGTTCATAGCAGCCATATTTATAATAGCCAGAAGCTGAAAACAACCCAGATGTCCCTCATCAGAGGAATGGATACAGAAAATGTGGTACATTTACACAATGGAGTACTACTCAGCTATTAAAAACAATGACTTCATGAAATTCATAGGGAAATGGATGGAACTTTAAAATATCATCCTGAGTGAGGTAACTCAGTCACAGAAGAACGAACATGGTATATACTCACTGATAAGTGGATATTAGTCCAAAAGTCCGGAATACCCAAGATTCACTTCACAGCAACTGTTGGACTGAGCGTAGGTCCCAGATGGAGGAGTTGGAGAAGGGACTGAAGGAGCTGAGGGAGTTTGCAGCCCCATGGAGGGAGCAACAGTGTCAACTGGCCTGACCCCCCAGTGCTTCTGGAGACTGTACCACCAACCAAAGAATACACATGGAGGAACTCATGGTTCGGGCCACATTTGTGGCAGAGGAGGGCGTTGTTGGCCTTCAGTGGGAGGAGAGGCCCTTGAGCCTGAGGGTGTTAGAGGCCCCAGTATAGAGGAATGCTAAGGAGGGAAGATGGGAGTGGGTGGGTGGGTGTGTGGATGGGGGAATACCCTCATAGAGGCAGGGGGAGGGGAGAGGGGATAGGAGGTTTCCAAAGGGGAGGCCTGGAAAGGGGGAAACATTTGAAATGTAAATAAAGTATCAAAAAAACGAACGGAATGTTAAAAAAAAAGAAAAAAAGTAACAAACCACCTGCTAGCATGCTGATCTCAACATAATGACACTCATCCTATATTCCGATGATTTCTTCATTTACTCCAGAAAAACGAAAGTATATATTCATGCAAAAACTCTTACACAAATATTTAAGGCCACTAAAACAGCTCAAAAGCAGAAATACCCCAGGAAAAATGAAGTTGTGAATAAGTATAGACATATTGATATTTCCAGAGAATGGGATACTCAGCCACAAAAACAAAGCAACAATACACACAGCAGCATAAATCTCAAGAGCATGTTCTTTTTTTTTTTTTTCTAAGACAAACTAGATGCAGAAGACTAGAAAGTATGTGATTTTATGTAAGTGACACTTTAAAAAGGCAGACATGATGTGATGAAAGCAAGCACTGCACTATGTGGAGGAAATCTATCTATCTGGTCATGTGGAAGCACAGAAGCCTGAATTCCTGACCCCAAGTCAGAGATGGGCTTTACCCTTCACAAGGGAATAAATCCATTCCTCCCTTAAGTTCGGTATTTTACCAAAGGCCTCAGACAGGAAACTAGGATGGAAAGAATTTCATTTTAAGGAGCACGTTGCAGGATATTAACATGCCTGTGACTGCACAGAGGCTGGAATCATGCTGTCCTAATACAAGCAGTATATTTGACCATCTAACAGCGATGGTACGGTTTGTACGACGGTATTGAGATGCTCTAGCTAATTAAACTCATTTACATAGGCATCTGAAAGTTTATGCTAGTGAAAAGCCGAAGTGACAAAAATGAAGACACTGTACGAATCGGCCACCAGGAGAGGCAGCAGTCCATCACCAAGATGTCGTTACTAGGAATGAAAATTCCCGGGTCAACAATTTTGAAACATTGGTGCCAAATCCCAATGAAAGATTGGGAGAGGGAAGCGTGGCAGAGGTCAACCAGCCTCCTTTACAAGGTTTGAGCCTCAATATTAGAACATCTTGTCTTAGGAGGAAGTTCTTGAAATGAATTGACAAGGGAACCCGACACCCAGCTTTAATTTACAGACCTTGGTCAGGGAGCCGGAGACATGGATGTCGAGGCGGAGGAAGCTGCCATCTTCTCTATTTCACACCAGCAGCTACGTCCAAGTTTCCAGCCGCACTGTCTTGCTCACAACTGCATTTTTCTTTGCTGATGCATAATCATTTATAAATTATTTGAGAGGATATAGTTTTCTCTTTCTTTTGGCGTTCTCACTTCTAGATTATTACATTCTATCCTTCAGTATCGGCTGCTTAGTGGTTCACTGGTTTATTAGGGACAAGTGTGACCACGGCCTCTAGAAGATGCCAGAGGGGTGGACAGAAACCAGGGCAAACTTTTAGCCAAGAGTGGATGGTATGTTAGCTTTGGCCCTGAGCTCTTGAGGGATGATGATTAGAAGTTGTTTGGGAAGACAGAGCACTCTTAAGTTGCCAGCTTCGTGGTTTTCCTGTGGACTTGAACTTGTTTTCATCAATAGCTGTGGTTAATTTTGTGAGCCAGGAGCATTTTGAAGGTGGTTCTTCCATTTTCTTTGCATGACGAGTGAAAGTGTAACTGGCTGTATGTTTTTTGTTTTTTTTTTTTTTCATTTTCTTCATTGGGGACCAGTTGGAAAGATGGCCTACAGTGTTGTGTAAGTTAAGCAGAGGACTAAGGGATGCTCACTGAATGTTCAGTCAGCCACTGAAAATGACTGCATTGATGGTGAAAAACAGCTCATTCAGGTGAAGAGGAGGTAGATAAGACTCGAACCACCTGACTGATGCTCAGTCTTTGTCTGTCCTGCCATTTAACCCAGCTCTGTGTGTCAGTGTTGAGTATATAGGCCCCTACTGTGGATTTAAGAGAAGTTATCATGGTTGGGCAGATTTTAATGTTATTTAAGATGCAGGTTACATACAGTGAAACTCATTTTTAGTGACTACTTTTAACAAACAGACACACAAAGCTGAAGGATCAACACTACACAGAGTTCCCTCCCAAACAAATTCTTTTAGCACTAACATGTCTTCTGACTTTCTGCTTTCTGTCTATAGTTTTGCGTTTCTAGAGTGACTGTCATATAAATCCAGTTTCTCTTTGCACATCTTCTTTTCTTGGTATTGGTTATTGAATCTAAGGACTTGTATTTGATTAAAAAAAAGACCCCAAAGTCAGCATGTGGAGTTTTGACTTGGATGTTCCCATTTCATCACTTTATTGACTGCATTTATCCACAGTTTACCCATTTGTATTGCTGAGTATCATTCCAGTGTCTGTATGCATGAAATAAGACTATGAATTAAGATACTATACACACACATCCATGTGCCGGTTGCATTGTGAACACACATTTTTCTTGTATTTGTACAAACACCCAAAAGCAGCTTGTTTCATCACACAGAAATACCTGTTATCATAGACAGTTAGATTACTTTCTTCATAAATAAGTAATTAAGAAAATTACAAATTTTCTTATCAGAGACTGCTAGATTATTTTCTTAAGTGATTGTATTATTTTTACATCACATCCAAGAATGTGTGAGAGCACTCATCATTCTGTATTCTTGCAGAAGCTTGGTGTCACTGGCATTTTATTTAAAAATTGTATCATTTAAAATTGTTGTAGTGAGACTTTATGTTTTGAAACAGTGGTTGCTTCAACTTAAAGGTTGCCTGGGAACATATTCTATTTCCAGGATTTTCTTGCAGCTTGTACTAACTGTTGGTCAAGATAAGGCTAAAACCATTAGTGAGTTATAATTTGATGTCATAAACCCAATAATCTGTAATGTCTTTAGATTATATTCCAAGTTTGTGATGTATCTCTAGCCCCAGTTAGGCCTCCAGATCACTGCATTTCCAGTCTCACATCTTCAGTGTAGTCTGGGGAAGAGATTGAGCCACATCTTCAGCACCGATTCATCTGAGTAACTGACTCCAGATGCCATCAGATAATAAATGCTTGCCATTTAAAATACTGAGTATGTTTAGGTAATTTCTTACACAGCAATAAATAACTAAAACAATTTTTTTTGTAGTAGAAATGGGTGGGGTGTTCTCAAAACTCCCTAAAAAATCTGAGAAAGGCTTTAGAGCTGCCAGTAAAAAGGTAAGAGGACATCTTATGGGTTATTCTGGAAGCTTCTTCCAGAACTCCACAGGCTTCTCCTTTAAATTACCGCTTTTTATATCTTAGGGCAGCTATTAGTTTCTACCTGATCTTAGTTTCTTTTTAAAAAGTGGATTTTTATATAGCAGAATCAAACTTATGCAGAGAGAAACATTTGTTTTGGGATTTAAAAATACATTACATAATTACGATTAGCAATGAAGTCATAAATCGCCAAATGCCTCTATCCAGTTCCTTAACTGTCTCCTGGTTCTAGTGATTACTGTAGCAGTGGGAAGTCCTTGTATCAGTTTTTTCTTATATTTTAATCTCAGTATGAAGTTTTTAAGTAAAAAGTTGGGATGGAAACGATGATCTGATTCCAAAGGACATTCTCAAAGTGATCTTCGTGCACAGTTCACGCACCCGAGTTCTCGTGGAGTGAGGGAGAGTTACCACTTATGATGTTCAATATCATTGGTTCGTATTTTATATGTACATTCTGGAAGCTTCAAATTTAATTTCTTTGGCAATGTAAGCTGCTCTCTGCACAGGAAACCAAGGGAGAGCCATATTCCTCCCCAATTTGGGGACCTTGTGCTATATTAATATATCATACCCGCCTCCCAGCAATTCCATGATGTTACATAAATTGTCGGGCTCTCCTTTTTGGCTTTTTCCTGGCCAAGGTGTGAAGAGGCTCAGGAGAGAGAGAGAGAGAGAGAGAGAGAGAGAGAGAGAGAGAGAGCGAGAGCGCAAACAATACGTGTATACTGTCTTTTCCTCTCAGGGTCCATGTCTGACTAAATCCTTGGCAGAGTTGAGACACTCTTGTTCCCATGATTTAGTCTTATTTCTTTCTCTTCTGGGGGCCATGATGCAAATGTTTAAACTTATATTGAATCATTAATATTCAGAATTGACAGGGAGAGGGAAAAGTACTTTCCAGCAGCTACCAGTCACCATTTGTGTCCCACAATGGCTTCCATCTGTGTCAGATTGGCTGGAGCTGCTTAGTCAGATGCCTGATGTCAAAGATTGATCAGAAGCAAATTCTGCAGAGCTAAAACTACCAGCATTTTTTTCAATTCAGTTGGAAAGACATTGTTAGGGATTATTCTTGATGAATACGTGAAACTTTGTGCTTTGAGAGAAGCTTTGGCTTTTTCCTGAAAATCTGGCATGTCATGGTCCACGGTATTCAATTTTAATATTATCTCCAGTCCTCTGGTACTCTTAGAGTTAGACATTCAGTGAGGATCTATGTCCCCAGTTGAGTTTTTGTGAGAAGTCAGTTATAGAGTCCTTTCAGTATAATGGCTACACTAGAACTCTTGCCAGTAAAGGAATGAGAATTCAAGCAAAAATTAAGCCCCTCAACATTTGGGTGAGACATTCTACAGGTTAGTTTGACCATTATACAGCAGGACAGTTTGTGTTTCCAAGAAGGATATACCACCAAAGAGTCAGGAGTTCGGGGGGTTTCTTAGATAAAATATCTATAAACAGGAAAGGAAGGAGCCACGATTGTACAATCATTAGACTGAGATATAGACCTGTTAAAATTTCTGCCAGTCTCGTGGGAGCTCTCTCACAAAAATCACACAGGCGTGTCCACACTGTGGCTGATAGACCACATGTAGCCTTGGTTGGCCAATGAAAGCTATGCGTGCAGCCTAACACAATATCCATAAACCTAGTGAAAACGTTACATTTTTGCACTTTCTTTTTGACCTGGGTTGCATGGTTTGCAATGTGAACTTTGTGTATAGTAACATTGTTTCCCAGTGCCAGAAGGTTGATAATAAAGTAGCAAGAACCATGAACTAACTAGCTAACTAACCAACTAACCAATTAATTAATGAACTTGGTAGTGAAAGTATAAAGCCTCTATAGAAGCTTCATGGCTTCAGAATAGCCATTCTAATTGTAAAAATCCTTTGGCATGTATAGAGTCAGGACTGATAGCGTTTGAGTGGGTACCTTAAATCAGCCATGTGGTGATTTTGTTTATGAGTTAGTTAGTATAAAGCAGTTTTATTTAAACATTTTAAAGAAGGTTGGACAAGCATGACAGTTTTGCATTTTGACCCATTGTTGGGCAGGAGTGACTTTGCAAAGAGCTTGCTCCTTGCTTTGTTCTGGAGGCTAACCTAAAGAGCTGACTGCCAGATACTTTCAAGTCAGTGATGCTCCTGACCACTGGGCAGGAAGTTCTTCCCTTGAAGAGGGTTGAGCTTCTCACACATCCTCTACATGGGAGAGACAGTGACTCTTGGGCTGCTTCCCATGACTTCCTTACCTTAGTGAGGTGCCAGGACACCTAAAATACATACCAGATAGATAGGTAGATTTAGGGAGATGGAAAGCCTTCTATTATGTAACGCATTATTAACAATAAGAATAGTAAAAAAAAGTGTAAACAGTAATGAATGTCCGTTTTAGACATTTTAACTTAATGCTATTTCTTGTTGTTGTTTTTGTCATGTGGCCCAGGCTGGTCTTGAACTTATGATCCTCCTGCTCCAGTCTCCCAAGGGCTGGGATTACAGTTGTGTGCTACCATAGCTGGCTAGTTTGAAGCTGTTTTACACTCCAATCTTTTATGACGAACGTAGTTTTTTTTGGAGTTGATATCTTCTTCTTAAAGTTTGCATTCACATGTTATAAATGAGCAATGACTCATGAGCTTGGATTTATAGTTTTGTTAAAACATGGCCATATACTTTCAGAAATAGTCTGAGTGACTGTATTTTTAGAATCTCAGTATTTTTGCCAATATTTTAGTTATTTTTGCAATACTTTAATTCAGTAGTATTCTATAATTTACTGTTATTTAGATTTATAAAAGTCAAATGATGTAATTTTTATTTTAAACAATTTTCTTTGCTTTTTCATTCACTATTTTTCCTTTAAAATTATGTGTTATATAATTCATTGCATTGAAAGTATAAATAGTTCAAAGATCAGAATTCTCCTGACTTATTATATTAGAACAGGCATTCAGGTTTGTTAAAGAGTGTTCTAGTGATTCTAAGACACCCATCAGCAGTAGCCATAGGTCATTATTGTCATTATTATTATTATTGTTGTTGTTATTTTTACAGAAGAATGAATGATTGTTGATTGGGCAAATAAAGACAAGGAGAGAATTCACTGATATTGACTTAGTCATATCTGCAACTACATCTGTAATTATGGCTTTTGTATAAAAGACATCCCATTTTCTCTCTCTCTTTCAAAACATCCAAATAAAACAAATCTTCCTCCTTCACTTTTCTGTCTCTCTCTCTCTCTGTCCCCTCATAACCTCTCAATTTTGCTAATAATGACCTTGAACTCTCCAATTTTCAGTGTGGTCTCAGCCTTACAAACAGTTGGAATTACAACTCAGTGGCTGGCTCGTGGTCCTTTTCAACAGAGAGTATGGGTTCCAATCATTGCTTGTGTCTTACCTTGATGAAGTGGGCTGGCCTAATGCTTTGGATCTATTAAAAGAGTCTGGACCAGGTTATGCATAAGTAGTATGTTAGATTCCACCTCTGGAGGATTCATTGTGTTTCTAGTTGGACACCCAAGGTCATGCCTCAAAGTTGGAGTTATTACTAGGCTTGTTTCCTAATACCAGTTGTTGGAGGAAGAAAGGCCATGAAAAATCTTCAGAAAAGAACTAAAAGTTCATAGAGAAGAAAGGATTTTGTAGCTGTTTGCTTCTCCAGCTGAATGCCCCATCTGTCCTCTCTTCCATGTTGTTGGGACTCCTTCTCCTTCCATTTTGGAACTGATGAGAGGACTCCCCCAGGACATGTGTAGTTTAGTGTGTGCCATGTCCATTGCCTTTATTTTGAAGGTTAATTAAGAGTAACTGTTCTTCCAGTACATTTTTAGATACATTGAACTTGAGTTGAATGCTTGCAAACCTCTCATTGGACATATCTCACTAACCTGGGATGAATTTATCTGCTGTACTACTTTTTATCTTCAGGGGAGGAACCTTAGAGGAGGCCACACAGTGGTACAGACTGTAGACACTTTCATCTAGGTAGTGTCTCTGATGTCGAAGCTATACTCTTACCTCAGGTGGAAACAGCACATACAGCACAACTTGTTTTATGCCCATTTTCTGTCCTCATAGTGGTCTAGAGAGTGCATTAATTATTGATGCCAAGACATGTGACTGTCACTGTCCACCTAACTTTGTTAGCATTGACATTTATATTTTCTCTTTAATTTACAGATATATGAGCATACCACTGAGGAGGTGTTGTTGGTATCAACTAGCTGTGGCAGGAAAGTGAGAATAATGAATGGATGCTTAAAAAATGATAATTCCTGAACCAATGTCTTCATTCTTAACTGTTGAATTGATACTTAAATCGACCAAGATTGTTGCTTTGTTGAGATGGAGCAGTTTTAAGTTAATGTGATTGCCCTGGTCAGAATCATCACCAGCTGTGTGAATTTCTACACTCCCCTATAGCCAGGAAGATCTTCAGGTGTTTAAGTAAGAGGAGACTTAGGTGGCACAAGCAGATATAGGTCTGCACGCATACGCCTGATGGGTCTATGATGGGTGCTTACCCACGACACACAGGAAGAGATGGATGACCCACGTGATTCTTCATCTTGGACCACTGCAGTACTGCTACCAAGGGTGCTGCTGATTTTTTTTGGTGAAATCATTTAGGAAATTGATCTGCGATTTGAACTACTTCATGCCATGGAGATTTCCAGGAGATTTTCCCTCTGGATATGGATCTCATTCCAAAAACCAGTTAGTCCCAGAATTGCTCTGTTAATAATGAAGTGCTGTGGTCAACAGAGAAAAAAGATTTTATTTTTCTTTTGAGGAAATGGATGTAAACCAATTTGCATTATCTGGGTCATCTCTAAGTGATGCCCTGGCCCAGGCTCTTCACAGAAGCCAGCCTTTCAGATGCTCAGTTCCTGCCCTTCAGGGACAAAGCCCTCTATTTTGAAAATGAATTTTTCCCTTTGTCTTAATAGTCTTTCTTTGTTCTTCCTAAAGAGTTGTTTACATGTCCCTGTCCTCTTGTTTGCAGTAAGAAGGACTTTCTTACCGTGGGTTGCAGCTCTGGGTATTCACATTTGCGGACAAGAGGTAGGTACAGGACAGAGGCCTGGAGGCCTCACATAGCTGAGGCGAGCAGATCTTTTACACCTTATAGCAATACACAAGGGAGTCACTCTTCGATGGAATTGAAGACTCAAGCTCAAAATCCTTTCCCATAATCTTTTAAACACATGTTCAGCCAAGGGAAAAGTCTGTTTAGGCTGGAATCCTCTGCTAAGTTAATAAAATGTTCATATTTTCCCATGTTATGAGTTCAGACATTTGTAAGGTCCTAAAGTTACAGCGTCTCCAACTCTAAATGGGACAGGACTACAGCAGAGTGAGCAGAATGGAAGAAAGGTTCTTTTATCTCTGTGGTTCTCACAGTGGGTGGAGCTAGCCCATTATAGTGGCTAGCAGAGTGTCTCCTCAGACTGTCTGCTTAACTCATCACACAGGAGAGGACTGAAAGACTGTGTGTGTGTATGTGCGTGCATGTAAGCATCTTATAGACATTTCAGCAAGAATAAAAATTCCCATATTTATTTTTTAGACATGCACAGGAATACAAAAATACCTCCATAGATAAAGTGTTCAATTTATGTTTTATAAAAAGCAAACTTTTAGAAGGTAAAAGCTATATACTAAATACTATTTTCTTATTTCTCTTCTTTGGTGAACAAAATGGCTTTATTTTGTAACATTTTTAATTCTGGCACCAGGATATTTTTCTTCTACTTGAACAAGAGCTTGTTGCACTTACTGAAGTTGAGTGCACCCATCTTTCATCCCAAATAGACAGGATCGACACCTTTGAGGTCTCAGGCACACGTCTACCCCTGAATCTACATAAACAGCTTTTGGGGCCACTCTGTCATCAGGGTTACCTACTTATAAGAGAAAGGATGAGGTAATGTCTGTAAAGAGTTTTTAGAAGGCTAAGAACCAAAAATAAAATATTTTTAAAAGAAGTTATTACTTTGCATAGGCGAGAGCTCAATGTGTGACGTAAACCCAAGAAAGACGAGCATGGTCCAAGTGGGCCAGCAACCAGAGTCCTGTGGTGAGGGTGAGGTGTGGGTATTTTCACGGTGGATGACCAGGGGGCCAGAGCAGGGTTCCTTCTTCCCTCTCTCTGTGTCTTGTTATGGTGTGCATTCCACTTTGTTTCTCCCATTGACCCCGTTCACTCTGAACAAAACTGTAGAGCAGTCCTCATTAACCATTTTTTATTACTTTTATTTGTTTTGTGTGCATGTGTGTATGTGTTCGTTCATGTACGTGGTATGTATGTATGTATGTGTACACAGTGCAGGCATATGCATGTGTATGCATGTGTGTGTGCCCATGTGAAGTCCCTTTTGGTTCCACAGGTGTCATCAGAGTAAGACCATTCTCACTTAACCATTTTCTCCTTAAGTACCCTAACTCTAAACACAGTTACATTGGAGGCCATAGCTTCATTATATAAATTCTAAAGAGACAAAATTCATACTGTAACACAATTGTTTAAGAATCGACTGGTTGATTTATGAAAGGCAAGATTGTATTTAACTTAGAAGCTGTTTGTTTCTTTGATTTTCTTTTTTTAGGATGTCCAGTCTTTAACTTGAACTGATTTCCTGTGCACATTTAAAAGAGTGCCAGAGAGTTGACATCTGCATCTAAAATAATAAATGCAAATTACTACAATCTGATGGACCTCACCTTTCTAAAGGTCAGGTTAGATAATTACATCAATTATGGATAAAAGATGCCCTTTGTCCCATCTTCAGATGGGCTCTTGATGTCAGGACTTTTAAAAAGGCAGGCGTTTCCTATCTTGAGACATGTGTGCATATTTAGTTTTGGGTGCTGAGGCTGATAATGATGTGAAGTAAAAAAAAAAAAAAAAAAAAGACATCCAGAAATATTGCAGCTTAGGGTTCTGCAGCACTCTTTGACATAGACAGAATATAGTCCACAGTGTCAACTTTATGCAATAATAGGAACTATAACGGGAGGGGTGCTGTGTTTTCTACTGTATCTCAGGGCACCTTGGACTCAGTCCTCAGCATCAGCTGAACCAAGTGAAGCCGGCGTAAAGAGGAGCTTGGAGGGGAGTAGCAGTGTGCAGAGAGAAAACGGAGAAATGAGAAAGGGTGGTGTTGTTTTACTGTCTTTTTTATATTCATGTCAGGCTATGTTTCACTGGCTCATAAACCCCAGTTGCATGAATAGAGTCCTGAGTAGCAGTGAGCTCGTCTATTCGTTACCATCTCAACAGTGCGAAAACCATTTTCCTTGCAGGTGTTTCGGAGACCCTACAAGGTTACATGACTTAAACATTAACATATTATTCTAATAACACGAAGCTGCTGCCCTTTGACCCAGAAGCTTTTGACTTTAATAATTTCCAGGTTATTCTTTAGCCAAAATATGTCTCCCTTTTAGTTTTCACACTGGTTCACTTTCTTTAATATAAAGTACTGATAGAGTAAATAAATTATATCCAGATGGAAATGTGCTATCTGATACCTCAGTTGAGCACAGTGCCCTCAAGCACCATGGCGCACATTTCCTGGCCATGTGCAGCCTGTGTCTAGGGTAGGAACCCTGGAACTTGTCTGCCTGCTGTTGCTTGCTAAGAGGAGGGCTGAAATGAGAAGCTTAGGTCAAGGAAAGATTGTCCTGAGCAAAGGTTTTAGGGGTCAGCACTTGTTCTTAATTTTCCACGAAGTAGGGGAAGGGACTGAGTAACGACTCAAAAGTAGAATTCAGCAGAGATTGAAAGGCACACGTCAGCTGTGGAATAAATGATCCCCAAGGGAGTTCTCCGTGTCCCAAAGCACAGGACCACAGAACTGCTGTGATTTCCTGGACCCACAGAGGCTGCCCTAAGGCTCCCAGCTTTGTCAGCTATGGAGTCAGTGATTTAAAGCACAGTGCCCATCTAACCAGTTGCTGAGTACTCAGGAGTCACCGTCTTGCAGGTAGTAATTTTCAAGAAAGGGGACCCCTTAGCTGGGACTACCCTTAAGGTTCTGTTGCTGTCTAATGGCTGTGGTGTGTTCTTTTGTCAAGGTGAGATGCTCAGACATTTCTGCCCTCCTTCCCTTCCTGTTTCCTCTCTCCACGTTTTCCTCTCCCTTCAGTTCCATCCAGAGCAAGAATGGGAGTTAGCAAGTTAGGGGGAAGTCAGTAAGGAAGGAAACAATCCTGTGATGTTCCATAATGTGTCAAGCTTCCTGTGTGCGTCACAGCCCCATACACATCTGCTCAACACATACCTGTATACATGCAAACACCTGCACACACCTCGCATACATCTACATGTGAACACACTACACATGTACACTGCAGACCTACATGCACACACCCTCCCTCACATGCAGGCACCTGCATATACCTCAATACACATTTACACACACACACATGCACACATACATACATTTCAGCTCCTCCACACTACGATTCTTCTTTCTGCTGTGGGAACATACTTACATATATATAGAGAGGAAAGGCTGGGGATTCCTCTCTGTAGAAATCTGTGTAGCAGGTTTTATCAGACCGTCTCAGCAACATCCAGAATACTGCAAATACTCACCAGGAAGTTAAATCCACTGACCGTGGTGCTGCTTGTCAGTAGTCATTAGTTACCTGCTTTTGGATAATACACAGGCTGTCTGGAAAGAATGTTATTTTTTCACTCTATCCAATTTTCAAATAACATGAATCTTCTCTTCAACACATATGTTAAAGAACGTGGAGACATAAATACAGGGTCACCAGGGACTCCCTGCTCAGCTTTCCAGGAAGTAGTTACAGGTAGCTTACCCTGTCTACACCAAGGTTGGGTAGTGGATATATTGTGAACACGATGCTGGAGGAAGTTTTAGCGTCAAATGTGCGTTCCTGTGTATTGTGAGTATGTTAGTTATGCATGTTAGTGTATGTGCGAGTACATGTGTATACATGCACACGTATGCATGTATGAGAATGTGTGTATATGCATTCATCTGAGCTATGAAAATTCATTTTCAGTGGGTGTGGCTAATGGTAATAAGGGGATCTCTATAAGGGGCTTCAAATTAGGTTTCTTTAAGGTGAGAATGCCTATCCAGCTTTTCCATTAAAGTCGGTTAATATGCTCAGTATACAAAGATAACTTTTAAAAAGACACAGCAAAATAAAATTAAGCCAGAGATCTGAGGACCTGGAAAACACAGGTGAGTAAAGCAGCTGAACGACATGAAGGAACAGAGGGAGGTCAGAAATGATCCGAGGACAGGAACCTCAGAGCACTGTTTACCAGACGCTGGAATGTGGTAAGACACCTGGCTCACAAGATCAAACAGAGAGTAGTGTCGCTGTGGTAAGATTCGATTTGTGAAGCTGAGCTGGAGATTGGATTCCCCTGTGAGCCTTCATACATGGGAGCACGTGATGAATATGCTTACTGGAAACAGTCATCTTTGATTACAGGCAGATGGCATGAATGCACTAAATTTGATAGCGGTTCAGCAAACAGGAATGAGGTGGAGATAAAAATGGAGCTAGACCTGTGGGCCACAGCTCAGCAAGCAGGGACAATGAGGAGGAGTAGATGGAACTAGACCTGTGGGCCACAGCTCAGCAAGCAGGGACGATGAGGAGGAGTAGATGGAGCTAGACCTGCGGGCCACAGTTCAGCAAGCAGGGACGATGATGAGGAGTAGATGGAGCTAGACCTGTGGGCCACAGCTCAGCAAGCAGGGACGATGAGGAGGAGTAGATGGAACTAGACCTGTGGGCCACAGCTCAGCAAGCAGGGACGATGAGGAGGAGTAGATGGAACTAGACCTGTGGGCCACAGCTCAGCAAGCAGGGACGATGAGGAGGAGTAGATGGAGCTAGACCTGTGGGCCACAGTTCAGCAAGCAGGGATGATGAGGAGGAGTAGATGGAGCTAGACCTGTGGACCACAGCTTAGCAAGCAGAGATGATGATGAGGAGTAGATGGAGCTAGCCTGGTGGACCACAGCTCAGCGAGCAGGGATGAGGTGGAGATACAGATGGAGCTGGATGGGAGGACCACAGATCAGCAAGCACAACTCCAAAAAGCAAAAGGAAGGGATCAAATGTAGATGACAACAGCAGAGTAGACCATATAATTTTGTCAGCTACAATAGTTTTCTGACTTTTCTGTTTTAACCCAGAGAAAAATTACATCGGAACAATGTGTGGTCTGTAATCTCTCACTGCTGCAGAATGCTTGCTTCTTTCATCCAAGTGTTTAGAGGGAATCGATGATCCTTAATTTCAAGATTAATTATAATGTCAAGGGCTTGGAATGCAGATATTCCAGTTTTAGTCATATGTTTAAACAATCAGTCAGATATCAGCAATGGACTTGATATCGTTAAGATGGCTTTAGTTAGGAATGATGGAAAGTCCTCAGGACAATGTCCTGCTCCTTGTCATGGGACCCTTACACCTGCCTTTCGTTCCTCTTAATCTATGCTTGAATCTGGACATGTGTTTCACCTCAGCCTCTGTCAAGATCTTCCCACTTCACTGGCAATGCTTACAGTCTCAGAGGACAAGAAGAATTTGTTCACTGGTATTTAGTTATCATTTGGCTCCCATCATTTTTCTATGAGTATTTTTTTAAAATATAAAGTCAGTGTTTACTATAATTAATTTGTACCAATATCATTTGACAAATAAGTTCCTTACATATTAAAAGAGAATTATAAAAACAGAACTCAATTATTTTAATATCAACTTCTTTTTCATTTTTTTTGGATATTTACTTTATTTACATTTCAAATGTTTTCCCCCTTTCCAGGTCTCCCCTTCGGAAACTCCCTATCCCATCCTCTCTCCCCCTGCCTCTATGAGGGTATTCCCCCACCCACCCACCCACCCACCCACTCTTGTCTTCCCTCCCTAGCATTCTCCTACACTGGGGCATCTAACACCCTCAGGCCCAAGGGCCTCTCCTCCCACTGATGGCCAACAAAGCCCTCCTCTGCCACATATGTGGCCAGCACCATGGGTCCCTCCATGTATATTCTTTGGTTGGTGGTCCAGTCTCCAGGAGCTCTGGTAAGTTTGGCCAGTTGACACTGTTGCTCCCTCTACGGGGCTGCAAACCCTCTCAGCTCCTTCAGTCCCTTCTCCAACTCCTCCATCTGGGACCCAACGCTCAGTCCAATGGTTGGCTGCAAGTATCTGCCTCTGTATTTGTCAGGCTCTGGCAG
Organism: Uromys caudimaculatus; assembly: GCA_028551405.1. Classification (NCBI taxonomy): domain Eukaryota; kingdom Metazoa; phylum Chordata; class Mammalia; order Rodentia; family Muridae; genus Uromys; species Uromys caudimaculatus. Next base: position 24,937,623 of record CM052704.1, on the reverse strand, counting down.
AGTCTCTCAGGAGACAGCTTATGCTTCAGTCAGCCAGCACTTCCCAGCATCCTCAATAACATCTGGGTTTGTTGTCTGTATATGGGATGTATCCCCAAGTGGGGCAGTCTCTGGATGGCCTTTCCTTCAGTCTCTGCTCCACACTTGCTCTCCATATTTCCTCCTGTGAGTATTTGGTTCACCCTTCTAAGAAACACTGAAGCATGGGCATTACATACTGTTTTGTGTCTTATGTTTTTCTCAGTTTTTAAATTTTTCCTTCTTTTTCCACTTCTTTGAAGCATAAAGTTAGGCTGATTGCATAATATTGAAATCTTGTCTTTTTTTGTGTGTGCAGTTTATAACTTCATTCTTCTTTGTGTATGGTCTTTGCTACATCCCATGGCTTTTGGTCTGTTGAATTTTATTTATATCATGATTTTTATATTGTAGTTTCATGAATAGTTACATAAGTAAGGTGTTGCTTTTTGTGTGTAGGTGGTAAAATTAATTGCTGTTTCAGTGATTTTTTTTAGATTTATTTATGTAATTTTATTCATATGACTGCGCTATTTGCATATGTACTTGCATGAGAGAAAACGGCATCAGGTCCCATTATAGATGATTGTGAGCCACCCTGTGGTTGCTGGGAATTGAACTCATGACCTCTGGAAGAGCAGCCAGTTCTCTTAACTGCTGAGCCATCTCTCCAGCCTTCAGTGAATTTTTTTTAAAGCTTAGATAGAAACAGCACCCAATGCTTGTCATATGATCATTGAGACAGATTGCGTGACTTGTTGCCAGTTATTTTTGGTTTACTGTATATGTAGCTTCTTATTCTTTTATTAATTAGGTTATGTAGGTTTTGCATACTTATTGGCTTGCTTTTTTTTTTAATTTAAAGAACCATATATAGTTATAGTTCTCAGTGTAAACCATTTTCTACTTTTAATGCTATCAATTCCTTGGGTTTTATTTCAGTTTACTTTGTTAGTTTTGTCTTGCTAGTTAGATGGTTAATTTTAATTTATCCGTTTATATTGAGTTAGATCTGGAATGCTGTAAGATTTTTCTCCTGATAAATGCATAAGCTTCATCTACTGATTCTAATGTCATAAGATACACAGTTAGGACTAAAGTAACATTTCAGGGCCCAGGGGTATGCCTTATGAATTAAGATGAATTCTAATTAGACTTTTAGCAGGAAAACCCTGTGGTGTTTTACTAACAGTTTCTGAGAACCTGAATTCACACCCTGGACAGAGTAAGGAAGAAGTAAAAAATAGTGTTGAATTCTTTAGATTTTATTATTCGCAGTTACTAGTTGGACAGAAGAGGGAGAGAGAACATATGTTGTAGGCAGTTCACAACTGTAGATCAAAGGTTTGTGGCTGGTTTGTTGTTAATAAGGAAATGCTTATTTTAGAGCATAACATCAGGTGTCAAACATGATGGTAGAAGGCATGGTATAGCATGCCATGGCAGAGAGAAAGCAAAGGGGAACAGTAACAGAAGAGGTTAGAAAGAGATACAGTTTCAACAAAACATGTTTCTAGGGACTTGCTTTCTGGAAACAGGCTCCACTTTGCAGGATTACTCTACTTGTCAATTATGAATTAAAAAATGGAATCCACCTCTAGGTAAATTCTTCAGATTAGAGGTCACAATCTAATTGTCTGTGAAAACACCCTCACAGACACTCAGAGACGGGCTTTGCTGCTCCTTTACAGGTTCCTCCATTGGTCAAGTTGACATTCAGGCTTAATTGTCCTGATTGGAAACAAGACCGACTACTGCACTGTTAATTTTTTTCTTTAAATGTGACCTCCATTCATGTGACCTGTCTTGGGAATGAAACCAGGTCTCATCCTTTCTGATATTTTTGCGAAAATATGATCCATTCAAAGCTGAACAGCTCACTGTGAATATGTTAATTAATTGAGAAAAAAATATAGGATTTGAGTGGAGGAATCTCAGAGGATGCTCTATCTTAAAACTTATTTATTTATTGGGGTGTGTGTGTGTGTGTGTGTGTGTGTGTGTGTGTGTGTGTGTGTATAAATACATGGTATAATACTCATATGGAGGTCAGAGGGCAACTTTGTGGAGTTGGTTCTCTCTCTTTCTATCATTAGACGCATCTTAGAAATGGAATTTGGGTTGGGAGTATTGAGCCTCCAGTGCCTTTACCTGCTAAGCTTAATTTTTTGACAAATTGGTAGGCTAAAAATGGAAGAGGAGACAGGATTTGGTTTGGATCTGTCTTAGTCAGGATCATTATCATTGTGATGAAGCACCACAACCCAGACTTGGGGAGGAAAGGGTTTATCTCTCTTATCCTTCTACATCACAGCCCATCACTGGAAGTCAGGGCAGGAACTGAAATGGGTCAGGGACCTGGAGGCAGGAGCTGATGCAGAGGCCGTGGAGGAGTGCTGCTTACTGGCTTGCTCCTCATGACTTGCTCAGCCTGCTTTCCTGTAGAACTCAAGATCACCAGTAGAGAGGTGGTAACACCTGTGGTGTACTGGGACCTCCTGTATCAATTGTCAATCAAAAAAAATGTTCAACAAGCTTGTCCATAGGCCGATTTGGCAGGGGCATTTTCCCAATTGAGGGTCCTCTTTCCAACTTGTATCAAGTTGCAAAACAGAAAAAGAACATACCTAGCCAGCACAGGGTCCCTCTTCCCTCTATGTTTTTTAAGAGACTAGAATCATATGGATTGAGAGTTAATTGATAATGAGGTTATTTTGCAGACAGATTGCAATGATGGTGAATTCACTTTTAATTTTTAATGTTGTTGTGAACAGTTTGGCTTAGGATGAATTCCCCAAAGGAGTTCCTGGCCAACCAGAGACAGGCTATCTGATGAGAGCTGGCTTCTCTGAGGCCATGGAATATGATGGGATGGCAGTCAGTGTGGTGACCTTGTGGTTGCAACAGTACTCTAATGCAGGAGCAGAAGAGAACCCAGAGGCAGACTTACTGCTATGGCATTAAGTAGAATCCTCTCTCGATACAGAGTTTGGTTGTTGTGTTCTGATCCTCCTGCCTCTCCTTGTGCCTGTAATTATGAGTATGAACCACCATCCTGGTCTATGTGCGCTGGGTATTGAAGCCAGAGATTCATGAAGAATAGACAAACGCTAACAATGGAGCTACATCCTCAATGCCCTTTTGAATATTTAATTTTTGAAAACTTGGAGGTAAAGAAAAGATCAATTCATCTATATTCATAAGGATAAACTATGCACAAAAATAGTAACCAACACAGGAGCATTAACTAACTGAAACAGAAAAGAAGCTATTAACTCAGAGAATAAGAAGACTTTTCACTACGGACAGGCACTTCTTTCAGAGAGCCTGTGTTGTCCTGTACTATTGACTGTTTAGCTCAGATGGGGAGAGAAGATCTAAGTTCTGCCCAGGATTTCAAATGTTGGAGAAGAGCAACATAACACCCCATGCTCAGGAACCTGTGAGTTGGTTAATTTTAATGAGGGGACTCTCTACTTACTCTTTATTTTCTACAAACATTTATGGAGTCTGTTACCTTGTCTAGGTGCTTGGGATGCTAAAGAGATGCAAAACATGACAAAGTTCTTGTTATTTTCTTCTTTTGTGTGGTGGTCTCAAAAAACTAACCTCAGATTTTAGTGTTTTGGACCATGGTGAATTAGTGAGCACGTGCACGTGTATGCTATTTGTCTAACTTTATCTATAGACTTCCTCTGTGAGGAAGAAGCAGTGCAATTTAGCTTAACTAAGCTAAGGCACGGGAGATTCTGACAAGGTGAATGAGCTACTATGGCTGGCGAGTGGTACAGCAGGAGTTGGGAAGTAGACCTTCCAGTCTGCAGCTGTGTTTCTTGTCTTTCTCTGCCTCCATGTCCCCTTATGGTGAAGAGACACCAGGGATGGAGATAGTGTTTCAAAGGAGCTCCCAAAATATAAGTCAGTTCCAAGGAACAAAACTTCTCATGCACTTTTAGTGATTCTGGGAAATTACACAGCAACTCCATTACATCATTAAGACTTTCAATAGCTGAACAGGAAGTGAAGCTCTTGGGGTAGGGTCAAGGGAGTTCTTTCAGCATTTTGTGTCCTTTTACAGGGGCTGCAGCTAAAAGTGAGGGGACTGTACGTCATGGGTGTTGAAATAATGAGAACAGTGAACATTAATGTTTCTATAAATACCAAATGGTATCAGATTTTGCTGCGAGATCCCACCAAGTTATATAATCCTTCAGCATGAGGAATGAAGTCTCAAAGCACAGGCCAGTTAAAGGTGATCAACTTGGTGTTTATATTTTGGAAAGCAGAGCCTTATGGCTGCTGTGTGTTAGTCAGTCTAGAAGGAGCGAGGGAATCAGTCATTCTATGTCTATGGCTTGTCTGTGCTTTCTTTTCTCCAGTTTGTATGTTTAGTATGTATACGCTACATACCTATTACATATACAAAGGTCTTTTTGACATCAAAAGATCCCAGGTCTGCAGCTTGGAGAGGCTGGAAGATTATACGGACCATAACGTAGCAGCCACATGCCAGATACTTGACCCCTGAAGGCGAATCATAGGCTGTGGCATTTCTTAGCACGGTGAAGACTGAAGTGAACAGCCAGTGTGCTTTTGAACAAACGTGCCTTGTTGCTGGAATTGAAACCACATGCTGAGCACTATAACGCAGGCCCAGCATAACTGAGAAGCTGTGGACATTTAGAACTGTGGATGTATTACCGTGTTTTTATTTATATTATGTCTGAGTTCTGGCTCCACCCTACCCCGTTTTTATTCTTTTTTCTTTCCTTCATTTCTTTCTTTTTTTTTTCTTTTCTTTTTGGTGCTGTAAATCAGGAATATAAACTGAGCTGCAAGAAGGAGCTTATGTGCTAACGGAACAGATCCTATCAAACTGTGGAAGAATTTTTGCTGCTGCAGCAGGTACTTGAGGGACAGGCCTTCCCAGCCAGGTCACATCTGAACCTATCTGATGAGTTGCACTGTAGCTGCTGAGCCAGGCCTTCATTCAGTAGCTACATATGACTTTATGGAAAATTCAGTCATAGACAGTTGTAAGAAGAGGTAGTGACCAAACAGCACTTCAGGCTCCATTTATTTTAAAATAACCCACGTTTTTCTGGTGAGGTCCAATTTTTCAACCAGGGCACATGTGGTTTGTGTTTATTGGCGATCTAAATTAAGACAGGTTAGAAAGCACATGTTCTCTGCAGGCAGGTGAGAATGATGAGATTGGGGTTTAGTTTTGTGTGTTTCTTACACTGTGACATCTAGAATTTTCTGGAAACCCCATTGGCACTTTGCTTGCTTCTGTTCCAGACACCATTGTCCCCGTTGCAGTGAGTGCTGTATCTTGGGAAGTATGGAGACTCAGCTTGGAGGAGGAATCTAAGACACCACTTAGTCCATCCCAGTGTTCTCTCCTCTCACAGGTTTTTGGGATTATAGCTTTCTTTAGGTAAAAGTGAAGGCTTAATTTCACGAGTTTCCCTGGCAGCAAATGCCCCCACTTCCTGCCACAGCCTGTCTCTGAGAGGACAGTATTTAGTGCTTCCCTTTAACACTGTTCCAGAGCATTCCATACTCTGTGAGGATTCTCTCATCCACTCATTTCCTCAGTACAGATTTAAGGACTTACTTTGTCATAATAAGTGCTAGTTCTGTGATCCAGACAGATTAGATAGATAAATAGATAGATAGATAGATAGATAGATAGATAGATAGATAGATAGATAGATAGAGACAGGTCTGGCATGAGCCCTTGAAACCTCAAAGCCTACTCTCAATCTCACACTTCCTCCATCCAGGCCTTACCTCCTAATCCTCCTAATCCTTCTCAAATAGTGTCACTTCTTGATATCTAAACATTCAAATATATGAGCCTATGGGGACCATTCTAATTCAAACTACCAAATGGACCATTCTTTTTTTTTCATCTTAATATTTTATTTTAATTTTTTCCCACCCACCCACTCCTGTCCTCCTGCCTTGGCGTTCCCCTACACTGGGGCATTGAAGACCCTCAGACCCAAGGGCCTCTCCTCCAACTGATGTCCAACAAGGCCGTCCTCTGTCACATATGTGACCAGCGCCATGAGTTGCTCCATGTGTATTCTCTGGTTGGTGGTCCAGTTCCCAGGAGCTCTGGGGGATCTGGCCACTTGACACAGTTGCTCCCTCCATGGGGCTGCAAACCCGCTCAGCTCCTCCAGTCCCTTCTTCAACTCCTCCATACAGGACCCCCATGCTCAGTCCAAGGGTTGGCTGTGAGCTTCCACCTCTGTATTTGTCAGGCTCTGGCAGAGCCTCTCAGGAGACAGCCATATCAGACTTTCATCAGCGAGCACTTCTTAGCATCCACAATAGTGTCTGGGTTTGGTGGCTGTATGTGGGATGGATCCCCAGGTGGGGCAGTCTTTGGATGACCTTTTCTTCAGTCTCTGCTCCATACTTTGTCTCCATATTTCCTCCTTTGAGTATTTTGTTCACTCTTCTAAAAAGCACTGAAGTATCCACATTTTGGACTTCCTTCTTCTTAGGTTTCATATGGTCTGTGAAGTGAATCTTGGGTATTCCGAACTTTTGGACTAATATCCACTTATCAGTGAATATATAATGTGTTTGTTCTTTTGTGACTGAGTTACCTTACTCAGGATGATATTTTCAAGTTCCATCCATTTGCCTGTGAATTTTATGAAGTCATTGTTTTTAATAGCTGAGTAGTATTCCATTGTGTAAATATACCACATTTTCTGTATCCATTCTTCTGTTGAGGACATCTGGGTTCTTTACAGCTTCTGACTGCTATGAACATAGTGGAGCATGCGTCCTTATTATATGTTGGAGCAACTTCTGGGTATATGCCCAGGAGTGGTATAGCTGGGTCCTGAGATAGTACTACGTCCAATTTTCTGAGGAACCGCCAGATTGATTTTCAGAGTGGTTGTACCAGCAATCCCACCAGTAATGAAGGAGTGTTCCTTTTTCTCCACATCCTCACCACCATCTGCTGTCACCTGAGTTTTTGATCCTAGCCATTCTGACTGGTGTGAGGTAGAATCTTAGGGCTGTTTTGATTTGCATTTTTCTGATGACTAAGTATGTTGAACATTTTTTAGGTGCTTCTTGGCTCTTTGAGTTTCCTCAGTTGAGAATTCTCTGTTTAGCTCTGTTCCTCATTTTTTAATAGGGTTATTTGGTTCTCTGGAGTCTAACTTCTTGAGTTCTTTATATATATTGGATATTAACCCTCTATCAGATGTAGGATTGGTAAAGATCTTTTCCCAATCTGTTGGTTGCCGTTTTGTCAAATGGACCATTCTTAAGAATGATAAAATTGAATGAATCTTCTTACCTAACCGTAAAGTCTGTGAGACACAATAGTGATCAGCATGGCAAGATATGCTCATAGCGCAACAGTGGCACAAAGATTACGGAGGTAACCAACTACTTTCTTATCACATTTAAGGGAACAAACACATCCCTGTTACTGAAAAGCTCACCAAGAACCCATGATTGGTGAGCTCATATGCCAAAGTGTGAACTTACTACTTTTATTCTACTAAAGTACTAAAGTGTTCCATAAATTTGTATCTCTTTGCTTAGTGTAGCCCTCAGACCTTATAAAAGAAGTGTGTGTGTGTGTGTATGTGTGTGTGTGTGTGTGTATGTGTGCAGTAGATTGTGATTAATGCAGACAATCACAGAAAATCACATTGATCAAAGTGCAGAGAACAAGTGTTAGTGGCATGCCCAGCCACAAATGGGTCATCTGTATTCCAACCTCCAGAGATCAAGGCTCAGCGACTATTGCAGAAGTGTGTGTGGAAAAACTGGAAGAGCTAGAGGTTGAGGAAATTCATATTTTCCTATGTGAATGTTCATGACATCATCCGAACACGACAGGGCCTCTATACTCATGAACCCATATCAGCTATGGTTGCTTGTAAAAGACCGGCATGGGATCAAGCCAGTCGACATTCCAGAAAGGATTGGGGGAGGGGATCATGAGGCTTCATATCTAGGTGAGGAGCTTTGGACAGTTGATGGCTTCTAGAGGAGGGAGAATTGGGTATCTTGAAAGGTTATGGGTCTTGGTAGGTTGAACAGACACCAGTGGAGGTTCCCTTACCGAAGAGTATTTGGGCAGAACAAATTGAACTAGGTAGACAAAAAAAAAAATATACTCAACAACAATAATTTAAAAAAGTCTGAAGAGACTAAAATTGAGTGCAGACTTGAAGGTGGATCTGGAAGGAGTTAAGAGGAGGAGTGTGGGAATTGATATAATTAAAATGAATATAAAATATATGAAATTCTCAAGTAATTAAAAACTACATTTTAAAAAATAGCTATGGAATCTGTCATTGAGACCACATACATTTCTACCTTTTCTGTGGCTATTTTTGATGAGGGAATGTGTGCTTTTTAACAAACAACACATGAACATAAAGAAGAAGTTTTTCATAATATGCCTGGCAATGAGTTTAGAAGCTGTAACTATTGGTCAAGAAAACTAAGTGATAAATACTGATCAAAAGAGCACTATACAAAAATTCTTGTCTATCCATGGAAGGTCTGTCTTTGCTGCAGGAGTCCCTGAAGCTCATCTCAGTCATCATGAAACACTGAAGTAGCCTTTATCTGCAATGTTTGCTCTTGTCAACTTGACAGAATCTAAAATCATCTGAGAGACAGACTTTTTTGAATGCCTGTGGAAAATCATCTATTTTTAAATGGTGGCGGGGGCTGGAGAGATGGCTCTGTAGTTAAGAGCAGTGACTGTTCTTCCAAAGGTCCTGAGTTCAATTTCCAGCATCCACATGGTGGCTCACAACCATCTGTAATGGGATCTGATGCCCTCTTCTGGTGTGTCTGAAGACAGCTACAATGTACTCATATAAATAAATAAATAAATCTTTTTAAAAAAGATGGTGGCAGGAAGACCTGCCCACTGAGGGTGGTGCTATCCCCTAGATGAGATCCTGTACTGCATAATTAGAAGAAGAGAGCTGAGCAGTAGCATGCAGCCATCACTCTCTTCCTGACCCAGTTGTTCTATGACCAGCTGCTTCGAGTTTCTCTTGCCTCAACTCTCTCCCACTCCATGATGGCCTATACCTTCAACCATGAGCCAGAACAAACCATTTCAGCATAAGCTGATGTTTCTGGGCCATTTTATCTCTCAGTGTGATATCAGTTATCAGTCAGTGAAGAGTCTGGGGATTTGGTGGAAAAATATCATCTCTTTGTCCAGGTGCAGGGCTGTGGTCCATTGTTTCATGAGTAGTAGGAGCTGCTGATACTGGCATATGTTGGTGACTGGAAATCTTGGAAGAGAATGTGGTTTCTAAGGTGCTTGGACAGTGTCTGCAAAGAAGAAATTCACATTTTCCTATGTGGATATTCATGGTGCCATTATTTTCCTTTGGTGGTATCCGGCAGGAAGTTATTGTGTCTTGGCACATAAGGTTCTGTTGCTGTTGGAGATACCAAGAAATTGGAGAGGCAATTTCACAAAATAGTGGAGAGTTATTCTGGACAGCAACTGAACATCACGAATCCTTGGACTCCTGGATGTGGATGTGGATGTCTGGACCAGAGTTCTCAAACTGACCGTCAGACATCAGAAGACTAAATCAACAAAACAGAAAGTCTGTGCCATCCTGAGGTCAAAAGAATCCTTTGAGCAGGGAGACGTCCATGTTAACAGAAGACAGCTGCTGTTTGCATTTAGTTCTTATGAATGTGGGATAGCTCCTCCTTCCGGAGAGGCTGAAACAAGGAAATATGTGTTTCTTTGAAACACTGTTGCCTAGGAGACGCAATTCAGAACTTCCAGAATACTCTGTGGTGTTGTATGTCATACCTTAGTCATCCTCTTGCTCTCCCCCGTCCGCACATGCTTTCATTTCTACGGCTTTCTGCAGTGGTTTCCTGTGTTTCTTGTCTATTTGGCCTCTGCTCTTGACCTTTCCCTTCTGCATGGTCATCAACCATCATCCCTGGGCCTAGGAACCTCATTGTTCTGAGGAAATTGGAAGCACCTTGAAGTGGACATCCACACCAGACTGAAACGGAAATGAGCTGGCTGCTTCTCTTTTTCAAATCAAATAAAGCAAACAGAAAATCAAATGATAGAGAAGAAACATAGATGACATATTACATTTCTGAAAGCTTGTGTAAAATCTGACCCGATCCACAATAACCAGGCTACTGAATCTAAACACTAAAATATATTTAAAACTAGCCATACATTCCGATAAATAAACAATCAACAAGTAAATACAAAGCAGAAAGTCAGTGCAATCCTCAGATCAAAAGAACCTTTGAGCAGAGAGACGCCCATCTTCACTGACTATGGCTGCTGTTTTCATTTGTTCTTATGTAATAATCTCTCCTGGAGAGACTGAAACAAGAAAATATTTGTTGCTTTGCAACACTAAGAAAGTCACAATTAAGAACTCTCGGAACCAGGTGTCAGGCTGAAAATAAGTCTACGTTTGCTTCCCTGGTTACCTGGTTCATAAGCGCAAGATGGCAGCTGAGGTCTACTCATGTAAACACAACTTCTTCCCCAGGTGAAGGTTTAAATGAGAACTAGGCAATAAGGAAATAAATATATAATGAAAAAAATGTGGGAGGGGTTTTCTAAGCAAACAAAATATTTTAGAAAATGTCCAGAGGAACGGAAGGCAGCTGGAGGAGCGGTTACACAGGAAACAGAATAGAAGATCAATTAGAAGACAAGTGAAGCCTGTGGACCCTGTGGACCCAATGAAGCCCGCGGAACCTTCAGAACCCGTGAGTCCTGTGGAGCCTTTCTCTACTCCAACAGTAAACCACACCCTGTATTCCTCCTTGTTTATTTTTATTTGTGGTTGCTCAAAGTCAACAATAATTCATGCTCTTTTAGCTCTTAAGGAACAACCTGGATTTGTCCTCAAATGTGGCTCCTCCCCATTTTACTGCACTGCTTGACTTAGCGCAGACATTCACTGGTTCCTCATCTGACTTCTTCTGCGGCTTCAGTCTGGTTATCTTAGCTCCACCTGATGTTGCTGGGCACTGACATCAGAACCTTGGAAGAACAGTGCTGGCAGTTAACATCTGAGCCCATAGGGCCACAGTTTCTTTTCCTGGCAATTTTAAGTTTATCATTTAAGATAACACTCAACACCTTCCTTGTGAGCATTGTCTCCTGTCACACACTTTTGATATTTTACATATTTTGTTTTCTGTTTATCTGTTTTATAAGCATATGTGGATAAGTTGCATCCTGTTGACCATAGAGAAAGATGACTGATCAGAAAGGGCCAGTGCTTGCCTCCTCTATGGAGATACAATTAAAGGAGGATGGTATGCGTCTATGCTTTCCACGTGGGCATCTCCGGGCCAGTACTGGGATGGAGGAAGGGAGAAAGGGGTCCCCTAGAAGGTACAGGGAACTGACTCAGCAACATGGGGGAGGAAGAGAATGCAGTGGGAGCTACAGCCTCAGCTTCCCAGTCAGAGATGGTCCACAGGACCGTCCCAGCAGGCCTCAATGGGAATAGGGAACCATAGCTGTGAAAGAGTCTTTCATGGAGCCCACTTAGAAGAACTACTTTGGGGAGGTTGTTCTATGAAGCCCACTTCATAGAAGGAACAAATTCCTACACTTCTGACTGTTAGGATCCAGGCTCTTGTAGTGCAGGCATCTTGGTTGGAATATAAGCACTGCCTTTAATAATAGCAACTGCAACACACACACACACACACACATACACACACACACACGCACACACGCACGCACACATGCACGCTCACGCACACACATGCATACCACACATGCACACATGTGTTTATGCATTCACACAGGCAGCCACATACCTATGTATGCATGCACAAACACACACTTTTGAAGCCTTATACATGTACTATCACATAAGGCTGTAAGTTCAACAAGATTTCAGCATCTGGTTTCATGAAGCATGGTGATCCGTATCATCCACAGGATGAGCCAATGAAGTCATCCTATACAACCTGAGCCCCCTGCTCCTAATCCCTGCTACCCTTGGTATGTACTACCAACTGGGCCTAAAGATGAGTGTCTATAACCCAAGTCTCTTGTTACTGTTCCAGGTTCATCATCCACATGGACTGCTAGGATGCTGAAGGACAGCCTCCTACTGGGTTCTACTTCTAATAGTACTGAGGTTGCACTCTTAGAAGCCTGTGCAGATATGCACTCCCATTGGTACTCAGCTCTTTCTTCTGTGCACGTTTGATGTCCACCATATCTCCAGCCCATTTCTGAAGTAGATATAGGATACCATATTCCCGCTGCTGCCTACACTTCATCTAATTGGGTTGGTAGATGGTCTATTCTTGACTTTGGAAGAGACTCTGTCTGAATCTATCATTGTATGTACAATGTCCAATGGCACTGGTTTTAATTGAAGAAATAATTCATAGAAATAATTCAGATGGAACTGCATAACTAACTGAAACAATCTGAGATTTCTGCCATGAAGGCTACATTATAACATCTTCAAGGGCAAGTGATTCCACAAATGCACACTGATCAATTTTGCCACAGAAGAAGCATGAAAAACACAGGAAGATGGCATCTCCAGAGGGAGGTGATAACTCTAGCAACAGAGAAGAAAGGATACTGACAAAGAATCCAGGTCTGAGCCAGGTGGAATGCTGAGTATTTGTGTAGCATACTTAGGCTTGGGGTTAAACTCTAGTGTTTAAGAATACTTACACGCATGAGTCTAAAGAACCTCAGTGGGCTAGAAGTAAATACAATTTAACAATGCTAGGAAAACAATCCACAATACAGGAGAAAGTCTTGTTTTAGAGGATGATGAGAAGCACCAAAGTGAAATTTTATAGATAAACTCAGTAAACCAAGTAGATAAAGAGTTGATTCCCTCAGAAGGGAACCAATTTAGCTATTTGCAAATTCTATGCAAAACCCACCCATTTTGTTACATGTATTGGATTATCATTGTATTTTGTTAATCTTCAGTTACATCAATTTTTTAGTTAATAAAATGTTCTCTGTATCTTGTTTTCCCAAATAAATACTTTAATGCAGAACTTAGAGACGATTAAGAATCTGGGGCATTGTTATGACTTATCTCTGTATCCAGTTCTAGGTAATAGTCTTGACTTTACAGATGTTGCTTGATTTTGACATCAGGTAAAGTTCTCTTCCTTATAATTTTTATTTGTAGTATGAGAAGCATGCTTAGAATGTCAGAAACTTATCGTATATAATTTTATGATGGTAAAAGGTAATTTTAAAGTAACAAGCAGAAGTCGCTTATGCTACACCTCTGTGCTGGCTCCTGGTGCTCATGGCTCCGCTCCTTACTTTCCCCAGTTCTAGTGAACATTGCTCCCTCTTCCTGGTATATAGGTCTTCACCACTGCATGATATAAAGTTATATTTGTGTTCACTTTTTCTCCCTCTAGATGATTCTTAAGTTCATAGCTTGGATGCTCTACTGGAGTGTGGTGTTTGGTAGGAGACATAGAGAGAGTGTTAGAACAGCATTTTATGGCGTGGAGAGCACTGTTGATGTTCACATCTCTGCCTGACAGGATCTAGTACCAACCAGGAGACAACCCTCTGGACATGTATGCTGTTTTCTAGCCTGGGTTAATTGAGGTGGGAAGACCCATCCTACACATAGGTGGCACTATTCTGTGGGCTGGAGTCCCAGAATTCATAGAGAGGAGAACACAGGATGAGTACCATTTGTCCCTCTAAGTTTCCTGATTGGATGTGACATAAGCAGCTGCCCCACACTCCCGCTGCCCTGCCTGCCCTGCTGTCCTGCTAGCTCCTGAATCATGAGCCAAAATGGATCCTCAGGATGCCTCAGATTTGGTCACAGCAATGAGAACAGTTAGTGACCCCCCCCCCCCCCAGTACTGGTATTTCTAGATTTTATTAAACATGAAATGCCACACAATACCCCTAAATCTGAACACATAAGCCAACAATAAGTAAATTCATAAGTCCGTAGATTAAGATGAGAACAAAATGCTAAAATATAAAAATGTATTTGAATTAAAATATGAACCCCATATGGCTCTGGTACTTTCATAGGAAAGAATTAGAGTGCTTTTATGAGTGTTTTTCTTTCTACAGTGGATGACAGGAAGAGAGGAGGCTTAAAATTTGATTTTAACGCAGAGCTCAGTGGAGCAGTTAACAATACTTTCCAAGCTGACAAGACTGTGTTTCTTCGAGTTCTCACTGTTTCTGGTTCAGTGACTAAACAGACTTTTTTCTCCCCTTTCTTTCAGACAATTGAAAATTTCTTTCTTTTATTCAGGCATGTCTGTGGAATCACTTTTCTTTTAAAAGTAGGAGATCTTCCAGGGCTCTGTGTAGAAGAGTGTTCTTCTAGGTGGGGTGGAAAGGTCACTATTGCACAAGCACTTTCTTGTTATTTTAATTAAAACAAGATAGAACAATCAAGAGAATTATGCTTGCTGTCAATTAATTGTTAAAGTGGCTCTTCCTTTCTGAAAGTATACAGGGGGACAGCAGATGGGGTGTCAGCAGAGTACCAGTCTCAGGTCTAGTGGCCATTAAGGAAGTAAAGAGCAACTACCCCTAGCTTTGTTAAATTAAAAAGTCTACTCCTGCAGAGGTCCCTAGGGTGTGGACCCTGCCTAGTGAAGTTATCTTTGTAACTCAACATTTTGGGGTAGTGGTTGAACATACAATCAAACTCAGTTAAAATACTGAATATTTAATTTGCAATCAAATTTGATGGAAATCCTAGAAATATACAAAGGAAGTAGATGGCACAGAGTGATTGCTTGGAACGGGGGGAACAAGCCAGAATTGGGAGCTGACCTGGTGGTGGAGAGTGGACATGGAGTGGGTGTGCCTCCTGAGAACTTGGGGAGCCATGTAGGAGCAGGTGTTTTGAGCCCTTGTTTTTTGAGTGACAATCTGCATATGAAAGCTATTTAAAGCTCCAATATATGAAATCCAAACAGCTTAATTCTAGTAAGTTGAAATAAAAAGGACTTCCTACTTTGAACCCAATAATTTTGACAAATTGGCTGAGTCTTGTTTTCCAGGGAAATGATACATTTGTGTTTGATCCAAATGGAAATCTGTTTCTTTGGTTTTCAATGTGTGGTACAAACGTGTTCAGAGTGTGCACTGTGTATTCATCTTGAGCTCGCTTTACCGTGCCAGTGGGTAGGACTTAAGGCAACGTGCATGTTTCAGCAACAGATGTTTACATTACACTTGCACTCTGCAGCAAGCAAAATGATTTTTGAGTGTGAAGTAAATAAACACAGCAGTTTGATGGCTTCCAACTTGAATATAACCTGAAGAAACCCAACAAAAGAAATCTAGCATGGTTTTTGGCAAGCACCACAGGAAAAGATTACCTCATGCCTCAAGCATGGCCTTCCTCAGTATGTGGAAGCAGGATCGATTCGTGGGGTACACAGGGCATTTGTAAGTGATGATCTGAAGTTGAGTGGAAATATCTTCAGATACGTGAGGGTGGGACACTGAAGATAGATTAAAACTGCAATTGGTTGTGAAATGACACATCTCTTGGCTATGCCACATGGATGTTATCCTTTGCTGGGTTGTGTTCTAACCAAGTATTTTAAAACTGTTTCTAAACAAGTATTTTCAATTTCACATGTATGTGGTGTGTATGTGTGCATGTACATACGTGTGAGTATGTCTACATGTTGAGGCCTGAAATTGATGCTGGGAGTCATCCCCAATGACTCTTTCACCTGTCATTTAAGCAGTCAACCCTAATTAACCACTGCTATGGCTAGTCTCACTAGTCAGCTTGCTTTAGGGATCCCCTGTCTGTCTTCTGAGGCTATCACAGGCATACCCATCATTTATAGGGTGTGGGAGCCAGAACTCCAGTTCTCACATCTGAATGGCAAATGCTTTAACCACTGAGCAACTTCTCACTCAGGTGCAATCAACTTTCTGTTGTTTGCTCTGGATCAGCCACTTGGATGTTACCAGGGGCTATTTTATTTCTGGCCCAGTCTGTGCTCCTGGCCTCACTCACCTCAGGATATGCTATAGGCCAGTCAGGGTCAAGGGTTCTCTAGCATTCTCAGCTCCTGTGGCTGTCTAGACTGTGACCACACAGATAGGAAGTGTGGAATCTTTTCTGGGGGTCATTACTGCTTCTCCTCACAACTTCCAGAAAACTGGCACCTCTAGCACATTCTTCTGATTTAATTCATTTATTGAAGTTTCTCTTTCCTCAATGCTGGCATTTTTGAGTATTTAAGAATTTAATAGGTTAAATGTTAGGGAGGTGTCTTAGGGTTTTACTTCTGTGAAGAGACACCATGACCAAATCAAGTCATATAAAGAACAACATTTAATTGGAGCTGGCTTACAGGTTCAGAGGTTCAGTCCAGTATCATCAAGGTGGGAACATGGCAGCATCCAGGCAGGCACAGTGTAGGAGGAGCTGAGAGTTCTACATCTTCATCTGAAGGCTGTTAGCAGAATACTGGATTCCAGGAAGCTATGATGATGGTCTTAAAGCCCACACCCAGTGACACACCCACTCCAACAAGGCTACCCTCCTAATAGTGCCACTCCCTGGGCCGAGCATATACAAACCATCACAGGAGGGGAGGCTATTTCTATTCTTTTTGATCATTGGTCATCAGCAATGCTTTAGAGATCAGCCACAGAATAAATCCAAATTTTCAGGAAGAACAAACAAGCAAACAAACAAACAAACCAAACCAAATGGCACTTCCTTTCAAATTCAATATAGAAACAAGTGGGGAATGGCTTCTCTTTTGAGTGAGGTACTGCAAGGTTAACTAATTGTTCTACAAGGGTTTTTATTTTTTATTTTATTTTATTTTATTTTTTTATGGTTTAAATTTTTATTAGTATTTTTGGATGTTTATAGTATACCAAAGATAGATTATAAAATTCTAGATTTAGAATAAAGAGCTATTGTCTTTTTTTTAATTAATTAATTAATTTATTTTTGATACTTTATTTACATTTCCAATGTTTCCCCTTTTCTGGGTCTCCTCTTTGGAAACCCCCTATACCCTCCCCCTCCCCACCTCTGTGAGGGAATTCCTCCTCCCACCTACCCGCCCACCCATCCCCATATTCCTACCTTGACATTCCCCTTACTGGGGCCTCTAGCACCTTCAGGCCCAAGGGCCTCTCCTTTCTCCCTAATGGCCATGGAGGTTATCCTCTGCCACATATGTAGTCCGAACCATAGGTCAATAGATGTGTATTCTTTGGTTGGTGGTCCGAACCCCAGGACAACCGGGGGGGGGGGTTCAGGCCCATTGACTCTCTTGCTCCCTCCATGGGGCTACAAATACCCTTAGCTCCTTCAGACCTTTCTCCAACCCTTCCATCTGGGACCTCACTCTCAGTCCAGCGGTTACTGTTAAGCGAAACTTGGACATTCTGAACTTTTGGGCTAATATCCGCTTATCAGTGAGTACATATCAGGTTCTTTTTTTGTGACTGAGTTACCTCACTCAGGATGATATTTTCAAGTTCCATCCATTTGCCTGCAAATTTCATTAAGTCATTGTTTTTAATAGCTGAGTAGTACTCCATTGTGTAAATGTACCACATTTTCTGTATCCATTCCTCTGATGAGGGACATCTGGGTTGTTTCCAGCTTCTGGCTATTATAAATATGGCTGCTATGA
>CM052704.1:24897628-24919405 GCA_028551405.1 Uromys caudimaculatus | reverse complement strand
CTTCTGCATGTAGACCGCCAGTTGACCCAGCACCATTTGTTGAAAATGCTGTCTTTTTTCCACTGAGTGGTTTTAGCTCCTTTGTCGAAGATCAAGTGACCATATGTGTGTGGGTTCATTTCTGGGTCCTCAATTCTATTCCATTGATCTACCTGCCTGTCACTGTACCAATACCATGCAGTTTTTATCACTACTGCTCAGTAGTACAGCTTGAGATCAGGGATGCTGATTCCCCCAGATGTTCTTTTGTTGTTAAGGATAGATAACTTAAAAAACAGCAACAGTTGAAGTGTAACACACAGCCTGTGTGAATGAAATAACGACAGGGACTTTGTGATGATGGCGGTAGATCTGGAGCCTGAGCCTCGGAGCTCTGCTGCAGATGTCAAGCCTTAAAGACTTTTCTGTATCTTAATTTCTTAATCTGAAAGCAGGTTTGTCTTGATCTCTTTGTGCCTTGAGATTTGTCTGTAAAACATCAATAAATAAATAACTGCTTACCAGCGACACTGGGTATTTGTGTTTGCTTCTTCATTGTAGACTTTTTGTTTGTGTTTCATTTTTCTTAGCAAGAATAGAAGTTGGTGGAATGATATATACTTGTCTTTCATTAACTTTTTATATAAGCAGGATAATTTAATTAGAGACACAATGGGATTCAAAATAAAGAAGTTTAATTTTGCCTCATTGAAAGCTAAATATAAATAAATAAAGAAAGCAATTTTCCTTTCCTTCACTGCATTAATCAACCATAACAGTACAAATGTGTTTTTGGACTCTCAGTTATAACTGCCCCCTTGGTCTGGCCACATGCACATATTTAAGAGCATATATCTATATCTATATCTACATCTATCTATCTATCATCTATCTATCTATCTATCTATCTATCTATCTATCTATCTATCTATCTATCTATCTATCTATCCTGTGACCATGTTATGTAAAAAACACAGGAGGATATGTTTGTGTCTTCCAGTGAGTATGTGTGCTTGTATCTGTGTGTGCTGTGCGTGTGCATGCTGTGTGTTCACATGTGTGTGCTGTGCGTGTGCATGCTGTGTGTTCACATGTGTGTGCGTGTGCATGCTGTGTGTTCACATGTGTGTGCGGTGCGTGTGCATGCTGTGTGTTCACATGTGTGTGCTGAGTGTGCATGCATGTGTATATATGTACTGTTCTGTGTATACATGTGTGAATATATCTTCTTTAAATTTACAGGTTTTTTTGAGAATTCATCCATAGCTACTATATTTACATCATTCTTAAGTATAAAAAAGATAAGTACACAGGGGTTCTTTCAAGTCTAATGCCTTCACAACTGAAATGTTTATTTCTTTAGTTCTTTAGTAAATATATCTGTCTAGAGTACTGTGAGTACTGAAATTTATTTTAGATTAAATTTATGTATATGGGATCTCTGGTTTCCATTTATTGACTACTATTTCCTTATGATTTGATATATTACCCTAAACACAGACCAAAAACCACACACACACACACACACACACACACACACACACACACACACACACAAAAAGCACACAACACATATTTACATACAATGTACACATATACACATGAGCACATACAACACACTTGTATACACAGAACAGTACATATATATATATATACATGCATGCACACTCAGTATATAAATGTGCACACACTGTGTGCACACACAGCACAAATACATACGCACACACACCTACACGCATATACAAGCACATATACACACATGCACACACACTCTCACACAGTATACATAGAGAGACAAACACACAGCATACAAATAGACATATAAAAAGCACACATGAACATACATGTACACATACTCATACACATACACATATGTGTACACACAGCACATATGTGCACACAAAACAGTACATATATACACACGCATGCACACTCAGCATACACATGTGCATACCCAGAATGTGCACACAGCATAAACACATATGTACACACATAACACACACATATACAAGCACACATACACACATGCACACACATTCTCACACAGTACACACACACACACACACACACACACACACACACACACGCGTACACACACATGCAGTACACGTTACTCTGTTTCTGGGTTGCCAGTTTGTTGCTCCAGCTTTCACCTCCTGCCTTGCTATCACATTGCCTCACTTGATGACTGTGCTTCTAACTTGTGGTAGAGAAAACCATCACTAAATATTCTCTCTTTTAAAATCATCTCTTGCCCATTACTTCACACCCTTCCAAATAGATTTTTCTACATCTTGACAAACACTATGAATCTATGATTTTGTTCCTTGGGAGAGAATTTCTGGTGCTTTCCTCTGTCAGCTCGTGTGCTATGAGAGAATGCAGCCCACAGACTCTAAAGGATGCAGACAGTGCCGGTCTGGGCACGCCTCGACAGTGTCAACAGATCTGCCCCCAGATGCAGTTCTCAAATGATAGATTTAATAAGTACCCTGTAATTAATATGATATCCTATGTCCCCTTGGCATCCAGAGAACAATAAGTCAAAGTGTATTTTCCAGAGTAGAGGGGAGAAGGGCTTAATAAGGACCAGATCTGTAGAACAACTTGGTTCCTCACATGTCCTACAAATGGTTCAGAAATGCCCTCGGATCTAGTCAGAGTTTCCCCATTATCCTATGGACATAAAAGCACGAGTTCTTATAGCTATAAACTGGCCTCCACTGAGTCCCTTCCTCCAGTTTCTTAGTGAGAAGTCATAAAATGAAAGTGCATTCTGACTGGTAAACTATCGAAACTTTCCTAGCTGCCAACCAAATAGTCATTAGCAACAGTCATTTTTGGGATGTACTTTCTCTTAAATGCTGGGCTATCTCCGATAGACATGATTTCTCTAGCGTGGGGCAGCAGGGAATCGGGCGTGATGAACGGCTTTCATTAGGATAGCGATGGTGAGATCTGTTCTCCTTTTTTAATCACTGCCATCACTCTGAAATGGTGGCATCCAACACATGCTGATACATTGCAGGCAATGGAGCAGAGCAAATTATCACTAAAATCCTCACAATGATACATGTGTCCCATTTAGAGCAGAGTATACCACAGTCTCCTAGCCTCTGAACGGTGCCCAGTCAGGTTTCTCTATATTAATTCCCATCTACTGCAAGGAAGCTTTACCGACGAGGGCTAACAGGTGGGTGTGTGTGTTTGTGGATCTGAGAGGAGAGAGGTGAACATGATCAAATACAATGTGAAATTCTCAATGAACTAATGAAATTGCCGGAGGGGGGGTTGTTATGCTGGGAAATTTAAGGGCATTGTGCATCAGCTGGGGAGACAGCCCAGTCAGCAAAGAGCTTGCAGTGCAAGCAAGGACCTGAGTTTGAACCCCAGCACCTATAAAAAGAAAAAAAAGCTGGGTGTACCAATATGTACCCACAATTCCAGTGCTGGAAGGTGAAGAAAGGAGGACTCCTGGGGCTTGCTGTCCATACCATCCAGCTAAATTGAGGGAGACACTTAAGGTCAACTTCTGACTTCTACACACACACACACACACACACACACACACACACACACACACACACACACACACACACACACGTTTTCAGGCAACACATTTCTTATGGAAATACACGAGTCTTTAGTTTATGTGGGACAATATTCTTTTTATTTCTTCTAAAAGAAATCAGCATCCACAGAGAATTTGCCTTACAGAGAATAAAAACTAACTAAATTTGATGTTGCTTTTACTCCCTTGGAAGAAATTTCTCAGAATTGCTATCCCTGACTAGAAGGCATTGGTAATATATGGGAATGGGTGGGCGGGTGGGTGGGAGGAGGAATTCCCTCACAGAGGCGGGGAGGGGGAGGGGACACGGGGTTTCCAAAGAAAAGGGAAATCATCGGAAATGTAAATAAAAAAAAAAATAAATAAATAATAAAAAAAAAAGAAGGCATTGGTAAGGATCCCATGAAGGACACAGGAGAAGATGCAAGGTGTACCAACAGGGAGAAATGGGCATAAAAGGCTCTGGGCAGAGAATGAAGAACCCCACAGAAGCCAGAACAGACCTCTTTACTGTTAGGATAATAGCAGGTAAAAGGAGACATGGATCCAGATTTGGGAATGATAGAATAATCGTGATTAGTTATGGCTCATGGGCGATCTCTGTTGCTTATCTGTCAATCAACTGTCTCCTTGAATTAGAAAGACAGACCTGACTCTTGGATGTTTATTTTATAATAAATATTGGCTTCTGTTATTTTTGTTTCATGTAATGGACCTGAGTCTGAATTACTGGAAGTAAATAATATGAATGGGTGTCATGGAGTCTCCTTGAATTCCTTGGAAGGAAACTGTATAATCCAAACAAGGCTGCAAGAGCTGTTGTCTGGAATTTGCTCTGTAATAATTTAAAAGTTATTGCAGTCATGTTAGCAGTACAGCCGCCCTTTAGTATTTTCTTGGGGGGGGGGAAGCTTGAAAAAAATGCTTATTTGGGTTTAAGTTACATGACTGCAGAAAGGTTATATATTTTCCATTTTAAGACCAATTAAATAGTTCCCCCCCTCTTTTGTCCCCAGTAACAAAAATAAGAACTTAATGTTAACATTTAGAACTTTATTATAGGTTGAGCTTTGTCAAGGGAAGTTTTGATTCTGGGCAACTCATAAGAGTAAACACTGTTATGAGAGAGTAAAAACTGATGTTATGGTTTAAACAAAATATGAAACATAATTTTCCATGAGTAGACATACAGTGAACAGTGACTAGAAGTTTCAAAAGAATGGGGATACTTGATACTTATTTGGGTTTTCAGTTGCATCTTTTCCCCTACAGAAGAGAATAAATCCATACATTTTCAGGGGAGTTAACTTTTCCCTCATTTATTTTGGTTAAGAAATATGACCTGTCTAAATTAGACAGATCGTGCCCTGTCACTGCTGTGGAGAAATGGTGTATGTCATTATTGCCAAACTCACAAAGCACTGGCGTCAAAAAGCTTGCTGAAGAGTGCACAATTTAACAGAATCTGTGATGTAAATAAAGGGTTTGCAGCATAGTTTTCAAATTTGACATAAAATGCCTACTTCTCCCCTGTACAGTATATTAAGATTTTTTTAAATCATCCAATTAATCAACAGATTTACTTTCATGTTTAGCAACCACATTTTGACACGAGGCACAGAATTACAACTAGAATAGGAGCTAAGTATTAGGTCTTGTCACGTAATTCCAAGTTGAGAAAGTTTCAATAAGAATATTTTCCCCACCTCCATTCAGCACTCAGACCTACTGTCGAAGGTTGTATTTTTAACAGGAGAGTTTATTTGAAAAACAGTTACCCAGGGGCAGCAGCAGAAGGAGTAACTCTGGGTTAGAGAACTGGCCATGCCTTTTGTTGTGTCCTGAAGAGGATTGATTCATTACTGCAGCTCTCATCTGTGAAGAGGGGAATAGCACCCTGTCAGTACTGAGAAGCTACCTCAGGATTCCTATACGGGTGTGGCTGGGTGGTATACTCATTTGATTGAAGAGGGATCACAGGCTTGTATTTGAGCTGTGTTGAAAGGAGTTTTTTCTTAGGCTGTGAGCTTGCTTGTGGTTCCCTGGTGAAGAAGTGGGAACCCATTTCTTCTAATGGGTATCAGGTCCTAGCTCAATATGTGTAGATGTATACATATATGCACATACACATTATCTATTTCTCCTGAGTATATTAAAAAATAAAATGCTAACAATTATATCACACCTATAATTTATTATTATTATTATCATTATTATTAATTTCATGAGACAGAGTCTTCCTTTGCAGCAATGCAGCCCTTGTGGATGTAGTCCTCTTGCCTCTGCCTACCATGCTCTGATGTCATGGTCTATAGCAGCTTGCCAGATTGTTACTACATCTGGATATTTACCACATATACAAGCATGTATGTTTTATTGTTTCTTTTTGAAATCATGGTTTGGAAAGAAAGATCAGTTGAGAGGTAAGGGAGTTTTCTCCATTAAAGGGTTCATGTGTCTGTGTTGCTGAGCTTCACTTGGTTTCTTCCTGAGTGAGGATCTCTGGTCTGGTTCCTGAGGGACCTGTTCTGGGCTCCATACTCCTAGATCCACACTTCCTTTGAGGTGGAGAGGTCTGTGAGAGGTTTCAATTATCAAATGAGTCATCTAGGAATCAGTTTTTGCAGATAGAGTCTCTCATTTCTCTGAAAGTCCTCTTTCTCCTCTTCTTTCTGCCATTTGGAATTTGTCAATGTAGAAAACCGCTAATGTGAATTTTTATGACTACCTATATTGACCATTTTTTTTGTGAGCATTATATATTTAAAGAGAAAAGAATGTAGCTCTTAGATTGTATCTGAATATTTGGAAGTTATTAAAAAGCCCAATATATTTAGTTTCATAAGATGTTAGCTCCTTGGTTGAATTATGCTATTCATAGATTCAGTAAAAGCTTTTGGGGAGATATATAATTTATTTTGTTCATGCACTGATCAAATGCATACACAGTAGACATAGGATTTAGCAAGCAAGAGAGAGTGGGGTGGGTCTGAACACAGACCACAGGAACTCTCATGGCTCCTTCCCTCACTGGTCACATCTTTACTTTGCCAATATCCAATTTACTCCAAAGCCCATCTGCACTTCTATCAGTCAACACATTTCCGTCGTTTCCCCCTCGCATCACGGTTGTTCTACATGGCAGAAACATGGGGGAAAGGATAGCCATGGTTCCTCCTCTCACTGCTCACATCTCTTCCTTTATTCCTCATATCTCATCTATTACCAAGCCCCATCATGCTGCTAAACATGTTTTAATCTCACTGGACATAGTGTATGCTTATGACTTTAGCATCAGGAGTCCAAGGCAAGAGGACTTGCCACAAATCTGAGTCAGCTTAAGCTGCATAAACTAGACCTCTCTGCGTTATAATTTGAGGTCCCATCTCAATAAATAAGCAAATACCAATGAGTAATAAGTAAACAAATAAAGAAAGAAAATTTTAGACTGTCCCTTTTCCCATCACTGTGACCACCACCCACTTCTAAGCTACCATGACTTTTCAACTGGAAAATTCTCCTTAAATGACATTGCTGTGCCTCCATTGTATCTATTTCCCCCACTGCAGTCAGAGTGAAATTCTTTAAGTTCATGATTTATACATGGCTCTTTTCATAACAACAATGTATGTCTTCATTTTATTTATAGTATGATTCCAGTACACAGCAACTGTCTATCTATTGAATGGAGAAGTCAGTTATTATTAAACACATTTGGGGCTTGAGAGATGGGGTAGCCATTAAGATCTCTTGCAGCTCGGGCAGAGAGCCTGAGTTTAGATAGTGGCATCCGTGTCAGATCACCTACAACTCCAGCCACGGGGGAATCTGATGCCTTCTTCTGGCCTTTGAGTACCTGCACTCATGTGTACATCTCCACACACAGCACACATGTATACACACACTTAAAAAGAAAAATAGTTCTTAAAAATATTCACATTTACAGTTCTTTTAAAATTTTTTTTATTATTTTATTTTATTTTATTTTTGGTTTTTCGAGACAGGGTTTCTCTGTGTAGCCCTGGCTGTCCTGGAACTCACTCCTGAGTTCACTGTCCTGGTGAACGTGTGTGGTATCTTCTGCTCCTGTCATTTCTTGCTACTTTTACCTATTGAGACTGAAAGGCATTCAGTACTTCAGAATAAAAGCCCAGGGAGGCTCTGCAAAATATGTATAAGATTCTCAATTTCAATTCATGATGGTGAAACAAAAATAAACATAGTGAGCCCAATGATCACATTTGCAAAGGTCAAATGTGTTGAATGGTAAGAATTGAAAACAAAAGAGATAGGATTGGACCAATCATGACTCACAATGATGAAGGCAAAGGGGATGAGGTAAGAAAAGGTTTGTTGTTGTTGTTGTTGTTGTTGTTGCAGAAAAAGCCCTTCCTAACAGGAAGTTTGCACCCCAGAGAGAAGAGAACAAGAAGATGAAGCATCTGGTCACTGGCCCATGCCCAACAGGTTCTCCACCCTGTTCATTGAATGTACCCACTCATGGGTCTGGTAAGTGGTCAGCAGACCCTTCTTGAGTCCTTGTAGTTGATGTCTTACACTTCCTGTATAACAGTATGGATAGAGGACCTTGTACACGGTTGGAATCTGCAGGAAGGAAAACAATCCGAGAAGCTGAGATGCATCCTCTGTGTTCTGTGGTCAAGTGAGGCAGGTAGAAGATCTGGTTCACCCATGTTCCTGTGGGCACACAGGAGGCTGGGATTCCTGAGGGATAAGAAGAGACTGAACTCAAGTTTGCTGAGGCTTAGAGTTAGAACTTACTCTGAGCAGTTCAAATAATGGTAAGTCTATGTAAATCAGATACTACGTAACTAAGATGCCAGAACTGTCAGAAGGAAGTGGGTACCCACTCGTACACAGGAAACCTAGGGGCAAGAAGCAGACATCCAAAACCACAGGAGGGCTGGACATCACCACTAAGACCAGCATTGATCTAGAGATTGAGAACCCCTTCCCTCCCTGCCCACAGGCTACACTGTGCTCTGTGTATCTATCTCTGTACTACCCAGAGTTGAGCAGAACGGGGGGGGGGGGGGGGAGCCTACAGCAGGAGGGTTAATCTTGAACTTGGACTACGAATTGGCTAAGTGTATCCTGAATTAACAGGTACATCAACTTGAAAGCCAAGAGGCTGTTTTGTATAACGTGATTGTGCTCCTGTAGCCAGCATGGCTTGGCTCAGGCCCCGGATTTTCCCTTTACTGACTGTGTAAATTTGTAAGAGTGCCTCAGTTTCCTTATTTGATTTGCGAATCAAATTCACTATGGCTGAATGATGCTCAGAAAAGCACTCACCACATGCCAAGCACTCTAGGGCAAGTAATCCCAAAGAGGTATTGGTTGTTGCTTTGTAGATGGAAGATGGATGTTTTCAGTCAGGATAAGATTTCTGAATGAAATCTGACTATTGCTATGAAGTTACTATAGCTTCCACTGTGCCAGTGGCTAACCACTCTTTGCAGAGGCCACTGCTTTTCCTGTTTAAAGTAAATATGACATATGTAACCATGGATACTACTGGACAGACTTCCAGATGGTCTCTTCTTACTGATTTGTGCCTCTCTGAGGCAATAGGAATCTGGACTTTAATGAGGACTCTACAAGCTACAGAAGTTCCCAAATGTTTGCCATGAACTCCTATTTAGATCACTGTGAAACATGTACTTGATGATATCATTATCCATCTCATTCCACATGAGTTCAAGATGCTCTCATGTCTTGTCCTAAAAATGCTGTCTTTCAAAAGAATGAACAAACACAGAAACAGATTATTTGGTTTAAACAACAACATCGAGCCAGTGTTGGTTTGCTCTAAACATTGTGGAATTTGGATAGGGCAGTACGAAAGGATCTGTCTTTGCCTTAGCAGAGTTTGCTGAGGTATTAGACATTTCATATCATGGTGCTATGTTCACATGGCATAGTGTGTGTGTGTGCGTGTGTGCGTGTGTGTGTGTGTGTGTGTGTGTGTGTACATGTGTGTGTACACATACATTCGCATGTATGACTTGATGAATGTGGATGTTTGCCTTAGTTCTGTTTCCAGTTGGCATGACAAAACATTCTGATAAAACCAACTTATAAGAGGAAGGAAGGGTTTATTTTAGTTCCATGGTACAGTTCATCATAGTGAGGAAGTCACAGCAGTGTAAGCCCAAGGAAAGGACTACATAGCAATGCATCCGAGTGCTCTGCATATTTTTAGTTTTCTTCAGTTGGCCATCACAGTCATTAAAGGGGATGTGTTAGTAATGTAATTTCCAAGATCTTCCTTAAGCAAAAACTAATGGTTCCAGAAGATGTGGGGTTGACCTTTTGAGACTCAAGAGTGAGTCTCAACACTGGTGAGAAAAGGTGTTGGCATTTTGTCTAGGTTCCACCCCAGTTACCTGGCAACAGCCAGGCTCACTATAAAAGGGGCTACTTGCCCCCTCCTCCCTCCCTCCCTCCCTCCGTCTCTCTCTCTCTCTCTCTCTCTCTCTTGACTTCTTGCTCTTGCTCTGTCCTCTTGCTCCTTGCTCCCCTCCTCTCCCCATTACCCTCCCCCCCTCTGACCATGTTCATGGCCGGCCTCTACTCCTGTACTCTCTCTCATTCT
Organism: Uromys caudimaculatus; assembly: GCA_028551405.1. NCBI lineage: Eukaryota > Metazoa > Chordata > Mammalia > Rodentia > Muridae > Uromys > Uromys caudimaculatus. The sequence goes on along the minus strand of CM052704.1, from coordinate 24,909,236 downwards.
CTACTCCCTCAAACCCCCTCCCCATGCCCTGAATAAACTCTATTCTATATTATACCTTCGTGTGACTGGTCCCTCAGGGGGACGGGATGTCTTAGCATAGGCCCGTAGAGGCACCTCCTTCCCTCACACCTGTCTGTACATATTCCTTCTCTCCTTATCTTTTTATAAAACACAGCAAAAGGAATCTATTTTTGGTGAACACTTATGACACATTAAATGAAGTCACCCTGACCAGGGAGCGCCTCTCCTTCCACTCTCTCCAGGACATTTCTGTTTTCTCTCAACCATAGCTATAGTCCTACTCCATAGTTTACATCCTTATGAAAACGATCATGTCTACAGATTGGATATGCAGGACACTACCTACCTTTGTAGCCTCCCATCCAGGCACTCACCTTCCCATCAACAGAAGACAATGTTTCCTTCTTTGCCTTGGAAACAACTGGGCTGCATTTTCCCGCCTCGATTTTCTTAAGTTCATGGCATTTCCATTGATGAATTTTAGGGTAATTATCACAAGAAGAATGATTTCTAAATCCATTTTACCGACAACAGAGTCCATATAAGAGGGAATAATTACTCTGTACATGTGAGGTACATGACATTTAATGGATGAAAACATTAATAACACTGTCTAATTAAAGAATCAAATTGTGTGACATTTTACGTGTGAACATTGAGCAGATTTAATTGGTAAGTTATGGGGAAACGGTCAAATTACATTCAAATGTTACAAGACTTAAGGTTTGCCTTTGAGTGTATGTGGGAATATAGAACCCCTGCTTACAGCTTTCTGTCAGTTATATTTTGTACAAAGTGATACTGGAACATGAGAGAGAAAATTGGATGATATTTACAGAGTCAACTTCAAGATGCTAAAATACTATGATTCTTTAATCTTTGAAGAAATTAGAGGAAGGAAACACTTATGACAAAGATCTGTTACCACTTCAGAGTCTGGGATAATAAACCCTGGGGAGAATTTTGTGCCCGATACATCCTTTTTGACCCCTTGCATGTTGAGGTCTGGGTGATTTTGGACTTCTTAGTTATGCTCATGAGAAAACTTGTCCTTCTGCATGGTTGTACTGCTCACTGTGGCAACGCTGCCTTTTGGCATATAAAGCTGATGATGAGAGTTTTTCTTATGCCCACTGTTAACTGCTATCCAGTACACTTTCTGAAAGTCTCAACACTCAGTAGTGTAATATCAACAATTATTAACTGATTATTAGTATCACGCACAGTTTATTTCTCTGGAATAGAATGTATTCATTTCAGAATCATAACATTTGATACTAACTTCTTAAATAGCTTCTCACTTCCAAGGCTGCTTTTTAAAATTTTAGTTTTATCTCTGTGTCTGTATGAACACCAATGCTCTGTGTAAAGGTGAAGCAGATTTTCAGCACAGAATGAAGGTGGCTTTTACAAATAGATCTATTGACAAAGATAATGAGGGGCATCCGTTGTGTTTAGGATATGGCTGAACACCTGGAGTGTGGTCCTATTGTCTCATGAATGAGAGAAGGGAAAGTTTTTCTGTGAAATTAAGGAGTTTTACTGGATTTGAAAAGCCATAAACCTGTCCTGAACTAGATAGGCTGTTTTCATCATGGAATTCCCATTGACAGAACATTACCCACTCTCCCTACCCTTTCTCCCTGAGCTGCGCAGCTTCTTCTACCACTGGCTCGTTTTCTTTTTGGAAGGATGGACAGCACTAGATAGGAAGTGCCAGACTCCTCCAAGTCCAGTTTCAGGGAAGCTGAGTTGACCAGTCACACTCTGTTTTCCTACAGCTCCTTAGATTCTTTCTCCTCCCTCACAACTTGCAAAGATGTGCTAGGGAGTGCCAGTGAGACCTAGTGAGACCCAGTGGTGCCTGCAGATCAAGCACTGGGCTAGTAATCTCTGAGGTGTTTGCCTCTCATATGTCTGCCTGCCTGCCTGCCTGCCTGCCTGTCTGCCTGTCTGTCTGTCTGTCTGTCTCTGTCTCTGCGTCTCCCCATATCTGTCTCTGTTTCTCTGTCTCTGTTTTGCTGTCTCTGTCTCTCTGTCTCTTTGTCTGTCTCTCCATCTCTGTCTTTCTGTCTCTGTCTCTCTGTGACTCTGTGTCTCTGTCTCTCTCTTTCTCTCTATGTCTCTCTGCCCCCCCCCGATTCAGTACAGGCAGTGGACTTTGAGTGAGAGCCAGGACATGTGGCAGTGCGTAAGTTTCTTAAAAATGCTGTACGTGGAGAATCAAATGTAGCCCACCCTTTGCTCTATCATGGTCTTGACATCACAGCATTTATACTCTGTCCATGAGGCTTGGAAATTGTGACCTTTTCAGGTCACTGGAGGAGCTGGCTTAGTGTTGCTGAATCTGCTATTTGGTAACAAGTGGAGTGGAGAGACTTTACCTCCCAAATGCTGCAATGCTTCTTCTCTGCCCACAGCAGAGCATTATTTTGCTTGAAGTACAGGCAAGCATCTTTTCCCAGCATGCTGTCTGTCAGGCAGCTTTTGCTTTGTGCCAGACCTTATTATACTCTCTCAATTCAATATCCTCAAGTCTAGTTATGTTGCTGTGCCAGGTATGCCTAGGTTTCTGTTCATCTGAAAAATAGCTTCATGTTATTATAAATAGAACCAACATTTGGAGTGGAAACGCACTGCTCATTAGGTAAACCAGGACAAACCATTGGCTTCTGGCCATGCTTTGCTAATGCTGTAATTTCCATGTCCCCCTGGATATGGTTATGAGGCCTCTCTCTACTTCGAATGCTATAATTGTAAACATATGTCTTTGACTGGATACCTTATATCAATAACTTCATCCTCTCTGCCAGAAGTGCACAGCGCATCATGACATCAAAGAAATCCAATGTTGGTTTCTTACTTGAGATATGTTTGGGCTGGGCTATTAGCTTATTGCTAGATTTGAAAATCAAACCCCAGCCTAGGCTGAAAGGCCGTAGGAGGCAGCTCCAGTACCAAAGAGAGGAGATTAAAAAATCAAAACAAAACTGCGGAGTAAAAAGAGTTCATTGTAGTCGAGGACTGGCAGAACCACTGAGTCTGACGTACAGAAACCAGAGCCTATTATCAGTCACAGGCATTTGGTTTATTTATGTTATTACTTCCCAGATATGTCTGAACTGATCTGTGACTGAGCAGTGAGGAAGTTCCTTTGGCTTCTCCACTTTCTGTCAGGGGGGGCATTTTTGTGAACCCATGGTCCAGTTACATGCAACAAAATCTTGTTATAATTCCACTGAAAAACAAACAGCAACATAAGTTCTCTACAGGTTGCTTGTCTGGGAATGGTTTGAAAACTTACTGATCCAACTAGAGCTGCACACATGCGGTGCAAGAATATGAAGCCAGGCACTCAGGCTTTGGAAAACATGCCAGTGGCCACACCCTCAAAAAAGGGTAACTCTCCCTCCCCCAGCAGCCATCAACTGTCATTGGCTTCTCTGGAAGGAGTGGGGTCTGGAGATAACATCACCTATCTATGTCTGAATGTTGGTTGGCTTGGTCTTGTGCACATCTTTGACAGGTAGCCACAGCTTCTGTGAGTCTATTAGTGCAATGGCCATGTCATGCTTAGAAGATACCATTTTACAGTGTGTGTGTGTGTGCGTGTGTGTGTGTGTATGTGTGTGTGTATGTGTGTGTGTGTGTATGTGTGTGTGTGTGTGTGTGTGTGTGTGTGTGTGTATAGTGGTGGATATAATCATGTTTCATTGTAGGAAATTCTCAAAGAATACAAAGAATTATAATAAATCTTAATCACTTGCTAGCTCATCTTAAACACAAGAGTCACTGATGCTCAATGATGCTCAATGGTGCTTTGTTTTTTATGTACAGACACATTCCTAGACAACCAATTCCTAAATCATTTCCTTAAGGGAAAAATATCTATTAATAGCAAAAGTGGGATATATGTTGCATATTTACATATATTTCCACGATTCTACTTTTAATATTATAAATTATTTTGAATTCCATTTTCTTTTTCACTAACTCCTTTCCCCTGAATGTTGTGCTATATAACATAGGTAGCCCTCGAACTTAAGATCGTCCTACCTTAGCCCCCAAAGTGCTTACTTAAATGACACACATATGCCACTATATTTGACTTGTAAAATGTACATTTCTTCCAAATACTTTTCATTGAATTTTATGGCTATTATCATAAATCCTAAAATACCTTTGCTCATGAAAGTGTATCTATATTTCTGGAATATTCTGGTAGAAATTTATCAGAACACATGAAAGTCCTACCTTACTATGAGTTCTTGTCACTGTAAGGATATGTGTGAATCGAAATGCAGAAGGCAATTTCCTGACATGCCCAAAGAATGAAATAGAGTGGAGCCTTGTCGGCTTATATTTTTCAGAAACCTACGTTAATAAGTGTACTTAAATTGCTTTAACCTCCCTTCTAGCCCACCATGCACCAGAGGTAATGGAAAGGAAAGGTTAACAGGGCAAAGGAGGATGAAGACTGTTTAGAAGTAGTTCTTTGGGGTGAATCTGATTGTGCATTGTCAGAATAGCAGCAGTTCAGTTCACATAACTCAGCAGTGGCATCTCGATACACTTGCAAACACCATTCACGAACCAGCAACAGAAGTTTGATCCAGAAGAAACTGAGAGGCTCTGCCAATTGGCCTGAGTCCACGGACGCTGCAAGAAGCCACCAGAACACACCAGAAGTCGTTCGGTGTGTTTCTTTCTAAGAAGTCACAACAAAGATCAGTGAAGAAGGCAAGGGGAACTAATGCCACTATCATCCACTGTCTATATTTATAACCCTTCCAAACATCAGGTCTTCTCTCAAGCATCTGAGCGAGCAAAACATCACATGCCGTTTTGCCAAGTAGCTTCCAGATAAAACATCTCTTGTCTGTTCTCAGCAAAGCATCCTCCCACGTGTCTGCTTTAGCAAAAATATCCTCTCATAAGACAGTTTCTAGAGAAATATCGCGTGACACAACTGAGTCTTTAAAGAACTCAGAAATCTCCACTTCAGATCCTGAACCCCCACAGTCAGCACTGGAATAGTGGATGCTAGGGGTCTGCATTCAGCTGATCATGTCCTGTGCAGAGGAAGAGGAGGGCTTTTTCTCAAGGCCCTCTGAACTTACTTCAAGGCCAGTCAGCTTGGAATGACTTCGAGTGGTTGACATTCCCCAATTCAAAGACTGTATTTTTCCAAATACTTAGCAATATACTTTTTGCTTTACTAACATGAAATTAAGTCCAGTGACCAAAACCTTCCTTAAAGATTTATATTTATAATTTTTTAGTTCTACCTATGTGTGCATCTTTGTGTGACTATGAGCATGAGACTGCAGGTGCCTGGGGATATCAGAGGTATAGGAACCCCAAAGAATGGAGTTACACCTGGTGTGAATACTCCAAAGTGGGTACTGGGAAGTGAAAATTTTCCTTTCACAGAGCAGCAAGTTTTCTTACCCACTGAGCTATCTCTCCAGCCTTCAAACCTCTTAAAGTGTTTTATCACATTACGACTGACAAAAATCAAATAAACAGACAATTTAGTCATATATTTTTAAAAACCAAGTGATTCTTAAGGAGTTCTAGAAAATTTACAACACTGTTAAGTTTGTAAAATCTATATCTGTATCTGCATCTATATCATCTATCTCTTTTTCTATCTCTATCTGTATCTATCATCTCTTTATCTCTATCTATCTCTGTCTCTGTCTCTATCTCTCCCACTACCTAATCTATATCATTCATATATATATATGTGTGTGTGTGTGTGTGTTTGTGTGTGTGTGTGTGTGTGTGTGTGTCCAATGAAACTTACAAATACTTAGATCAAAGTCTTTCTGATATTTTTCATGTCATGGAACACATGTAAAGTCATAGCAGCTTTCACTATGCTACCAAGAGCAAAGTGACCACGACTCAAAGGTAGAGTGGGTCTGTCCCTGATGCTAAGATTGGAGGGGACTAGGAGACTGCTAACCTTTGTTTGCATTTAGAACCTGTCTACCTCCCTCCCTCCCTCCCTTCCCCCTCCCTTCCTCCCTCCCTCCCTCCCTTCCCCCTCCCTTCCTTCCTCCCTCCCTCTCTTCCTGCCTCCCTTCCTTTCTTCCTCCCTTCCTTCTTTTTCTTCATCCCTTTCTCCCTTTCCTGGTCTTAATTTTTTCACTGTGACTTATTTCAGAACATCAGTAGAGGGAAAAGATACATGTCTCAGTTTTGGATTCTTTTATCAACTCAAGAATACATTTAGGCAAGTTTTCTTACTTCTGTAACTTCTATTTCCCATAGTAGGTGTTTTGTTGGTTTAAAATCCAGCTAAGTTCTGGTTGAGCTCACAAGACCTTGAAGGACACCTTGGCCTGGTGAGTGCTCATATCATGGTAACTGATGCTGAAACTGGCTCGAAAACCCTCTAAATTAGAAATGACAATAACATGTTGAAAAGTTTGCAAGAAAATCTCCATTCCACTTACCCCAGATTTAATTTATACTTTGCTGTAGTTTCAACCATAAGCATAAATAATTCATTTTCAGCTAAGGGTCACAGTGAGATGGCCCTGGACACTGCACTTTATTTTGCTAATTCCTACACATGGGTAGGAATTCAAACTATTGTCTGAAAGCACCATTTTCTTTTTTCCTTTTCCCTTTCTTTCCTTTCCTTTCTTTCCCATCCTCCCCCTCTGCTCTTCAGCCTTTCCACCTGATTTCTTTAAATTTTTAGGTTGGGTTCTAAAGACAAGAGCAAAGGCCAAGCGTCTGCGATGTAGAAGCCATCAGAAGCATGGCAGGTTTTATGTCTCTCCCCACTTCTTTTTTATCTATTAATTTCAGAAATTAAAAAAAAATGAGTTCATTGAGAATGACTTTCATGTGGTTATCTCCCTTTGCAATAAAAAATTTCATAAAGAAGTAAATCCACCCAGAAACAGAGTTTTATTTAGATTATCAATCAGGTTAATGCTTTCAGAATATGTTTTAATTAGCAAGGATAACCCTCATGCAGCCAATGTCTATTCTTCAAACATTTTTACATTTAGCAACCTCTAGAAGTTATTAGTCATTTATTTGATTTATAAAATGCACTCATCGCCTGGCCTCTGGGCATATTTACAACACTGACGTGAATTTAATTAATACAATGTTGCTTGGTTTTTCTCAGCAAACGGATTTCCTCACCTCTCTGGCGTAGCTACCAGGAGTCAGGATGAGAGCCAGCTTGCACAGATGGCTTGGACAACTGGCTCAAAGGAAGTTTCAAGTGCTGATGTGACAGGCTAGGAAATGCATTTCACAGAATGCCATCCTCCTGTTGCTCAGGTGGCTGACACCCACCTGAAGGACCGGCTACATGGTCACCTCATACAAAGTAGCATAGAGGGGAATGTTGTGAAGGTTACACCCCACTCTTCCCTCACTCCCCCAGATAAAGATCCAGGCAGCAGAAAATGGAATTTAGAATATTTTGTTTTATTAGCAAGTGACATGAAGACACTGGAAGATACATGTGGCTCTTGTCCTTTGGATCTCCTTATCCTCAAAGCAGGAAACAGTGGTTGAACTCATACTTCTGAAGTCATGTGGGATGAAGTCCAGACCATTTTAAAGGTTTTCATCTGCAAAGTGGGATGAAATAGCTTATATTAATTAATTGGAGAGATAACGTGAAGAAGTATCTCTCACAGAGAGAATCGAGGAAACACTGCTGTAGTTTTTAATGATATGTACAGTTGGAAACTTACCTGTGGGACTGGTTCTTAGAGCCTAAAAGTCACATTAAAATGGAAATTCTAGGATACCATCATTGGGACTCTTTTTCTGAGTAACAAATTCTGGTGACATTTCCGAGCTAGTTTTGGCACTAGCACAAACTGCTAGCTCTGGTTTTCCTGAGAATTTTAATGATGTTGGCAATGGTGTCCCCCAAAACTGAACACAAGATCTTGACCACAGAGCATGGTAGTCAGTGCCTCATTGTTGCCTACTCCAAGTAGAGAAATTAAACTGGGTGGGATGGTGTGACCCTAGCATCAAGGAAGACAGGCAGGAGGTTGCTAGCTTAGGCCAGTCTGCAGTGACATAGTGACAATGATTCACATGGCAATTAGAAAGACCGTGTGTGTGTGTGTGTGTGTGTGTGTGTGTGTGTGTGAGAGAGAGAGAGAGAGAGAGAGAGAGAGAGATTATACACAAGCAAAAGTTTTTTACTGATTGCTCAATAATAAGAGGCTTTTAAAGCTCACAGGCACGTGAGGAAGGTATGACAGTGAAACGCCCCTAAGATACTTATTTTATTCTTTGAAACATTTATTTTTATCCAAAGCAGAGCTACTACTGGGGTCTGGTATATAAATTTCTATTTCCTTATTTTGATTTTTATATTCCATGTATTCTATTTCCATATATTTACCACAATTCTCTTCGTTATCCTTGGAGGATTCACATATGATTCCAAAGAGCTTTCTTAGTGAGAGAGAACTTTATGAAAGGTGACCAGTCCATAAATGATTCCATTACGCTGTGTGCTTGATCTGATAGTGTTTGTGGGAAGATGGAGGAGGCGGATGACACCACCTCATTCATGCCTCTTCTACTTTTCATTTTTTAGTAACGAACATAAAGTTCTGTTACTTGTCAATTGGTTATCATGGTCAACTCTGATTGTCAATTTGACAAGTTCTAGAATCACCCAGAAGACCAGCCTCTGAGCAAGTCTATAGACATTATTTTAATTAGATTCATTGAAGTGGCAAGACACAGTTTAACTGTGGGTGGCATCATTCCCTAGGCTTGAGTCCTGGACTACTAGCTTATGCTGCCTTTCTTGCTCCACCATGATGAACTATAATGTAATGTAATGTACATTAGGTAATGTAAGTCAAATAAACCTTTTCTCCATTAAGTTGTTTTGGTCAGAGTATTTTTTCACAGCAATATAAAAAAAAAAAAAAAAACCAGACAACTAAGAAGAAATCTGTGACTGATCATGGCTTTATGTACTAAGGTCTAAAATATATATTTAGAAAGGGAGAGTCTGGGCTTGTTGGCACACACTTGTAATCCTAGTGCTTGGGCAGAGGAAGCAGAAGGATTCTGAGTTTAAGAATAGCCTGGACTATAGAGCAAAATTCTGTCTAAATATGTAAAAAGATAGATAAACAAGTAAAAAACAAAACGGAAAGAGCAATTATCCAGTTACTCACCATGTAAAAACAAATACTTATACAATTCTTAAAGATTTTTCACTTTTCTCTTATTTCTTTTTACTTAATAATTCCTATTTTTCTTTATTGCATTTACATATTCAGAATATTCAGATTAAACTTTACGATTTTCCATCAGTTGGTGTTAGTTTTTTCTGAGCTATGAAGTAAAAGCATCCAAAGTGGTAGGCAAATGATAGTATCGTCAGCCTCTCAGATCTTCCAGAAAGCTCTCTGAACTTTCTGACCCCACTCAACCCATTTCAACCCATTGCTGCACCTGTCAACACACTGAACATAACACCATATTTTATACCAGAAGAGAGCACGCTGCTCCAGCTTGCCCAAAATGGCTGCCTATATAGGAAAAGTGAGCAGTCTTGAAAGTAGCTCACTTGAAATTCCTCCCCTTTCCTCACTCCAGTGGAAGGTCTGAGAGGGACATTAGAGAAAAGCTTCCTTTAGGTGTCCAAGAGGTATTTTCTCACCCTTCTTCCTATGGACCCTTTTCCCTTCCTGAAGGAAAAGCTTTTCTTCCATGGGCGAGCCCGCTGAAATTTGTCCTAGGGTTTGGGCTCTGCATTTTCAGACACTCTCTGGGAGACTGGCTTCTGCCATGTAGATGGATCATTTCACTGGGACTCTACAGTGGGACTTGAGGGCTAAAGTGTCTCTTGTTAATAATCATTCTTGGCCCTGGTAATCCTGGGTGAATCTGTCACTAAGAGGTAGCTGGTGAGGGCCAGATTTGGAGGATTCCACAAGCCCTAGCCAAATACCACCACCACCTAATACTACCCACAGACCCAACTAGTATTGTAGCAACCATGCACTTCTGCTCCTTCAAGACCTAGGCAAATCCATACCACCACTTACAAACACAATACCGATCTTGTTGGCTATTATTATTTTCTTTTGCCCAATATTTTGCCAAATAAGGCTGGTTCCTTCACTCGACTTGTAGCACTTCCATCTTCACGGATCATGGGACTCATTTATACGAAGAACACTGTGTTCAAACATACAAGAACATTAAAGTGGTGGGGCAGATTTTTATGAAGATGAAAATGTCTGCATTGTGCAGCAGCAGCGAGGTGCATAATGTCTTTGAGGGGCATCTGAAGCGTCAGCTAGCATGAGTTCTTAGAAAGAGGGGAGCTGGATTCTATGTGAAGAAACTGCAAAACTTTCCCTTAGAATTTAAAGTTTGTGACACTCCCAAGTCCAATAGAACACAGAAGAATGATTATATAAGTGTATGAAACATAATAGGTTTCAATGTCCAACAACATAAACACGAGGCAAAGGAAAAGATCTTTAAACCACCAGAAACACATTTCTTTATTGAGCGCAAGAAGAAAGCTACAGCAGTTCTTCCGGCTTGTCATCTAGACTAACTTATTGGAAAAGCAGCAGCGTAATCAGACCCATTCTTCGGCGTGCAGTTTAACTGTGGCTCACACTCTCAATGTTCTTTGGAATGCTGAGATGAATCTTGTCTTGAATTCTTCTGTTAGAAGGAGGCTTCTCATCCTTTAGATAGGAAATGGGCCTGAAATTTCCATGAATTTTTCTGCAATTACAGTAGCATTGTGTTAATTCTGCCAGGCTGGTGGTAGCATATCTGTTTGTAAAGAACGCCAAGTTCAGATTCTCGGGAGGTAAAAAATTCGAGATGACTGGGAAATGAAGGGTGGGAAGAAGTAAGATGGCTGCCTCTAATTAGCTTCTTTCTGTTGTTTAGTTTATATTGTGGCATGCACGACACATAATCAGACACTGGATTCTGTGCTATTCCTTTATAGTCTACAGGAGAAGACACAATTATGCCCTTTATGGCATGATTCTTTATTCCTTAGCAATGAAATTAATGCTTTAAGTGAAACTAAAGTAGAAATTTCCCATAGAAGGGAATGGGAGGCCTGGCTCATCGTTTGTGTGTGGGTAGGGAGAAGAGCAGAAATGTTACTTGAGAAATTCCTAAGAAAACACGTTCAAGGCTCCACTGGAAGAGGGCTTGTCTGGCATGTAGAGCGCTCCAGGCTCATCCCTAGCACCACCGAAACTGGGTGTGTAATAGATACTTGGAATCTCCGCATCTAGACCCAGCTACATAGAGTTTGAGGTTACTGATCATTTGCACTCTTGTGCAAATTTTATATATACACATATACATACACATATCCATATGCCCTTTTTTAGATGATAATAATGATAGCAACTTGCATTCAATTACATACCAAGGGGACACAATCTCAATTCTCTTAATAGTCCTTTCAGTTTGTTGTTAGCACATAGTTTGCAGGTGAAATGACCAAGGCTTAGAGGAATTCAGTACCTTTATCAGAGGCTATGTTGAGGCTCATTAAGGGAAAGCTGATTCCTTCTGGTTT
>CM052704.1:24853789-24897128 GCA_028551405.1 Uromys caudimaculatus | reverse complement strand
TTTTTTAGATGATAATAATGATAGCAACTTGCATTCAATTACATACCAAGGGGACACAATCTCAATTCTCTTAATAGTCCTTTCAGTTTGTTGTTAGCACATAGTTTGCAGGTGAAATGACCAAGGCTTAGAGGAATTCAGTACCTTTATCAGAGGCTATGTTGAGGCTCATTAAGGGAAAGCTGATTCCTTCTGGTTTAAAGAATGGAATACACCATTGGCCTTGCCTGGAGCTTAACATTACAAGATGCCTCAAATATAAATTAATCCAGCTAAGCCTACCAATCATCTAGTAGAGTTCACTCCCCAGGAAGGCTGATTTTTCTTAATCCAAGCTAAAGAGATGGTAGGAATAATTATCCCTTTAGTGAGATGATGTAGTTTCCATCCCAGAAACCCTACCCTCAATGAAGTCACTCGGGGATGCACATGGGTCTGCTCATCTCTGACCCGTTTTCTGAGTTACTCAGGAAAGTGTGCCTTTCTCCTTTTCCTTTTATCTCTATGACTTTCTTTTGTCAAAGCCTGGACATATTTCCTCAGTGCTTTGAACTTTCTGTTTTCTATGAAATTATCCAAACCTCTGCCCAAATCCTTCTACCACATACTGCCTGTGAATGGCCTGGCTTGTTTCTTCTCCAGCTTCCTCCTCCAGAAAGCATGAGCTCTAGAGAGCATTCTTTATCTTTTAAACATTAATAAAACTAATAATTTTAATAAAATTGCTCTCAAACTCCATTCTGAGTCTATTCTTATATTCTTTTATTAATGTGACTAAGAACCCTGAGAGGAGACTTAAACTTCCCTAGTAACATGGCATGCCAGATGAGATTCCCCCTAATTCCCTAACACTATGTCAAAGATCACACAACTAAGTAGTCAAGAAGTTGAGTGTTTTCTCCCTGGTAATTTGATTCTAATTCTGTATTCTTAGACACTATGTCTCTTACGTTAATAACAATCCTGACTTAAACTTCCGGCATGGGAGATTCCAAGTGGATTTTTTTTTAATCATGAACAACCCTACGTTGTTATTTTCATACTATTTTATGGATATGGTGATAGGAAAAAAATTAAATAATCTCCTTAGGACTATAGATTAGGTAGAGATAGAATTAATATATGAACTCATAGAAAAATATATACATAAATACATTGGATTTTCTTTAGTCTGTGTGTGTGCGTACGTGCGTGTGTGTGTGTGTGTGTGTGTGTGTGTGTGTGTGTGACTCTGTGAAAAGACCACCGACTCAATCCAATTATAATTAAGGTATTTATTGATCAGAGATTGTCATCTTGCTAGGAGCTAATCAATTAATCTTTTAACTATAATTGGATCGAGTCTTTTTTCCCCTAGAGGTCATGAACTCTATAACATGTTTGTTTTTTTAGTGGGGGGATTGGCACATGCCAAAACACATGCATAGAGGTCAGAAGATGGTTTTATGGAGTTCATTATCCTTTTATATCCTTTTGTGGGTTCTTGGGATCAAACTCAGCCCTTCAGGCACGTATAAGCAAATACTACCAGCTATCTTGATTAGTTAATTTAACTGTTAACCAGATACAACCTCAGATTATTGGGGAAGAGAATCTCATTTGAGAAATTATTTTGGTCACATGTGCCTGTAGGAGTGTCTGTAGGGGACTGTCTTGATTGTTCATTGATGTGAAAGGGCCCAGCCCACTGTAGGGTGTGCCATTCCCTAGGCAGGTGGTCCTGAGTTATATATGAAAGCCAGCTGAGCATAAACCTTCCAGCTAATTTGCAAACTCCTCCATGGTTTCTGCCACATTTCTTTGACTATGAAATGAGTTCCTTGGTTGAAAGTAATGTTGCTTGTTAGTTTGTTTTTGAAAATTTGTTATTTTTAAATTTTATATGTCTGATTGTTTTGCCTCATGTGTGTCTTTGAACCACATACTTGAAGAGGGCATTAGATCCCCCTGTGACTGGTACTACAATTGGTTGTTAGCCATCATGTGGGCTCCAGATCTTCTGCATGAGCAACAAACATTCATTAGCCCTGAGCCAACTTTCTAGATCACTCAGGTAAGGGTGTGTGGAGTAGAAAGTGTGGAATTCAAATTCCTATCTTGAGTCCCATCATGACAGACTGTGGCCTATAATTGTCAGTGAAATAAAATCTTGTTCTCCTAAAGTTGCTTTTGGTTAGAGTGTTTTAGTACAGCAAGACATGAAGCTAAAATATTTGCTAAGCCATCCTGTAAGCCTTTAAACCAACCTTTAAGAAATAAGTATAGCCATGTGCTCAAGAGTTTATGGATGAAATAGTTTATATCTAGACAAGCAACTATAAAATATTCAACCTAAAAAGACCAAAGACTGGAAAAAAGGACTGAAAGAATATACCAGGGGCGATCAACCTCAACTGTGTGCCGCAGGGCTCCCTCTCTGAGTCTAAGTGTACGCATAGGTTTGGACCATGCCCTCTCACCAGTTCTAGAGTGTACTTGTGACCCTCTATGTAAAACACTGGCTAGCATTTGGCTCAATTCCTTTGCTTTCCTTCTTGTTAGCATACGCCCTATATTTCCCTCTTTGCCAGGATTTGTGAGCACGTTATGTCAGCAACATAGATGAAGATATCTGTGTCTTTCCACAGAGTCAGAACTTACTCTGTAACAATAAATTCACAATCTGCACCAATTTCATTGACTTCAGTTTGCCAAGTATTCTTGATTTCCCTCATTGCTGGTTGCTGCCAATCACAGTTCTTTTATTCCAAATTTAATAACTGGTATTCACTCTCAGATCACATGTCATACTTCACATAATAATAAACAGACACACAGACTACTGGATGGCTAAGAAAGAGTTAAAAGAGGCTGTGGGGTTCTGAGAGGTTGTCCTGAAGCCAAAGGCAGAGCTGATACAGTGCAAGGAAGGGTCTCCAGGGCACCAAAAGAGAAGCCTAATGAACCACAGGAGTTCAGGCTCAGAGTTGGCAAATGTAGGTTCTGATGCTACATCTGGATACAGGCTAAGCATCACAGACAGGAGAAATTGTGCTTGTCCTGGACCCCAGACACAGAGGCACAAGAGCATCCCTGTGACAATTATCCTGGGTGAGGCTTGTGACAAATGGACAGGTGACTTAATCAGTTCGTCTGCCACACTGCAGTCTTGATGTTCTCCATTTTGATAACATCAGGTTTGTGTGTGTGCCTGAGTGCGTGTGGGGGCGTGGTTCTATCCAGTGTGGTTGATAAGCTCACATGTTGGGTATTTCTGATATGATCTGGTTTGCTTTCAGGTGTCATTTGTCAGTTTGTGTCCTTTGGTGAGCTGGCAGATGCTAGATGTAAACAAGATGAAGAATCCTTTCTTGGTCATTAGACAAACGGTGGAGCAATCGAGGTCAGGTGGCTGCTTTTTAAATAGAGTCATTCAAAACTTGGGACAGCTGAAAAGATGGTATCCCACACATACAGTGTCTCAGAATGAGCCTAGCCTGTCCTTACTCATACTAGGAATACCCTTCTTTGAATCTACCTCCTGTAGGTCTACCATGGACATTCTTTACAGCCTGTCCCTGTCACACCCTTCTCTATGGATTGGACACTCCACTCTGGTCCAGTCAATTGAGGGAACTTTCAGAGTGGGTTCTTGAGTCCACAAGTGGGTTGGACCAGCAGTATGATAATCACTCGGGAGCTTGTAAAGAATAAGGCCTGTCTGGTTCTTCCCTGAGTCTACTGATAACCCATCTTGGTGAAATTCTCTGTGATCTGTGTCTGTGAGAGGCACTAGGATTCTAGTCCTGTAGTCAAGGCTGGTGAACGTATCACAGTGAATTAGTGTTTTGATAATCCTGGAGAAACCAGAAAGGGCTGCCCAAAAAGCAAAGGAATATATTCCATTTGGGGACCAGCATACGCAAGGCGCATCTGGGGAATCTGTAGCTGATTTTCTTGAGTACAACATGAAAGAGAGGCGGATATGGTGGCTTTAAGATATGACGGCAAACTCTCTGGCATGTATTCCTTCCAAACAGTGTCCCTTGAATGTGGTTGGGTTTTTGACTTTGTGAAAGTCAAGAGTAGTGGATGGGCTGCTATATTACTTGCAAGGCTGGATTCTAAAAGGCATTTGGCTTTCAGTTATTTCTGGAACCTCAAGCTGCAATCTAAGATGTTTAAGTAATTTGAGGCTGTCACACTCAGTGCATTAAGATTCACTGAAAGGTTCAGGAGAGGGAAATGGGCTGCTTGCAAGCCCATTGGCCGAGGAGCTTGGTTGAAAACTACTGCTGTATGTTAGAACAAAGATGATAAGGCTTTGAACTAGGGAAATGTCAGCTAGAATAGAGAATAAATCTGAAAGTGATTTGAAAAGTAAAACTTTCAGGAGTTGATTTGTTGGATGTGAGGGCGAGGCAGATGTGGTGTCCCTTGGGTTGTGTGGACCACTGGTATTTTCACTTACTGAAATAAGGGAAGTAGAAAAATAAGGAGAGGCTTTGAGGAAAAACTGTGAATATATTCAGAATGCATCAGGCTAGGGATGCATAAAGGTCATTGGGGGATGGATGGAGATGCGTCACAACTTCATCCCTGATGTGCACTTACTTCTACACATGACCATACAAAACATAGTGTATTCACATTCACCAGGCAAAGCTCATGAAGCTCTTACACTGAAAATAGAGTGTTGATTATCGAGTGATCCGTGGTGTCTGTATGCAGTGGTCAGAGGAGGATCTGTGGGTGTTCTGGCTTTGATAGGGAGAAGAAGTACCATCAGTGATTGATGTTGGGCTACGGAATCTTTTCCTACTTTGATATTAGTGGCCTGAGTGTTGAGAAGCAGTAATAACCACACAGAGGGGTTGTGAGTAGGTATCTTTATCTTTTCTGAATCTTCTTCCACTTTGTTGCATGTCAAGAAGTCTTCCAGAGTGTTCATCTAACCATTGTTTGTGGATGACACTTTGGGGACCAGCTCTCTGTGGTTCTGGGTAACTTCAAGAGCTAATGATCACAGAGTAGCTTGAACTTCTGTGCAAACAAAAGCAATGGGGAGATTTGGAGCTTGGCCAGTCAGGCCCCTCATCTTTCTGTGTGCGCTGAACCTTGAGATGTGCTTTGCCCAAGATCTTTTAATTTTCTAAGCTTTGCAGTTTCTTGGAAATCTATACAACTCAACGTAATGTTTTTCTTGCTAAGGCCACTGTTAGGAGATGTTGGCCGGACTGCACTGCTGTGATTTTTGACTTAGGATGAATTGATTGGCTGTGCAGTCGATTGAAAGTGCTGTGTAATGCACAAGATGAAGCAAGACACCCTCCCCCACCCAGCACATGAGGGAAATCTGCTCCCACTTCACCTATGGGCATATGGTCTGCTGCTAACCATGGAGCCTAGACCATGTCCTCAGGTTCTGCGGATAAGCGATAGCTGGGACAATTTCCAGAGTAGTGGTTTTTGAAACATCTGCAGCCTCAGAGCTTAGGAAGAGCAAGCACAAAATGTGTTTTTGCAAATGTTTTTCATAGATTTAAGACATAAGCTGTTTAGCAGATTGTCTTGCTTAAGAAATATTACTGGTTTTAGCTGACAAGTTGGATTTTATGAGCTGATTGATGCCAGCTGCCAATTGTCCAGAGAATGTTCCAGTTGGCCACCTCCCGAGACCCTGGGATGGCTGGTGTCGTCAAGGGGTAGGTGAGATTTGGGTGGATAAAATAGAGTTTTCAAAAGCTAATATAATTTTTGAAAGTATTTGAAATATAAATATCTAATAGTCCAAAGCACATTGTACCTTGTGGGCTATTCTACTGCCTTCAAAGGCTGTATACAGCCTCTTTATTTATTTCTTTTATTCTTATTAGATTTCCTAGCAGAAAAAAACACTATTAATATTTCTGCACATATACAGGCAGGTCCAAAATTGAATTAGGTACTTTTATTTTTAAAGTTTATTTTCACTTAGCGTGTAAGAGGCCTGAAGAGAGCAGCATTAGATTCCTTGGAGCTAGAGTTTTATGCAGTTGTAATCCCCCGACCCCACGTGCACTAGAAACCCAACTGAGGTCTTCTGGAAGAATAAAGCACTCTTAACCAAGGAACCATCTTTCCAGCCTCAAATTGTGTACTCTTTTAAAGAGGAAAGTTAGATCTTAAGTCCTTTTTAAAAAATTATTTTTGTGTATTTTAGTTGAAATTGAGTCATATCACACACCTCCTTCCCCTTTCTCCTTCTAGACCCTTCTGTGCCTTGGGTGCTCAAATTGATAGCCTATTTTCCTTTGATTATTATTGACACACACACACACACACACACACACACACACACATACACACACACCAAACATACATACACATTTGTATACACAAAATATATAAACACATCCTGCTGACTTTGCTTTTGCTGATTGTGTGTATATGGTTTTAGAGATGACTCTTTTCTGTTGAACAACCAGTTAGTGAACTCATACCCAGGGAGGCTAATTCTCCCTCACCCAGTAGTCATTAGTTGCCTGTAGTTCTTAGTCTAGGGGGAGGACAGGGTAAACATCTTCCCCTTCTGGGTTAGCATGTCTATTGGTACCACCATTGTTCCAGTTTTGGTTTTGCAGCCATTTCTAGGACAACTTGTTTCACAACAGACTTTCTGGCTCTTACAATCTTTCTTCCTCCTCTTCCACACTGTTCTCTGAACCATAGGTGCTGGAGCCATGATGTAGATATATCAGTTGGGACTAGGCTCCCTACTATCTGTTGATATCTATCTTGTGTCCAGTTGTGGTTTTCTGTGATGGTTTCCATTTGCTGTAAAGAAAAGCTTCTTTGATGAAGGGAGGTAGCTCTGTGGGTATAAGTATAAGATTTAAGATGTAGTAAGGAATTATGCTGGTCTAAGTAAAATAAGGATGTAGAATTCTCCTTTAAGAGCTATGAACTCAATAGCCCTGAGAAGCTGCCTAGGATTCTAGTACTTGGCATAATTTTCCTCCTGTTGAGTGGGCCTTAAGTCTAATTAGACATCTATCAGTTACCATTAACATATGGAGGCCACTTATTGCACTTTTAAGGATATTTTTCATGCTGGTCATTATCCTGGTTCCTAGGTATTGCTGCTGGGTAGGACTATTAATTGTTAATTGCTTCCCTCCCCTGGCAACTTGCATAGTATTTTCTGATATCCATAAAATCTAGACTACAGGAAATGGCTTTATCATTGGATACAGCTGGAATCCCTGTGTTCTAAGTAAGCAATATCTTCAGAAATAGGCGGTTACCTTCAACCTCTGAGACGCAATCAAAGATTATATCAATACTCTATATTGTTTTAAGAGACAATGGTCTACTTTAGCCAAAAACTCAAAAGGAAGTTTCTCCTGTCTGGTTTGGGTTAGGTATAACTTTGTTTAAGATATCTTCTCTCTGTCTCTCTGTCTCTGTCTCTCTCTGTCTCTCTCTGTCTCTGTCTCTGTCTCTCTCCTTCTCTCTCTCTCTCTCTCTCTCTCTCTCTCTCTCTCTCTCTCTCTCTCTGTGTGTGTGTCATTGAGGCTTTTATCAAACAACCTTGGTGTTAATTTGTTCCTCTTTTCCCCTTCTTAAAATTGTTATTTTAATGAAACACTAAAACCCATTTTTCTTCATTAGATTCCTGAGGGAGAAAATGAAGTAATTATTTGAAATCTGACTCTAAAATTTTATTGGGAGGTATACATCCTATCTGAGTGCATTGCTGCTATTAAGAGTGCAAGCAAGGTTGTTGAAGTCATATCTCACTGGTACACAGCTCTGATGCTTTGTGCTTTATGTTGGATCTTTATTCTTGTTTCATGGCCTGGTAAACATAAAATGAGATAAGCCACACAAGGGACTTAGGAGAACTCTCACTGCATATTTCATGCTTCATAACTGAGATTAGAGTTACAGAGCACAGCAGTCCTGGAGTAGTTATCATTATCAATGGTCAAGTACACACAAAGCCTCTGCAAATTGCTAAGAATTGATTATACTTTAGAAATCAGCATACCCAGTGTGTTAACTCGTGCTTAGCAAGGATCATTTAGATGAGTTTAATTACAAAATAAAATAAGTAAGTGTGTGTGTTTGTGTGTCTGTGTCTGTGTGTGTGTATATAATAGCATTTCTGTTTGCAGTGTAAGTGGCTTTAGTAAGATGTTTCATCAAAACACTGTTTATGGAAATAATTCTCTGCTATGAGTAATAACTTCCCAAATACCACTGAACACTCACTTATTTAAATTGGTGACATGTTCTTCCCTTTTGGTTGCTTAATGGAAGGTGGCTACCTCTCCTGATTAGATTTACATGGCCCCGTGTAGAAGAAAATTCAATGCTTCTAAGACTGAGTTGGGTAGACAGCAGAGGCATTGCCTGTGGTATTGGCCTGACTTCTAAAGGGAAAATACACAGTAGGAGCCAACTCTCAGGCTTCTGTTACCATCTCCAAATAGGGATTTCTAGTAAAGGGAACATTTTTATCATGTCCACTGGACAATAAATATTCAGAATACCTGAGCCTGCTTCCCAGAAGAGGGTCCTGTATCAAGATACAACATGAAGGGGGTCAATTGATTCAAAAAAAATTACTACTAGATAGATAGAAGCCATATATTGTTTTCTGGAACACAAGCACTGAGTGAAAAGCATGGTGGAATTGTGAAGAGCATCATGGAGGTATTGGTTGAGATTATATTTTAGCCATTTATTAGACCTGTGATTCTTGGCTTAATATTAAACTTTGAGAACCCTATCATCTAGAAGATAAGTAGTTGGTAGTCAACACTGTACTATTTGGAAATTGGCAGAGTACTTAAGCGCAATTCATTACCAGAACATCATATCTGAACTCAGGTTATGTCTACTCTAGCAGAAAACCAAAGTCTCTGGGGCATCCAAGTTAATCTTAGATCTAAAACATCTTATTGTGTTCCTCTTTCTCTCTCTCTTTTTCTCTGCTTGTGTCTTTCTTTTTCTTAGTATGTCTAGAATGTGTGTTTGGGGCATATTACAATGCTACCCTGAATTAGTTGGACAGTTAGATTCATGGAAGGTATTCTGTAAGGTAATTGGCCTGAGATATTCCTTTAAACTCATTAGAATACTATTAACATATAACACACAATGAACATTTTCCATGCACAGATTGGCAAGGTTTGACATGTGTATATAACTGTCAGAGCAATGACTCCAAATAAGACAATGCACAGGCCCGTCTGTGCCAAGAATTTCTTGGACTCATGATTCTTCATGCAACTTTTATATATTCCTACTTCTCTGTCCCTAGGGATCCACTCCTATTCTTTGTGCCACTATACGTTATGTATTTCTTTTGTGTATGCATGTGCATGCTGACTAGCCAGTGGGTTGCAGAGATTCAAGGGTCTCTGCCTCCCCAAGTCTTGAGTCATGAATATGGTCACCATGCTCCACTATTTACAGAGGTGTTGGGGACTGAACACAGGACTTCATGTTTGCACAGTGAGTATTTTGCCAAATTATTATTAATTATTATTATTTGCTATTATTTTTCATTTTCTACATATTTTGCAATGTTAAGGAAGAAGGGCATTGAGTCTAGGTATTCATGAATGCTAGGCAAAATCTCTACCTGAATTACAGTACCAGTTTCCTTTAATTACATATTTTTCCTGGATTTTTTCTTTCAGGCTTATTCTTTGACTCATCTATGTTACAAATGCATAGATAGTTCATTTTTTGTGTTGTTACATAGCACTCTGCTGCATAGATTTCCTGACATTTTTTTCCATTTACATGTTGATAAGCATCCTGACTGCCCCTAGTTCTTAACTATTCCCAACAGAGTTTCTATGAATGTTCATATGTGAACCTTTCATTTACCTTTTGCTTCTCTAAGGAAAAATTAAAAATGAAACTTGGAGCAAGGGTGGGAGAATATTCATGTTTTTCAGAAACTGCCAAACTGATTTCCAAAGTGGTGTCCAACTTTACTTTCCCACAGGCAGTGGGGGATTCCATTTCTCCAGAGTATTGTCACATCCTGGCAGAAGAGCCAGATGACACATGGAGAAGGGTTTTCAACTGTAGTTTGGAGTCAATGAAGAGCCATTGTACTGGCTAGTTTTGTGTGTCAACTTGACACAAGCTGAAGTTATCACAGAGAAAGGAGTTTCATTTGAGAAAATGCCTCCATAAGATCCAGCGGTAAGGCATTTTCTCAATTAGGGATCAAGGGGGGAGGGCCCCCTGTGGGTGGTACCATCTGTGGGCTGGTAGTCTTGGGTTCTATAAGAAAGCAGGCTGAGCAAGCCAGGAGAAGCAAGCCAGTAAGCAGCATTCCTCCGTGACTTCATCAGCTCCTGCTCCTTGACCTGCTTGAGTTCCAGTCCTGACTTCTTTCGTGATGAACAGCAGCATGGAAGTGTAAGCTCAATAAACCCTTTCCTCCCCAACTTGCATCTTGGTCATGATGTTTGTGCAGGAATAGAAACCCTGACTAAGACAGCCATCTAAACTCAGACAAAGAACTACGGGAAACTAAGGAATCTGAGAGTGGGCGAAATTGCCTTCCCCAAGAAAGAGCCTCCTGCAGCTGATTATCCAGTGCCAGTGGTCAGTCCTGAAATCATAAACACATAATTAAAATACAAACTGATGAGATTGCATTTATGTATTAGAAATAGAAATACACACACACACACACACACACACACACACACACACACACACACCACATGGAAGGGGTTGGAGGGAGGAAATGGAAAGGGTAAATGATGTAATTACATTTCAATTTTAAAAATATAAAAGTATTTTGGAATAAAAGAAGGAAAAAATATATGGGGTTAGCTTAGGTGGCTACTGAAGTAACCTGGTATGCATGAGAAGATGATGTCCAAACCCATGGGAAGGAAGTGAGAGCAGCAAGAAGAAACAGACAGAAGAAAACCAAAGTGAGTTTGAAGGAAGAATTAATGAGACCCATTTTAGTTTGATCTTTCCTTGTAGGAATGAAAAGAGAAGTTTGTTTATGCTCCGTCAGTTTGAGGAACTAGAAAAGTAATACCATTAATTTTCACATGAAAGACAGAGGTACAGTGTGTACAGGAGGGAATTAGAAACAGAACCAGTGGAATTTATAAATGTTAGATTGGTAGGGCATTTAAGTCCTTCCCTAGAGTCTTTATTTTGATGTGAATGGTGCACCATGCTTCAGTGTGGCATCCAGTTCAGTCTGGGTGATCAGACAAACATGCAGAAGAGGAACTTTGGAAATTAGTTAGCTGTAGTCTCTGCCAGAGCGGAGAGGACAGAGAGAAATGTGGGAGGTGGAGGGAGGGAGGGAGATGTTGCAGAATTGTAAAGGACAAGTAAAGACACATATTAAGGAAACTTTCCCCACATCAGTGACATGTCAAATCGAGATATGATCACTGCAGGGGCTTATTCATACTATTTATTTTACTTAAGACATATTTGTTCTCTCTCTCTCTTTCTTCATATATATATATATATATATGTATATATATATGTCTTGTGTGTGTGTGTGCATGTGTGAGTGTGCATGTGCATGCTCCCACAGAAGAGCTGTAGGGTTTCCTGGAGCTAGAGAAATAGATCTTAGTGTGATGTCATGTGGATTCTGGGGAACCAGGCTTGGAAGAGCAGCAAGAGTTCTTGACCATTGATCCCTCTATCTTTAACTCTAATTCATGGTATTTCTAAAGGCTGCACAGGTAGACTACCTGTGACTCTGTTCAGTTTGTAACAGCCTTCATTCCCAAGATTGTAGACATGGGCTATGGTTCATTCTGACTGGTTCATTCTACCCACTTGGATTCTTATGTCTCACCATTTTCATCCATTTATCTTTCTGATTCTATCTTGGGATGAGCAGATAGAATCAAAAGGCAGCAATTTGATCCCACTGCTGTGTCTTTCAAAGACATTTCCATCAACAGAGTTGTGAGCAGCGTTATTCAGACTTAGGGAAATGTGATATAGAAAAACATTTCAGTGAACTTATGCTTCAGTCATTTATTCCTGCATTTGGAATTCATATTTACACAACAAATGTCACATAGAGGGGAAAAAAGTACTCTTTGGTTTTATGAACTATCGTGATGCTTATGAGCCGCCAGCGCGCCATGTGTGTGTGATGGTGAGGGTGTTGAACTGTGGTGTCCGTCATGTGAACTTGTGACAAAAGTTTTGATTACTGTATATTTTGATGGGGACTTCACACTCCAGTCCCACCCGCAGCTACCACACACAGTGACACACTGACTCCATCTTGAAGTTTAAACACGGTGGTGCTTCTTAACGGTTTATAAGAGAGAAGGCGTTTAGGTGTGATTTCTCCCCGAGGGAAACACATGGTTAGGATGCCGTAGGAAAGGAAGAAGTAGTGTTGAATTGCTGCCAGCTCTTTCGTTTTAAAGTGGTTGACTTAAATATAGCGCTTTCTACAGATGGAGACAAAATTTAAACATTTTTTTCTCCAGTCTCCTTTGTTTCAGTAAGGATAACATTCTTTTTGTCAATACCAGCATTTTGAACACTCAGTGTTTATTATATTGTAGAATAAGATTTAACATGGTTATAGGCCCCATCCCAATGTCACTATCTATCTGGTAATTCCATCTTCCTTGGGATGGGTCTTTATGGCAAAAGTAGTTGCTCTGGTTTATATGAATCTATTTAGTTTAATTGTATGTTAAAATTTGGGAGTCACTAATTAGATTTTTTTCCCTACAAGACCAGAAAACTTTGGGCTCATGAGATAGTATCATTAGGCTGACAATCTTTCATGGGCTTGGTTTTAACCAGTTTTTCTCTGTGTATTGTGGGGAGCCAAGGAAGCCCTGTGTAAAGGGCAGATGAAATCTGGAGTGATGTATATTGTTGAAATGGGCAGGGCCATGTCAAGGCCTCAAGGCCTCAGACCCATGGGAATGGCAAAGCCTTCCCATTAAGATCAGGCTCAGAGCTGGCAAAGCTTCCCTCTAGTCCGCGTACAAATGTTGATGGTGTGCACACAAATAGATTTTTACAAATGATTAATAAATATGTGCAAAAACTAGCAACTGCAGCTTCCTCCAACCAGATGTTTACAGCCTGAGAGTGCTCACCTCAGAGACCTCCTATAGAGACTACTGAAGCCCTCCTGTAAAGAAGAACCATCCTGGGGTTCTGAGTTGTGGAGTTGCTATGGCTTTATCAGACTGTGCACATGCCATCTGGCTCCAGCTTTTCTGTCTGTGTGTCTGTGTGTCTGTGCACATGTATGGTAGCCAGAGGCTGATGTTGGGTGTTGTGCTGGATCGTTTTATGTTAACTTGACACAAGCTAAGATCATCTGAGAGGAGGGAACCTCAACTGAGAAAATGCCTTCCTAAGGTTAGGCTATAGACAAGCCTGTAGCGCATTTTGTTACTCAGAGATTGATGGGGGCAGCTCATTGTGGGTGGGGCATCTCTGGGCAGATTATTCTGGATTCTGTAAGAAAGCAGGCTGAGCAAGCCATGAGGAGCAAACTAGTGAGGAACACCCTTCCATGGCCTCTGTATCAGGTCTTATCTCCAGGTTCCTGTCCTGTTTTGAGTTCCTGTCCTGACTTCCTACTTCCTCTGATGATGACAGTGATGTGGAAGTATAAGCCAAATAAATCCTTTCCTCTTCTACTTACTTTGTCACCCTAAGATAGATGTCCTCCTCAATCATTCTCCAGTTAAGTCTTACTACTTAAGGTAGGGTCTTTCAGTGAACAGAGAGCTCATGGATGCAGCTGGCCTGACTGTGCAGCTAGCTCCAAGGCACTCTCCTGTTTTCTCCTCATCAGCAAGGAGCTGTGGGCACACTCTACCATACTCAGCTGTTTTATGTTAGCTCTAGAGATTGAACTCAACACCTCATGCTTGCGTGGCAAAGCACTTTACCCACTGAGCTGTCTCCCCCCCCCCCCCCCAAGCCTCGGGCTGTCATTCCTGTAGTTCCTCTTCAGTTTTATCATCACTTCAAGAGTTTATGAATTTCCCGTAACCCGGAAGAGTGTCCAAAGTAAAAAGAATGAGTTAGAAGGCTGTTCCCGGACGCAAGGTCCACCAGGGCAGGGCGCCTTCATCATGGCCGCCGTGCAGGTCCGCAATTTCTTCCCAAGCTTTACCTTTCTCGACCACCAAGCAGGGAAACAGTAGACAAGGGTAGCTTCAGTGGGTTGTTAGGAATGACTGCACCTGGCATACTGGAAGTATTGACAAGCATTGGCAAGTCACAGCAGCAGCAATAGATGAGGTAAATGAGACTCCTACAACTCAGCTTTAGAGCTATCCACGGATTATGCAGGCGAGGTACCCATCCATGCAGGAATCTTTGGTTCAGCTCTAACTTCCATGAAAGACTCCTATAGTGGTGATCTACTGCTGTAGCATAACTTTAGTGGCCTAAGACATTATTTTAGAAAACTTGAGTGTCTACACATGGGGCTCCATTGGCAGAAGCTGACAAGCTGGCATAAAAATTCATTAATTTGCTGATTATAGAGATTTTATTCCCATGAACTGTTTCCCATCAGGGTTGTTAGCTGTGTCCTCTTCATCAAAGCATTTCTAACTAGAAGGAGGAAGCAGGCTCCGGAGACTCACAAGCTCAGGAAACTCACACGATTCAGAGGGCTTTCTCAAGATCATGTAAAGAGTAATAATTGCTGGCTAAGAAAAGACTCTCTGGTGGAAGCAGAGTTCCTAAGAGTCATGCAGACAGCACCAGAACACACCAGGACACATCTGCCTTTGAGTCACCCATAAGCCTGTTGGTTCACCCGGCTAGATCCAGGTAGGTTAGCTTCTGTAGTCTGTCACTGATGCTCTATCTGGAACAAGGTGCTTATGCATGTCTCCCCAGGAAAAGTCACATGAGAGTCTACATTCTCAGTCAGCCCATCCTAGGCACTTTTGACTTTACTTAGAAACCTTTATCACCTTTGGTATTGCGCTTCTTCACCTCCGACTCAACACCAGGCCTTCCTTTAGGACCTGCACACTTACGTCCGTGTATGCCCCACGTGCCTTCTCACGGAAGAGCAAAGCCCAGATTTGGTTTCACTGGTATGTGTTGATTTTTACAACCTACATGAGAAATCTTGGAATAAAAGTCATATTTCTACAACAAATTTTGTAAGATTCTAAAACCCAGCAAGCATGGTCATTCGTTGGCCTGAGGTTGTGTCTCATATTGACCTAATTAATCAATGTCTTTCTTATTTTAAACATTATCACATTTATGTATAAGCTTTATTGATTATTATTTTACTTACTTTGACTTCTGGAAGAAACAACTGATATACTTGTATATCTTAGGTTTTAGGATTCTGCTACTAGTGGTCAATGCAAGATTTATTTTGTAAATAAATTTATTCTTCTTTTATCCTTATTTTCAATTTGTTTTTGCTTCTCCTTTCCTCTACAGTAGCTATTTGAGTGTGTTCACCATAAAACTCGCTTATACTTTTACTAAGTGTTCATTATTGCTTTATATATATGTATTCTATATGTAAAGAAGACCTATGTTGGCAGACACCTTATTTTGTCTCCCAAGTATAAGGACCAGACAACTTCTCTTAGAACTGTGTTTTAAGGATATAATCCTAGTATTGAGTTCATTGGTTTGAGCTCTAATTTGTAAGTCATTAAAAAAGAAATTTGTTTTCACTTAGCCTCAATCTGCTCTCCCTCTCAAAAACAAAACAAAGCAAAAATGTAAGACAACTGTATGGGTCTCCTGCATTGGTTTAGATGAGAAATGTTCCCCATAGGCTCATATAGTTGAACACTTGATCCTCAGGTGATGCTTCTGCTTGAGCAGGTTAGGGAATTTGATGCATTTAGAAAATGATGTCACTGACATCACTGGGGTGGCAGGATTTGAAGGTTTATGGCTTTGCCTTACTTCCAGCTTGCTCTCTTTGCTTCCTTTGTGTGGATGTAAAAGTGATGGGTCAGTTTCCTGCCCATCCTGCCATGGCGGATTCTCTCTCTCTCGAACCATCAGCTAAGTTAATGAACTCTTTTTGGTTTTTGTCACAGCATTCTATCATAGCCACATCAGTAAATAATACAGGAAATTGTTAGAAAAAAAGATTTGTTAGGTTTTTTTTCAAGTATATTGCTATTTGTTTCATATTAAAACTAATGTGTGAGCATACTTTCCCTTAGATTCAATTCAAAAATGACTCTTTATTTCTTTACTGGCCAGTGGTAAAAATGTCTTCTCTTTTCAATTGTCTTCATTCTGTGCCCATTTTTTTCTTCATGTCACAGAGGGGAGCTATTCTTTATTGCAAAAGATTACAACTCTTGATCATTTCTGATAAAAAAAAAAATGCTTGAAAAGGACTCAAAATAGTGACCCTTGAACTTAGGCACCTTTTGGTATCTGAGTCTAACTTTAGGATAGATTAGATTTTAGGACAGTGTAAGAAACATCTATATGTTCTGCCTGGTCCTATAACTGATGATTCTGCTATGTAATTAAAGCACTGGCAACTCCATGTTTATTCATCCTGACTAGTCACCATCCTCTTGACACATGAACGCAGGGAGATGGAATTCATTTCTTCCTTTGGCTTTTCTCGGTATGTATTTGCTGGCTTTGATTAGCAGACCCACAGAGCAATCTGAAATAAATTAGTACTGATGGATGGAAATCTTGGTGGTTTAAATATCACTATTAGTACACACAGAATGTCTGAGAGCCCACATTCTTCTCTTGGCTGCGTCTCTTTGTTCCCCATCTTTCCAAAGTTCTGTCAATAAAATGCTAAGTAGCTGGCGATTTGCATGTGATGTGGGAATCAGAAAGACTTACAGCCTTCAGACAAAGGGATCCTTTACTGACCTGATGAAAATTTAGGTCCTGCTGGGTGAGTGGGTGGACATTGGAGCAGATTAGATCTCTAGGTTCAAATTAAATGTACTTACTGTTCCTTGTCCCGTTAAATGGAAAAACATTGCCTGCACATAACATTTGTATCACATGGTCAGGTAAAGTAGGTTGTATTTAAATATTAGAGATGTTACATGGGCCATCTTCATCTGTCAATCAAGTGGAAATACAGTTTCTTTTGACTTCATACACGGCATTGCTTTCCTAATAATAGTTAGAGAAGGCAGAGACAATGAACATACATTTGTGTTATTGACATTAATCAATTGTTGGTGCAGGGCAGACAGCATGCCTTTACCTAGTAGGTGTTTTTTTTTCTCCTTTCTTTTTGTATTGTTTCTGTGGCTCTCTTCCTCCCTGATTCTCAGCTCTCCTGCATGGCACAGAAAGCACAGCAGCCCTCAGTAAGGTCCACATCAAGTTGGAATTAATAATGGTGGTGACATGTCCATAAACATGAGAATTTGTAACCACAGGCTTGCTGGTGAATAAGGAGCTGAGGGGACAAAAGCTTTCAGGGTGTTTCCTGCTCAAGGAGCACAGGACCACTGACAGGCTAGGAGGCACCTTCTCGGGAAAACACAACCTTTTGAAGAGCAGAGACAGGAGAAACTGTGGACACAAGGCCTTTCTTCTGTGCTTAAACCACCTTTGGTGGGATGGTCTTTCTGCTTTTTTTTTTTTTTTTTTTTCTTTTCCTTCCTGTCTCGGTGCATGTGCCTAGGCCACATATTTATCTTTCCTTCTTCAGGTAGCAGAGTTCAGAAGAATTTGAGTACACAAACGTCCTTCTAGAAACAGAAACAACTAGTGCAGTGGCTTTCAGCCTTCCCAATGCTGGGACCCTTCAATATAGTTCCCTATGTTGTGGTGACCCCAACCATAAAATTACTCTTGTTGTTACTTCATAACTGCAATTTTGCTTCTGTTATGGATTGTAATGTAAATATCTATGTTTACAATGGTCTTAGGCGATCCTGGTGAAAAGGTTCTTCAACCCCCAAAGGGGTCATGATCCACAGATTGAGAACTATTGAACTAGAGCATTTATACCCAGTCTCCTCATTTAAGGCACAGGGAACATCGCAGAAGAGGGACATAAAGATTGTAAGGGCCAGAGGAGGGATACAGCTGTTCTCAGATAGTCTCTTCTAAAACAAGACAAGACAAGACAAGACAAGACAAGACAAGACAAGACAAGACAAGACAAGACAAGACAAGACAAGACAAGACAAGACAAGACAAAATGGGCTGGGGATGGATCTGGCAGGAGTTGGAAAAGTATAGTGGCCTGTGATCTCATGCTAATTATGTTACCCATAAACCTCTTCTTAGTGTCCTGCATGTAGGACTAAAGAAAGCTTGTCCCCAGTTGGATTTTGACTGATCAATTAAATTACCAGTGGCCAATGCCTGGGTAGGGAGACAGAGGCACAACTTTTTGGATTCCTAAGAAGGGACTGAGGAAGGAGGAAGAGAAGATTCAGCCATGATGAGGATGTAAGAGTTGGATTAGGCCTGAAAGGTGCAGGAGGGAGAGACAGACGAAATGTAGGTACAAGGAAAAAGAAGCCCCAGTAGGACTGCCCAGAAGGGTCCAGGGCAGTAAAGATGAAATATAGATTTAGTAAGTATTAACTCAGGAATATCAGAGGGGATTGTATGTTAGCCAGGTGGAGTTAGGGAGTGGCCCAACCATTGAGCTGCTTAGGGCATATTAAAAATAAGGCTCTGTGTGTGTGTGTGTGTGTGTGTTTGTGTTTGTGTGTGTGTGTGTGTGTGTGTGTGTGTGTGTGTGTGTGTGTGTGTGTGAGACTTTCATTCATGAACCCAAAACAATTGGTTGGGTATAGAGGAGGCATGACCTGTAGAAGAGTTTAGAGCAGATTAACAATTTACTGCCTCAGAAACGAATGTGTTAAATTAAAAAAAAAAATAACAAAGATGGAAAACAAATTATAGAAAAGAAATAGAAAGGAGTTTTCTACTAAATTTTTCATCAAGTAGAAAACCCACTGTTTTCAAACACCTTATCCCTGGGTTTGGAGTATTCACACAGTGTTAGTTACTTGTTGATGTGATAAAACGCTGGACCAGTGAAGGGTTTATTTTAGCCCTAGGGTTGAAGGGATACAGTCCATCATGGTGAGCTAAGCATGAGGCTGCTGGACTCATTGTATCTAAATTGTATCTAGGATACAGAGACTGGAAAATGCCGGTGCTCATCTGGCCTCCACATGTTAATTCACTTCAGTATCCCAGTTAGAGGGCTAGTGCTATCCGTGTTCAGAGTGGGCTTTTCTTCTCTCCTTAGCTAAACCTGTCTGGAAGCACCCTCACAAATGCACACCCTTGGGTCTCCTAGGTGACTCCAAATCCTGCCAAGTGGGCCCTGAAGATGAACATTACACCTGGGCTTAGTGATACATCAGGGATCCTGAGGCTGTAGAGACCAGCTTAGCTTTGTTCCATTGAGCAAGGCTCACACTCATATCTCTAGAATAAGACCCTTGTGTTTTATTTATTACAGCCAGGATCAGGTGTCCCTCACTGTTCAGTACCAGCAAATACCAAAGACAGCCTGAACTTAGACTCCTTTCCTCCTGTCACGACCCTCCAATTTCTCTTCCTAGATTAATTTCTGCAGATATATTAAACCCCAGAGGTGGATTGGTTTGGAAATCCATTCTGGGATAGTACTGCTGTAAGACCATCAATTTTTTGAGATTGTGATTTGAAGCCTATGTTCCTCACTAATGCAGGCAGCTGGGAACCCAGAGACTTGCCTCTGAAGGGAGCTTGTTATAGTTTCACAGCAGCTCCAGTGTGGAATTTGCATGTAGCTAAAAGCAAAGCTGCACAAGACATGAGATCAAACCTGGAGTTTTATGTATCTGTTAGCAATTTCAGATCCACATGACGGGAGAGGACGGCTACAGTAACGCACTCTCTAGCAGTTCTTTTGAAAGACAGATCAATGTGGAATTGAAGCAGGCTTTCCGCTTTGATTTTGGTTCTCGGCAGGCTTTCCGCTTTGATTTTGGTTCTCGGTTCAAGGTTTTTCTTCTTCCTAAATTTAGGCCATGCAGAGACCCTTGTGAAATTCCCCAGTCAGGAGTGCAGTCAGCTGATTTTACATAGGATCCTGTTCTCTCCTTCATAAGAAGCAGAGGAGGAAGGAATTCCTTTGGGGACAGAATGGGCTTTTGTACTCTTTTTTTTTGTAGGAAAGAGTTATGCAGGCAGAACTTGGTTGTCAGTAAAGATGTTTGTTTTGATTGGCAATCAGTGTGTTTAGTCTGTGAGGCAGGGATGTAGGACTGAGAGGTAAGGCCTGAAGGTGTCTTTCTCCAAACTGGGGACATGCAGAGCAATTGGCAGATGGGAAGAAGGACGGCTTCTGCACTGTTTTAGAGTCTGTCTGGTTTTGCCTTATGCAACTGGAATTTTTGATGAGTGTGTAGTGTGTATGTGTTTTCTACACATGCCTTGTGACCAGGCTGAGTGTTATAGACAAAGTTTGAGGTCGGAGTAGCAAGACCCAGTCCGGCTTCAGTTCTTTGAGAAGCTGCAATTGGGTTTTCCCAAATGGAGACTGGACTGAGTCCAAATTGCTCCACAGGGCTTCCCTAGCCTTGCCTTTCTGATTTGACCTATGTCTTGACTTTGACACTTTATTCAGTTCAGCAAAGACTTTTAAAATATTTTCTCTGAAACTCAGCAGCATAATTAGGAGCAAGAATTCCCAGAAACTTTAACTTCTGGTCTCTTAACTCTGTTGTTTCCTTATCACTAAGGTGGGGAGAACAATGGGATTTATGGTGATATTTGTGCTCCAGGTTGTCTGAGAGAACCTCTGCTGTGAAGTAAGCACAGCTCATGAATCTAGTTTTGATATTTCTTCATGATAGAAACATACTTATTAACCATGTAATTAAAATGGGTATTAAGTGCTGAGAAGACTAACTCTAGAAGTGATTTCTAACAAGATGAAGTCTGCAAGTTATTTTAAATAAGCAAAGTGGTGGGGGAGGGAATTCTGAACCTTTGCATGGTAATTCTTTTATTATTATTATTATTATTATTATTATTATTATTATACTTTATTTACATTTCAAATGCTTTCCCCTTTCCAGGTCTCCCTTTTGGAAACCCCGTATCCCACCCCCCCCTCTTTCTGCCTCTATGAGGGTGCTCCCCCACCCACCCACCCACTCCTGTCTTCCCTCCCTGGCATTCCCCTATACTGGGGAATCTAACACTGTCAGACCCCAGGACCTCTCCTCCCATTGATGGCCAACAAGGCCCTCCTCTGCCACATGTGTGGCCAGCACCATGGGCCCCTCCATATGCTTTCTTTGGTTGGTGATCCAGTCTCTGGGAGCACTGGGAGGCCTGACTAGTTGACACTGTTGCTCCCTCCCCATGGGGCTGCAAACTCCCTCAGCTCCTTCAGTCCCTTCTCCAACTCCTCCACCTGGGACCCCATGCTCAGTCCAACAGTTGCTGTGAAGTGAATCATGAGTATTCTGAACTTTTGGGCTAATATCTGCTTATCAGTGAATACATACTTTGTTTGTTCTTTTGTGACTGAGTTACCTCACTCAGCATGATATTTTCAAGTTCCATCCATTTGCCTGTGAATTTCATGAAGTCATTGTTTTTAATAGCTGAGTAGTATTCCATTGTGTAAATGTACCACATTTTCTGTATCCATTCCTCTGCTGAGGGACATCTGGGTTGTTTTCAGCTTCTGGCTATTATAAATATGGCTGCTATGAACATAGTGGAGCGTGTGTCTTTATTACATGTTGGAGCATCTTCTGGGTATATGCCCAGGAGTGGAATAGCTGAGTCCTCAGGTAGTATTATGTTCAATTTTCTGAGGGTCCGCCACACTGATTTCCAGAGTGGTTTTTGACTAATCCCGCTGCTGCTGCAGTGCTCTGAATACGGGCAATAGTGGAGATAGCAAGTTCTTATTTGCATCAGATGAAAGGATAAGGTCCCTGCAAGGAAAACCATTGGAACTCTGGGTGGGCTAGCCTGATTAGTTAGAAACCTAGCATAGTATCAGAGGAGACATTGTTTAACATTGGGATGATGAACTGACTTAAGTTGGTGTTAAAAAAATGTTGATGATAAGACAGTGGAGTTGTCTAACAGGATAGGGAGGGGATTCTTGCTGTCTTCTGTAAACTAACAGACTGTGTCACTTAAGGGAGACCTAGGATAAGATGTTTTCAGGTACCCAATGCAATGGATGAGGCTGTATACTCCACACTTTAGATACAAAATTACAAACACCCCTCTCTGTTATTTGTGTTATTATTATTATTATTATTATTATTATTATTATTATTATTATTATTATGTTGGTTTTTTGAGACAGGGTTTCTCTGTGTAGCTCTGGCTGTCCTGGAACTCACTCTGTACACTAGGTTGGCCTCAAACTCAGAAATCCACCTGCCTCTGCCTCCCAAGTTCTGGGATTAAAGGCATGCACCACCACTGCCCGGCCTATTTATGCTATTATTAAGAAGAAAATTTCTGGATGGAATTATTGAGGATGAACTATATTTTTGTCTTCCTCTACTTTGCTGATGTTGCAATCACATATATATATAGCTGCCTTTCTAAGCAATTCAGCAATTATCCCAGTTCCAATGTTGGAGTCAAGTTAACAAATAGGTATATAATAATAATAATAATGATGACATGTAACACATATATTGTAATAATTAAAATAGTGTCCAACACACAAGAACTCAATGTTTACTCATCCTACAGAGTGGGGAGATCATTTCTAAGATCATTTGTTGCATAAGTCATGTCTATTTCAGTTGTGAAGTCGGGCTCAGCTCTTGGACAAACTAAATGTTCGACAGTTGTGGAGAAGTAAAACCCTGGCGTTAGAAGTTCCCCAAGGTCTCTGACCTACCAGGCAGCAGCAAGGAAGTGACTCGGAGATGACGGGAGCAGTGCCTGATACTGTGATATCACAGGTTTGACACTGACGCCTGCGGTGGGCACACACCAGAAGGAGCAATTCCTGCTGATTCCTGTCTACTTTGACCTCTGTGTGGCCACTGAGAACAGTGTTGTGTAGCAGGGTGGTTGTAAGTCCTGAAGGAAGGGACTCACAGGCTCAGGTCACCCCAATATTGTCTTCAGGTACGATTAAGAAAGTCACAAGTTCTCCAGTGTGCCCTTTAAAGACATTCATCTTTCTAGAAGCAAGGAAAGAGATTATGCTGAGGAACAGGGCCAAGACTGTACTATAAATTGTGATGATATGAATTAAGAGGACTGGAAGGGTTCCTGCACTGAGGAAAGGACTCTTATGGGGAATCTGTAGAGCCTCGTGATCTGGGGTCAGCACATCTGAACGTCTGGGTTAGGAAATTTTATGACTTAATTTTACCTAATGCTTCTGGGCCTTAAGTCAGTCCCCTTTTCTCCCTCCCTCTTCCTCTTTCTCTCTGTCTCTCCCTGATTCTCTATTCTCTCCACATTCTCTCTTTCCCCTTTTTTCTCCATGGCCCTCATCCTCTCCTTCCCCTCTCTTTGTTAGGATAGGGAGGTAGGGGGAGGATCTGGGTCAAACTGGAGGAAGGGGAAAAACACAACCAAAATATATTGTATGAAAAAATAGTTTTCAATAAAAGCACAACAACAATAGCAACAACAACAACAACAACAACTACAACAACAACAGAAACCTTTTTGCCTAGAGACCAGCTTCACAGGGCACATGTTAGGTAACATAAGATGATGGACAGTTTCCTTTCCCAGCTATGTCCCTAACTCTTCTCACTGATTCTCTTTGCTGGGATCAATGAGTAGCATCTTACTGTGGCTTGAGTCATGAATAGTTGACCAAAATCTGATGGATCTAGCTAAGGTGCTCTGAGGGAGCTAGGAGAATAAACCATGGGAACTAACCTTGAAGATGCTAGAGCAGTAGGAAAGCCTCTAATGACTTTGTGAAGTTGCGTGATATAGACCATGATGATAGCATGCATGTCTGTGGACCTGAGCATCCAAGCATGGCTGAGGATAACTGTAGTCTAAATGGAAGATGGAAGATGGAAGGGACCAGGTAGACATGAATACCACAATGGGCTCTAAGACCATGACAGCAACTAAGGGACTGTCTCTCAGAGGTCATTAACACACACTGAAGGACGGATAGCCTATCAGCAATTGCTTGGATTTTTATATAGAAAAGCTATATAACTGAATAGATAAGTAACCATAAATTACTACAGGAATCATTTCTCTATTGCAATGAGAAAAATATAGTTCTTCACCTAGGTCTTGAAAGTGATGCTAAGTCACATGCTAATAGCAGATATACATTACTTTCTATTGTGGTCTACCCATTCTAGGACCACTCTCTTAGTGTGGAGCTTACAAAATACAGTAAACTCTCTTTATTTTAAAAATATTATCTTTTTTATTTTAAATTATGTATATGCATGTGTTTCTATGTGGATTTTGTATTTGTGAATTCAATTGTCCTCAGAGGCCAGAAAAGGGTACTGGATCCTTTGGAATTGAAGCTATAGTCAGTTGTAAGCCATCCAGTTCTCTGTGAGGACAGTGCTAAGTTCTTAAGTGCTGAACAAGTTCTCTAGCCCCTATAACAATTTTCCTTAACTTGGAAAACATATACCACCATGGCCAAGATCAAGAGCTGTCTGGATACTTCATTGATATTGTGTACCCTGAGTATTACTGTAGTATTTATTTTCTACCATTTAACATATATGTGTCTTATCAGAGCAACTAGAGTAACTTCCAGCTTAGGCATTTCAAATCCTGGTCTGGGATCCAAAGTGAGACTTCTTCCTGCTGTGAAGTAGGTTGATATTGAATATGTGCGCAAGGCCTGTATAAATCATTGAAACAGTGCTTTGGAAGCCTTGAAGTTTTGAATGGGACCTAGAGAAACAGCAGAATTCAAATCAAGTTCAGAGTGTGGTGTGAAGTAGCCATGTGAGTTGAATTATTGCCCCATGGTATCTGATGATGGAAGCAGATGGTAGATGAACACATCATATATACATCCTTAGCATGTCTGAACAGGACTACCATAATGCTGATTGTTCAGGTTCCTGAACAAGGACATGCTAATGTAGAAGAAATATCACTATTAAAAGCAATGAAATGTCCGAGTTGAGGGCACCAAGTTACTATGGGACTGTTATGCATGCTGCTCTGGGTACAATCAGACCCATTAAATGGTAAGGTTGCACAAACTCAAGGATGTCTGAAGGCATGAAGTATATAAGCAGATGGCTCACATTTCATACCGTCTTCCATTGTTATGAAAATACCTACCTCTGACCTTTCAAAGGAAGAAAAACCCTCGGTCTGATTCTTGGCTAGGCAGATCCACAGTCTGCTGGCACTTCGATAGCTCCATTCTGGAAGGTCCCGGGAAGATGTTGGTGAAGGAAGATCCTTCAAGAAGACAAGTTTCTAAGCAGTTAATTTGGCTATTAACATCTTGATGAAGAAGAAATGGCATAAAGTAGACATTAATTCCTGAATAGTGACCACTGGCTTGACTCTTGGGGTTTAGAAGGAACATGATGGAAGAGGGAATATTAGAAGGTTGGATGATGACACATAAAAGAACATATGGAATTCAACACAAAATGTGTGGTTCATTGAATTTATCCCAATAGTATAGAAGGACTTACCCTGTGGAGATCAGTCAGATTATATTCTCTGCTTTCTGAGTGCTTGCAAAATGAAATAGCCAGTAATGGAAACTACATGTCTAATAATATTGTAAAATCTTTTTACCAAGGTTAGTCTACTTACTGCAGATGTTTGTGCCTGACATATTGGTAGTGAGTTATGAGCTTTGTATTTTGTGCAGTGTGTGATTCTGTCTCTATGACTTTATCTGATGAACTAGCGGCTCTAGTGTCTGGTTAGATATCTCTCACATTCTTAGTCACATGTGATATATGTCTGAGAAATTAGTCCTAATCATTGCTACTGAGCCTCTTAAACAAAGACCTCTAATGACTTAAACTTAACTATAACTACCAATATGGGCTATAATTATATATCTATCATATATATGATATATATTTATAAAATTATATGATATACTTTATATAATATATTTTATATAATATACATAAATATATTATATATTTTATATAATATATATTATATATGCATAATTGTGTATATATATGTAGTGTGTGTGTGTGTCTGTGTGTGTGCATGTGTGTACATTGAGTCTGTGTTAAAACAAGATTACTAATAACTGGCTGCTTAAGTCCAAGTCAGATTGATTGCTTCATTATATCTCTCTAGGTTTTTTTGAACAAAATATATCAGGTTATTGTGTTGGTATTTAATGGATTATTTTTTCTTGTCATGGATTAAGGGATAACTCAGAAAGCTAAGATTTCTTTATGGGAGAATTTTTTATCTTGGTTATAGGCATGCTTAGCCACTTGCTTTTAAAATCAAAATAGTTATATATTTCAGGGATGATAGTTGGTCTAGATTGTCCCTTGGTAGGATTTAGAAACACCTAGGAGACACACTTCAGGGAATGCTCGCAGGTGTGTTTCTGGAGAGGTTTAAATGGAATAAGGATGGATCACCTTAAACACTGATGGGACCTTCAGCTAGAGCCGAAGATTAGATACAATAGAGAGAGTGAGCTGAGCACCAGCAATTACCCTCTCTGCTTCCTGACTATGGATGCAATTCATCCATCTGCCTCATGCTCCTTCTACATGTTTCCCCACCATGATGGCCTTCAGACTGGGAATTTTAAACAATCAATTTCAATGTGTAATGAATGTAACATTTAATAATTAGAACTTTTATATTCTCCCATTTCATACCAAGCATTTGAAATATATGTATTTTATATTTATAGTATTTCTCAGTTTGGACTTGGTCTCTTTTCAAGTGCTTGATAACCATGGGTGGCTAGTGGCTACCATATTGATACACCTACAGTCACACATACTCTAAAATTCATAAAAATGCATTTTTTAATTCAAAAACATTGTCATGGAGTTTCACACTAAATAATCTATGTCATTCTGTGAAAGTATATTTAAGATATATTGAGGAAGTCCTTTACAAATACTTTGAGATTGTGAGCAAGTGGGGCATTAGGAACTAAGGATGGTCCAACCATCATCATAGATTCAGCTGTGAGTAGGCATTTCTGTTTAAATTTTGCTACAAGCTCATAAGCTTCGAAGAAGAGGAAAGATTTGTTTCTCTTTCTATCTGTTGAAGTTTTATTATAGGACCAGGGCCTGTAAAATGCT
This sequence comes from Uromys caudimaculatus, assembly GCA_028551405.1. Lineage (NCBI taxonomy): Eukaryota > Metazoa > Chordata > Mammalia > Rodentia > Muridae > Uromys > Uromys caudimaculatus. The sequence goes on along the minus strand of CM052704.1, from coordinate 24,869,883 downwards.
GAAAAACAAACAAATTTGTTAGCATGTGCACCATGTAAATACACGGGTAGTGTGTTTAGTAACTTGAAACGAGGGGTTTAGATCTTTGGCTTACGTGGAAGCTTAACAAAGAACATCAAAATGTTCACATAAATGACAGACAAAGACTTTTAACTTTGATAGGTGGTGTCATGGTTTCCACATAAAATGTTTCTTATTGGCTCATGTTTTGAGTACTTGTTTCCTAGCCTATGAGCTATGTATAAAGCTGTAGAGTTTAGGGTTGACATCTTTCTGGTGGAAGAAGTCACTAAGAGTGGCCTTCAGAAAATTTCATCTGATCTGTTTCATTAATTAATTTTCCATTGTGATAAAACACCATGGCCAAGGCAACATATATAAGAAAGAGTTTATTTGGGCTTACGGTTCCAGAAGGATGAGTCTGTCATTGGAGGTTTGCTAAAGAGTTTTATGCCAAATTGATGCAAACTAAAGTTATCTGAAAGGAGGGAGTCCTGAGGGAGAAAATGCTTCCATAAGATCCATCTATAGGGTATTTTCTTAATTAGTGATTGATGGGGTGGGAGCAGCCCATTCTGAATGGGGTTGTCTTGGGCTAGTGGCTTTGGATTTCATAAGAACCCAGGGTGAGAAAGTACCCCTCCATGGCCTTTGTAGCGTATCCTACTTCCAGGTTCCATCGTGTTTTGAATTCCTGTCCTGACTTCCTTCAATGATGGGCTACAATGTGGACATCTAAACCAAATAAATCTTTTCCTCCCCCAACTTGTTTTTGGTCATGGTGTTTCTTTGAGACAATAGAAATGCTAATTAAGACACTGGGGAATCATGGCAGCAAGTGACAGGCCTGGTGGCAGAAGACCCAAGTGACATACTCCCTCCTGCAAGGCTGTACCTTCTAAATCTTCCCACAAAGTGCCATATTCTGGGAACAAAGTGTTCAAATGCTCATGAGCATGGGACATTTCTCATTTGAACACAACACTCTGATTTTGATCTGCTGTTTTCTTCTTCCTGGTCTGCCACAGGATTGCACCATCATGGCCCCAGCCTCTCTTCCCTGCTGTAATGAACTGACATGCCTCTGGTACTAGCTCTCCTATCCAAGCTGCCTCTGTCAGGAATTTTGTCACAATGATGAGAAACACAACTACTACAGGTGACAAATTTTGGAAAGGTAAAATATTAGAAGGTAACAAATGAAGAGAAGAGCTAATTAGCACAATATACAGAGATCCTCCTTATACCTTCTTTGGTTAAGGAGTCTAGAGTTGTTTACCATAATCCTGGTAATTAATCCACTTCTGTAATTCCCTTAGAGACTGAGGAGGAACATATGCACAGATTTATTGCTTTGGTTTTAGGCAAATAACAGAGAGCAGGGGCTCTTCTTATGTCTGTGTCTTTTTAATTACCTTTAGCTCAAAATAATCTGTATACTCAAGTGTCATATGGCAAGGTGGCATCTTCTGCTATACTTTAGTTCTTAATATTGATCTCAGAGCTGGGGTTTTTGGGAATACAAGACTGTGACGAATCCTTTAATTGAGGGATATATCTGCTATATACAGCCGATTAAAGCATTGTTGAATAGAATTTAGTGTACTTACCATTGATTACCCCAACTGGTAGTTATTGATACCTATCATGGTTGTAATGAAACCACAGAGATTTAAAAGGAACCTGTTTTCTTATACATTTTTTTCAGTGGCAGTAACTTTTATTACATTAGGATTTGTTATTATGAGCCTTGGAAGAAATAGAAGAAATCTTTTGCAGGAAGGTTAAGTAGCTTCAGTGACTCCCCACCCCCCACCTTATGATTAAAGAGTTGTTGGTATTTGAGTTTGTGATTCAATGTGAAAACACTTTTAATTTCACTATTATTTCTCTGGATCTTTATGCGCACATGGAAAATATTGTGTTTTAGTCTCAGTGTTTAGATTTTAAGGTCACAATTGTTGAATGGATGAAAAGATTAACTTTGCATTTTATTTCAAGTCTTAATTCTTTTTCTTTTTTTGTTTTTGTCTTTGTTCAGTATTATGAGGGATGACAGCATACGGGGCTGGCCAGACTCACACTGATCTTACAATGTTAGCTCACTACCCTCTACTCAGTAACTGTAGAGTTTAAGATCCATGTCTTTTATGTTTGTAGAAACACATTTTTCCTTTCCCCAAGTGAACTTTTGCTCTCTTTATAAACCACTCTAGATTCCTTTCAAATCTCTTTTATTCTCCGTAATTAAAACATCATGAAGGAGCATAATGGTCTAATATTTGTGTGTAGAAAATTCCAGTCTCCTCTCCAGATAAGGTTTCAGTTTCATCTTACTGACTTTGAATTACTTGTGTTTGAAATTAAAATTAAAACTCAATATATCTCATATATAACAAAGAAGGAAAAATAATCCAATTTAATAGTCTCAAAATATCACATCACAATCTGAGTAATTAAAACTTATTAAATTTATAAGATCTAACAGGCTTAATTTTCCTTCTTCTCTGCAGACTATCACTTAATATGCTCCGCGTGAAAAACTAAGTGCCATATAGAATCCATTCAAAGTGCAAAACTTGGGTTTTGTTTATTATTTTGTTTTTTTTTCAACCAGCCTGGCAGGTCTAGAGCACATGCCAGAGTTGTTTAGACTACTTAGTTTGAGACAATTTTAGGAAGGTTTCTGACTTGATGTTCACAAAATGTGGAATTTAGAAGGTAGTGTTATAGTCTCTGGGGGTGGGAAGAGCAGAAGTAAATGAAGCAAGAGGCAAGCAGACTGCTGCAGCAGAGGTGTTCAGTAGTGAGTCCAGCTCTCAATTATCCATGGTATTGGGAGCCAGAGATGCACGGATAATTGACATCTACTCTTAGTCCAAGAGCCTCAATGTAATGAATGGTTTCCATATCCCCTGCTCTGAGGACTCTTAACAAGGAGCAGAATAAATGGTCTTCTGTTCCAGCACATTTTATTTTTCCTGTCCAGCCTTGGGAGGGGTTTCTAATGAGCAGTGTGCTGTCCAGAAGTCTATGAGCCAAAGAGAAAAATGAAGAGAAACTTGGGCCAGTGCAGGCCATAGCTGGGTACTCAACCTCAGAATGCTATGGAGTTGACTGAGTATCTGTCAATTAAGAAGAAAGAGACAAACCACTTCCTTTGTGATTTTGACTGGTTAAAATAATAATAATGCTAGAAAGTCTGTGCCTTCCTCAGCATATTTTTGTTATAGAGACACGTGCTCTGTGTGCTTCTGTGGCCTGGAAAGTAGAAGCAGATCTCATGAACCATTGCTCTGTATTGGAACAGAAGCCGGCTTAGAGGCCTTAGTGTCTTTTGGCTACATTTGGTTCCACACCTTTCTGTGTCACTAGCCTGTGCCATGGTTGATTTGGTTTGGTTTTGGTGTCACAATGTCAGCTCGGTGAGAGTTGGTGATGCAGTTTTCTGAGAAGAGGCCTTCTGCTGGGAGCAGCTGGTGCCTACAGGCCTTTGCTGTGCACACATAGAAGCAGGCACACACTGCATTTGCTGCTGAACAGACTAAAATTCCAAAATATGCCAGGGAGAAAAAGAGATGCTTTTCATTTACAGGTAAGGGCAATATTGAATAATCTACCTTAAAACAAATGTTTCCATGTTTAAACAGTTGCTCCACTATTAAATGGAAATGCCCATTCACATATAATACACCCATGTCTGAACATACACTGGCCCATGTGGCTCCTGAGTACCCTCTAGTCTCTTTGTCTTTCCTGGGAGGGGAACTATGAAGACATCCCTGAAGCAATTATGTCATAATCTCTGGTCTTTGGCCTCCAGCATCCAAAAGCTATACCATAACTAAATGAGTGCAGGCTCTGTGCAAGTAAAAAAAAGTGTAGTATTTGAATGGTTTCCATATTCCTGCTCTGAGGACTCTTAACAAAGAACAGAATAGATGGTCTTCTATTGCAGCTGATTTTATTTTTCCTGTCTAGCCTTGGTGGATGGGACAGCCTGCCCCCAGTGACAAACTTTCTCCAGCTAGATCACACCCCCCAAACCTCCCCAAACAGTGCTATCAACTGGGAACCAAATGTTAAGATGCCTGAGACTCTGGGGACAATTTTCATTGAAGCCACCACAGTTACTGTGCTGCTGCTGTGACAAAGCACCATGACCAGCATTAATTATAAGAAAATTTGTTTGAATTCATAGTTGCAAATGGATAAAAGTCCATCATAGAGTGGCATCATGACAGCAAGCAGCAGGCATAGCCATAGAAGCAGGAAGTTGAGAGTTCACAGTTCTAACTATAAGAAAAAGCAGAGAGAATAAATTGGATATAGGGCAAGGCTTTAAGTTCTCAAAGCCTGCTTCCCATGACAAACTTCCTCCAACAAGGTCACACCTCTTAAACCTCCCCAAATAATGCTATCAGCAGGGGTCCAAATGTTCAGATGCCAGAGACTATGGGGACAGTTCTCATTGAAGCCACCACAATCACAGAGTCTGATGTGAAATAACCATTGCTGACTAATGAAATAACTTCACCATTTTCAGTAAAATAATCAACCCAAGGTACATGTGAGTGGAAAATTTATGAAAGGCTGGATGGAAAAGCTCATTTTTAGGATAGATTTGTCATTTACTTTTCTATTGCTGTGATAAGACACTATCTCTAGTTCAGTTCTCAGCATAGGGCTACATCCCAAAAGATTGTAACTCCAACTCTAAGAGATCCAATGCTTTCTTTCATCATCCATCATAGGACTCAGTACAGACCTGCACACACATACCCATAGACACATATAGCCACATGTCAATGGAAAGGCCAATAAAACAGTGTTTAAATTGACACACTGTATTTTGTAACAACGTATGATCTATTGCATTTCAGCAACATAGGAATTTATACTGGACCGATAAAGGAGAACTGGAGAGAGAAATTGCAGTGTTTTTTTCAGTGAGCTTATTAGGTTGTTCTGGCAAAATAAAATATAATAAGATGAAGGTAAAGCTATCATATTGTAGTTGGACATAGTAACCCAACAGGAGGAAAAGAGTCCCAAGAGCAGGCACAAGGTTCAGAGACCCACTCATTCTTACAGCCAAGAGGCCCATAAAAGTATTAAGCCAAAAGAGTTAATCTATATGCAGAGGACCTGGTACAAATTATTGTGACTTTGTAGATACAACAATCAGAGTTGTTTAGAATTGGAGGAAACTGTGTATATGTGCATATATGTTCATATGTAGGTTTGTGTGTATATGTTTGTGTATACATGTTTCTGCATACATGTTTTGTATGTGTTTCAGCAGATGGCACTAAAAGATAGATTGAAGAGAACAGGAATGAAGGCATTATGTAGGGAGGGTTATCTAAGGAACTACTGTTGGAGGAGGGATTGTGGGAACAATGAGATTGCAGGATACATGATCCCACATAGACAAAGCTCAGAAGGAGAAAGACCGTTTGAAGACCTCAACAGTGTAGGAAACAGATGACCTGGGAAAAAGAAAGAAGTAGTGATGGGATAAAGACATCAGTGTGGGCTGCACATCAGGAACTATCACTAAAGTGGGATAGGGAGAAATAGTTACTAAGGGGGGACATCCATAAAATTCTCAGAAGCAGTTGAAGATAGCCATCCATCTTAAACTTGTTTCTAGAGGTAAAGAGTTCATTCATGTATGTGGGACCTTGTTTTTTTTAATCGATTCATATATGTGTGTATGTGTCTTGGTGTGTGCACACATGTGCATGCTAGGACATGGGTTTGGGGGTCAGTGGACCAATTGGGAAAGTTGGTTCTTTTCTTCTACCATATCTGTCCTGGGCAGAGTTAGGCTTGGCACCTTTACTCACTAAGCCATCTCAGTGGCCCCTTTGATACTTTTGTTCTGACTTCTGACTATCAGAGGTCAGCCTAAAACATGTTCCATCGTGTCTAGCACTCCCCTTCTTTCCATCAAGCCAGATGAGAAGGTGTCATGAAGCTTTGCTGTTACTACATAACCATAATATCAAGAAATAATTGAAATAGTCCAAACCAAACCAAACCCCTGACGTATAAATGACCTGCAGTGAGAGAGTAATAATTCAAGATTATGTTTCAGAACTCTCAGATATGTTTAGTGAGATGCAAAGATTGTTGGTACTTCTGTGTTATGGCACCAGTTTTCAGTGGGTAGAATACTGAGACATCAAATGTTTTATGGTGTATTTTCCAAGGTGACAAATAAAAATACTCTGTTATGAGAACCAATTTGGCATTAAGTCAAAAGGGGTTCTAACTTGTCATCAGTGTCACTGAACATAAAAGCCATGGTGCAGTTTCCTCCAACCTTTTCTGTCTCATAAGTGGCTTTTAAAAAAGTGTCTGTATTCTAGACTTTTAAATTTTATTTCAAATTTTCAATTTTTTTATTTTTAAAAATTATCTGTATGGCCGGGCAGTGGTGGCACACGCCTTTAATCCCAGTACTTGGGAAGCAGAGGCAGGCGGATTTCTGAGTTCAAGGCCAGCCTGGTCTACAGAGTGAGTTCCAGGACAGCCAGGGCTACACAGAGAAACCCTGTCTTGAAAAACCAAAAAAAGAAAAAAAAATTGTGTGTATGTGTCTGTGTGTGCATTTGGGTGCAGTACCCAAAGATGCCTGAAGAGGGTGTTGGATCCCCTGAAACTGGAGTTAGTTATGGAGGGTTGTGAGCTACCTCAGGTGAACTCTGAAGCCAAACTCTGCAAGAACAGTACACATCCTTACCTGCTGAGCCGTCCTGTCAACCCCTGTGAGCAGTTTTCTATTCATTTGTAACTGCCACTCCAGAATGAAATTACATTTGGTGAAATGTATGTGGAAGCTGGGGGTCTGATGTCCCATCTCTCTCCTTCCAGTGCACTTTCTTCCCTCCCTGTTTTAGAGACACAGAGACCATCAATAGATTCCATCTGGCTATCATCTTGAAATAGTTCAGAAGAAAATCCCATTGGAAAAATCTTTCTAAACAATCTGTTTGATTAAAGTCACACAATTGTAAGCTTCTTACCATGAAACTCTAGAAAAAAACAAAATGGAAAACAGAAAGAAAAGGAGAAAACACCCCAGCCAGGTTTTATGCTGATGAAGAGAACATTTGAAATCCCTGGGAGCCTCATTTAGCATCAGGAGAACCACAATAATTGCAAGAACCTTGGAACTAAATGTTAACTCACTGTCAACAGAGAATGTGTTTGCTGCAATGTGTTAGGCGTTTCTTTGACAAGTTTATGACACCACGATGCAGCAGTTGCATGGAACAGACAAAGAGCAATCCATCAACTAGTCCCTGCTGTCTCCTGTAGAGCTTGGATGCAAAGGCAAAGCCCAGGAGGCAGAGAGGCAGAAGACGTTTCTTTGTTATAAGTTTCTAGATGCCTTTTCTCTTTTTTGTGTGTGACACAAGTCTAAATAATTACTGTATAACCTGTGATAAAGCCCAGGAAGAAAGTTCTGGAAATGATGAAGTTCTTTGAGCAAACAAGTTAGTAGTAAACACTGTAATTATAGCCCCAGTTCTAACATGAAAGCCTAAGTCTCCCTGCAACTTTATTTGGAGATAAAGTTTTGTTAGGAGATGGCCAAACAGAATTGGGTCATGAAGGGTAATAGAGCTGGTGCCCCTAGAAAGAAAGACACCTGAGGTTCGCCCCCCTCTTTCTCTCTCTCTCTCTCTCTCTCTCTCTCTCTCTCTCTCTCTCTCTCTCTCTCTCTCTCACACACACACACACACACACACACACACACACACACACAAACACACACACTCTGTGTGTGTGTGTATGTGAGAGAGAGAGACAGACAGACATAGAGACACACACACAGAGACAGAGAAAGACAGAGAGGGACACACACACATACAGAAAGACACAGAGAGAATCTCTGTGTGTACATGTGGGTAGTGGTCTCCCTATGGAGGCAGAGGACAATCTTAGGTGTCATTCCTCAGGCGTTTTCTACTATTTTTATTCTTCTATAAGACAAAGTCCTCAGTGACCTGGAACTCACTGGCAGCTAGGCCAGCTGACCAGCAAGCTCCAGGGGTTCAGCTGCCTTTGCCTTTACATCACTGCTCACACTCAGCAGGAGTGTGTGTGTGTGTTCTTTTAATGATATGTATATATGTGTGTCTGTGTGTAGATATATGTGTGTGATTGCTGCATCCACAGTGGCCAGAAGAGGGGGCTGGATCCTCTGAACTAGTTTTATAGTCCTAAAACAGAGGTCAGCAAACTAAAGCTGGCCTGAAGTCCTTTCTGTAAATAAACCTTTAGAAGAATGTAGTTACATTCATTTATATTTTAATGAGAATAGAGACTTCATGTTCTGTAAATCCCCAAATATTTATCATCCATGGAACTTTATAGAGAAAAATATTGTCTCTCTATAGTCTAGAGTCTTGGCATATAAGATTTAAATTTATTCTCTAGTCAGAGCGACGCACACAGCACCCAACCTTACAGCTTTGCCTGCCCTTCCACCAGCAGTCAGGCTCTAACCTGACAAGCACAGATGAGATATCCCTACTCTCCTATCCCAACCCCCCACCTGCAGGGAGTCCAGCAAGCCTAGCAGTCCTGGGCTCTGAACAGCCAGGACAGATTTCTGGTATGTGCCTACACTAGTCATGGTCCTGGAGCAGCTCATGCAGCACCCCACCTAACAGCTCTGCCTGCATCCCAAGAGGCCATCTCTAAACTGACACACACAAACAGGAGGCCAGTTCAAACAAGACACACAGCTCCTCCTGCCTCTCTGAAGGCTTGCTTCAACATAGGACACTCAGGCCAATCAACACCAGAGACAATTAGATGGCAAAAGGCAAGCAGAAGAACACAATCAATAGAAGCCAGTACAATACGGCACTGTCAGAACTTCACTCACATACTACGGCAAGCCCTGGACATCCTAACACACCTGAAGAGCAAGATGGTGACCATCTCTTGAAGATTATAGAGGCTTTCAAAGAGGATATAAATAAATCCCTTAAATAAATACAAGAAAACACAATCAAACAGGTGAAGGAAATGAATAAAATAGTCCAAGACCTAAAGATGAAAATAGAAGTGTGGTGTTTTGGATATGCTTGGTCCAGGGTACTATTATTGTACTATTAGGATATGTGGCCTTATTGAAGTAGGTATGACCTTGTTGGAGGAAGTGTGTCATTGTAGGCATGGGCTTTAAGACCCTTGTCCTAGCTGCCTGGAAGCAGTTCTAGTAGCCTTCAGATAAAGATGTAGAAGTCTCAGCTCCTCCTGTATCATGATGGCCTGAACACTGCCATGCTCAAGCCTTGATTATAATGGACTGAACCTCTGAACCTGTAAGGCAGTCCTGATCAAATGTTGTTCTTATAAGAGTTGCCTTGGTCATGGTGTCTATCCACAGCAGTAAAACCCTAACTAAGATAAGAAGCAATAAAGAAAACACAAATGGGGCTGGAGAGATGGCTCAGCGGTTAAAAGCACTGACTGTTCTTCCAAAGGCCCTGAGTTCAATTCCCAGCAACCACATGGTAACTCACAACCAGCTGTAATAGGATCTGATGCCCTCTTCTGGTATGTCTAAAAACAGCTACAGTATACTCATATAAAAATATAAATAAATCTTTAAAAAAAAACTTTAAGAAAAAAAAAACCTGCTGGGCAGTGGTGGCACACACCTTTAATCCCAGCACTTGGGAGGCAGAGGCATGTGGATTTCTGAGTTCGAGGCCAGCCTGGTCTACAGAGTGAGTTCCAGGACAGCCAGGGCTACACAGAGAAACCCTGTCTTGAAAAACCAAAAAAGAAAAAAAAAAAAAAAAAAAAAAAAAGAAAACACAAATGGAGGTAATCATGGGGATGAAAGATCTAGGAAAGAGAACAGAAACTACAGAATACAAGAGATGGAAGACAGACTCTCAAGTGTGGAAGATATCATAGAAGAAATCGATACATTGATCAAAGAAAATGCCAAATATAAAGTTCCTAAATCAAAACAGGAATATGGGATACTATGAAAAGTCCAAACCTAACAATAATATTTTTTTTTAAAAAAAGAAAAAAGAATAAAAAAGAATAATAGGAATAGAAGAGGATAAAGATTCAAAGGGTCAGAAAACATCTTCAACAAAATTTTAGAAGAAAACTTCTCTAACCTAAAGAAAGAGATGGCTGTAAATGTACAAGAAGCTTACAGAACATCAAATAAATAGGACCAGAAAAGAAAATTTTCCCTCTACATAAAAATCAAAACATGAAATGTACAGAACAAAGAATGAATATTAAGAGTTGCAAGGGAAAAAGGCCAAGTAACATATAAAGGCAAACCTATCAGAATTACACCTGACTTCTCAACAGAGACTGTAAAAGCCAGAAGATCCCAGACAGATATCTTGCAGGCCCTAAGAAACAACAGATGTCAGTCCAGACTACTACACCCAGTAAAACTTTCAATCACCATAGATGGAGAAACCATGATATTCCATGACAAAACAAATTAAAACAATATCTTTCTACTAATCCAGTTGTACAGAAGATATTAAAAGGAAAACTCCAACACAAGGAGGGTAATGATACCTAAGAAAATACAAGAAATTAATCATCTCACAGAAAAACGAAAAGAAGAGAAGTGCGCATGTGCGTGCACACACACACACACACACACACACACACACACACACACACACACACACACAGTTAACACCTCCAACATAAAAATAACAGTAACTAATAATCATTGGTCATTAATATCTTTCAACTTCAATAGGCTCCATTCACCAATAAAAAGACACAGGCTAACAGACCGGATACAGAAACAGGATCCATTATACTGCTGCATACAAGAAACGCACTTCAGTAATAAAGATAGACAACACTTCAGTGTAAAGGGCTGGAAAAAGTTTTCCCTAGCAAACCCATGCCCCCTCTCAAAGCTGGTGTAGCCATTCCAATATCTGAAGAATTCAACCAAAAGTTATCAAAAGAGATGGGGAAGGACACTTCATACTCATCAAAGGAATAATTCATCAAAAGGACATCTCAATTCTGAACATCCATGCCCCAAATGTAAGGGCACCCACATCTGTCAAAGAAACTTCACTAAAGCTCAAAAAACACATTGAATCTCACTCAATAATAGTGGGGAACTTCAACACTTTGCTTTCAACAATGGACAGGTCAACAAAACAGAAAATAACTGGGCAGTGGTGGCGTACGCCTTTAATCCCAGCACTTGGGAGGCAGAGATAGGCGGATTTCTGAGTTAGAGGCCAGCCTGGTCTACAGAATGAGTTCCAGGACAGACAGGGCTACACAAAGAAACCCTGTCTTGAAACCCCCCCCCAAAAAAACAACAGCAATAACAACAAAACAACAAAAACCCCCAAACAAACCAGAAAATAAACAGAGAAACAATGAAACTAACAGATGTGATGAACCAAATGGACAGAACAGATATCTACAGAATCTTCCAACCCAAAGCAAAAGAATATACCTTTTTCTCAGCACCTCACAGAACCTTCTCCAAAATTGACCTTATAATCAGACATAAAGCAAGCTTTAACAGATACAAGAAGATTGAAGTAACCCCTTGCATTCTATCAGATCACCATGGATTAAGGATGGTCTTCAACAACAACAGAAACAACTGAAAGCCCACATACTCATAGAAACTCTCTACTGAATGATCACTTGATCCATGGAGAAATAAAGAAAGAAATTAAAGACTTCCTAGGATTCAATGAAGAAGACACAATATACTCAAACTTATGGGACACGATGAAAGCAGTGCTAAGAGTAAAATTCACAGTACAAAGTGCCTTCATAGATAATTTGGAGAGATCCTATACTAGCAATTTGACATCACACCTGAAAGCCCTAGAACTAAAAGAAGTGAACACACCCAAGAGGAGTAAACTGCTGGAAACAGTCAAAATCAGTGCTGAAATCAATCAGCTAGAAACAAAGAGAACAATAAGACTGAACAAAACTAAAAGCTGGTTTTTTGAGAACATCAACAAGATAGGCAAACTCTTAGCTAAACTAACTAAAAGACACAGAGACACTATCCAAATTAACAAAATCAGAAATGAGACATAACAACAGAAACTGAGGAAATCCAAAAACTCATTGTCTTACTTCGAAAGCCTGTACTCCACAAAATTAGAAAATATGAACATATTGAATTAATGTCTAATGAGCTAATAACAATACTCTGCAAATAATTCCACAAAATAGAAACAGAAGGAAAACTACCTAATTCATTCTATAAAGCCACAATTAAACTGATACCTAAATCTCATAAAAACTCAACACAGAAAGAAAACTTCAGACCAATTTCACGTATGAACATCAATGAAAAAAATTCTCAATAAAATTCTTGCAAATGGAATCCAAGAACATATAAAAATATCATTCATTGCAATCAAGTAGGCTTCATCCCAGGGATGCAGGAATGGTTCAATAACAAAAATGTATCAATGTAATCCACTGTATAAACAAACTGAAAGACAAAAGTCACACAATCATCTCATTAGATGCTGAAAAAGCCTTTGACAAAATTCAGCACCCATTTATGTTAAAGATCAAGGGTTCAAGGCACATGCATAAATATAATCAAAATAATATACAGCAACCAATATTCAACATCAAATTAAATGTAGAGAAACTTAAAGCAATCCCACTAAAATCAGGGACAAGACAAGGCTGCCTACTCTCTCCCTACCTATTCAATACAGTACTTGAAGTTCTAGCTAGAGCAATAAGACAAGAAAAGAGATAAAGCAAATACAAATTGGAAAGAAAGAAATCAAGGTATCACTATTTGAGTACAATATGATAGTATACATAATCAATCTCTCAAATTCTATCAGTGAACTCTTACAGCTGACACAAAACTTCAGCAAAGTGGCTGTATATAAAATTAACTCAAAGAAATCAGTAGCTATCCTTTATACAAAGGATAAATGGGCAGAGAAGAAATTAGGGAAACAACACCCTTCACAATAGCCACAAAAAATATAAAATATCTTGGTGTAACTCTAACCAAGCAAGTGAAAGACCTATATGACAAGAACTTCAAGTTGCTGAAGAAAGAAATAGAAGAAACTATCAGAAGATGGAAAGATCTCCCATTCGTATGGATCTGTAGGATTAACGTAGTGAAAATGGCTATCTTGTCAAAAGCAATCTACAGATTTAATGCAATCCCCATCAAAATTCCAACACAATTTTTTTAATAGACCTTAAGCAATTCTCAGGTTCACAAAGTTTCTAGGATAGCCAAAACAATCCTGAACAACAAAAGAATTTCTGGAGGAATCACTGTCCTTGACTTGAAGCTGTACTATAGAGCAATAGTGATAGAAATTGCATGCTATTAGTTCTGAAACAGACAGGTTGATCAATGGAATAGAATTGAAGGCCCAGAAATAAACCCACACACCTATAGACACTTGATTTTCAACAAAGAACGCAAAACCATACAATGGAAAAAAGGAAAACATCTTCAACAAATGATGATTGTCTAACTGGATGTCTGCACGTAGAAAAGTGCAAATAGATCCATATGCATCAGCCTGCACAAAACTCAAGCCCAAGTGGATCAAAGAACTCAACATAAAACCCGACACACTAAACCTAATAGAATAGAAGGTGAGACTTAGCCTTGAACACATTGGTACAAGAGATAATTTCCTGAACAGAACACCAATGGCTTAGGCCTAAGATCAACAATTGATATATGGGACCTCATGAAACTAAAACGTTTCTGTGAGACAAAGACCATTGTCAAGAGGAGAAACAGCAGCCTAGGGACTGAGGAAAGATCTCCACTAACCGTACATCTGTCAGAAGGCTAACATCCAAAATATATAAAGAACTCAAGAAGTTAAACTCCAACAAACCAAATAACCCAATTAAAAAATGGGGTAAAGAGCTAAATAGAGAACTGTCAGCGGAGAAATCTTGAATGGCTGAGAAGCACTTAAAGAAATGTTCAATATCCTTAGTCATTAGGGAAATGCAAATCAAAACAACCCTGAGATTCTACCTCACACCCATCAGAATGGCTATGATCAAAAAAATACAAGGAAGAGCACATGCTGGTTAAGATGTGGAGAAAGGGGCACACTCCTTGATTGGTGGTGGGATTGGAAACTTTGAAAACCAATCTGATGGTTTCTTAGAAAATTGGAAATAATTCTACCTGAAGACCCAGCTATACCACTCCTGGGCATATACCCCAAAGATGCTCCACCATATCACAAAGAAACATGCTACTCTATTTTCATAGCAGCTTTATTCATAATAGCCAGAAACTGGAAATAATCCAGATGTCCCTCAAATGAAGAACGGATACAGAAAATGTGGTACCATTTACACTTGGAGTACTATTCAGCTATTAAAAATAAGGATATCGTGAATTTTGCAAGCAAATAGATGGAACTAGAAAATATCATTCTGAGTGAGGTAACCCAGACTCAAAAGAACATGCATGGTCTGTGCTCACTGATAAGTAGATATTAGCCAGAAAGTACAGACTACCCACGATATATCCCCGAGATCCAAAGAAGTTAAACAAGAAGGAAGGCCCAAGCTTGAACCACATTTATAAGGGGAAACAAAATAACTAAGAAGCAGAGGGAGGGAGGGAAATGGGTGAGAGAGGGGACCTTGGTCTTCAAGTGGGGACTCCTGCTGACTGGAGCAGGGGTGTATCTTACTCTGTTGGGACCCCTTTCCCATAACTGGGCTGCCTGGTCTAGGCTCAATAGGAGAAGAAGCATCTTGTCCTAGTGAAACTTGATATGCCAAGGTGAGTTGATATCCACAGGAGGCCTAAGGTTCTCTGAGAAGAAAGGGGGAGGTGATGTGAGAGGGAGGGACTGGGAAGAGAGGAAGGGGCGAAGTCAATTGGGATGTCAAGTAAATACATTAATTAATCAATAACAATAATAAAATAAACCTAAAAGATGGAAACTGAGATATAATTCAATGGTAGAACGCTTGCTTATCATGACCTAAGCTCTGGGTTCAACATCTGGAACCACAGAAAGGAGCCTCAGAGACAAATCACTAATCTCTTTATGACAGAAGGGTTTCCTTTCTCTGCTGAGCTGATGATCTTCAATATGTGGCCATGAAAGAAAGGGCCACGTCTGGCTCAGATTTATTGGTGCTTCAACCAATCAATTTTTTTTTTAAATACTAAGCAAAAATCACATACACATTATTTCTACTAAGCAATTGGCAAAAAGAAGATAATTTTAGAATCCAGAATATTTTCAGAACATAAAATTTCTTTTTCTAATGAATCAATTGGTTTATTTATTTATATCCTACCTGGTCCTTCCCTCACAAAGTTTCTCCTCCCTACCCCCTTCCCTTCACCTCTGAGAGGATGGAGCCTTGGTCCATCACACGCAGGCTCTTTGGTTGGTGGTTCAGTCTCTCTGAGCCCTTATTGGCCTTGCTGGTAGTCCTTACAGTAGAAAAGTAGGCAATCGCTACAAACCCAAGCTTTTTTGTTCTGGGGAGACCATTGATGAAACCTGGATGCCCCAAGCTCATTCTGAATACAGTGCTATAGAGCTAGACATTAACAAGTCATAAGAATCTACAATAGGACTGAGGACGGAGCCCAGGGTCTTTCCCATGTTAGTGGGATCTCATTCTTTTATTTATTTATTTATTTATTTATTTATTTATTTATTTATTTATTTATTTATTTATTTATTGATACTTTATTTACATTTCCAATATTTCCCCCTTTCTAGGTCTCCTCTTTGGAGACCACCTATCCCTTCCCCCTCCCCCATCTCTGAGGGAATTCCACCTCCCACCCACCCACCTGCCCACTCCCATATTCCCACCTTGACATTCCCCTTTACTGGGGCCTCTCCTCCCCCTGATGGCCAACAAGGCCCTCCTCTGCCACATATGTGGTCCGAACCATGGGTCCCTCCATGTGTATTCTTTGGTTGGTTGTCCAGCCTCCAGGAAGACCGGGAGGAGGGGTCAGGCCAGTTGACACTGTTGCTCCCTCCATGGGGCTACAGACTACCTCAGCTCCTTCAGTCCCTTCT
>CM052704.1:24823532-24853289 GCA_028551405.1 Uromys caudimaculatus | reverse complement strand
AGGTGGAATCTCAGACTTGTTTTGATTTGCATTTCCCTGATGACTAGGGATGTTGAGCATTTCTTTAGGTGCTTCTCAGCCCTGCGAATTTCCTCAGTTGAGAATTCTCTGTTTAGCTCTGTTCACCATTTTTTGATGGGGTTATTTGGTTTTCTGGAGTCTAACTTCTTGAGTTCTTTGTGTATGTTGGATATTATCCCTCTATCAGACATAGGATTGGTAAAGATCTTTTCCCAATCTGTTGGTTTCCATTGTCCTATTGACAATGTCCTTTGCCTTACAGAAGCTTTGCAATTTCATGAGGTCCCATTTGTTGATTCTTGATCTTAGAGCATAAGCCATGGACTGGCAGGATTAATATAGTAAAAATGGCCAGCCTGCCAAAAGCAATCTACAGATTCAATGCAATCCCCATCAAAATACCAACTCAATTCTTCATAGACTTAGAAAGAGCAATTCTCAAATTCATTTGGAACAACAAAAAACCCAGGATAGCAAAAGCTATTCTCAACAACAAAAGAACGTCTGGGGGAATCAGCATTCCTGACCTCAAGCTGTACTACAGAGCAGTAGTGATAAAAATTGCATGGTATTGGTACAGTGACAGGCAGAAAGATCAATGGAATAGAATTGAAGACCCAGAAATGAACCCACACACCTACAGTCACTTGATTTTCGACAAAGGAGCCAAAATCATCCAGTGGAAAAAAGACAGCATTTTCAACAAATGGTACTGGTTCAACTGGCGGTCTACATGCAGAAGAATGCAAATTGATCCATTCCTATCTCCCTGTACAAAACTCAAGTCCAAGTAGATCAAGGACTTCCACATAAAACCAGATACACTGAATCTAATAGAAGAGAAAGTGGGGAAAAGCCTTGAACACATGGGTACAGGGGGAAAGTTCCTGAACAGGCCACAGTTCTTTTATTTGTAACTCCTTTCTAGGAACTAGGCAAGAGTGAACATAGGTAAATCTAGCCACAATTCCTTTCTGCTGTTTCCTGGCTTAACCTGGCAGTGCAGAAGGGAGCAACCCTGGCCATGTATTTTCTCTGCAAAATTTTATGCTGTGTGTCCTGCAATGGCAATGCTCTTTAAAAAATTAATTATCTGCTTTTGCCATTTGCTGCAAGAAGCCTCAGCATACTATTGGGTCCAAAGTTTAAATTCATCTTGCAAACACTTCTTGTTCCAAATATTTACATTCAACAATAAATAGCCATCTATAGAAATGTGGATTGAGAAAAAACACAAGGCTGGAGCCAGTGAAGGGAATTTCTAATTTTTACTCATGTAAAAGCAAGTGTTGGATAAATTGCTGGGACTGTAGGCAGATAGTGAGTTCTTTCTTTTTCTTTTTAGAATCACATGGTCTTTGAGAAGGGAATGCACTCAGGGATGTTCTCTTTGCTCTTTCCCTTCTTTGGTAAGGAAGTTGAGACTCCACCAGGGTCTGGAATTTGTCTCAAGTCATACCATATGACAATGTTTGGACGGAAGAGGTTCAGTTTTTTTCTTCCCCTCAGCAAGTTATGATTGTAGAGTCCACTGATTCTCCGAAAGGTAGCTATTGAGTTAGTGCTCATGCCAGGGACCAGAGGCCTTCTAGGATGCAAGATATTGCTCTATAAACAATGAAGAAGCAAAGAAAGAATTTCTTTAAAGTCTAGCATCTAGAAAATTAAGTTCTACAGTTCTGGAGTTGCAGACTTAGCATTAATTGTGTTTCTCTTTCCTTGGGCTTATGTATGTGTAGTAGTACTTCACTGTTGAAGATTCATTTGTGGTGTTAGCAGAGATGCTATGAGCATATTATTTAAAATAAGGATTAAAAAGAATATTAACTGCATTAGTTCATTTGTCTGTCAATGAGGTGATGGAAGGGGAATTCTTTCCCCTTTATCCTCTACTTTCTTCAATCCTTTAAAGCAATACTGAGAATCCATTAGTATTGGGTCCTCCTCCAGGATCTGGGGAGACATGGAGAACTCAATTCTCCTCTTTCTGTACTTGAAGTTTATTGAAGGAAGCACACAGTTGAGGAGAAGAGCAGGGAATGAGCACAGTGAGTGGCAAATCAAATGCTACTCTTCACAGGTTGTCTATAGAAGATCTGTCCTAGTCATGGTATACCATGACCAAGGCAACTCTTATAAAGAAAAGCTTTTAACTGGGAGATATTTATAGTTCTGGAGGTTTAGTACATTATCATCATGGTTGAAAAATGGTGACACACATGGCATTGGACCAGTAACTGAGAGTTACATGCTGATCTGTAGGCCAAAAAAGAGATTCTGGCTTGTTGTGGCCCTTGAAACTTCAAAGCCCTCTCCAAGAGACATACTTCTTCCAACAATGCCACACTTCTTTATCCTTCTGATCCTTTTCAAATAGTGCCAATCCTGGATGACTGGTAACTAAGCATTCAAATTCAAATGATGGTCATTCTAATTAAACCATCATAAGGATCTTAAAAGCTGACAGACAAAACATGGATACCTGAAAGTAATAAGTGAAGAGTCATGTGGATACCTGAAAAAGTTGCAAATCTTTGAGACTAGGAAGTGATTGAGCTGTGGTTGAACACTGGAGAACATTGGTGAAAGAGGGCAAGAGTGGAAAGTGGCTAGTGAGCCTCATCAAGAAAGACCAGAAGGCTATGGTCAAGAGCTATAGTTTACTTGACAAAGGGAAGCTGTTGGACTATGCGATACATCAAGGAAAGCATTTCTCCATATCACAGAAAGCTCCAGACTCAAGGAGAGAGAAAATAGAGGCACTCAAGTATGACATGAAGCTGTTGAAATAAAGACTGTGGGTTGGGGAGATATTGGCTTGGTGTGGGGTTGGTGCTGAGCAACCTGGGCTTCTTTTCAGGAACTTGTAAAAGTACCAATGTTGCACCTAGAACAGCTGAATGGTGTGTGTGTGTGTGTGTGTGTGTGTGTGTGTGTGTGTGTGTGTGTGTCCTGTCCGAGGGGTTGAATAAGTACATGTTCGGGGGCCCAGCATGAGCAATTCAATGAAACCACTGTGAGAGATGTTTTAAAGTGTTTTCTAGATGCAGGCAAATTTGAGAGCTAGTGTCTGAATGTAGTAATAATGGAAGTGATAAAAATCAACAGAGTTCTAGTAATAATAATTAGGAATAGCAGGACATGCTCAGTGTGCTCTAAACATTGCATCATGTGTGTGTGGACTGAGAAACCAAGTGATAGCTAATCAACACCCACAGTTGTCATTTATTTACACCTTAGTTAAATTTAGTAACAAAGAGAAATATTCCATAATTTTATTTACATCAAACATACAGAATTTTAATATAATTAAAGATACAGATTTCAAATGTTATTTAAATCAAATATACAGAAACAGAGAGCAAAGTGGTGGTTAAGAGAGGCTTTGGAAAAAAGGAAATCAAAAGATATATTATAGGTCTTGGGATTTGTCAGTAGTATGGATCAGTCAGGAGAGTTCTTGCTTTGCAAGTACAGGGGCCTGAGTTTTATCCCCAGAATATACAACAACAACAACAACAACAACAACAACAACAACAACAACGTCATAAAACAATGTGAACATGTGATTGCGGTGATATGTAGAGACAGATTCCTAGGGCTCATGGATAGCCAGGCTAGGGTATGTGATGAGTTTCAGGCCAACTAGAGATCCTATTACATATATAAAAAAGGTAGATGGTTTCTAAAGAATCATACACAGGTTTTTTTTTTCTGCCCTATACAAGCACTTATGTACATGGACACACACACACACACACACACACACACACACACACACTGATATTTAGTGTGGAGTCTAGAGCGTTAATGTGCAGCATAAGGACATGACAATAATATATTTTATTTGAGATTTTTGCTGAATATGTAGTTTTAGCTGCTTTTGTCCCTGCTATTCCCCAAATGAGTAAGTGTAAAAAGCTTATATGGTCGTTTGATTCAATGTCGTCTTAGTTTCTATTTGCCCTGATAAACTCCCAAGCGAAAGCTACGTCGTTGAGAAGGTGTTGATTTTAGCTCACAATTCCACATTACAGTCCATCCTAGCACTGCATGGCGGTTAAGGCAGCAGGAGCTCCAAGCAGCTAGTACAGTCAAGAACAGAAAGTGTGACTGCATATAAGTTTATGCTCAGCTCACTTTCTCTCTTGTACAGTGCAGGATCTCTTGTATAAGAAATGGTGACTCAACGATAGCAGGTCCTCCACCTCAATTAATGTAGTCAAGAAAATCTCCTACAGCTGTGTCCATGAGCAAGCTTGACCTAGACAGTCTCTCACTGTGACTCTTTCTAGGTGATTCTAGACCATTTCAAGTTGACAACAAAACTAACCATCACGTCTAGGTTACTATCTTATTGCCTCTTTATATTTTATAACACTCATTTTGTGCACTTTAAATATAAACAATAACATTTACTTTGAAAACAAAGTCACCTTGGAGACATGGTTCTGAAATGGAATCAGGAAAGTGTTCCAATTTCTAGCTTCAGGGGAAGAGTAGGAGCCTGTATTAGTAAACCTGTGACCTGAATTCCTACTGAGAATGTGAGAGAAGAAGGAATTACTTTGCTAAAGGGCTTAGCTGAGAAGTGCAGCAGAGATCAGCAGTGGGTAATGGAGCCAGGAGCCAAGTATTAGAGAAAAGGCAGAGTTTGTCGGATAATACTTCAGAGAGGATTCAACATTTCACCTTAATCTTACACAAAGCAAGGGATTCCTACATAGAAAGAGAAGGAGGAATAATATCTTGATCAGAGAGATAATGTGTGCTATTCTTTAATTGTTCCACAGTTGGAAGCCACTAACTAGTTCTGGCCTCATGATGGTGAGATTCAGTGAGTGCTGATGAGATGCTGGTACCCAGGACAGTACCTCCACTCATGAATATTTCCTATGGAAAGTCCTCATAAAGTCTGTTGCTTCTCACAGATTCACAAGCTTGTAAAACAAAAGGCCTGTAAAGGGAAACATTTGTGCTCACGAATCTAAAGTTCTGTACAGGTGGCTGTGATTATGGTAGCTGACCTTCTATACCATAGGGGAGTATAAATATTCCCAGCATAGCCCTCTGTATGGAATTACCTTTGGTCCTGTTTTGTTTGTTCCAGATGATATAAAATACATAATCAATTTGGAAATATATATTCCCTTCAATTGGCATAATAAAAGAAATGACAACTTAGCAAGCTGATATTTGAAGGGCTATCCTTTAGACAGCACATTAATATCTAGAATATATAAAAACAACTGACAAAACTAAAAACAAAAACCTTGGCAATCAGTAAATGCACCAATGATCTGAACAGATAGTTTTTCAAAGAAGAAATACAAATGACTAGTTTTTTTTTTTTTTTGGAAAGTGTTCAACACATGTTGGAGCTGCCAAATAATGTTTGTTTTAACTTGAGGCCCACCCCATGAGAGGGAGACGATGCCCTACACTTTCTGGATGACCAGGAACTATAGACTGGAAATGCCAGAGACCTAGGGTAGAATCAAACAGGACTGGAAAAATATCAATGGCATGACTCCTAATGATATATACTCATAGATTGTTGCTTTGTCCAGTTGTTATCAGAAAGGTTTCCTCTAGTAGCAGATGGGAGCAGATGCAGAGACTCACAGGCAGACATTATGTGGAGAGATTCTAATTTGGAGGTCTCCATTGGTTCTTTCTCTCCTTGGAAATCAGGGTAACCTCATGGAACTTGGGGAAAGTGGGTGAAAGACTGTAGGAATCAAAGGGAATAGAGGACACCAAGAGAACATGGCCCACAGAATCAACTAAACAGGACTCTTATAGACTCACAGAGAGTGAAGTAGCAAGCACAGGGCCTGCATGGGTCTGCACCAAGTCCTCTACACATATGTATGATTGTTGCTATAGCAAGTGTATCTCTGCCTCTTTTGCTTGCTCTTGAGACTCTTTTCCTCCTGTTGGGTTGCCTTCTCCGGCCTCCATAGAAGGGCTTTCACCTTGTCTTGTTGTATCTTGTTTTGTCCGGTTTTGCTATAATTCCTTTTCTCTTGGAGACCTGCTCTTTTCTGAAAGGAAACAGAGTGGATCTAGGGAGAGAGGGTGTGAGGGTAGAGATGGAAGGAGTGGAGAAAGTAAACACTGGTCAGGATGTGTTGTGTGAGAGAAAATCTTTTTAAAAGTTCACAAACAAATACCTCCCCAACCCAACCCAAAACCAAGACAACAACAAAAATTATTCAACAATCTTAGCCATCAGGGAAGTGCATATTAAAACTGCCCTGTGTTTTCATCTCTCCCCCCAATTGAGATGGTTGTGACTAAGAAAACAAATGGTAGCAAATACTGACAAAGCTGTGGGTAAAGGAGACACACACATTGTTGGTCAGAATGTGAACTGGGGTAGGCATTGAAAAATCAGTGTGAACATTTGCAGCAACAGCAAGGACAACAAAACAACAACCCTAAAGTTGAATTACCATGCATACTAGAATTATGAGTCCTGAGCATAAACATAAAGGACTCCACATCCTTCCATGGACATATTTGTCCATCCATGTTTATTGCTATTCTAGTCATAATAGGAAGAAGGGAGAATCAGCCTAGATGTCCAGAATCTTGACCTGGTGACCAGATAATGAAAATGTGGTACATACGTCAGATTGAAATTTATTCATCTGCAAAGAGAACAACCTTCATATGAAGCTTACTTTTTTCAGTTGTCTCTTAATTAAAGAGAATTTCATAGTTTATTAGTTAATATAATCAACCCAGCACTCGAAGAGCACAAAAATATTAAAGATACTGATTATAGAATGTTTATCTACTTATAGATTTCAAAATTTTCATAACAATCTACAAAACACTCTTTGGGGACATAGGACATATAAAGGAGTTACATTGTTTAGATAATATCATTATACATAGTAGATTAAATATGCTATATTTTTGAATAATGTTTGAGACTGACAATAATTTGAGACACTCACTTTATTGTAATTATTTTGGGGCAGTGGAATAAATTCATATCTTTAAAATATGAGAAAATGTTAAAAACCACCAAGATCTCTTCTAGGAGATTTAAATTTCTCCCCAAATTCCTTGACTTTATTTTTATATTTTCTTCAACAGAAAAGCCTACATTTTGGCACATCTTAAATCTTAGAATGATATTCAATAGTGGCTGTAAGAGGAAACCCTACTTACCCAGATGTTTAGGGTACACCTTGGTTTTTGCTGGGATAGGGATCATATTCCACTAATTCTTCCTGGAAAAAGAGCAATCAGGTGAGCTGTGTACCATGTAGTTCTCAGAGTTTACTGCCCAAGGAACATGTAAAATTTTATGAACTAACGTGTACTCTTTGCAAGTGGGATTTGTTATGTGTGTGAGTATAAGTTTCTTCGTTTGCTTGCAGTTTTTTTTTAGAGACTTTACTGTAGAATATCCTTTTAGTAATTTAGTCAACTTGTGCTGCTCAAAATGTTTTTAAGAGACTGATCTCATGCTCTGCAAATGAAATGCCATCATGTCTGTGCCAGTGGAGAGGAGAGACTGGTGCTGGGAGGAGCTGGAGTACAAATCAAAGTAGAGCTTTTTATTTTATTTTAATTTTTTTATTTTTTGACTAATCAGTTGATAAGTACAGAGACATATTACAGCCATCTGTGATGTTGCATGAGTTCATCAGCCAGACCTGATATCAGAGAATACAAGTCACTAGACTGCACTCATTTCTGACAACCTCACTGAAAGTCCTCGAGGGCTGTCAGAACCTTCTAGTCAACGATTTTCTAGACTTCATAGAAGGTGTGGAATATTCTTTCACATGCATAAACACTTTAGTCCTGGTTTGTTACAACTAAAGGGTTCAGAGCCAAGAGAACCAAGGGAAGATTTGCAGAGGGAGGAGACCAGGGCAGGATGAGCTTAGAGTTTCGGTTGTCCTTCTCCCGTGAGATCATAGATAGTAATGCCTCTCTCTGTATGAATACTTAGGGAAAACTGCTGATCTCAGAGCAGCATCCAGGACTTTAAGAAGAGCTGCAGTGCACTGATCTGCACGGCTGGTGTTCATCCGTGCACCTCATCACTGTGTGACTCGCCCTATGTCCCTACCATAGGCTACACTGTTAAGCTGTTCATTACTCAAGACCCTGAGTAGGAAAACAGACCTTTTTAGGCTGGGAATTTTCAGTTGATGAGGATAAAAGTCATATCTTTCTTTGGGAAAGGTTATTTTTAAAATATACAGTCACCAATATGAAGAACTGTGGCAATAAACTGAATGCTTTAACAATAAAGTCTATCTTTCGGAAGGCAACCTATTTTTGTCCTGAAGAAAGTTGATGAGTAGTTAGTCTAAAGCAAGTGTTTAAAACCCAGAGGACCTCAGTTCATTTTCTTTCTCTCTCTCTCTCTCTCATGTGTGTGTGTGTGTGTGTGTGTTTGTTTGTACACTCACATACCAGGCATGCAAGTAAGGAAAATGAAGCCAGGGTAGTGAATCCTATATCACTAGGCTTAATGAAACCTGAATAATGAAAAGCATGAAAGATGCTCTGTTAAACACCCCTAAAAATGTAATTACAGTATCTGCTCTATCTGAAGAACAGTTTGCAGTGTCAAGTGGTGGGCCTATTGGAGTTATTAATTTATAAGTTGAAATCCTGAATAGCTAGGGACACAACTATTCACAGCTATTCGACTAGACTATGGTGGTGTTATAATCCAAAGAATACATGTTTAAATATTTTGATTCAGACATACTATTCCCAGCTATGGACTACAGGGCATTTCTGTAAATAAAGCTTTACCGAAGTAAAAATCTATTGGCATTAATGAGGGACAGTCCCAGGAATACAGTTTTCCTAGGGAACACATTATGTAATACATTGATCTGCATATGTGGATGACTAATGGTGACATGCTTAACAAGACAGGGATTATTTGATTAATGAATTTTACCTCTTATATTTCAATGCTAACCAGGAAGAATTCATACTAGTAGGAAAGTACTCTTTGCATTATTTTTAAATAGTACATCCCCAAACACATTATTTTAATGTGGTTAGCAGAATACAGGTCCTGACAAGTAACTCTCTTTTGGAAACTCATCCTCTGGGATGTGGAGTCACACACACACACACACACACACACACACACACACACACACACACACACACACACGGTGACTATTTTTAGCAGTTACATAGTTGATATATTGGACCAATCTGTTCTTTTTGTTGAACAAAGAAAAGAGAATTGTTCACCCGGCTCCCATCCTGAAGTGGGGGGGGGGGGGGGATGCAGGGTGAAGGCTTAGAATTCTCACACCAGTTCAATGTTTGGCTGACATTCTGAAGCTGTGTGTGTATGTAAAGTGCCAAGTGTCTCAGCGTGGGCCCTGTTACCTACCTCTAATTCTTTCACACACAAGACCTTCCAGATGTTTTTTGGGGAGGATGTGTCTCTTTATAATAAAAGTTATATCAGCCATCATTTGCACATATTCCTATGGCACCCATTTGCGAGAATTTGTAGTACATTCCCAAACATCTGCAGACAGTATCTCTACAATTACTTCTGAAGTTACTAGCCACCTGTCAGCACAGGGATTACTACCCTGTGCACTGTCAAGTGGGAATCGACATTTTTTATTGGTCACTAGAGTTCTCCTACAGACATATTGTAGGCAGATAGGAATATTTTCAGCACATACTTTTATTAGGTGCGGTAAATTTAGAAGTCAAACACTCCACAGTCAGTACATGAGCATATTTAAGGTGTGTGCATGTATTCAGAACTCACTGAGAGCCTGGGATGTTGGCAGGACCTTAGGTTAAGAGTTTGAGCTGAAAATGAAATGCCTGACTTCTTTATCTCTTAAGCCAAAGGCAACTGGAGCTGCTTAGGAGACCATCACAGTGCTGGCCTCATGGAAATGTGGCAATATTTCATTTTGTAAATGTGTAAATGTATGGGGTAGGGTAACATTTCGGATTTAGGAAGGAAAAGAGAGGAGACGTTTTGGGTGGCTGAATGGGTGCAGTGTATGTGTAGGACCATCACTGACCATCCTGTGGTACTCATATGAGAGTTAACAGCCAGGGGATTGGGTTATCCATGACTTCTGTACGTCCTTTCAGAATAAACAGCAGCTGGGAATTGTGAGGTGACATGCCCTGTGTGGAGCATTTGGCAGTATTATTCCACTTAGTCAACTTAGTCTCCTACTGAATTAGGAATCATTATTATTGCCTGCAGACCAAGATTTTTAAAGAGATAAAAGATCAATGATAGCCAAGACTGCATAGCTGGGAAACAGCAAAGCTAAGTTTCTTTTGTCTTCATTGAATAAAGTCATCTGTGGTCTCCAAGTGACTACAAACACTGGTCACTCCTCAGCCTTATTTGAAATAATGGAAGAATTCAGATAAGAGCAAATGTACTCTAGAAGTACCTTTTCCTATCTTGTGCTTTCTGATGTCTTTTTTCTGTGCACTCTCATTCTTAGGTAATGCTTTCTTGTCTCCTTTGGGCTCAGTTCTGATTCTACGTCCCCATCTCACTCAGTGACTGGGTGATTTAATCTAGTTTCAAAATATGAGTATCTCAGGAGTATCTCCACATGGCTTTACTTAGACTTTTCTGGGCTTATCTTTCTTCTGTTTCTTCTTGTATGTGTTTAGCTAGAGATAAAGAAACCCTAAAGTTCTGGTTTAGACTCCCATGAGGGCAAATTTTAGCTTTGTATAGAACTCCCACTTTGCCTCAGCTACCAAAGCTCTTATCAGCTTGAGAAAAGTTCTGTTAATGGTTGTTTTATTTCCTGTGTCAGAATAATGGTGGTCTGTTTTGCTTAGAAGTGGTTGCAGTGAATGACCAGTGTGCTCTAGGTTATAGTCATGTTTTCTGAGTCGTTGACTGTGAAAGAGTATTTTCAAATAGAAGTTTTATGTCAAGTCTAAAATGTTAGACTTCTCAATTGGTATGGTTTTTGAGGCCACTTATAAATGCTTTGACCTAGAGGTTGTTCAGGGAACTGATTTTTAGATCATGGCTGTTCAAAGCAACTGGAATTTGACCTATATTTATAGCATATAAAACATAGTGGCGCATATGTACCATATAAGACTTTGGGCTTTTCTGTATGACTTACCTAGACCAAAACTGGGTTTATTTCCCCAAAATATTAAAGATGTTTTTAAAAAATGTAATAACCTTCCAATTGCCTGGTAATCTTTTTGGAGGTTTACACTTAAGGGCAAGACTTTGGGAAGGCTCCAGAATCAGAGAAATGGTGTCTTCACAGTTGTAGAGGTAAGGAGATTCAGTCCTATCTGGAAATCTATACTTAGTATGGGAGGTATGAAGCATATATATCCAGTAGGAAGGGTGATGGATGACAGCATAAGGATGCTGTAATAAGTATAAAGGCTATAACAGATCCCTCTGGTTTTCCATCTTGAGCCAAGAATCAGTTGGGTGATCAAATGACAGTAACAGAATATTAACTTTTTAAAATTATAAGCTCCTTTGGGAAAATGTGACCTGGATGTGGCACATGTGTGCTTTCTGTTACTAATGCCCAGCATTGTGCAGATTTACTCAGCCCAACATAAGTAGCCCTGACTGTATAGACTACTATATACAGTCTTGGGGCAGAAGAGAATGCCTGCTCTGCAGATGCCCCATAGATGAAAGAACTGGACTTTCTCAAACTTTCAAGGTATCAAATAGTCAATTGTATCATCAAGGAGATTGAGGAGTGAGTTGAAAGAACATGAGTGCTTACTATAGATGCAGAGAGTGTCACCCAGGATTGCATTTTCTACTAAAGAGATTTCAAATTGTGAATAATTAAGATGAGCATAATGCTTCAAGTTAGTAATTCTACCTCACGGAAGACGAGGGGAAAGGATCACTGTGAGTTCAAGGTTAGCCTGTGTTGCACACAGCAGGCACTTATCTAATCAGCATTCTGTCATGATCCTTTGTCTTGTGAATGCAAAATAAAATAAATAGAAAATAAACTCAATTATTAAAATTCATACAGAGTTACAAAAGCCTAATTAACCAAAATAATCTTGAACAAAAAAGAACAAATCTGGAAGACTCACAATACCTAATCTCAAGACACACTAAGATAGACTAAAGTTTAACACAAGAGAAAGAAAGAATTTTTTTACAACAAATTCTGTTTTGCTTAGAGACCAGAGATGTTTAGGAAAACAGGTTGTTTGATTATGTACATGGCTTGCCATGTAGATACTGGGCAACTGAAACTTCCAGGGTTAAGTGTTTTAAGATGGTTTAGTAAAGAAAATAAAGCCATCAGATTTACCAGTTAGGAAGGAGTTGGTCTGGAAGTGCCATGAAGGATTTAAGAGGTTTGGCCGAATTAGAAGACAAGAGGCAAGTAGGAAGCAAGGGTGGTAGTGATTGGTTGTATCTTACTTTCATTCCTTGTTGCTTTCTTAAAATATGCTTACAAATGCAACTTAAGAGAGAAAGGGTTTATTTGACTCATAGTTGCAATTTACAATCAATCCTGGAAGGGAAGTAAAAAATGCAAGACTTGAGGCAACTGATCACATTGGATCCACACTCAGAAAAAAGAGATTTATGAATACCTGTGTCCAAGTCATCATCTTATTTCTTATACAGTCCAAGTTCTCAGCCTAGGGAATGGTGGCACCCACAGTAGGCTGGTCTTCCCATGCCCAGAGAGATTATCTCAAAGTTGAATTAAGATTTATCAAGTTGACTATTGAGATTAACTATCAAAGGCAGTAACTAAAATTAAAGAGGTGTTTTATGCATGAAAAGATGGATCAATAGAATTTAATGAGAAGTCAACAAGAGAAGAATGGAAGAGAGAGAAAAAAGTGATGGGAGAAAAGGGGGAGGAAGGAGGAGAAAGATAAAGGGGGAGAAGAAGGGTGGAAGAGAGAGATGGAGGAACAATTTTGTTTGAAATAACAACCATTAGAGACTAGACAGAGATAGCAACTCAAAGTTGTAGTAAACAAATTTAGCAGACTGGGGAAATGGAGAAATTTATCCCGAATATACATTGGAAAAAAATTAGATTGTTGTAAAAACACAGTATGCTGAGTATTAAGTATGTTGAACACTTCGATGTGGAGAACTGCATTGAAGATTAATGTTTATACAAAGGATGTCTGGTAGAGAATGCTGCCAGATGTTGGGAAGGAGTTGGAGAAGTGATGAGGGTATCAGCAACAGGCAGTAGAACCAAAGGTCGTTGTGGTCAGTGAGGGAAGTAAAAGAGAAATAGGCCAGAGGACAGGCTGGTTGGCAGGAAATGGAAGCTTGAACACAATGCACACAAATCAGCTGTGTTTGTTTATTTCTTGAAGGCTGCTAAGTCAGAATGATCCAGAATGTTGAATGTTGATCTTTTTTTTCTTCTTTTCCATTGGGTAAAAAGATAATTGGAGCTTATCTTCTGCATAATCAAGAAAAGATACACTACGAGTCTATGCATCTCTATTCTGATGGACTTACAAACTAGCCATGCTTTCTGCAACTAGTCCAGACTGGCTGTGAGAAAATTCTTAACCCCTTGTTCTTTTCTCACTCTTTCATTGTCTGTTGCTTTCATTCATATGAAAAGACCACAAAACAGCATGTGGAATTAATTATCAGACACTGTCGTTCTAAACGCCCATAACTGGACCCCTAAGTCTGCTCTCTTTGTAGAAACACTGACATATCACATTTCTAAGTATTCAGTGTCTAAGCACTCAATCCAGAAAGTGAGGCTTTCAAAATATTTCTTTTAGCAAGTTTTAAGAGAAGTTTTTAATTTGCAGTACGGTTAAGCTTGGTGATTCCATCCATGGTGTGTTGAGACCCTTTGCCAAGTAAGACCAACTTTTACCACATGCATCAGCTTGGTTGTGTATTAGCTGGCTTAAGGGATATTCTGGAAAGATATTTCTCATCCCTTGGCCCACAAATTTTTAATGAAAAAGCTTTTCTGTTCCTCCCTCCCCCCCTCCCCTTCCCTCTCTTTTTTACTGACCAGTAAGCAAACAAGTCTCCTAATATACTACTTGGCATTACTGAGTCACAGATGACCTCTTTCAATTACTCATTAAAACAGTGTGTCTCAAGTTCAAAGAAAACAACCTGTGTTTTAGTTCAGAGAGTTGCCTTCCTTCTGAAATGGAAATATTGCTGAGACCTTAGTTACTGTGTGGAACAGATCACACAGCCTTCTAGCCACTGTAGGACCCCAGTCATAAGATCAGGGAAGTTGGTTATCCCAGATGGGCTTGAAAAAGTCTTTTGCATAGCAAACACTTTGAGAATTAAATCACATTGACAGTCTAATTTTATATGGAGGTATACTACTGAGAGGGTTTAGGGCATGAACTATTACCCTCCACAGCTCACATATTTAACACATGGTTCTCAGCTGGTGGCACTGTGTTGGGGGATGCTGCAAACTTTGGGACTTGTAGCCTTGGTAACAGAAGTAGGCCCTGTGTGGGGTCTCACTCTGACTCTGACCCCAGTGCACCTATTCCTAGTTTGACTGCATAAGAGGAACTGTGATCTCATCCTCCCACTCCAATGGACAGTATGCCCTGCCAGGGCCAAAATAAGTCTGTTCTCCTGTAAGCTGTCAAATATATTGTCACCACAACTATTCTGCTAAATAAGGGTCACTATCCATCTACCCTGAGATGCTCATCTTAAGTGGCTTTAAAGATTGCAATGCAACTGTACCATTCTGATGCCTCCCTTGAATGTCCTCTATTTGTAGCATTTTAAGTCCCCCTTGTGCCTCCACCACCATCCCTGCACCATGCCTTCAGGTGACTCAGCCTCTAGAATAGCTTCTTGTAGATAAGTTATTCAAAGTATTTGGTATTGAGGATTAGTCAAGACTTCTGGGCTAAAATGTTCTTTAGTGAGCATTGCTTTGTTTGATTCCTCTTTAAGCAATAAAATCGGTTTTTTAAAGCATCTCATTCTATAATCCAAATTGGTTTTGGATTTTCAGTTTTTCTGTTTTGGACTCTGACTTGGCATGTACCATCACAGTTACCTCAATCACTGATTTGAAAATAAATCAAGTTTATTCTAGTCTGTAGATGACTTTTTTGATGAGCTGCAAGTGAATTGGGCCAAGATATAACAACTGGGGAGCACAGATAGGAGATGCAGCTGTCCTTGTCCTTCACTGCTTCTCTATTATTCAGTGACAAAATCCTCCATGAGGATGAATATTGAATGTCCTCTCCCAGATGCAGGTCTTAGCTCCCAACTGTTGTATGTGTGTACTTATCTAGGAATGAGTGTTGGTAAGGGCCAGAAAATTAGAGAGAAGCCCGTGAGATGGGGAAAAGAGGTCGGGGGTGGGGGGTGGGGAGGATAGAGCACATGTGATGTGAAAGTGGACAGATGAATGCTGGGGTAGAACATACAGTGGGGGAGGGGCCAGGGCATTCAGGAGAGAAGAGGGAACAAGAGTCATCAGCATTATGAATATGTGGAAATGCTATAAGAAAACCTGCTGCTTAGTGTGCTTGTTCGAAACAAAACACATCAAACCCACCTAAGCAGAAAGATCACGGTGGTGCTGCACTGTGTGTGCTTGCTTCGAAGACGAGCAAGGCTGATGGAGTTCTTGGAGCATCCCTACAGATTTCTTTGTCTATAATGTGTAGTTTTGTTACAGTTATAAAAACACAGACAGTGGTGGAAGTTACAGACAGTGAGGTACCAGAAACTGGAAATGGAAACCATCACAGGGTGGGAGTGTAAGAGTGTTATGGATTCTATCTTTAAAGTCTTAGACACTCATCAACAGCTGTCAGCCTCCATCTTGGATAGAAAAAGAATCTCCTATAGCTAAAGTCATTACATCCCACTTCATCGTTTTCTCAAGGATTATCAGAAGGAGTTGTAAGGTTGGCTTGTTCCTTTTGTTATTTTTACCAGTGTATCATGCCACCAGGACCATGTGTTCATGAATCTAATGTGTACAGTCAACACCTGCTCATGGCTGGTTTGGAATACTCTTCTATCTGATGATGAGTGCTGCAGAGCAGAACACAAATCCATGGTGTGATGGTTTTGACATTACCCAGTGCACAATGGGCTTTTAGGTCCTGTAGTAGCCTGTTGGCTCCAAATACCTTTTTCTTTCCATTTTTTCTATCTTCTTTTTTAATGAAGAAGTAAAAGTGGTGTTTATTAAGAGAAGGTTTTGGACTGGAGAGATGGCTCTGTGGATCAGAGAATGCTCTGTGCAAGCATATAATCTGAGTTGTGATCTCTAGTGTACACACACACACACACACACACACACACACACACACACACACACACCCCAGCACTGGAACATAGAGACAAAAGCATCACTGAAGCTTGCTGGCTGCCAGTCTTGCTTGAGGTTTAGTGAGAGAACCTGTCTCACAGGAATACAGCATAGAGGTTATCTTCTGCATGTGCCACCATGACTGTGTGACACCAGAGGAATTGGCATGGAACTGGTAAGGCAGAGCAAGTTCAAACCCCAGAAATCTCAGAAGTTGAGACCAGCAGGAGTAGAGCTAGCTCCTCCCTGTTTCTGTGCCTGCTTCGGGCCATACCAGCCAACCTTCAACCAGGTTGTCACAGGGAGTCAGACATGTATCCAGCACCTGGAATGCCTCTCCATGGTACTGAGATATCACAGTGCCTTAGCTTTCAACCAATGACATTTCCCTCCCCCCCTGGATATTCTCACATACCCTCCCCCAAAACTATATAACTCTTGGTTTACCCAGAATAAAGTATATGCATTCAAATCTACCCTCAGTAAGGTAATAGAACAAGGTAAGATTGTCTCAGAGAGCTGCTTCATTAAAGATTGTCAGAGAAGGCCTTCATCTTAAAGGGCCCTAACACTAAGATCCTCAAAGAAGGTCTCCCCTGGCCCCACTCATTCCCAACCTGACTGCTTCATCCTGGCCTGGCCTGGTGGGCATGACCTCTGATGTGCTAAAGGAAGAGGTGGGCTTCAAACTCCTCTCATTTCAGAACCATTCCATCATCCCCCTCTGTCTTTTCCAAGCTGGTGTACTGGCATGACTGGGACACCTTGAGAAGAGAGGTGGAACCCAGCACCACAGTTTTGTACTGTGATTTTCATAGAAAAGACTGCTAAAACCCAATGTAGCATTCTTATTGGCCACAAACTTTGAGGACCACTGAGTTAACTGCATTATAGGCCTTATGTCTCAGAGTAGCTTGGGTGTCAGTCTAGAAAGCCATGGGCCTTGACTTGTGTGAGTGACAATCAATACCCACGGATAGTTTTTCTGCACACCTCAACATACAGATATGTGTTATTGCTGCTGTCCAGACTGGGCCATTAGACATTTCATCCCAGAGACCTGACTATTATAATTTGATCTTTATCTTAGGAGAAGATAAGTAGAGAATTAATTCTACAGCTTTTGAATTTGTGTCAAGATATATTTTATTAGAACACAGTCACAGATATTTTTGTATATAATCTCTTCTGTGGGTATGTGTAGTGTTCTGGGAATTTGAGTCAAGGCTTTGTGAATGTTAGGCAAGGCTCTACCCCCAAGTTACATTTCCAGCCCTTATTTGTATGTAATCGTTATGGCTTGTAAACATACTAGTACGATTTACAACATGTAATTTGCTAATGCTATAATGTTAAGTGAAAAAACTCAAGGTAAAAAAAATTGTGTCTCTCATATTTCGGGTTTGTATAAAACTTAGAGAAAAAAATGTAGTTTACTAAGAAGCATAGCAATGTTCACACACTGCTTTCCCTACTATAATAGCCCAGGTCAGAGGTGAGAGAGCTGAGAGAGAGCACAAACCCATGGCAGCTACTCTTAGCCCTTTGCAAAGGTCTAATGCTTCTGTTGATGTACAATTCTAGTCTATAAGGCAGTAAAATCAAAATAAAACTCACAAATTATCAGTAATGTAAAAGACCAACATTTAAATAAATACCAGGCTTTCAAAATCGGACTAATGTAGAGTAAGTCTTGAAATGGTGTAGAGGTAAGATTGCCAGCATGGGCTTCATGAGATGAGTTTGACAATTAAGAAGTAATATATTTCTTTTCTTCTGAAGACTTGTAGCTATAGTAATGATCATTAAATTGCCTCTATTCTTCTTTCCTTTCCAAGTTTCACCAATCTTGATCTAGGATTTTTATCTCTTAGGTGGGCTGCTAGTAAATCCTGTCATGATAGACGAATGCTCTGGATTCTCTAGAACAATGGTATGGTTGTTCCTGATATCCATGGAGAGTGGATGGTTAGACCCTTCCCTCAGATATTAAATATCTAGCTGTCTTAGTTCCTTCTATAAAATGGTGCAGTATCTCCATGTTAGATACAAGTGTCTTCTTGCCTACTTTAAATAACCCCAGATTCTTTACGGCACTTAGTGTCTGAAGCATGCTAAGTCATCTTGTGACTTAAGATGCTTAGATAACAATGACAAGGAAAGATTTGTAGGTTTTCAATACTTTTTTATTCCTGAGTATTTTAAAGCTGTAGTCAGTTAAATGTACACAGTGATCTGTGTGAGAGGCCAACTCTGCACTAATTTTATTGTGATACAAATGTGAAGTCTATGTGAAATTAATCAATTTCCCTAAGAGTCATTCCTTACAGGGCTTTCAATAACCTAAATGAAAAAATTTCAAAGTAGAAGTAGTTATTCCTTTTTTACCATGAAGCAGACAGGTTATAAGGAGCCTCAAAAATGCATTGGAAAGAAAACAACACAGAACAAGTCAGGCTTGCTCCTGTAGTATCAGTGCAGGCAAAATTGACTCAGAGAAAGTTTAAAGATCCAAAAATCTCAGGGCAGGAAAGTGGGAAGCTGGGGTGTTGTTTCCAGGCATCTCCTTGAGGATCGTTTGCTTCTTCCTTGGCACCAAGTAGTTCCTCTCCATACAGTCCTGTGCACACTGGGTCACAATTGACGACTAGAGACATGGCATTCCCTTGTCTGTTTTTCTTTCGTCTGTGGATAGCCACTTTTGACCTCCTTCTCATCGTTCACTTGGATGGAAACTCATTTAGATAATTGCTTTGCAGGCTTCCTCTGCTAATTTGTAGTCGTTTCGTTCCTAAAACACATTTATTATACTTTCTCATTCTGCCTATGTGCTTAACACTATGCAAGTGGTCCAGTCTTGGGTTTCTGACTCACCATGCATGCTGAGAGCGACTGAGGACACAGAACATCCCACAGCTTCCAAGTCCCTGTGTCATGCTCTTGTCTACATGGCACCTGGGTAGCATAGACAGTGTTGTCCTTGTCTCATTGCTCAGTTTTGTCTATTTCTATCAGTTATGAAAGATTTACCCGCATGCTGCAGAACTTTGAAATGTTTTCTTAGTTTGCAGAAAGGAAGATCGAGTGTTACATAAATAACTCCAGGTCGTAAACTTACAAGAGGCTAGAGACCTGGAAACTGTGTTTCTGCTGTGGTGTCCTGGTGTAGTGTCATGGGAAGACATCGGCCTTGACTACTGATGTGTTTCACATGTCTACACCCAGAGATGCTGATTGGTTATACTTCCCATTCTGACTGTGTGTTTAACACTATGTGAATGGTCCAGCTTTGAGTTTCTGGCTCACCTCACATGCTGAGGGTGACTCTGAGGACACAGAAACATCCCACAGCTTCCAGTTCCCTCCTGTTATGCTCTTGTCTACATGGCACCTGGGTATGTAGACAGTTTTGTCCTTGCCTCCTGCTTCTGTGCCATGCTGTCTGCTTGGAAAAGAGAAGGCTCATTAAAGCTGGTACTGGTTCAAGACTAACAATTCATAGCAACTTAGAGTTACCTGTCTATTCATCTGTCACCTAACCTAAGCCTGTGTTTCTGTTTGTCATCTACCTATATATCATCTACCAATCAACTATCTATCATCTATGTACTATCCTCTATCTATCTGTCTGTCTTCCACCTACCTATCATGTTTCCAAGCTGTCTGTCTATCTATCTATGTATCTATCTATGTATCTATCTATCTATCTATCATGTGTTTATCTATATGAATCATTTATCATCTATTAATCATCTATCATACTTATCTTTTATCTATCTTGTATTTACTTATCTATGAATTGTCTATCATGTATCTGCCTGTTATCTGCCCCTTCTGTGGGAAGTTCTTTCCCTCATGTTTATCCTTCCTGGAAATGTCTTCATAGAATAGCTTAGAGGCTTGTTTCCTCTTGATTCCAGATCAAATAAACTTGACAATCTAGATTAACTATCATGTTTATTATTCAATTATAGTCATTTTAAGAACTTCTGATACTTATACTATTTATAAGTTTATTAGAAAACATAAGTATCAGAAATGGGTAGCTGCCTTGAAAGTAGGTGCTTGTCCACTCTTATAAATTCTTTGTGATAAATTTAAAGAAAGATAGCTCAGTGGTTAAGAACACTAGCTGCTCTTGCAGAGGACCAGTTCTTGATTCTCAAGACCCACAAGGTGATTCTCAACCACGTGAAGCTCTATTTCTAGGAGATTCAACATCCACCTTCTGGCCTCAGCCAGCACCAGGCATGCATGTGCCACATAGACATACACAGGCAAAACACCCATTTACATGAAACAAAATAACAAATTAAAGATACTAATCTGGGTTGGGTATAACATTCAGACACACTCCTCATGCCTGTCTAAATGTGTTAGAGCAGCCTAGTGAGGTTGGAGAGCTTCATGGGGGCTGTAATCCAAGGCTCAAACCAGTTCTTTGGTCAGCCATTGCTTTAGAAGACTGTCTCCTGACTGAATGACTGAGCAGCAGTAGAGTCTATTCTCTGCATCATGCAAAACCTGGTGCTTAGAAGGGGTCTGTGTCTGGCTTAAGGCGCTAATGTTATTGTCTTATATTTGAATGTGAGGTCCATGATTTTTTTTTCACTTGGGAACATGAAGTATTTGGCCATAGTTGGCTGACCTTTCATATAGGGACACTGGGGGAGATAGAGCTGGAACTGCGACAGGCTTACAAGGCAGCCTGAAGTGACTTTTGCACCGACAAAATGGATCCTCAATGTGGGGTGCAAATCTGAGTTGAACTTTTGTGAGACTGGGTGAAGCTGTGGAAGAGAGGTAATCCCCTGCTCCTTCACGGACTGTCATGGAACCAGTCAGAGGACAGTATCGGACACAGGGAAGGGTTGGGGTCATGGAGAATGGGCTGGCACACAGATTTATGACACATGTGTATGAAGAAGCCATAACGAAACACACTGCTTTATTTGCTAACTCCTGAGATTAGACAAGAGTAGGTGGCATGGCTGTAGATGATATGCTAACCTTAATGATTAGTTAAAAAACCAAAGAACTTACAAGTTATATAAGACCTGAGGTCATTGTTGCATAGAAAAAGCACACCTTGCCATAGAACTGTTCTGTGCAATTTTGGTACCAACAATTATCCCAGAGTATTAAAGCAGAGGTAGCCATTTATGCCACTGGGAAAAAATCAGGACCTTAATTTTTTTCTATCCTTATTTAGTAGCATCTGCCCTTTGTCACCTAGTCCCTCTCCTGCTGGACAGGCTCTCAGGTCAGTTTAGCCTGCTACAGTAAGTAGTTAGTGCTGTGCTCTTAAATAGAGAACATACCTGAAAGAACAGACTACACTGTTCAAGGCTCAGTCTCAGCACAAGATCTGACTTAAAACCTGGTTCCTAGAGATCACTTATTGCCCAGTGATGGTGATGTTTTGATGGGTCCTGAGAGATATGGGGCATTACTCAGGTATTTTACATAGGTATTTTACATAGAAGTCACACCTCCTGCTTCTGTCCTGACTATGCCTTTTCTTCTGATTCATAGCTAGAATGTGGATATGTTTTCTAAACGAGTGAAAACTCTCAGTGCAGTGAGACAGCAAGGGCTCCTTCTTGGAGTGCAGCCTGGGACCCTGGCAGCATGCAGCGGGCTAGACTCAAAGCAAGGTGGGTTTGGGTTTGCTAGCCTCTCAGCTATGTGCTAGGTTGAAAGATTGGGATCTTACTGTAAGATATAAAAATTCCTGCCTACGAAGCCACCAGGGACTGTCTAACTTGTTTGACTGCTGGTTGATACCTTCCCACATATGTTTTGTCTTTAAATGTTTTCCCATGTTGGGTCAAAAGCAAGGCTGTATGGTACAGACTTGGTTCTCACCCCTAGCTTAGGATGGGATCAAATTTAGACCCTAGCTTAGGATGGGATCAAATTTAGACCCTTCTTTAAAAATGCATGCTGAAAGAAGTCTGATATAGCTGTTTCCTGAGAGGCTCTGCCAGAGCCTGACAAGTACAGAGGCAGATGCTTGCAGCCAACCATCGGGCTGACACAGGGTCCCCAGTGGGGGAGTTGGAGAAAGGACTGAAAGAGCTGAGGGAGTTTTCAACCCCATAGGAAGAACAACAATATCAACTAACCAGACACCCCAGAGCTCCCAGGGACTAAACCAAAGAGTACATGTGGAGGGACCCATGGCTCCAGCTGCATATGTAGTAGAGGATGACCTTATCTGGCATCAGTGGGAGAAGAGGCCCCTGGTCCTGTGAAGGCTCGATGCCCCAGTGTAGGGGAATGGGAGGGTAGGGAAGCAGGAGTGGGTGGGTGGATGGGGGAACACCCTCATAGAAGCATTGGGATGGAGGATGGGATAGGAGGTTTCCAGGGGGGGGGAACCTGGGAAAGAGGATAACATTTGAAATGTAAAGAAAATATCCAATAAAAAAAGTAATAAAATATAAAAAAAATAAAATAAAAGGTAAATTAGATGGAAAGAAAAAAAAATAAAAGCAAATCTTTCAGAAATACCCCATGTCTGTATTTCTTTTTAAAAGACATATGTGGGACTTTGGTGATGCCAAAGCCTTCTTGTGAAGGGCTGACAGAGACCATTCTGTATGATGCTAAAGGTCCCCTCTCTTTGTCTGAGAGTTAGGGACTAAATCAAAAGACAGACACCTAGCAAACACAGCTGATGTTGAGCATGGATTCCTGATATTTATTGACTGCTGCATAAGAAATCCCATGCTTAAACGGACAGTTAAACCAAGCAATGGTGACGAGAAAACAGAACTCTGCTCACCTGCCTTGTTTGCTTGTGTTTCTGGTTGGGCTTACTCTGTGTGGTGGTGGCTGTGTCCAGTCATTTTGAATGAGGTAGCATTAAATTTTACAGCGTTAGCCACATTTTTCCTCTTTAATTGGCTTTTGTGGATTTAAGTAACATTTAAACCTTGTGTTCTTGTGTTAATTTTAGTTTAACCAGTAGTGAAGTTTCCTTCTCAAAATGCATCCACCTCTAAAATATCCATAAATTTTATTTCTTCTCCTTCACAATGGTCCTTCAGAAAGAAAACAGAATGCTTCGTTTCAGATCAGAACCATGTAGTATTGTAAGACAGACGAGTCCCATGCTGAAGTCAACATTTAACCACCGTAATAAATATAGCAACAATTCGAACACATGAATTAACATGAGTAACTGCAGACCCAAGCCTCATATAAAAGAGGCTCAGGCTATAGTTCAAGCATGTGTACACATATCACTAAATGTCTCTTGATTTTCCTGTATTTCACCAGAAAAGTATCTATTTTTTTTTTAATTTCAATAATATGTCAGTTTGCAAGATTTTCTTCAGGCTATGTTTTATTTAAGAGAGCATTGATAAATAGATTTTATGAGTATGTCACAAGGGCAAATATATTTACAGCTCTGAACTGTGATCAAATTAAAGAGCCCATAATGACCGCAGGAATGAAAAACATGGCTGCACAATCTTCATGGTTTTTGCAAAGTGTTCCCTTGCCCACACTGCAGCATTCACATTCCTGCTGATTTTTAAAATCTGAAAACACACCAACCAAGGCCCGTGAAAATACGGTAATGAATGTTCTTAATGTTGCTTATATTTTTGTGGAATTTAAGACATTATAAAATGGAGGAAAGGCAGCAATTATGCCTTTGTTAGTTTAATCTTTTATTTGGAAATATTTTCAAACTTAAAAAATGATGCAAGGAAACATAGTTTAATCTTTACACTAATTCTCTAATTACTGATATTTTAGTTTTTAATGTATCTGTTTTCTATCTTTCTTTTACCTATTTTCTATACATCATCTATCTATTATCTATCTATTATCTATCTATCTATCTATCTATCTATCTATCTATCTATCTAATCTTATCCCTTTCTTCCACCTATCTATACTCTATCAGTCATCTACCTTTTCAACTTTATTACCTTTTCATTTATTTACCCTTCATCTGTCTATAATCTAACTTCTATTAACTGCTATTTACTATTTATGTATGTGTCTGTCATCTACACATTCTTTCACCATCTCTCTTCTGTCATCCATTTATGCATCTATTATCTATCTATCATCTGTTCATCTATCTATCTATCTATCTATCTATCTATCTATCTATCTATCTGTCATGGTTTGAATATGCTTGGCCCAGGGAGTGGCACTATTTG
Organism: Uromys caudimaculatus; assembly: GCA_028551405.1. NCBI lineage: Eukaryota > Metazoa > Chordata > Mammalia > Rodentia > Muridae > Uromys > Uromys caudimaculatus. Next base: position 24,828,742 of record CM052704.1, on the reverse strand, counting down.
GAGGTGTGGCCTTGTTGAAGTAGGTGTGTCACTGTGGGCGTGGGCTTAAGACTCTCACCCTAGCTGCCTGGAAATCAGTCTTCCACTAGCAGCTTTCAGATGAAGACAGAGCTCTCAGCTCTTCCTGCACCATGCCTGCCTGGATGCTGCTATGTTCCTGTCTTGATAGTAATGGACTGAACCTCTGAACCTGTAAGCCAGCCCCAATTAAATGTTGTCTTTGTAAGAGTTGCCTTGATCATGGTGTCTGTTCACAGCAATAAAACCCTAATTAAGACACTATCATCTATCATCAATCATGTACTTATCTATCACCTATCTATCTATCTATCTATCTATCTATCTATCTATCTATCTATCTATCTATCTATCTGTCTATCTATGTGTATATCATATGCTCACCTACCATCTATGTGTCTATTTATCTATCTATCATCTATCTGATTGTCATTTTTCTGTTTCTGTATCTTCCTATGTCATGTATTTTCTGCCTCTACCATCTGTCTCTTGTCTATCTTTTATTTCAGCTGGAGAGTATGTTCCAGATGTGATATTCTATTATTCTAAATATTTCAATGTGCACTTCCTATGTAACCACAATATAGTATTTATGTATATAAAGACGTGTATACACGCATTCACATGTGCTAAAATGCGCGCACACAAGCGTGCGCACACACACACACACACACACACACACACACACACACACACACAAAACATGACACACAAATATCAGAGAATTAACATTTATGTAAGGCTGCGGTGTATTTCACAAAACCCATTAAAATTTTATGATTATTTTGACAATTTTATTTAGGATAATAGGCAAAAGTGAAAACAAGAACAGCTGTGACACAGCACAAAGGAAGCCTTCCACCCTTTCCTTTTAAGGGAACTAAGCTGAGTTTAGTAGTCTCTGATTCCTCCACTATAGGGCAACTGGTTGTATGGCTGAAGATTCAGCAAAGGTAGCTTCAGGTCTTCCCATTTTTCCTGTTCTTATGCTTTCCTGTTCCAGTGGTTTCCTGGTTAGTTCATTAATATTTTGTACTTATTAATATTTGATAAATATTCATTTTGACAGATATTCTTTGGCCTAAATAAACACTTTGTCCCTGTCACCCACAATGCTTTTCGCCTTCCTCATATTTGATTTAAATCTATTATTATGATATATGGCTACATCAGCAACCTTTCCATTTTTTCCATAGTAACAAAATACCTGAGATGATCAACTTATAAGGAACAAAAGTTTATCCTGAGTCATGATGTCAGAAGTTCCAGCCCACGGTCATCCGGTGCCATTGGTTTTCAGCAAGTACAACATGGTGGGAGCAAGGATGACACAGCACACTCACCTCATGGTGACTTGCAAGAGAGTAAATAGAATGCCAGCCAAGAGCACACTCACAAGGACCTAAGCCTCTCACTAGGTGTTGCCTCACAGGCTGCCAGAACTGTCTTCTGTGCTGGGCTAGCTTCTCCCCCGTTGAAAGTCACTTGTGTTGTTTATAATTTGAAACAATGCTTAGAGTAGCTGTAAACGTTTGTGTATATTTTAAAAATTATTATTTCCTTGCTTATGTTGTTCACTGTGTGTGCTTTTGTGTATGTGTGTGGGCATGTGTTAGCAGACCAGAGAACAACTTGAAGGAATCAGTTTTCTTCCTCCAGAATCCTGGGGATCAAACTTGGGTGGGACAGCTTGGTGGAAGGCACCCTTACCCCAGCAAACCCTCTTGCTGACCTAGTGTGATGTTTTGTAAGGAAATACAATGGCATTTGTTTATGGTGATGCTCAAGTGTGGGATTTCTATTGTAAAATTTGCGTAGCAGCATTATATTTTGTTAATGATGGGAAGCATCTTTTAATGTGTTAATTGCCAGGTATATATTTTATTTAATGAATTATTTATTAGTTATTTTTATTAATACTTATAGGGTTAGCTTTTCCTTATTGAGATTCAAGAGTCACTTTGTCTTAAACTTTCTTTCTTTCTTTCTTTCTTTCTTTCTTTCTTTCTTTCTTTCTTTCTTTCTTTCTTTTTCCTTTCTTCTCTCTTTCTCTCTCTCTCTCTCTCTCTCTCTCTCTCTCTCTCTCTCTCTCTCTCTCTCCAGGGTCTCACTATGTAGCCTTAACTGACCTGGAGCTTTCTATGTAAATCACGTTGGCCTCAAATTTATAGAGATCTGGCTGCCTCTAGCTCCTGAGTTTGAAGAGGGAACCAAATATGTGGAACAGCACACCTCACTTTATCTTATTTAGTATTATTGCATGTTCCAATGTTATGAGGTGTGTCATGGTGCATGTGCACAGCGTGATGAACTTGCAGGAGTTAGAAGATGACTTGTAGAGGTTCAAATCAGGTTGAATCAGGTCGTCAGGCTTGCGTAGCAAATGTCTTTACATTCTGAGCCATCTTGTTGCTCCCCAAGTTACCCTTCATACTAGTCCTTCGCTTTGCAAACCTTCTAAAGCTTGTTTTCATTTCCTTAGCAAACTCTGTAAGAGCAGAAGCATTCAATTTTGATGATGTTGGAAACCAGTTTCCTTTTATAAGTTATTTTTTTGTGTTCTGGAACTTTTTAAAAACAAAATTCAAAGTTGCAAAGGGTTTTCTCTTATGTATTCTTTTAGTACCTGCATTCGGGTCTCCATATGATGCAAGGGCTAAGCCATAAAATTAAACATTTTTATCGTGTAGATGTTCATTTTTCCAGCATTCTTGTGAATGAGATTAGTCTTTCTAATTGAATTAGTGGTCACATGATTTTAAAAAAAATCACTTGTCTTGTTTTGGGTGGGTCTATTTTTGGTCTCTATATCTAGGTATTTATCTGTGAAGATTACATTTCTTTAATCATTGTAGATTTAAAATAAGCCTTGAAAACAAGCAGTCTGTGTCCCTTGGCTTTGTTATCTCATTAGTTTGGTGATTTTTACACATTTTCATGCATGAAATTTCATTCATACTTGTGTCTAAGTATGTCTTGTTTTATATATGTCATTACAAGTATGTATACATATATTATTAAATTGATTTTCATGTGTTGAATGAACCTTGCATTCTCAGGATGAACTCTACTTGTTCATGATGTATTATGGCCTTTCTGTGTTTCTGACTGTGAATTCCTAGCATTTTGTGGAGATTTTTATTTTGTGTATGCCATTATCATGATGAATAATTGTCACTAATTTTGTTTCCATGTCTGTTTCACTCAGGATGATAGTGCCTTTGTAAATGAGTTGAAAAGCCTTGCCTTTTCCTCTCTTTCCTGGAATAATCTATGGATTCTTCTTTAAGTGTTTGTTAAAGATTTTTGGTAGTTTAGCAACCTGGGCCTGGGACATTAGATATTCTTTAGCTACAAGCAATTTGAAAAAACATCAAAGTTCCAAGAATGTAAAGAACCCATCTTTAGAGGGTGGGTATGGGCTGACATTGTCTTCCAGACTTGCGTTCCATACCACTCTTTATGTTTGCATTTCTCAAATGATCCTGTAGCTCCATTTTCATTGATTTCGTTGATCCATGGGATAAATCAGGTTCCTGATTATTATGTAATACTATTTAATTCTAGAGTACTCTGCCAATTTGCAAGGTTAAATAAATTGCTCACAATTACCAGTTAATTCCAACAGAGATAGTTTTAAAATGTAGGGCTTTGGGTCCGTCACACTATATTGTGCTTTATTCTGGACTAGTAATTGCCTGGTGTGATGGTGACACTTTTTCCTTTTCTCTTGAATTGAGTAATGTCTAGTTTTAAGGAGATTTGAGTATCATTTTTTAAAAAGTTCCATTTTAAAATTGGATTTATACTTGGGTTATTATGTATGGTTTTCTCTGTGTGTACTGTCACATGTAACTAGTTAACACTTCATTCATTCACTTGAGTAAAATAGATACAGCTACATCTTTTGTGATTAAGGAGCCACTCCTTCATTAGCCCGCAGGTGGTTCTGGAGACATGTGACTAAAGGTATGAACCCCTTGCTCAATGATATAGTGAACTGAGATCTTGGTGACTCTGAATAGAAAGTCTTCCCTTCTTTCCTCATTCTGCTGAAATAATCCAGCACCTTGGGCTTCTTTAGTCTCCATCTGAGGTTTGGTTTTGATGCTAGAATCTCTATTTTATTTACTTTTATTGTTTTTTCCTTCAGTTATCATTATTACTTCATGGCTCACACTGAAGATGTTACTATATTCAGTTCTCTGTTGAATAGGAATGAGCTCAAGAAAGTAATATTTCAACAAACTGAAAAGAAGATAGTCACACAGAACTAAAAGTAACACCGAAAATATCAGGAACCAACAATCACTATTCCTTAATATCTCTTAACATCAACGGACTCAATTCCCCAATAAAAAGACATAGACTGACAAACTGGATCCATAAAGAGGACTCAGCATTTTACTGCATTCAGGAAACACACCTCCGGGATAAAGACAAACACTACCTCAGAGTAAAGCCAGGAAAACAAGTTTCCAGGCAAATGTCCCCAAGAAAAAGACTGGAGTAGCCATTCTAATATCGGATAAAATTGACTTTCACCCAAAAGTCATCAAAAAAGATAAGGAAGGACACTACATACTCATCAAAGGAAAAATCTACCAAGAAGAACTCTCAATTCTAAACATCTATGCTCCAAATGCAAGAGCACCCACATTCATAAAAGAAACCTTACTAAAGCTCAAAGCACACATCGCACCTCACACAATAGTAGTAGGAGACTTCAACAGTCCACTATCATCAATGGACAGATCTTGGAATCACAAACTAAACAGAGACACAGTGAAACTAATGGAGGCTATGAACCAAATGGATTTAACAGGTATCTATAGAACATTTCATCCTAAATCAAAAGAATATACCTTCTTCTCAGCACCTCATGGTACCTTCTCCAAAATTGACATATAATCGGTCACAAAACAAACCTCCACAGATACAAGAAGATTGAAGTAATCCCATGCCTCCAATCAGATCAATACGGTTTAAGGCTGGTCTTCCATGGCAACAATAACAACAGAAAGCCCACATACACTTGGAAGCTGAACAATGCTCTACTCAGTGACAACTTGGCCAAGGAAGGAATAAAGAAAGAAATTAAAGACTTCCTTGAATTTAATGAAAATGCAAGTACAACATACCCAGACTTATGGGTCACATTGAAAGCAGTGTTAAGAGGAAAACTCATAGCT
>CM052704.1:24811230-24823032 GCA_028551405.1 Uromys caudimaculatus | reverse complement strand
AGAAGGAACATGGTATGTACTCACTGATAAGTGGATATTAGCCCAAAAGTTTAGAATGCCCAAGTTTTACTTAACAGTAACCGCTGGACTGAGAGTAAGGTCCCAGATGGAGGAGTTCGAGAAGGGACTGAAGGAGCTGAGGGAATTTGCAGCCCCACGGAGGGAGCAAGAGCGTCAATGGGCCTGACCAACCCCCCGGTTGTCCTGGAGTTTGGACTACCAACCAAAGAATACACATCTATGGACCCATGGTTCAGACCGTATATGTGGCAGAGGATGACCTTGATGGCCATCCGGGAGAGAGGAGAGGCCCTTGGACCTGAGGGTGTTAGAGGCCCCAGTAAAGGGGAATGTCAAGGTGGGAATATGGGGATGGGTGGGCAGGTGGGTGGGAGGTGGAATTCCCTCACAGAGGCGGGGATGGGGAGGGGTTGGGGGTTTCCAAAGAGGAGACCCAGAAAAGGGGAAACATTGGAAATGTAAATAAAGTATCAAAAATAAAACAAATAATAAATAAATAAATAAATAAATAAATAAATTAATTAATTAATAAACAAGCATTTGCTTGCTGGAATATCACAGAAACTATATATTTCAGCAGATCTTAAAGCTTGAAAAATGACTTACAAAGTTAAAATTTACTCAGGAGACCTGTTCTTCCCAGAGGGACTATTGGCTATTACTTGTCTGTTAGAACTTCCGCAGAGTTTCAGGCACTGATACATTGTGTATCGTGCATCATGCCCTCATTACAGTAAATAACATCCCACCCTTACTTGGGGCAAGAAATCTCCAAATCCGAATTTATCCAGTGGATTACAGATAAAAAGAAGACAAAAATGTAAAAAGGAGACTTGTTGGGTATAAAGTTTCAGCTGGAGAAGCAGGAAGTTGGGAGTGAGACTTAAAATTCATTAAATAAATATATTAAAGTGTCAAAAAATAAAAGAATAGGAATGAGCTCATATTTGGAATATATAATAGCAATAGTGATACAATTACTATATAAAGATGGAATTGCCATGCTATGATTTTTAATTCAGAAGCTCCACAAAGTCCTGCTTAGAAAAATGTACACCAGTCTTGTTAGTCAGCAGGAACTTTCAGCAACTTTGAGAACATAGGCTGACTATTAAAAGCTTGTAATAAATAGAAAAAAGCAGTTTTTTACAATGAAACAGACATTAGGATATTGATTGTCAATGATCCAATGGCTTTCTAGAATCTATGATGTCCTGAGAGCTCTGGTCTTATACATGGGTAAATGCCTTAATATAGTCACAATACCATAATATCAATGGGTTTCTGGGAGATGGTGAAAGCAACTGTTGGCGTGCATTAGAAGGAAGTAGGTACTTTTTGTATTATCTTTCTACTTCCTGTCCATGACATAAACTAAGCTCTTCTGTGGTGAGACAGATGTCTCTGAAACCATGCACCAAGAGAAATTCTTCCATCTTCGAGTTCTCTATGCCAGGCCTTGGGACCAAGAGACAACAGAACTAACCAATGCAGGTTTGAGTTGAGACCTGTGGCTTTGCCTTTATCATCACCATCAGCATGGTAAAACCAGTATGCTCTCCTTAGTTTCCTCGTTTTAAATTAAATTTAAAAAAAGCATGTTAATTTTAGTATAACAGACTGTTTGGACAAACGCCAAGCATCATCAGGAAGATTAAATCTTGTGATTCTAGCTATGTAAAGAAGGAAGGGAAACAGGCCATGGAGAATTCCACATAGGGGGCTTTTGTGAGCTCTGTGGGTCCATTGGAGAATTGGAGAATTTGAGATTGTGTTTACAGTGCTATGCTTAAATGACAAGGAAGGATGGGACACCTTCTAGCTCTCTGTCACTTGCATCCTGAGTTCTAGCAGAACAGAAGCATAAGATTTTCTAACATTACCATTCTGAACCAGGTAGGCCAAGTGGGAGAAGCATTCAGCTTGTCTCCCCAGAGTTCCTGAGGACTCCTTCATCCCTGGCTTTGTAATGTTTTGCCTTGGTAGCTATCCTGGGTTTGTCTTACAAATGTGCTCATTCTGGTGTATAACCCAAATGATTGCAGTGGTGGATACTCTAGAATCCAAAACTTTGCAAACACTTTTACCTTATTATGACAGAGACAACTTACCTAAGGATAAAGTATCACTTCTGCAGATGCAAAAATAAATGAAGGGAATTAAATGGGGCTACTGGTGGTCCTACTCTCCTCCCCCCAACCATCTCACCTCAGGCAAGTCCTGTGCTGTGTCTCCATTTCTAAATGTGAACTCTGAAGTCTTTTAACTCCCTGATCTCTTCAGTGGCCTGCAGATGTGAGGTCACCACACGCTGTGATTCTGGACTTCAGAACACAAGGACATTTAGGACATTTTAGAGACCCGAGGAGTTTGAGATGAAACACCTGGAGATGGCGGGTGGGGGTGCTTTGACCAGGCTGAGCACAGAAAGAAGCTGTGCACAGCGGGCTTTGGTTTGCAGCTATTTTGCTGATCAGTAAGAGGAGAATTCTTTGGGGGGGAGGAACTTTCTTTATTTAAACCATGGAATGAATGTCTTAAAAATACAATCATGTTAGGAAGATTTATATTCTAGTGAAGTCTGAAGATCAGATAAGTATATGGGTATGGATGTAAAGCACCTGTGAAAGGAAAATGCTGGAAGGCCAAGCCATGCTCCCCATACATTAGAAGAAGGGTGGGATGGAGGGAATTCCAGATGCATCTGAGGAGAAAAGACATAAAGCCACATTCCTCCATTGTGAGTGTGTAAATATAATGTGGAAGGAGTATTCTCTTTGCTACACTTGACAGTGTTATGGCATCCTCTGAAGAGCTCATTCTTGACCACAGCTAATTTAGATATTTGAGACTCTGGGATCTGGGTGGATTTGTCTGCCAGGTGCATCTTTCATAGCACGAATTTAAAACTTTTTCTGGAAAGCCCCCTGGCCTGAGGGAAGGGTGCACCCAGCACATTGACTCAGGCACAGCCTTCGTCACGTGTTTCAGGGACATGTTTCTGAATGCAAAACAAACGCACAAAGGGCTATGTGCACGATATAAATGTTAGTGAAACATTTCATGGAAGAGTGGAAGAGGTGTATTCTCCCTGACTTGGCTTCACACAAAGCCTAGTTCTTGTCTATCACGGCTCCACAACATGAGAATGCTGTAAGCAGCAGAAAAGAGCTGGTAAGGCAGTGTTGTGGCATCTGTAGGGTCAGGAGTGTCAGTCCAGGTGACTCTCTTAGCAATGTAACCATGTTCAGAGGGTAGTAGTTATTCCCAGGACACTGGATAGAAAGTGCTTCAAATCCAAGAACAACAGAGGCGTTCAGCTTCAAGAAGAAAAGAATTAACAGAACTATGAACCGAAAAACAAAGGGGAAGTGGCTAGAGAGACAGTTCAGTGGTTCAGTGCACATACTGCCCAGAGGACCCCAGTTAGTTCTCAGTACTCAGGTGGGACAGCTTTCAACTGCCTGTAAATCCAGCTCCAGGAGGATCCCTCTGGCTTCCACATGTACAAATAGTCACATACATGTTTTCAGGACAGAGTTTCTCTGTGTAGTCCTGGCCATCCTGAAACTCACTCTGTAAATCATGTTGGTCTCAGACTCAGAGATCTGCCTACTTCTGTCTCCCAAGTATTGGTGTGAACCACCACTGTCCAGCTAAATAAAGTTAATATTAAGAAGAGATAAGTACGTGAAAATATATTCTACAATTAGAACTGCAGAGAACAGTTGTTCAGTAGTTGTGAAGCCTGGTAAACAGCACATGCCTGGAATTCCAGGACTAGGGCTGTTGAAACAAGAAGATTGCTGTGAAACTGAGTTTAGCCTGGTAGACATATTGAGTTATAGACCAGCCAGTAGTATATAGCAAGCTTCTGTTTTCAAGAAAGATTACTAAAAGCACTGGGCACTGACATTTTATAATATGCCATAGGAAGGGAGGGGCTTAATGGGATTGAGGATGAAGACAGTTGATCATGGAACACTAAGACAAATTCTGTAGTTTCTAACATAAATATGTTTAAGAAGGAGCACTGAGAGGACATAGCAAAAACTGTAGCAGTGAGCGAGACATTCCTCCGCATGAGGCTCTGTGCTGCAGGCTGGAACGATGATATTCTGTGTAAACCTCCTCATCGGACCATTTGCCCCAAGCACAGCTAATAAATGTCAAAGCTGGACTTGAACCTGACCCCAAAGCCAATGCTTTCCTCCCATTCCTTGGAGGAGGGATATGGTTTTATGTTGAGGTTTCAGTCAAAGGCTGGAGATAAAAGCGACAAAACAGCAGGCTTCTGAGTTCAAGGCTGGCTCTCGGTTCTCAATTCTGAGTTCAGAAAGACTTCTGAGGTTTGTCTAAAGTCAACAATCTTTTGGCTGCTGTTTTCATTGACAGATTGGAGAAAGGTGAAATAACTCACAAAAGGAAGCCAGGAGCTCCTCCTTTTTTTAACCAGTCACATTTTTAGAAGGGAAGGGCTAGAAGCTCAAGGCCAACAATATCATGACCTATTGCCTGATTTCTCCAGGGCCCTGGAGAGAGGAGAGAGCATTGAGCCTTAGAGGAAGCCACATGAGTGAGCTGTGGCACAGAAGACCTGGTTGAATAGAGGACACTGGCTGTGTGCATGACACGACTTATGCTCAGTCACGGCATGGGCATGAAGGGATGGTGTGCCAGCTCAGTTGGTGAAATCACAAAAAATCTGAATCACTAAAATCAGTTCTGACACCACTGGGCACACATTGACCATTTAACTTCAAAATGCACACAGTAATGCAGAAAGCTAAGAAAAGTTGAAAATTCACTGAAAAGTATGAATGTCTGAAACTGAGTCTTCCAAGTGGATACGAGAGTCTAGTTACAGTTTTTAGAGGGGATAATAAACAATGGACCAGCTAGAGAGGTTAGAGGTAGACCCAATTAGTGCAGAATGGAGCTGGCAGAGCAGGGGGAAGGGATTGCAAGGCCCTGGTGTTCAGAGGATGTTAGCTGCTCTGGGACATTTGTTAAGCAATGCTGGAGTAGTCAGATACAAATACAGAAGAAAATAATGGTGATCTCTGCATCATCAAGATTTATACAAAATCAGTTCTCCATGTATTTCAAATTAAGAGGTAAATTAAGCTTTCAGATGAGGATGAAGGAGATAACTTCAGATCATAGATTGAGCAAGCATTTTCTTATACAGAGCACACAAATCCTAAAGGAACACAAGGCTCATGCAGACTAACTACACTAGATGTACTTTTTCATTGGAAGACTCAAAAAAGAAGCAATCAGGAAAGGTCAAAGCAAGAAAAATATTTATTGTACATTTGGCAAGACTGTTTATCCAGATAGAATGACAGAGGGCTAGATTTTGCATGTATTTGTATAATTTATATAAAAATAATGTAAAACCTCTCATTAGCCAGTGAAGACAATGAAATAATTGACTAGAAAAATTCACATGGGGAAAGGCAACTTTCCTTAAGCATGAAAGATCTAAGAACATTTCAAAGAATGCTTAGGCCCAGGCCAAACTCTTGTGAAACTGGTGTCTTCTTATACATCTCTCTGTTCCTTTGTAACACTCATGCTCAAAGACTTGAGTGCACAGACGTATTTAAATATTTTCTTAATAAACTCTAACTCTATTTTCTAAATTGTAAATAGATGCTGGTTTCTACTAGTAAACAGGGAAACACAAATTAAAACAATAACAAGACTCCTCTAACATCTGCCAGAATGGAGAACATGCAAATCACAAACTCATCGATAATTGGTTTGGAGGAATTCTGGGGTGCGGGTGGGTGGATGGGGGTGGGAGTATTAGATGGACTCTCAGTCATTGATCTCAGGATTCTAATGTCACCTTTTAAGGGAAAGTGTTTGAAATATTTATCAGAATTGCACTTTGTCATGACCTAGGAATTTTCCTGTGTCTGCGTGCTCCCCCACCTTCCCCTGGTGTATGTCTCCAGCAAAAGACTAGTTATAAGATTTTTCTAAATTGTGTAACACCTCTCTCTTGTTTTCCCTTAATGCTTCATGGTTCTCTAGACTCCAGAGCCTTCATCCCCTGAAGACTGGCCTTTCTACTATTCTCTTCCTTAAGCAAAGTAACAGGAAGCAATGACACACTCACTCAGTAGCCTGACGCTGACCTTGCTACCCTGAACAGTTCACTTCTCTGTGCCTCCATTTCCTTAACTGTTAAATGGTGAGCATGTCACTAATTTTCGGGCTCCGTGAAGACTCAATATTAGTGGTTAAGGATTCAATTAGTTGTTATTCCACAAAGCTGTACTAACATTACATGCATACCTTGGCTTCAAGTCCAGTTTTTCTGCCCCCAAGCACAATGCCCTTGCCCAGATCCCCTTTAACCTCTTTTCTAATATGAGTTAGAGTCTGGGCCTCATGCCCAGAATTGAGGTCCTGAAAGTTAGAACTAATATAAGAGTGGGCAGTTCCAAGGGATTGGTGTCCAGATGAAGCTGGATCCAACCACCGTATCAGATAATGGAGGCAAGCAAGAAACAATCCATAAAATAAAGGCCAGAGAAGTAGATGCAGAGTAAAGACTGCTTGAAAAATACACTACAGTGCAGGCCAAGCTGCAAGATCTGGCTGGGAAAGTGAGGCTAGTGGAAAGCCCCGAGGCAGGTTGTAGATATTTTATTGGTGTTCCTTTTTGGCAGTGGAGATCCAATTGTAAATGTTTATGGAATAGTGATCTCCTTGGCTTCTTCCTCTTGCAGCTGGGACCACTTAACACCTACCTGCAGGTCCAATCTTATCTCCACTTTCTTGGCCAAACTTTGGCCAGGAAGGTCTGAGTCCAGTAACTAGTCATCTAGCATCAAGCCAATCCTTTTGGTAGACAAGAGCTGACACTCGTTGTGCCTGTTTTCCCAGAGTAAAGCCTTTCAATGTGTTAGTGACTGGGGAGTCTGTGTGCTGCTCTGAGTGTGTCAGGTTGGATGCTACATCCTACTTCTGATTTGCTGAGGCTACAACTCCCTAGATAAAGGGGCCCCATAGGACCCCACCTTTCCTGTCCTGGACCTCTGCCCACTCTGATGCCCAATACCTTCTACTTCCCAAGCCCTTTCCTCTTGCATGCTTGTTTGAACTGTGTGTTTATGTAGAGCCCATTCTGTCTCTTAGGCTTGACTTTCTTAATGATATCCAATCTACTGTAGATGTGGACTGAACATTCCTAACAAGCATGGTGTTTTAGCATTAAGAAAACAATGTTTATTGCTAAACATTTCTATACACAAAACTAGTACTTTACATTCTAGACTTCTCAGACCCGTGGAATGACTCCTCAGATGCAGAGATATATTGCCAGCCAGAACTGATTAACTATGCAGCTGAAACATTGTGTATTTTGCTGTATTAAGGACCATTAATGAGTAATAGAGTACCTTTGTTTGCCCAACAAACTATGATGTAGGTACTTGTTAAGCTGTTTTTAGATGACCAAACTCAGAATCAGAGAGAGCAAAACCATTTTCTGAGATCACATAGTGTGCTAGGAGAATATTTGAGTTTCAAGGCAAGTGATTCTAAAACCTGAGATCTTAAAATGCTATTATATCCTCTATTTTATCAATGACAAGTTATTAATAAAGGGAAACATCTGAAATAATGTGAAATGAGGGTACTTTGTAACAATAAATAAGTGTATTCCTTGAAATTTATTTTCCATTTTCATCTTCATCACTCAAGGAATGTCACCAAATGGCTGACTTTCTTTGTTTATGACTTAAAGGAAGGCAGAGATAGACAACTAGGAAGGATAAACGTAAAAATTATCCTCCTTAGATAACTATTTTGTTCAGGGCTCATTGAATGTTCACTGAGTGAGACTTCTCAAAGCCATGGAATTCAGAGATGTATTGACAGCCAGTACTGATGAGCTATGAAAGTTGGAACATTGTGGCTTTTGCTGTATTAAAGACCACTGATGAGAGAGTCTTTAGTCCTGGATATATGCCAGTGTTAAGGGCAAAGGTCTTATAAATGTCATGTGAACTTCAGCATTGTTTTAAAGGAGACTCTTAAAAATAAAAGCACATCAAACAATAAGAGTTCACTGATTCAGGATGGACAGTAAGTCCCTACCCCACTTTCTTTTTGTTTAACTCATTTTCTTAGTTGGGGTTTAACTGCTGTGAACAGACACCATGACCAAGGCAAGTCTTATAAGGACAACATTTAATTGGTGCTGGTTTACAGGTTCAGAGGTTCAGTCTATTATCATCAAGGTGGGAATATGGCAGCATCTAGGCAGGCATGGAGCTGGAGTTGCTGAGAGTTCTACATCTTGTTCCAAAGGCAAACAAAAGAAGACTGGCTCTCAGGCAGATAGGATAAGGGTATTAAATCCCGCACTCACAAGGCCACACCTATTCCAAAAAGGCCATACCTCCCAACATTGCTACTCCTTGGGCCAAGCAGATACAAACCACCACACTCAAAAAACCCATCACACACATAAAATCAACTTGTCCTCTCTGTGGTATAAAAACCCACATTCTATACACAATTTACCATTCAGCTTTATGCACCTGTATAAAAAACCATTCATGGAACCCAGTAGAAGTATCTAGAATCTGATATTGAAGAATGTGGTTTTGAGTTGAGAATTCCAGCAATAGGCTTGAGTCTCCAAATACCTCTTGCCAAAGGCTGTAAATGGCTGGTGTTAGTGACTTGGCTAGACAACTTCCTTGTAAATACAAAAAGTGCTTCTGCCTCCAAATCTGTGATTTTTTTTTTCATGAGAGACAAGTATAAGTCTCATGAGGGTCCATTATTACTCACATTTTCAGCCCCTTCCCAAGTTCTTCTGAGAGCTCTAAGATGGGCAGGAGATAATTTAAAGCTTGTCATTGCTTTCTTTTTGACAAGAAAATATTTTTTCTCTAAAGTATAAAGTTCTTCTAGTTTATGCCATAGGAACAATTTCACAGAGCAGGCAGTGTTTAAGCCCCTGTTCTGGTGTAGCTGTCAAACCCATTGATAGATGTGATAGGACCAGAAACCTGGCTCAGATTGGTGTAGTCCACCAGCTCTTTCTGCCGTTGTTATACTGAAGGGTCTGGAAACTTCCTCAGATCTAGCCCTGGAATATTCTTCAGGCATTTATGTTCTGAGCATTCTTGTGCTACACAATCATTTCTATACATATTCCTCTTCCATTGCAAATGGGGAAATAAAGGCACACATCATTGAGCTTAAATTCTTAGCAAGAAGAGCATTTTAATCCTCTTAAGAGTAAAACTAACTTACCTTAAATAATTACTTAAGCCCAGGTTAGAATTCTGCTATTATATGGGCAGGAGGCTCATGACACTTCTCAGGATGAGAATTAGATATTGGGATAAAATATATAGGGATGGATTAAAAAAATAAGAAGTACTAAATACATTCGTTTATATAATCAAATGCTTTTTTGTTTCAAAATATCATTCATATGTAAAATGAAAAATTCCCCAGTAAGTTCAAACAGGAAAAATAGAATCTATTTATAGTTCCTGGAAAGTTAGAAGCCAAGAATGGGTCTGATTCATGATTTGAGAAAATGCTCTGTGATCTTTTCCATCTGTCTCTGCTAGTGACACAGTAATGACACCAATGACCCTGATCCCCCACCCCCGACCTCCCTTGAGAAAGTATTGCACAAAAATTTAAGCTAGGTCTTTAGGGCAAGGTGCATACATGTACACACACACACACACACACACACACAGGGGGAGGGAGGGAGGGAGAGGGGGGGAATAGGTAACTTGCTAATTTGCTAATGATACATAAAGAAGAACATACGGAAACATACAACTCCTCCTTCCCAAAAAATGAAAAGAGAACTGTAAGCATTCTGACATTTTATGTTAGATGAACCAGTGATTCACTGGAGTACTTTCCAAAATGACTCAACTCAAGATGTATCACTAATTCTGCTTTTATGAAAGGTCAGCCTGGTCACCCACTGAGACCAAGATGTAATTCAACATGCAGATCAAATTTGTTAGAGATTCAGGACTTTGGTGCAGGCACCAGCCATTTTCAGCTTATGGGGATAGTTTTCTTGATTCCCTGATAAGCCGGTAGGTCTCCAGAGGATGCACTGGAGGTGATCAAGTCTTGCTCCATTTAAAGAAACAACCTAGTTTTCAGAAATTCTTTATTAGGACAGTTTGCATAATCTAGAGTGTCTTAATGTTTCCCCGACCATTATACACTTGCTATGTCAAATGGTGATTTACTGTTTATGGTTCCCCACAATGGCAATTGTTCAGCTCTTTTTCTCTCAACCCAATTCATTGGAAAACATACAATGAAAAGCTTCTCTGCTAGTAGTCTCAGTTTTCTCATAGTGACCCAGTGGTCCATGTCCAGTCCCATCAACAGCAAAGCCCTTTGAACTAATTTATTGCTTTCCTCACACCTCAAGCACTGTCTTATGCTACAGAACTTGGATTTGAACCTAGGCCTATTGGACTGTGGAAGGCTACATAAGGAACACCTACAAGTCAAGAGATTTGGCTCATTAGCTACTTGTGTGAATTTATTTAACCTACTTGGAGCAGATTCATTTCCTATAAATTTATTTGTAATAAAACCCAAAAGCTTATTTCTAATAAAACCTGACTAGATACACAAGGCAGTTCACACAGTACCTGGCACATAGTGGTCTCTGACAACTGACAGCTAATAATGCTATTTACAAAAGCTCCTATTAATATACTTAGTAACTCTGGAGTTCTTACTCTTTGCGTTCCTATTTAGTAGGGAAAACTAGGCTTGCTATACAGTACAACATTTGCTAGGACTATTACATCCTAGAAAAATTATATATAACTTCATAGCTTTATAGACTTTGAATGACACTGCATATGACCAATAGAATATAAACAAAGATAAGAAAATGTTTAAATACACAGGTAAGTATTTAGAAGGTACTTTGATCCTATGTCCATTTAACAAATAGTAAGAACTTCATAGGGCCTATGAGCTTCCCAGACATGACATCTTGGCTAGTTTTATAGTACCACTATGAGTTTCCTCCTGAGGAATCAGCCTTAAATCCAATCAGAAACAAGTTTGTCATATCCTTAGCAGCTGTGCCATATTGTACTCACGGCCATATCTTGGTGGACTCTCAGTTATTGTGGCTGCTAGGATTCATAGCCATTTATACTGACAATGGCAGTGAGCCTCATGATGGGGAGGAGTTGGGCAAGATTAAATTCTCAATAATAATTTTTTTAATTTTTATTTTTTGATACTTTATTTACATTTCCAATGTCTCCCCCTTTCTAGGTCTCCTCTTTGGAAACCCCCATCCCTTCCCCCTCCCCCCACCTCTATGAGAGTACTCCACCCCCACACACAACCGCCCACTCGCCCACCCACTCCCGTATTTCCACCTGGACATTTCTCTTAACTGGGGCCTCTAACACCCTCAGGCCCAAGGGCCTCTCCTCCCCCCTGATGGCCAATAAGGCCCTCCTCTGCCACATATGTGGTCCAAACCATGGGTCCCTCAATGTGTATTCTTGTGTTGGTGGTCCAGCCTCCAGGAGGACCAGGGTGGGGAGGGGATCAGGCCAGTTGACACTGTTGCTCCCTCCATGGGGCTACAGACTCCCTCAGCTCCTTCAGTTCCTTCTCCAACTCCTCCATCTGGGACCTCACTCTCAGTCCAATGGTTACTGTAAAGTGAAACTTGGGTATTCTGAACTTTTGGGCTAATGTCTACTTATCAATGAGTACATACCATGC
>CM052704.1:24787412-24811130 GCA_028551405.1 Uromys caudimaculatus | reverse complement strand
TCATTGTTTTTAATAGCTGAGTAGTACTCCATTGTGTAGATGTACCACATTTTCTGTATCCATTCCTCTGATGAGGGACATCTGGGTTGTTTCCAGCTTCTGGCTATTATAAATATGGCTGCTCTGAACATAGTGGAGCATGTGTCTTTATTACATGTTGGAGCATCTTCTGGGTATATGCCCAGGAGTGGTATAGCTGGGACTGAGAAACACCTAAAGAAATGTTCAACATCCTTAGTCATCAGGGAAATGCAAATCAAAACAAGTCTGAGATTCCACCTCACACCAGTCAGAATGGCTAAGATCAAAAACTCAGGTGACAGCAGATGCTGGCAAGGATGTGGAGAAAGAGGAACACTCCTCCATTGTTGGTGGGATTGCAAGCTGGTACAACCACTCTGGAAATCAGTTTGGTGGACTCTCAGAAAAATGGACATAATACTACCTGAGGACCCAGCTATACCACTCAATAATAATTTTAAAATATTACATTAAAAATAAATATGAGACAAAAAGTTTAGTCAACAAGAAATAATATAATAAAAAAGTCTACAGTATTACTTCCAGTCTTCAGATAGAATAAAAATTATGGTTTTGGAAATAATTGGCTGGTCATGAATATAAAGTTATGAGCAACACTAAAGAAATTGAATAACATATTCACAGATGACACCCATGAGAACCTGCTCTACAGCACTAGTTCTCTGTTTTGTTAGCTTTCTATGCTAACAGGTTTTGGTTTTAGCCTGAATCTTATTAGAGGATTCTTAGTGGTCCATTCTATGGATCAGTGCTGAATGGTCTTTTTTCAGAATGGATAAGGGTTTATGTTGTTGCAGTAGGAGATGCTGGCTGGTAGTGGTTCTCAGATGACTTGGTTTTTGTGGTCTTGTCTATGGATGTTGGAGTCATGTGTTTGGTTACTAATTCTGCCACATACCAGAAGGAAGAGTTTAAATAAGTCAATTAACTTCCTTTGACTCTCAGATGTAGTTAGTTTTCCAATTATAAACCAGTTGTAACAATATTTGTTCTGTGCTATTGCTATGAGGATCAAATGAGATTAATCTGGGTCTGAGATGAAAATGGAATAGTGCACAGATTATAGAATTCTAAAGAGGTCAAGGTTAATTTTATTCTATAAGAATGTAGTGAAAATACAAAATACCAGAAACACCCCGTCTTAGTTTCCTGTTAATATAAAATTGAATTCTTAGTATATATGGTTTATATTATTTTAGAGATTTAGATTCTTTAAAATCCTGTTCACTTACAACAGTTGAAAGTATAAATTTTCTGAAAAGTGAACACAGTTGTGTAGACTTAAATGAAGCTGAGTGTCCAAACTCTGGTTAGGGAGTCGGGGGAACCACTGCTGTCCTCTGCTCTTCTTAAAGCTATTTTTATGTTCAAATTAAGTTAAATTAAAAGAAAAAAACCCCTGATTTACCACAGATGACAGGCTGAGCCAAAAGTGGCTTAGTTTTGCTCTGTGGCTGATGTATCATGCTAATTCACAATCTCTCCCCACCCCTGGGGAAACCCAAATATTACAGATTGAGGTAAATATGGTTTAAATGCTTGGAAAACAATTTTGTGCACATGGTTTTTTTTTTTTTTTTTCCTTCTTCCATGCGTGCTCCTGGGACTTCACATTACTTATTTCCAACACTTGTTTTCGACATTTTTGTGGTTTTTTTGTGTTGCACTCTTGCAAATCTGTGGACTGAGAAGAATTAGAAATAGTAACTGTGGTAGAAAAGCCAAAAAGGAGATTATTCGACTTGGGGAATTTGTGAAATGCCCTTTATCTGAACACATGCTTTGGGCTGGCGGAGACTAATCATTGTCAGGAGTGATTTTGACGTATGGTTTGTCGTGCTATGTTCTGGAAAGCAGGATATTACAAAAAAGTAAAAATAGAATAAAGCATTCTGTTTATTTATAGACAAGGGAGGCTATGTGTGTGTGTGTGTGTGTGTGTGTGTGTGTGTGTGTATGCATTTGAGTTTGTGAGTATGTATATGTATTTGTGTATATCTGTTTATATGTGTGCTGGTGTTTGTGTTATGTGTGTGCATGTGTCTTTTTGTGTGTATGTTTGTGTGTGTGTGGTATGTCTGTGTATGTGACTCTGTCTCTCTGTGTGTATGTCTGTGTGTGTGTGTATGTGGTGTGTGTGTCTCTGTGTATGTCTCTGTCTCTGTCTCTCTGTTTCTCTGTCTCTCTGTCTCTCTCTGTCTCTCTCTCTGTCTCTCTCTCTCTCTCTGTGTTTGTTTGTGTGTGTGTGTGTGTGTGTATGTGTGTGTGTGTGTGTATTCCAACTGTTTCTAGGAAGGTTTTGGATACTGATGGTGGTGGAGCTTGATTTCAGACTTACAATAGCAGCTAGACATCTCAAACACTGGAAGATTAGGAGCAGAAAGACCCTTAATTGACTTTTGATTCTCAGAGATGGTTCTCCATGAAGACAGTGCCATGCAATAAAAATTTTACTTTAGTAATTTTCAGATCCTATTGGATCGGATTAAAGTTTGGATCAATTTGATACTTGATTCTAAATGATCGCAACATACTTTGAGTAAATTAAGGTGAAGAGGAGTCTAGTTGTACTCATTGAAGAACCCAAGACAACGGGTGATCTGAGATTATGTAGAATGTTTTATTTAATTATGCAGAGAAAAGGACAAATGCCCAGGAAATTAAGAAAATTAAAGGATAGTTAGGATCACAAAATGATTACATTTTAATGATGACATAATTACAGTTTGAATGTAATTCAAAGCATTTACTGATAAATCATGTTAAAGAACCAAGATGTATATAGCCATGTGTTGCTTCATAATGGGGAGATACTCTGAGAAAAACATGTTAGATGATCTCACTGTATCATCACAATGCACCCAAGAACCCAGATAGTGAAGGTTCATTACTTGTGGTGGCCCCTAGATGCAGGAAACAGCATATCATTTTATAAGGGACCTCAATTAGATACGAGGAGAAGGGGTTCAGTTGAAAATTATAGCAAAAAGCATAGCACAGTAAAGAAATAAATGCACCTCTGACCTCCACAGGTTCCTGTACACAAAGATATATCTCTATCTCTATCTATCTATCTATCTATCTATCTATCTATCTATCTATCTATCTACTTACATCCACCTGGATCTAAAGACAAATCTTCATTAAACAAGTTGGGTAACTTATTTTAAAAGATATCCCTGATGCCATTTTAACAATTTAAGAATATAAAGTTAAACCCCTATTGGTTTTTTTGAACCTATCTAGAGATAAGGGCATTCTCTTATACACAGACAATTTTCTTATATTTTACTATGTAATTATTGGGATAGGCTTGGGGAAGGCAGCTTAAGCACAGAGAAAACACTTGGGTTGTTATTTCCCCTCCAAATAGCAGTTTGCTAAGGCAGAGCGGAAAGGAGACAACGAATGAGCATCAAGAGCCTCAGTGGCATTGACTGCTGAGTTACAGTGTAAGCCCCAGGGATCCTCCTCCATCTAGCTTCCAGCTTCTTATCACAGGACTCCAGAACACGGAGACCAGCCATACATAAAGTTGCTGCCTCATTACTCATGGCCTGACGCCACTTCAGAGCTCCCCCATAGTCATCCCTCAGTTAAGTCTTTAACCTGGAAGAGTTTGCTTTGAGCATGGGCATACAACACTCAGGTGACAACATGTGGGACAGTGTGGTGGCCAGAGAGGTTACTGCTGTCATTTTTGGTCCCCCTGAGAACTCAGGAGGTCAAACCAAACCAAGCCAAACCAAAACATAACAAATGTCAGGTGACTTGTAGAAAGGTATGGCTTAGAGGCTACTGCTGCCCAGAAATCTTAGAAGAGCCCAGGTCTCTACTCTCACTGGTAGGAAAACCATCTCCTACCATTTCACTAGCCTAATCCTGTAGTTAACCCAAGCTGGACTCTTTGGTGCTGGAGTGGTATAACACCACCTCAATTATAATCTGGTGAAAGACCTAATCTAGTGACTGGCAAAGCACCTCAGTGGTAAAGTGCTTGCCCAACATGCAGGAAGCTTTGGGTATAACAAGGTGTGCTGGTTCATGCCTCTAACCCCAACTCTTAGGAGTTGGAAGGGTCCTGGTACCTCACTGACTAGCATTTATGTAGAGTAAATCATCAAGTTCCAGGTTTAATGAGAGTCACTGTCTCAAAAATTACGATAGAAAGTGAGAGAGGAAGACACCTGATGCTGACATCTGGCCTCCATATGTGTCCACATGGGTTACGCATTCGCCACACTCACAAAATAAATAAATTGAATAAATATGTCAATAAATAAATAAGCCCTGGGCTTTATCCTTGAGTCTGATTTAAGGGGAAAAAGATGTGGAGTATTGATGTAGGCAAAAAAGGAGAAAACTGGTGAAAGGTACGGCGGAGGTGGGGTTTGATTGCTTGTAGTGCCACCTCCTTGGTTCTGGAGACAGTGAGAAGTAATCAACCAACTGGGAAACTGTCCACCCTGGCTCTGTAAACCTGAACTCGGTTGACTGAGTAAGACTATCTATTTTCTCAAAACTCTGCAGACAAGCAACCTTGGCAGTCAGGGAACTCATCTGGGCATGGTTTAGACAGAGGACTCAACTTCAAGACTCAAATTCAATGTCAGTGAGGTGTTTACAGTTCACATGTGCCATGCAGGTGTGTGACATCACTCTCTATGACTGATGATGTGGGTGCTGGGAACAGTGGCAGGAGACTGATGGCCCACCTTTAACCCTTTCCAAAGGAGCATCTTGCTGGCAGATGCTGACCACCAATCTTATGCATCCCATACAAGCCGGCTTATGCTCCTGGAAGCCTGGGTGTGAGCACACGGTCCCAACAGCTCAGGAAAACATACTGAGGCTGACTCAGAGATACGAGACACCAACAGTCTTCCTCTGCTGCGCCAGCTAATGTACTAGCATGAGAAACAGCATTATTCTCTGTTTAGTCTATACTCAAAACTCCTTTTAATTCTAGAGCTTGAAAATCTTAGGGAAATGGGAGAGTAACCAGCTTCCATAGAA
Source organism: Uromys caudimaculatus (assembly GCA_028551405.1). NCBI lineage: Eukaryota > Metazoa > Chordata > Mammalia > Rodentia > Muridae > Uromys > Uromys caudimaculatus. The sequence continues at coordinate 24,806,072 of CM052704.1, read as the reverse complement.
GGAGAGAGCCCTCTTAAAAAACATTTCCCCAATCCACCAGTGTAAACAACATAGCAGACAAGAATATTAAAACTGCTTAAAGGGACAAAATGTTTCCATGTTTTCCTTCTTCCCCTTTATTCAGTGTGGGCCCCCCATTGATCTGTGGTAACACAAAATTACTGTTGTGCAGTTATTAAAGCAGAGTATGCCTTTAGCTTATGCATATTCTGGAATGCTAAGGCAGGTACCGGGCACAATGCTGAAACAATTTAGAATGTGGATAAGAATTGGTTACAGGTCTGTGGATACAGGTTTTTAGTAGATGCGTCTCTAGCATGTGTAAAGCCCTGGGTTTGATCCCTAGCAATACTCAAAACCAGGTGTGCGAATCCAACACTCTGGAGGGGGTGACTGGGGAACAGAACTGCAGGATCATTCCTGGCTACAGAGCTAATTCCAGCCCACCCGAGACCCCCATCTTAACAATAAATAAATAAGCCACAAGTAAACAATTAAACAAAAAGGAAATAAATACTAAAGGAATTTCATACTGTCTGTAGAGTATACTTTCTACTAACACGTGTGCTCAAAAAGGCATAAGCTAAAATGTGAGTCATAAGTTTTATGGAAATAAATAATTCAGTGCTTTATCCTAAAGCAGACTGCACATAATACCATCCAGCATTAATAAGTCTTCCTTTAATTAGTTCGTATTACAGATGTTTTTCTAGGCTGGTTGTTTTTACACTAGGCTCTTAAGACGATGGAGGCTCTCCTGATGTTTGTATTCTTATGCATTTAGGGTAAAGGCGCTACCTTGCTATTTCTTTAAGTGATCAGTGTAGAGGGCAGAGCCTGGCTCCTGAGCCGAGGTGTTCTGAAAATACTATTAATTTTCCTCATTTAAAGAGTCACAAGGGCTACTTCAAGCACTTACAGAAATTTGGCAATTCTTTGAAAGCAGACCTCACAAAAGAAAACGTAGAATAACAAACAGCAGTATTCTGGCCTCAGTTTTCTTTCCTCTCACACCAGAAACAATGAGGCGCATAGGAATCTCTCTGGGTCGAGTTGATTTCAGAAAATTTCAGATCGCTCGCAGCTGTGAAGGTGATGATTATTTTCTTTGAATTTGCAGCTCCTTGGTGTTTCCTGACTTGGATGACATAAGAATTTAGGTATAGTCTCCAATCTTTTTTTCAAGTCTCAGACAATTTGTAAGTCTCAGACTTATCATATGAGTTTAATAGTCTAAGCCTTACAATCCTGTTGCTAGGTCTTGGGATTTATTGTGGGGGAGTATTCCCTTTAATAAAATTGATTTACTGTTCAAGTTTGAGGGTGAAATGGGAACATATCTTTTAATTTTTGGAGCTTTAGGGACTGATTACAGAATGGTAGTAGCTAAGATATAGTTTTTCTAGAACAGTTTGTGAAACAGTAGAAACGTTAGGGGACTTTTTGTCATCTGTATTTTTCTATTTGTATGAAACCAGGTCATGCAGTTTGGTTTAGGAAAGAATGCAAGAGAAATCCTTAAAAGATGTGTCTTTGGATATCTCAGGATGACAGCAATTGTTTTACTGTGAGTGTCTTTCTGAGTCAGTGAAGTCAGAGATGCTGACACAGACTTTTCTTCCATCATGGCTGTGGCTTAGTGCTCTGAGAACACACAGATGAAATCATTGTGATTGGTTACTCTACTTTGGAAACATAACAGCCAGCTGGAGAACCTGGTATAGCCTAACTCAGGCACAAAGCCAAGGTCAGGCCCTCCCCTCCTTTCCCTCTCCCTCCCTCTTCTCTCCTCTCTTCCTGTTCCCTCCTTTATTTTTATGAGTCTGGTGATCAGAGAATAACCTTGGGTGTTGGTCCTTGCTTTTTACCTTGTTGGAGGCAGAATATCTTTTGTTTGCCTCAGTTACCATGGTAACTACCTTGCAAGCTTTTGGAGATTCTCCTGTTTCTGCCTCCTGTTGAGCTGGGATCACACTTTTGTATCTGGCCTGTGTGTGTGTGTGTGTGTGTGTGTGTGTGTGTGTGTGTGTGTGTGTGTGTGTTGGGGGTTAGGAATCTCAACTCAGGTTCTCATTCACAGGTGTGTGATAAGTATTTCATCCCCTGAGGCATCTCCTTAGACATAAGTGATATTTTCTAAATCCTAACATTTTAAATAAGATTTAATGGCCTTACTGAGAGGCTCACTTCCAGTTGCTAATGGTTGAAATTTATAATCACATGTGAGAGAGGGTTAGAGTCATGAAGATTGCTTGCTATCTGCTACATGGCATGTTCTTCCTAACTTCTGTGTGTTTTACTTGTCACATTTTAGATGATAAAACTAAAAAAAAAAAAAAAAAAAAAAAATTCTCCCAAATGTAAAATTTGCTGAGGTAAACAAACTTTGAATTTTGAGACAATAAATTCCTTTGTGATACTTGCTGTGTTTTATAAAAATGAAAGAGGCCAGAATATGTTTTATATCCTTTCCCCTGAGGTACCAGCCATATGACAGAGATAGTATGGAATAGAGCTTATTTACAGCATGGGGAGGGGAGTTGGGAAGGGAAGAGAGAGAGAGAGAGAGAGAGAGAGAGAGAGAGAGAGAGAGAGGCCAGCCAAGAATACCTGGAGAGAGGGGGGGGGGGAGGAAGAGGAGAAAGAGCTCAGAGAAGGGGAAGAGAGTAAGAGACTGAGAGAGTAAGAGAGCCAGGAGGGGGAAGCAGCCACTTTTATATAATAAGCAAGCTGTACCTGGCTGTTGCCAGGTAACTGTGGGGCGAGCCTAGAAGGAATGCTAACAATACTGAGGTCAAAGTAGGTTCTTGTACTTAAAATTAATACCCTCTGTTATTATTTTGCACAGCCACCGTGCAGATTGTAACCAGGGTACTCATCAACTCAATACCTTTGAACACTATTTACCATGAACACGTGCGTGTGTGTATGTTTAGCTCTACTGAATCTTTTTAATGTGCTGCACAGTTGAGGTACAAGACAGTGACCAGGATACCTTGTACTAGCTATTAACTTTTACTGAGGCATATGCTCAGAAGATTTATTGACCAAATTGAACTTCTACTCTGAGGTATGCTCCATGTAAAATTAGTTTCAAAGATACCAAAGAAGGCAGAAGTTTGCCTTCTCACTGTGTGAGGGAGGCTCAGGCTGTGGAAGTGGGCCTCCCTGCTGAGCGCTCCAGATGCCATAAGACCTGGAAAGAACAGGGAAGAGCAAGAGTGGAGAAAGATTTTAATGATAGCTGGAAAGGGGCGTTAAGGACTGAGTTGGCTTTTTAAAGCTCTTGCAAAACTTTAAAAATTATAGCCTCAAATTCTTTGGGGTAGAAAATATAAAAAGCAAAAGAAAGCAACGTCAGCAAGAATCAGGGGGAGGGGGGCGATACTGGTCTGTGCTCTGTAAAAAGAGCTTTCTCTCCCCCATGGGAAAACAATAAAATATTATTTGCCCTGTATCAAATTTAGGAGCACTTACCAAAATGGCTGGCGTGGCAGCGGCTGGCACTAGGCTGACAACGTGGTTGTGTGGATGGCTGGGGCTCAGCATAGAGTTCCCTTTCAGATAATAAATAGGGTTCACACATTTATAAAATGAACATGTGCAAACAAATGCAATTTATACTGATTCTCAAAGTCATAAAGCATCGATTCCCAACTCACAGGCAACTCACAGGCTTTGGACTACCCTCAAAACAGAGCAGTTTGCTTTTTTTTCTTTTAATATCCTTTATTTGTAGGGCAATAAAGACCATCTATAAAGTAAGCTTATTAGTAGCATGAAAACTGTACAGAGTGAATCTTCTAAGCTATGTACTGTCTATTTATGCCCCCTTCTGTACCCTTGGAAGTAAAAGTACCCTGATGTTTAGAAAAAAACTGCTTGCTTAGTCATTATATGATTAAAATTCTCTTGACAATCTTAAGTGGATTATCTATTGTAGATTAACCAAACTTATATTTACTACAGAATTCCCAGAATTTACTGTTCAGTCTAAGTAGTAAAGACTTTAAAAATGAGTGAGATAACAATTATTAGAATTAAAATATTAAAATTAAAATAAAATATGGGAAATAACTCATCTGTATGTTATTTTTTTGGTCTATGCTTAGAAGATAAAGATGTAGGTGTTCCAGGTTCAAGGTCTTGAAGCCCTTTTCCTGTACATAGATTCTCTCAAATCCCAACATATCCCCAGTCTCCACTGCAGGCCCCTCTTTCCCTCACCACCATCTTCAGCAGGAATTTTATCCTTGTTTTTACATGTTCCCTTTTAGCTCAGAGGGGATTGGAGCTGATGAACATACATCAGGTCTGTAGCAACTGTCCAGAGGTTATCCTTGGAGGGTCTCCTCGGTCAATCACACAGTTGCTTGGGACAAATCCTGCCCTCTCTGCCGCTCAGCCACGGCTCTTTACCCTTTCTTGCATATTGGCTTAGCTTCCAAGAAGTCAATTTCTGAGAATGTTGTTCAGCTCCTAACCCAGGAACTTCAGGGACTCAAATTCTGCCTGTTCTGTTCCCCTTGCCAGGGTAGGAAGTTGTTCTTTGTCCTATTGGGGAAGATTTTCTTATGAGCAATACTTACCTTCATAAGACTGCTTCCCAGTTCTCTTTGTTCTTAGATATGTGAATGGCAGCCCTTCTCAGAAGCTAATGAAAGGCCTAGATTGTCTTCAAAAGACCCTACTTCTTTTCAACAAAGAATTATAAATGAATATTAATATAAGCAGCATTTTCTATTTCATAGAACAACACATATTTTTACTGCATTTTTTACTACAATTTCAGAATGTACACAGTGTCTTTGTACAGGCCTTAGAGATGTCCGCAAACCTCAACCCAGGAAGTCTACTACTCACTGTCTTCTTGTGGAAGTGATGGCCGCAGTTCACAGGAAGGGGTTTGTCCTCATATCGTGTCCCAATTCATAAAGTGACCCTTTTGTTAGCAGACTGGATAGTAAACCAGTAAATTGCTGCAAAAAGTTCAGCACACCTTTTCTGAACTAAAGAACAATATTTCATTAACTTGACTGGCCTTTCTTGTTGGCATCTAATTTTTCGTTTTGCGTCTTCCCTGGGCCTAACTTTTGGATTGCTTGGAACCTCCTTACCCTAACCTCTCCATTTACTTCTTTGTAATTCTCTCTTTCCCTACAAATGATCATGGAATAAAAGTTGACAGCCTGCGTTTGGACAGTAACTGATCTGATTATGTACTCGGCCAAGTCTTAATTACTTTAGAATGCTCATTAGTGGAGTCTTAGATCAAGATGATGATGCCTTTAATCCTCATTACTCAACGTATATCTGACATATGTTTTAGGGCTGCCCTAGAAAAATACTGGGTGACTTAAATAACAGGAATCTATTTGTCCCTAGTTCTGGGAATTAGATCAGGGTTCAGGTTGGGTTCTAGTAAGTACTCTATGTGGCTAGAAACTATTTTCACGACTGCTTCTGTGTGGTCAGGAAAATAATTTGCTTGTGGTAAGCCTTCTTTATCCTCTGTATTCAGTCTGAGACCCTGGCCCATGGGATGATGCTTCCCATATCTAGGGTGTGTCTTCCTTAACAACCCAATTAGATTGTCTCCCATACACCTGCTCAGAGATTTGTCTCTGGGTCGATTCTAGGTTCTTTTGAGTTGACAATCAGCATTAACTATCTGAGGAGGTATCAGCCTAAAGAATGTAAATCAAGAATGTGGCCTGTGCAGAAGGAAGTGGTTTATAACATGATCCTTGGTTAGTGGCACACAGAAGAGGAATCAATCTTCTCCTACTATATATGAGCTGTCATGGCAGGGGGCATGTGGCATGGCTGCAACTAAATATGGCTCAGTGCCCTAACTCTGTGAGAAAATGCAAGGAAAGTTGAGCAAAGCTCTGTATATGGAACCTAAGGTCAGACTGATAACTCATCTGTCTACCGTCCTTGCTTGGAAAGGGTTAACCATAACCATGAAGACAGTTGTAGCTATCTGACAAACTGCACAGTTCACTCCCATGTTAACGCCTACTGTAATGTCCTGTCTTGCCAACTTGATAGAATCTAGACTCAGCAAGGAGACAGACTTCTGGGCTTACCTACTGGGTGGGTGTGGGAGGAACGATCTTGATTGTGTTAACTGAGGTGGGAAGACCTTCCTGTAGTGGTTGGCACATGGGATTGTGGGCAATATAAGCAGTGGAGGGGAGTTGAGCAGAAGCATGAATTCATTGCTGTCTTTTCCTGACTGTGATGCAAGATGACCAGCTGTCTCCAGCTCCTGCTGTCAGAACTTCTCTGCCATGATGCACTGCACTTTGAATTGCAACTCACAATAATCCCTTCATCCACTAAGGTGCTTCTATCAGAACATTTAATCACAGTAACAAAAAAGCAAGGAGGACACTAGATTTCCTTGTACACAGTTCTTACTGTTGTCTTGTAGTATTGGGCTAGGAACTTGGTTGCTAGGCAACTACTCTATCACTGAGTTACATCTTCAGCCCAACTCATAACTTTTGACTCTTCTCTTTCAGGTCACAGTAAAAAGTAGGTACATGTAGAACTTCCCTATTGTCTTAGAACGAGTCTTGTAATATAAGAAAGGACTGAGACATAAGTTCTCATGAGAAGTTGAGCTGTACCTGCCCTATGGGACAGTTAATTGATTTAGTTTACTCTAGCAAAACATGACTGGACAGTCCAGGACTCATGTATTTGGAATTCCAAACTGAGTCAAGATGCATCGATTCATAGGACTTCATTTATTTTCCCATCTAACCTGCAGACAGGAGCATGGCACAGTGCAGTCCAAAGCCATCTGCGTCATTCACTCAGAGAACTCAGCTGTAAACCAAGAAACAAACCTGTCTGTCCTTGATATACTAGACAGTTCATATCTGATGGAACAGGATCCCACAGAATGGATACAATCCCTCAGGAACAATCTCTATCCGGCTTTCTGCGGGGAGCTGGTGCTCCTAATGGAGTCTTTGGACAAACACAGGCTTTTACTTAGAAAGGATAAAGGCTCTACGGCAGCCACTCTTAATAGCGGGTATTATGACCAGATCTGGTACAGTAGCCAGACCACAAGAGAGGCAAAAATGTTCAGTTGTGAATGGAGAAGGATGGTCCTGCTCACTATGTCCCTTCTCCATTACTTTCTCCCTTCCAGATGTGCGGCCTCAGATCAAAATTCTGTTCCTATTATGCAGTATGTGAACCTAACGAGACTCAATCGCTCCATTATGCACCATTTTCTCAGCATCTGCTAGCCACGGTTGGTTCCTGGACTGAACTTGAAAGCTTTCTCCTTTGCTGTTAAAGTCCTATTCATTTGCAGTTTTTCAAAACCTAATAAAACCACTCTTCTGCAGCCCAGGTCTTAAGTTACTTGTTTGCTCGCCTGAGGGTGAATGTTCAGACGGGCTGCATGGTCAGCTGAAGCATTAGCAGGTTATTCTACAATTTGCACACGGACCCAGCACTTAAAGACACTAGATGGCACAGGAGAGGTAGCAATGCACCAAGGAGAGCTCGATTTTTATGTTTTGTAAAAATTCTTAGGGAAAAATAGAAGGATTTTTTTTTGGCACATTCTTAATTTTCCTTCCTTTCTTTCTTTCTTTCTTTCTTTCTTTCTTTCTTTCTTTCTTTCTTTCTTCCTTCCTTCCTTCCTTCCTTCCTTCCTTCCTTCCTTCCTTCCTTCCTTCCTTCCTTCTTTCTTTCTTTCTTTCTTTCTTTCTTTCTTTCTTTCTTTCTTTCTTTCTTTCTTTCTTTCTTTCTTTCTTTCTTTCTTTTAGTTAACATTGCTGTGTCCTAAGCCTTATCCTTAGGATTTTTCAGAATTGGATAGTGGAAGGTAAAATTCTTGCTTCTTGTTTGAAAGACAACACTTAAAAAATACTTGGTTTGTTAGTAAGTATATCTTCCTCCTTAATTATGTGCAGAACAAAGACATATATGAATGAAATAATGTGCATTGTGTATGCATTTATTGTCTGTTATCTTTATAATGAATATCACTATGTCTGCAAACTTAGAGAGAGTACACACCATAGTGTGTTTAGATGAAAAGGCAATTCTATTTGCTGTTTTAATTATAGACTAATTAAGAAGAGCTGTAGAACATGAAATGTTCCCCCCCCCGAGGAAAAACCATGAAAGTTAAACATTAAACATAAAAATGCAATTTCTCTTTTTTACTTGGTTTATAACGAATGCACGGATGTCCATGATGTTACCTTATTATTTCACATAGTGAAAAGTTATACGACACAAAGAAGGAAGTATTTTAAATGAATAATGATTACTAGGATGCAGAGTGACCCCTTACCATAGTGAGACAATTGACTGCAACTAGAACTCCACTCTACATAGGTAAAACTGCAGGACATCAGTGTTACTTGTTGAACAAAGGAACACTTATCAGGACCGTGGTAAGCATATTAATGACTCAGGAAGGCTGGGGCAAGTTAGTAAACAGTGAACAGAGGCCACTTTAGCATATAGATTGGCAGTAGGTTTTTAAAAACACTTTTGAATAATTAGTAATAATGTAAAGCTTATGAAAACAGGCCTAGCATTTTGTTTCCAAAGCTGTTTTTTTTAGACTAGTTGAATTTACAGGAAAAAATGTTTTCTTATTTGTAATGTGGGGACAATAACATTGGCCCAAGGGATTGCTTTGAGAATTGGAAATAATGCGTGCAAGTATACACAAGTGTAACTAATCTCATGCAGATTAATCGATTTATTATTGAATTAAGGCTTTAGAAACTAAAATAATCAGAAACATGGAACCAAGAAATCATTTCCACAGAAGAAACAAGAAAGCCTAAACAAGTTCGAAGTCATCCGAGCTACACACTTTCACATGCTTCAGTGCAGAAAGTGTGACTGCATAGCACACGCTAAAACTGGATGCTAATATTGCACTTATGAAATATTTTGAGTGGTGTCATTATGTCATGCCGTATTAGAAAGGACCTGGGTCCATGTTCTCAGAGATGTGGGTTCAAGTTCTAGTGCCATCAGTTATTAATTAGGTGACTTTGAATATTTAAGTCTAGGTTCCATTTTTAAATGAAAAGATAAAGATCATTTAAGTTTGGATATTTAGGTCCCCATGAAGCTTTTGGTCATCGAATTGGTCTCTGCATTTATTTTAATGGTTATATTTTGCCTGGTATCAGTATGGATACACCAGGCTTCCAATGGTCAGGTTTATTTTATGTATGTATGTATGTATGTATGTATGTATGTATGTATGTATGTATGTATGTATGTATTTACTTACTTACTTTTTTTTGTATTCATGTCAGCTACACATTTTCCCTGACTGTTTTCATAGACAGTTCTTAAAGACAACATGTACCAATCTTCGAGATTATTTCTGACCATTTTTACCACCGTGGGGAATTTTAACTCTTCAAAATCATTGTGCATTTTAGGATGAAAGAATCTATTGTCATAACCAAGTTTGGGAGTTTCTATTTGTTTATTTCTTATTTTTTTCTGATTTTATTCTTTTAGATTGAAATTTTATTTGTTTCACTGGTTTAGAAATAAAATAATAAATGTGTTTTGGTAATATATACATGTGCATATGCACACACACACATATACGTATACATATATGGAGAGATATATGGAGAGAGAGATTTGGAGAGAGAGATGAAGAGAGAGAAGTAGACAGAGAAAGTCGGCTATGGGAGACTGTACAGAATCAAGAGAGGCCAGTCAGAGAAAGCAACACGAGGGAGACACTGGCAGAGAGAACAAGTGGAAGAATGCCTATTACAGGTATCACTCACCTTGGGATGAAAACTGGAAAGAGAGATCACAGTAGAGTTTGGAATACTGAGGGTCTTGAGGAAAAAAATATAAATATTGTCTTTCGGCAATTCTGGTTTTGAGTATGTTTCACTGTGATATTCCTTCTCCAGCTCATCGCTGCTCCACCTGGAGAAGGTAAGAGAGCTGGTTCAAGGGCTACAGGCTCAGCGAGGATCAATGGTAGCTTTTGTAGTGTTAGGAGTCACGAGAAGCCCGTGCATCTTGGGAATGCTATCAAATAGGATTTCATAAGAGTATGTGGCCGAACTGTTGGAATGTTGGCTAGGACTTTAGATCTATTTAGTATAGCCATAACAACTGAATTCATGCAAATTCTGAAATGTCAGGATAGAGAAGGAAATATCTATAGATGAAAGAGAATACATTTTAACAAATGTAGCTTTAAAAATAATTTATCGTACACTTTTTAAAGACTTGGTTTACTTAATGTGTATATGTGTTTTGTTTTTATGTGTATATGTTCACTCTGTACATGACTGGTGCTCACTGGAAAAGGGCCTTGATTTCCCTGGCACTGGAGTTACAGATGGTTGTTAGCTACCACATAAGTGCTGGAAACGGAGCCTGAGTCCTCCGTAAGAGCAGCAGGTACACTTCACCGATTCACTGCTGCTCCATCTCTCCAGCCCCTAGGCAGTGGCTTTGTGTGCATGTGTTTGTGTGCATGTCTGCGTGCACCCAGTTTTAATCCGTTGAGTGGGTTGACTAAGGGTGGTTGTTAAAGTTTAAAATAACCAAATATGGAGTACACATGCTGGGACGGGGACTGTTGGCCAGCACTTGAAAGTCTCTAATCAAAATCCCCCACTTTGGAGGTGTCTAATCCAGGCTTTCAGCTCCCTTCATCTCAGATCAACACCAGATGGCGTGGTAATTAGAGAGTTGGACCTATACATGCTTTTGCATTGGCAATGTTAGTGCTGTTCAAGATGTGGGTTGGAAGTGGTTGTGTATATTGACTGTGCTTTAATATCCGTATGTAAAGTCTTATTGCAATATTCATTTTCTGAGTAACAATAGATACTATTTTTTGATAGTCTGTGAATTTCTATGTATATGCTCACACATCATTACAAAAGTTTCAAGTGTTAAAAATAGAGACAAATGATGGGTGATAACTGCCCGTATGCCCAAGCTCATACAGCTAGTGATTAACAGACCTGAGTTTATAGACTCTGGTTGTAGACAATTTTCTACCATTTATTCAGTGATGGGTACTGAACTCAGGGCTTTTTATATGCCAGACAGACTCTCTACCAGTGAGCTACACCCCATATCAGCTATATTCTGATGATTTGATCCTAAATATAATTGTCTCTTCGTTTTCAAGGTCTAAATCAAACAATTCATGTGAGAAATACCTAGATAAGTATCTGTCACTAAATAAACATTCAAATATTGGTTAGCTGTGAGTTGCTGCCTGAAAAATCTATGTGTATCTATGTATTGGTTTCATAGTAATGGGAGTATCTCATGAGTCATGACAGCACTCATCTCCTACAGTGCACACGCTGGATGCCAGAACATCATTCAAATAAAGTCCTGAAAGGAAAGTTCTTTAGGCTGCAGTGCAATGTGTAGCTGGCATACTATACTGTTTAGCTTTGTTTGGAAGGGGTGGCATACACAGTGGCTATTTGAATAGATTCGCTTAAACTTCATTCTTAAGCACAGTATGTTTGGAGTTGGAAAGTCTTTTGTGGATCTTAATAAAATTTTCTCACTCAGTGATGATTTTATTCCAAAATCTTTCCAGATCTATTAAGGAAAACAAAGCAGCACTTACACTGAGAAGGTCTGAGATAGCAGTTCTGACTTTCCCACCAAGTTTTGATCTTGAAAGGTATAACTGGAAACAAACTTATTTTTCTTTATAAGCTGCCTTCCCATACTCCTTTTTATGGACTAAAATTTCTTCTTGGCTAAATTTCACTGGAAGTAGGCAAGAGAATAAAGAACTTGCTTTTGTTTTGTTTGAGGGGAATACAATTTTCCCTCACTCTGGGTACAAATCATGGTAGATAAGTGATATGCGCTCCAAGATCAGGAAACACGGGGCAAGAGAAACCAGTGCTTATCAGTTTTAGAGCCTCCACAAATGTGCTCCGTTTGACTAAGAACATCTAGACGGATGGGGAAAGGAATATGGAGAAGAAAGAGAATTTCAGTCTGCATTTCAGTTGTAGGAGTGGAGGGGGCTGTCCTTTGTACCCACCCTTTGGAGAAGAAAATACAGCCTGTTTGATATTAATAATAACTAGAAATACTTTATGTTAATTTTTCTTTCTTTTGTTAGAAGATCAAATCTCAAAATTGCTCCAGAGAGGCCTTTGGACCTGTTTCTTAAGAAGTGCAAATAAGTATTCAACAGCAATTTCCCCAGCTGAGACTTGCCTGTCTCCCCATCTGCTCATATGCAGAGCAAGTCTTTGCTTTCTACCAGCAAACACAGGTGGGCAAATATGAATAGAGGGTATGAGGCTCATGTCATTTGAAATGATTCGTGACACACTATTCAATAATCTATGGTATTCAGTAAGTGTTACATTATGGTTATTTCAGTTTATAATACAGGATTTAAAAATGGTTGTTCTTTCTTATGCAGAAATTTATAGTTACCTGAGCTGCTGTGAAGAATAGGTTGCTAACAGAGCAGTCATTTGAAAATTCAGAAAAGACATAAACCCAAGGTATTTGATAATGGTAGAAAATAAACCGTTAACTCTAAGTTTTTACTGACATGACACCTAATACATGATAATAATTGTAGGCTGTAAGTCCACAGGAACTGTTTTTACCTGAAGAGGCCTGTTCCCTCAGTCCCCACACTTCACTCTGGATTAAAGTAAATCCTTAAATCTCATGACTACTTATAATCATGAAGCTGTGTAGACGCTGTCAGGGAAGTTTGTTAGGAAGGATTACGGTTCTGAAAAATGTTTCTTCCTAAAGCTCAAGAGAAGGCAGCGCAGTGTGTGGAAGAGTAGATATGGGTGGTCCTAGGGGACGCTCTGGGGCCGTAAGATCATTGGAGAGACGCAGTCCCACCTGTCTAGGACTCTTCTTCTATGATCTCTTCAAAGAGAATAAAATCCCTTCTTCCAACTGATCCCAATTTCTCCAATATGTTTGCTAATATGACTGTTAGTACTTAGCTGTGACTGGTACATCTAAACCAACACCCCTCTCCCATGAGGCTATGGGAACATTATAGAAGAGAGAACAAAAACAATGTAGAACCCAGAGAATGAGAAAAGATCCCAATAGACAGCCATGAAATGTGACACTCTCTCAGCACATGGAGACGCAAAGCAGCTTAGACCTCTTGGACAAGATCAAACCAGTACAGTTTGGATGGGAGTACAGATGGGAGAGGGTACAGAGGACCAACCTGAAGATTGACAGTTGATAGCAGCCGAGAGAGTGAGAGTATACATTTCTTTGTATGTGTGGCCACTGATAGGCTCCCCTTGTCCTAGTGATTGGCCCCACGCCCATGCACATACAGCCACCATTACCTAGAGTCAGTGTGTTACAAGAAAGGAAAAAACAAAAAAGACAACATGAAGTTGGGAGGGAATTGTTTGTATTGGGGGCACCTAGGGAGGGTTAGCAGGGGTAGTGGGATGTAGATATGATGAAGATGCATTACATATATATATATATATATATATATATATATATATATATATATATATATATATATGTGTGTGTGTGTGTGTGTGTGTGTGTGTGTGTGTGTGTGTGTGTGTGTGTATATATATACATATACACATATATATAAATGTATATATATATATAATTTTTGTAAAGAATAAATAAGAGTATTATTCATAAAAGTCAATAAAATCCCCCAAAGGTTTATAGATAAGGCAGTACACAAACTTCATAGTGTCTGGCTACAATTTTCAATGACAATGCCTGTCAAGTTGTCACACTTTCTGCAACCATTCTGAACACTTTGTGTCTATGGAATGTCATTAATGTTTGCAGCAATTTAGGACATAGATATCATCTCAGTCAGTTTCTGATCAAAATAACAACCTAAGCAAACTGTAGCCCAAGATCTTGCACACTAGGAGTGAAGACCTGGATGGTTTGCATCCAGATGTAGCATCTTGCAGTTCCAGGCTTGATGATTTTGTCATCCTGCCGAACAAGGGTTCTAGGCTGTCTGAACGCCCCACAGAACATTTGATCAGCCGCCTTGAAGCTGCAGGTGTATGGAATGTGTGAAGTGGTAAGTTTACTGGAAGCCTTGGTGAGGTAGGTGGAAAGTGATGAATGGCGTAGAGATGTAAATACATGCCTGTGGCATTAATGGTGTTTTGGGAACATGACAAGCTAGGACAAGCTGTAGAGGACATTCACTACATCCTGTATCTCTTACTACTGTCACTCTCAGGTCTATCCTGTAGCTCAGGACTGATCCATGAAACATAGCTCCACCAGGATCAATTCCCACCTTCAAATTTCTGTGCATTCATTCTGCTCATCTTAAAATTTCACCTATTTATGATGGTTCTTTATATAACCCCACACATTTACTAAGGCTTTTCCCTCCCCTCTCCCCTGTGACACAGAAACAATTCCTGTTTACAAAATGTATAATATTTACTCTGTGTGAGTGTGTGTGTGTGTGTGTGTGTGTGTGTGTGTGGTGTTTGGAAGTCAGAGGACAATCTGTAGGTATTGGTCCTTTCCTTTGGCTATGTAAGTCCTAAGGATCATTCCCAGGTCTGGCTTAGCAGCAAATGCCTTACCCGTTGAGCCAACTCACCAGACTGCAAGGCTTCTTGAATTTCAGACTGCAAGAGAACAGGGCCAGTTTTTCTGGGCTATGGTCTAACCTGACATCCAGGAGCTGGAGTTTTTTTTTGTTTTTTTTGTTTTTTTTTTGCCACCATATAGACTTGACAGAAAGATCTCTTTATGGACGAGCAGAAGAGAAAAGTATGGTGAAAAAGAGGCTGACTCTTCCTGAATACAGGGCTATTGCTAAATATAAACAGTATTAACTAATTCACACAGGGAGTCTTCCCTTCCCCATTCCCCTTTTTATTCACTTAAAACCCAAGATATTCTAATTAAAATATCATATGCCCCCATTTTTTCCTCATAATTTCATGAGATTAATGTTGTATGATACCCATTTTGGATAATGCTACAATTTAACAGTGAAAGAAAAAGCGAAGGAAACCAGCAGCACTTTCTTCCAACCTGAGGTTGGGAGCGGGACTGACTGTCAACTGACAAGTGGTTTCTCCAGCCCCACTAATTCCATCTCAAATAAAGCAGATATTCTATCTTTGCCCCCCAAAGTCTTATTTCAAAACAAAAAGATTTGTGAAAATTGAAAAATGAGTTTAAGGGAACAGGGTAAATCCTTTATTGAACTTTGATTGTATTTTATTTTAATTTTTTTTTCCTGGGGCCAGGCAAAGTAGCACACACCTTTAATCCCAGTACTTGGGAGGCAGAAGCAGGTGAATTTCTTAGTTCAAGGCCAGCCTGGTCTACAGAGAGAGAGAGTTCCAGGAGAGTCAGGGCTATGTAGAGAAACCCTGTCTTGAAAAACAAAATTAACTAACGGAAATTAAAAAACAAAAACAAAAACAACAACAACAAAAAACTTTAAATGGGCTTCAAAGGCCTTTCATTTTAACCTGTGAAATGTTCTGCCTTTTTGTGATTGTTTAAGTTCTATTACACAGAGATAGTGGACAAGAAGACAAAGACCCCCTCAGATTTAGGGTCTGTAGGCTTTGGTGCCGAGGATGCTGGCTTAGCTAGACTACTCAGTGGTTAGAAAAGGATCATGGGTAAAAGCCTCCCCACACCGATCTGGACAGGGATGTATAAAGACATTATTAATTTGGATGAAAGTTTTGCTTTTGCCAATATATCTTTTACTTGGCTCCAGATAAGACGGTCTTTTAGAAAGGACCTTTAGTACGCTATTTATTAGAGAAACATTCATTTAATCAAACAACACTCACTTTATAGAGGAAGAAACATCCCTCTGCTTTGGGGGACATAGGTCAGACATCGGAGTGTGGCTTTAGTCACTGACAGCGCTGACATGATGGGGAACTTTTTTTTTTCCTCCCCTTATGAGGATTCCTTGCTGTAACCTCTGGCTGCGGTGGAAACTTCACTGTTTAACAGAAACAATTGTGCTTTGTTCTCGCAGCCAAAGGAAAGCTCTTGTTTTCCAATCCAGCCCCGCTGGCAGGTTAGGTGCAGTCAGGGGTGTCATCAGGAGAGATGAGAATATGCAGAACACGACCACTTGTTGTTTGTAGAGGCAAAATGCCCACTTTTTTGGCAAAGTCAGAACTGAGCACACGTGAGAAGAGAGAAGGCCAAGCTACAGTTCTTGCAATGTGAAGCTTAAGGCGTCACACAAATTCAACGTGATGGCGAGAGTGTCGTGCTTCCTGACCCCTCTCCTAAGACAGACGCGTTTACAACCGGTTCAGGCAGTGCTATGCTTCCCAGGCCCCGAGATCTATGTGATACACTGAACACATCTATCGTGCCAACGCCTCTTGTACATTTATTCAAGGATCTTTTACTGTGTATCGTCAGTAGGAGGCTCGCAATGATAGGAAGTGGGGAATGTTCTACTGAAGAAAAAGAATGGAAAAGAGTGTGGGAAGCCTTGTCTGTCACAAGCTTCTGAGTTTTTAACCAGATGTATGTCACACAGCATTGGACCATTCTCTCTTCACAAATAACTGTCCTTTCCCGATATTGGCCATCTCCTTTAACCTTGAGTGACAAGCTTGATAGAATACGTGAAGATAAGAGGAACAAGGAAGTTGCCTTTGGGTTTGGAGTTTCTGGTTGTGCCTCTAAACTGAAAAATTAGGGAAGAAGCCAAAATGGAGTTCAAAGTCTGTCATGCGCGGAAGAGTTGCGAGAAGGTATGACCCTCCACAGCTTGGGGGGGGGGGGGTTGGGGCTAAGGCAGCTGCGTGGGTTAAATGGGAGCTGTCAAAGGGCTCTTAAAGAGAGTGAAAGGCCACTGAGACAAACAAGAAAGGGGATGATGAGAGGAACCAGCCATGCTGGTTCTTGGAGCAGAGCGTTTGAGAATTGACAACAGACTGTTTGAGAGTACTGAGAGAGAGCAGTCCCAGGGGAACTGCCAAGCAACAGGAATATGCTAAAGCGGAAAAATTTCAAAGCATACACACAGCCATCTGGGTTTTTTAAAAAAAGGAACGTTTTATTCTGTCTTTTGAATGGAAAGATTTGACTTTTAATGAGAACTCTGCATTTCATTCCCCAGCAATAACACATGCACAGCGTAATTGTGCTCTATGGGGAATGCACGTGTGCATGCCTATGTGTGTTGGGTGGGCGCAGATCTGTATGGTTTGCACGCACCCAACATACGTGTCAGCAGAGTTCTGCTGGGGTGATGGACTGCAAGTATTTGTCTATACTCCCCTGACATACTTATGTGAGCATTCATTTATCCATTTAGCCACCATCTGTCTGCCTCTCTAACATTTACAAATATCCACCTTGCTATCATCTACACATTTATCTATCATCTACCTACATATTATCTAACTGCATATCTGTCTTTTTATCATCATTATCTGTATATTATCTATCACCTATCTATGTGTTAGATATTATCTGTGTATTATGCATCATTTATCCCTATATTAGCTGTGTCATATACCTATCTTTGTATAATCTACTTATATACGTCTATGAAGTTATCTATCTTTCCACATATTTACCATTTATATATTAGCTATAATCTATCACCTTTATATTTATCTATCAGTAAGCTGTCTTTTACCAATTACCTATCATCTGTCTGTCTATCCCTCTGTCTATTATCATCTACCTATCGTATCTGCATCTATACTTATCTATCACCTATCTATCTATCTATCTATCTATCTATCTATCTATCTATCTATCTATCTAATCTATTATAGATAATGTACCGGTGCTTTCAGAGCCATTTTTAGCATTATTTTCTGGTTATAATGAGCAATACTGAGCTGAAACAAACCAAGTACTTGGTGGTTCCCTACATAGTTTCGTGAAAGCACCAAGTGCAGTGTGCCCTGTCGCTGTTGCTAAGTCGGTGCTCTGGCTGCTAAGGAGAGACAGAGCCATGTGCTGTTGTTAGAACAAGCCTGACACTTGAGGATCAGATGGAAGTGCTGATCATGACATTTTTGTCTGGTAAGTTTGTTCAGTGATATTTATTTTGTAGCCTTTTTGAGGATTAATTGAATTAATGCCATGAAAATGCTTTTTAGAAGTATCAGGTTTCTATGCAAATACATGGTGTATATATAAATTGTGCCCTGGGACCTTGCAACTGTCCAAATCTCTGGGAAAACTTGAGTTGATATTTATACTAAGCTTCAATTAAGAGTAGAGAATGTGTTCCAGTTTCTGGCAGATCTTTCAAGATCAAATGATATTTTTGTGAAAATTTATGTTCAGTGTCCAGTGGATGGAAGATTAAGCATGAAAAAACAGTATGGTGGGCTTGCTTTTCATCTAAAAAAAAAATCATGCATGTAAACCTGTGAGCTACTTCAGTCATGTATTTTAGATCTGATAGTGGATGTGGCTGGCTTCAGAAGAGGCTAATGTACTTTTACATCTAAATGGTTACATCTGATTCATTTAGGAGTGAAGGTTTTTAAAATAAAATCACAAAGCACAGAAGTGAATGAATATATGTAGAATGAATGTATTTATAGAGCTAGACTTCATTTTTTTTATTTTTTATTTTTGATACTTTATTTACATTTCCGATGT
>CM052704.1:24696851-24787312 GCA_028551405.1 Uromys caudimaculatus | reverse complement strand
GGGTCAGGCCCATTGACGCTCTTGCTCCCTCCATGGGGTTGCAAATTCCCTCAGCTCCTTCAGACCTTCCTCCAACTCCTCCATCTGGGACCTCACTCTCAGCTAGACTTCATTTAATATACATTTCCAATTACATGTCAATGTAATAAGATTTTTTTTACAGAAAATGTTGAACCAGAGGACTTATAAAAATTGAACTCTAAATTTTTAAGTGACTATTCATTTTAATATTTTTCATGTATGTGTATATCTTTGTGTGTGTGTGTGTGTGTGTGTGTGTGTGTGTGAGAGAGAGAGAGAGAGAGAGAGAGAGAGAGAGAGAGAGAGAGAGAGAGAGAGAATGGGTCCATGTGTAGATATATGTGGAAGTGTAAAGTCAGATGTCTTTTTCGGTTGCTTTCCATCTATGCTTTTATTTTTTAAATTATATTTATTTGCCTACTTATTTTGTGTTTGTGTATGTATAAGCCTGTGGTGTGTCTGTGAATACATGTGTAGGTATATACAGGTGTATGGGGGTTATGTCTGTGACCATGGAGACACACACACACACACACACACACACACACACACACACACACGACACAGTGACATTCAAAAGTTGGTTCTCTCCTTCTACCTGGGGATGGAATTTCAGTCATCAGTTTTGGTGGCAAGTACTTTCATGCTCCAAGCCACCTCGCTGGCCTTCCATCTTATTTTGGAGGCAGAGACTCACTGAACCAAGACTCATCTAGTAAGCTATGCTAGTCAGCAAACCTCAAGGACCCTCCAGTATTTCCCTCAGTGCTGAGGGGATTAGAGACTCAAGCCACTGCACTTAGCTTTTGTGCAGCTACTGGGGATCAAGTTATAGTCGTCACATATGTATAGCAGATGGCACTTGAGTACTGAGCTTTCTCCACAGCCTTTTGTTAATCTGGATGTGTACATCTTATGTGTAAGGCAGACATACACTGAGCATGTGAAGGAAGAACCTGAGGAGACATTGTAGGTAGAATCTGAAACAGATTTAGTATGGGACAGTCAGGATTGCAGAGCGATGTGCTATGTGCTGTTAGAAGACAGCAAGGACCAGTAGCTCAGTGCTGCTCTCCTCATATCACACGACAGCAGATAGTTTTGGTCTTGAATGCTCTTAGAGAAATAATTTTAAGCTGGTTTTACATGTCTCATGGGGGTGACAGTGAGGTTAGGTAGAAGTTGCTCCTGAGATTTTCAGGGTCTCATTTTCTCTATTCGTGTGAACTATATGACCTGTCTCCACCTAGGCAATTTCATGAAAATCTGTAATTATTTACTTAGAAGACTTTACTGGAAATGTAGAATTTTAACAGGTATAAAAAGTCACAAAGAACGTTCCTGCTCTGAGGTCTTGGTGGTGTGAGTTTGAGGATTTGCAATCTTATCTCATGACTTTACGGGCTTGAGTCAATTATTTTAACATTATTGTGTTTTAGTTTCTTGTCCTGAGAAGGAGGATGAGTTGCTATGAGGATCAAGTTTGATGTCAATGAAGTACACTGGTCACTCTTCAGGATGTGCAGGGAGCGTCAGTATCTGATATATATATGTATACACACACACACACACACACACACGTATGTATGTATAATTTATGCTTCCAATAAACATTTATTTAGAGACTGAATAGCCCAGACTGAGCTTAAATCATTATGTATTTAAGGATGACTTTGAACTTCTGTTCTCCCCTGTAGCTCTGAGTGATGAAATTACAGGCATGCGCCCACACTCCCAGTTTACAATGTGGTGCTGAGGACTGATCCTAGGACTTATAGAATGCCAGGCAAGCACTCTAAGATGAGGCTATGTGCCAGTCCTTCAGCTTTCTTTGGAGTCTATCTTTATTCAAAGACACTTGACTAAAATCCTCACGAGCTGAGCAAAATGCATGGTGTTGACATTTGTTTGTGTCCCAGACAATGCTCTGTGTGTATCTAATTGTGAGAAGAATAGATTGTATTATGACCTGTGAAGATTTTTCCTAGAAAAACTGGATACTTCTCAGAATCTGAATGAAGATTCTTATAATCTCCAAAATTTCATCACTCAAATTAGAGCTAAGATAAATTTAGTTTGGAAATATTTTGTAGAAATCACAAGTTTCTTAACTCCAGGAAAATCAGACTTCTCCATTTTACCATGTTAAAGACAGTTTTGTAATGCAGAACTTTTCCATATGTATTCTCCGAAGCATTGTTTGCAGAATATCATTTTAGAGACTAAGTATGTTGTCTTGTTGGTTTTATATGGGCCATTTAACACAGGATAGCTATGCTGAAACAGTACATAGCTTCTTTTAATGCTTGGGAGAAAGGTGCTTTTCTAGTGCTGGCTAGGTAAGAGTCAATTTCTTTAGAGGCCATTTTTTAATCAGGTTACATAATTACCTCAAGTAATTACCTCATACCTCATAATTACCTCATATCTCATAATTACCTCAGAGTTCTGGAGAATTTCTCTTCTGTTTCTTGTGCATTAAGTCAAATATTCAGATAATATAAGAGTTAAGAAATATGTGTCTCCTAAAATTGTTTCTGATCTTTCAGAAGAATCTTTGACTGGAAGTAGTGTGGAATACCTGTTTATCTGAATGTCACTAATGAGCATTTGTGTTGGCTTCATGCAGAGTATCCTACAGAAGATCAAGCTCCCTGAGTCCAACCTTCAACATCCCTTCTGCAGTGAACCAGTGATGGTACCAGCGACGGGAACATGGAAGAGCAGAGTGACTGTGCGGCAGTCACTTCCTGTGCATACCAGTGTCTCAATCCAGACAGACTTGAAAATTCAAGGGATGGAACTGATGAAATGAACATTGCTGCTCAGGAGACCGAGAGCTTCAAAGTTCAGGGACAGGATGGTGGGGACACAGTGAAGTCACATAGCTTTTGGGGTTCTTACCAATTTAACCAAGTCCTAATTATTTTCTTTTTCCTAATCTGCAGTTAGACCATGGGCTCTATGGAGAGGGTTACCACAGGTTAGACTTATCTGTTCCTGCCCCAGATATTTTTTAACACTTCAGGACACATATTGAGGTGTTGATAGACCCATGGATTCATCAGAATCTTTTTGTGGATTTTTCTATCATTTTATATACAAAAGCAATTAGATGACACTGGACTCAGAGGTCACTGTAACAGTTTAAAGACAAACGCAACAGACAGTGTTTAAGGTTGGCATTAAAAACTGCCTTTACTCCCAGAAATGGCAGGAAGAGGCAGGAAGTTCTCTGTGACTTTTTAGCTCAGCTTTGTCTAAATAGACCAGCCAGCTATAGCTTCTTTCAGAAACAAACAATGTAATGCTTAAAGCTAGAATAACATGTTTGTTCTAAACTGATGATGTGTCCACCCTAGGGAGAGCTTAGATTCATTTTTCTTAACTTATGGAGTAGCTTCTGTGTAAGCTAGAGACAATGAGAAGCACAGGTTCTTAGCATCACTACAAACATAGACAGAGACTTTTATCCTTGGTCAGCCTTGTAGTTTGTTCTGGAAATCACTCTCCCTACTTTGGAAAAAACAGAAACTTGTTTATCAACACAAAGTTTTAAATGACTAATCTTTCAAGAGCCCAACCTTTACAACTTTAAAAAAAAACCTATGTAATTTACTTGAAAATAATGATTTGTACTGAATTTCTGTCTAAATTGATTGAAATAAAGAGAGTTATGATGTAAACAGATTAGAAGTATTAAAATTTAAATTATAATTTTAGCTTTCAAAATGATAGTAAATTGTAGATTTTTAAGAGAGAGAGCAAGAGAGAGAGAAAGCAAGAGGGAATGACAGAGCTTGAGCAGGCAAGCCTGTTGAGTAAGCATGCAGAGCATGTGGAGTAAACATGCATATGTTGGAATATGTGTGGGATATGTGGCTTGTGTTTTAATATCATGATGATTATGCTTTTATTATGCCTCTAGTGTTAAAGTTGAAGGTTTAGGATACACATCTTGTATGTTAATGAGTTTACTCAAATTCCATGGGATTAACTATCTAAATTTATATTTTCAGGTCCCAAGCTGAATGTAGTGACTCACGCTTGTAACTAGTACATGGAAGGCTGAGGCTTGAAGCTCCCCCCAAAACTACTGGTGACACCCTATTTAGAACAAATAAAACAAAATCCCTGCCATTCCGACTGACCGCATGAGTACTTGGAAGTGATCCTCATGGCTTTAGAATGAGGAGACTATGTAGCTGTGTCATAGGACTGTCAACAAACAAGGATGATCGTGCATGTGAACACTGAAACGTAGCAAGGTCTGCGGCTGCCGAGGGGGCTTAGCAGGCTAGAGTACTTGCCTTGAAGCCTATCGACGTGAATTCAGGCCCCAGAACTCGCATAAAAGTGGAAGGAGACAAGCAACCCTGTAGACCTGTCCTCTAACCCATCCTGGCTCACATGCACCCCATCATGCGTATACAAACAATGATAACACTAAGAATAAAATTGAACAATAAGATAAAAGCCTCATGGTGTTCTAGACCCTCACTGTCCTGTCACACACCCACATGAACATAGTGATCCACTGTTCCAGTAGTTGTACCATGATTTGACATTGGACAACATAAAACCTCATGCTCTTCACCCGGGCAAGTGGCTTAGGACAACGGTGTCTGGAAATGAAGGAAATTATCCCTGCTCACTTGCAAGCACTAACCCCAAGCAAACCAGTGACCCACTGCTCTGGTGAACAGACTTCTGAGCTACTCTCAGGCTTAGCTGCTGACAGTCAATGGACGCTTCCAACCTCATTAATTATGTGTTCAAAAAAAAAATACAGCACTTGGCATAAAACAAACTGCTAATTATGCCCAGATCCTAATCTTAATTTTCCAATTTATTATAATTTCTTCATCATGCCCTAACTGTCTGAGTAAGCAGCTTATCTCCTAATATCTCCACTTGCCTAGCAGATGTTCTCCTCACTGAACAGATGTTGGCACTTCTAGGAAGGTCTGCAGAGACAAAATGATAATTAACTTCATCATGTGGAAAGCTTTAGACAGAAATGTCCTGTCCTGTGTCCAAGCTACCTCCTCTCCACCCACTCCCCTCAAAGAGAAAATAAAAGGTAGCTGAGTGTTGTGTTGGCTCCTTTACAACCCCTCCCCCTCCCTTTTCCCTTTTTCTTTCTTTTGACAACATTTTTTTTAAAAAAATAGTTTAAGCTGAGAATTCAATTTGTATTTGAAAATATGTTAGAAGATTAGACTAAAATTATTCTCCTTTAACGTTAATGGTCAACAAGTAGCAACTGAGAATGCAGACTAGCAGACATAAGTGCTGTGGACATACCTATACTACAGGGAATGCAACACAAACATACACCACATACCACAAGAAACACAACACAGTAGCTTGCTTTATATCTTATGTCTTAGGTCAGTTTGTAAAGGGAGTGGGAAATCAAGGAAGTTTGCATGAATTCGGAGTGTTGCCCCCTGCGTGATCTTTGTGAAGCAGTCTCCTTATTGCATAGATACAACATAGCTAAACTCCAATAGACCAACTGATTAGCTTAAGAACATAAATTAGTTCTTGGCAGCGCTGCAGGGGAAAAATGTGCTTACATTTTGTATAAATTGTTATTTAGAAATTAATTGCGATGACTATTCATTTAACATGATGTTGTTTCTAGTCTCTAGGAAGACATTCAAGACATGGTTCATATTCCTGACATATTTCTTCTCAGACAAATACCTTTTGTGCAGTTAATTGCATCCTCATTCAGAAGCACTGTTAAAATTACAGGTGCTGCTTCTGGCAAGAGAGCCGTCTGGGTTCAAAATCCCACTCCTTCACCCACCAACTGTGTGATCTTAGGCAAAGGGCCCAACTTCTCTGTGCTTCTACTATCTCATTTCTAATTAAGAGCTCCATCAGAGGTCTGTGTGAAGGCTAATATACTTGTAATGTGTGACTAATAAGTTCTTCAGCTTTCAGTGATTGTCATAAAATGCCTGAGAAACTCAAGTGAAATAAAGAAAAGGTTTAATTTCACTCACAGTTTTGGAGGTTTCAGTGTGTGGTCCATGGCCATATTGCCTTTAGAAATGTCTTCATGGTGGATATGTGTGGCAGAGGTTAAGGAGGGTGAGAGCAAGATTAGTAAAAAGAGCATGTGAGAAAGGTGCTGGTATCTGTACTCCATCAAGGGCATGCCATCCCATAGCCTAAAGAATCTTCAATCTCTTAATCATCCTACAACCTCTGATACATTTCCAAGCGTGTGATGAAGCCAGTGGGAGACACCTAATATGAAATTGTGCTCACATAAACACTCAAAATTATTATCCTTGCTTTAGCAACTATTAAAGCACTTTTTGTGAGAGTTTTGGGTGTGACTTTTCCTTTAATTATATAAGACTAAACATAAGTGGGGGAGATTTGGAGATATGATAGAATCTGAATATATACTGGAAAAACCATGAAATTTCAATTTCATTTGTCTGGAGAGCATTTTCATGAATGTCTTCTGAGTGATGTTTTTCATATTCTTCATTAGCCAGGATCTACAAGTGGCTTTAGTGTTCAAGCCCTAGAAAAACTAAAATGTTTCACCTACAGCGAAGGTGGTAAACAATAGAACCAAGGGGTATTGTGAGTAAGGTATACGACTGGATGGGGGTACATTCCTATAAACCCAGCACTCAGGGGGTTGCTGCTGGAGAATAAGACCTTGTCTCAAAACTCTAATCAGTAAATAGGCACAATGCTGGTGACATAGCGCTGGATTGAGTATATCCAATTTCTAGGAAACTTGGAGAAAAGCAGATCATGTGAACTTTTTAAAAATTTTACTAGGAAACACAGAATTAAAAAAAGAAAAAAGAAAAAAAAAACACTTTGTTCAATCAGTCTCTTCAAGAGATGGGGCAAGACATGAATGATAATCTTGATTAAAATATACCTATTGGAGCATTTTTTCCAATGCTAGGTATTTCATACCTTTTCTTGTATGATGACTTCTTTCTCTAGCCTGGAACCCACGATTCTTCAGTTTCAGCCTTCCCAAAGCTAGGACTGTAGATGGAGGTAGGTATTTGACTATGAAGCCTGAACTGAAATATGGGGGAAATGGTAAGATTAAAATTCATCAGTCATACAATAACGAGTGAAGCATTTCATTATACCATGATACTTGAGTTTTGAACATGTGTACACTTTGAAGTTAGGTCTTAGAAATGTGGGGAAACCTCCTGAAGAGCTGGTTATCAAGAGAATGAAGATGGAGGGTCCCAAGCTAAAGACTTGAACTTCATCCCAAAAGCAATGGAGGGGATTATCTGAAACCCTTCAGGTCTGTTAGATGTCAACCCAACAATGGCACAGGAAGCATTGGATTGAAACATACTGATGATGATGGCGGAAGGAATGGTTGGGGAGCCAGCCAGTGGTTCTGTCAAGATATGGGAGTCTCCATGTTTGTGAGAGTACGAACGAAGGATAAAAGCAGACACAGGTCTCTGGAAGAGAAGAAAGATACAGAGTCAAGAGTTAAGAAGGAGGTACTTCCAGGAGAACTATGAAATGTCATAGATAGCATACCTGCTGGTGCATTGACTCAGAAATCATGTCTTTATGTCATTGTTATGGGACTTCCCAAGAATTTCCATCCCACTCAGACATGAGCGAAGTTTCATAATATCCTGGAGGGAAGGAAGGAGAATGCTAGCCAGACACTTCCCTGAGTCGTAAGACTCAATAGAGAACAGCTTTCTGACTTAGTAGAATCAGACTGCAGCATTCTCTGTGCTGTGCTTTCTCCTCAAACCGCAGTGCTTTGCAAAGCCGTGGGCTAGTTCTCAGTGCTGCTTCCTAACTTGGAATCGAGGCCCTGTGTGAGTTCGAGTTTCAGTTTTACTACCTCGCTAGTCAGAGTAAGGGTTGCAAAGCACAAGAGAGCATGTGGGCACATTGTTTTGTTTAATCTCATTGGAAAATGAAAGTTTGGCACTTTTCCAGTTTTGTGCTGCTTTGTAAAGACTGAAAATGGTGGCAGGGTTTTTTACCTTTCAACATGTACTCCTAGAATTGCAGATCCCTAGTCGGGCCCCGGTGTGCAACCTTGTGCTAAGTTGATGCATCTTGCTTCATGGGTTTGTGGAGTACTTATGCATAGATTTACAGATATATTTCATTTTCTTTCTATTAGCCTCCAAACACAATTCAGCTAAGATACATATGCAGGCTGCACACGTGGCTTCTCTGTCAGAATTGTGTGTCCGGAGAATGGGGCAAGGCTACAAAATCATAGGTACACTGGTCAATTTGTCGTGAAGTTATGTCATTGATTTTGGTTTGTTTGTTTGTTTCTTTGATTACTAATTTGTCTTGAGACAGTCTCTTATAGTCAGGCTACTCAATGGAAACAATGACTGTATAGGTAGAATTAGATTAAATCTTACTGGTTGTGGAATGACCCTGAACTCCTGATTCAGCCTCATGCCTCTGCCTCTTGAGTACTAAGATTACAGTCATGAGCCACAACACTCTGCTAGTATTTTCTATTTTAAAGTGAAGCTTTGAAATATGTAAAATGCAGTTAAAGCACATGATTCAGACATAATCTTAATATACGTTTCGACAGAGAAGCAAGGCACCAGAGTGTAAAGAAGACACAGGCCATACCTAGCTGCTTCTCATAAGTGATGCATATAGGATGGTCTTGGAAACATGACAACTAGAAATTGGTAATTCCAACTAATTAGTGTGGTGCTTCCCATTAGAACCTAAGCCAGCCTTCCCTCCTTGCATCTGCTGATAGGATTTCACAAACAACCTAATTAAAGCGATACACAGTGTATTTCTTATCTTCATGTCTGCTTGTTTTTATTTTGTTTATTTTCTACATATTATACAATGTGTACACCTTGTGCCACAGAGGACAGAAGATGGCATTGGATCCCCAACTGGAATTACAGGTGGTTGTGACCTGCTTGACATGGGTGATGGAGGCTGAATCTGGGTCCTCAGCAAGAGCAACAACTGGTCTTAACCACAGAGCTATGTTTCCAGATGTTAATATCTGTTTTAAAGTGTGTTTTGAAGATGAAGAAGGGCTGCAATGTCTGTTGTTTTTGCTGAGTATCCAGAAGTTTTAGGGGATAGAGTTGTAGAAAAATTCACCTTTGGGCCAGGTTCCTTCACCCACCCCCAGTCCTGCCCAATGCCCTTGCTCTTATTTGCCTCTGCCTCGTATTGGTCTTCTTTACTTCGACCTTTATCTCTTGCTGATGAGAGGTGTTTTTACTCCTTTTCCCAAACTACCATGCATAGTTCCTTCAATAAATAAGTCATTGGTGTCATTTGTACAGATTGTGCTTGGTTTCATCATTTTTGATATTCGTATTAATTTCTCCCAGGTTTCTATGTCTTTGCATGCACTTAGGAAGGACTTTTGAAATTCCACCAGTGTAAGTTGTCTCGAAGCCCCCAACAACAGACTTCATCCCACCAGGTAGTAGCTCTAGCAAGTTGCAAAAGCCTTTATGAAATAACGTACTGCTAGAAATGACAAGTGAACTATTTTAAACATAGTGGAAAATAGAATTGAAACTGATTTATGCATTTAGTGTCAGAATGGAAATCTAATGTATGTATGTATTTTTAAGTGAGGACCAATAGGAGGAGGCTGCTCTCCAGCAATAGTGTGTCCTTATTATTTCAGTTGGGAATATGATTAGACTCTATTCTATGAGTGTAATTTGATCAGTATGATTAATATGCAGCCTGAAGTATGTCATCTCTCAGAACTTCTAGACTTATACAACCTAGGATCAAGTCTCAGTTGACTACTCCACAGACAAAATAGGAACCCAAAGGAGCTTTTATGAGGAAAAGACCATTGGGGTAAACAAAAATTTGATGGACAAGAGAAGGCTGAAAATAAGAAAGAAAATGAATACAGCATCATCATCATTGCCTCTTTCCCTAGTGGCTCCATGGAGATGTTGAAACAGAATGAGTGTGAAGGTAGATTTTTGACACCTGAACTTGAATATGATTTATGGATCCAGAGTTTTGCATCAGGGGCCTACTCAATGGGTAAATTTGATAGCTCTAGATGGCACCTTATCATTTAGGTAGCTCTAAACTCTTCTTTAAAGTCTGTGTTTTAAGTTGGTCTGCAGAAGAATGGAAAACTGTCTCGGAAGATTTAAACTTACAGGTTTACCGAACTTATCCAAGGGAAAACTCTGGCTCACATTTTCTCCTCTAGTTACTGTGGTGCACATCAATATGGAGGGTGTAGTTCACCACTCAATTAGATACGGTCCCTCCCTAGTGGGTTTAGCACTAAAAATAAATAGGTTTCTAATCAGAGTAGTCTTGTTCGTTCATAGAAGGAAAATGATGTCAAGCGGGGGCATGCATCTGTAAAGACTCATATGGTGATACATACCAAAAAAGAGGTTCAGTTCACACATGTTTCCTATTGCTACACAGGGATGCAAATGAGAAAATTAAGCCATAAGACTTGATTAAAGTTCCAATACAGAAACATTTAAAAAGATAAAATGTCCATGAAACAACATTCTGCCATTTCTCCAAAGTTTTGCTACCTTGAGGAGTCGCAGCAGTCAGGCCGATGCTATTAGTGCTCCGAGACTCTCCCCATGTGGTGCAGATCTCCCTAGTTTTTCTGAAACTTGTTCTCTTGCATTCCACAGTTCTTCCTATATTTCCTATGAAGAAATCATTTCTAATTTGGAAATCTTTGAAGATAGGATCCATAAATTGGTTTGCTATTTGGTTGGGAAGGATGGCTTGTCTACAAATACAGGATAATAATAGATTTTTGTGGGTATGACAGCAATCAGTCAGATTCTCTGCAAAAATAATTGCCTTCATGCTTGTCATTGAAAAGAAAAATAACAGTCTTTGTTATTGAAGAAACTGCTTCTTTCATCAAAACTTCCGATGTATCTAATGGTCTCTGAGTCTGTTCCCTTTCTGTCCACACCAAGACTCTGCCCTAGCACAGATGTTGAAAGCACAGATGTCCACTGCCACAGAACAGAGCATTATCTTTCAAATACTTTCATATTTCTCAGCACTGAACACTGAATCAATGATCACCAATAATAAAAGCTCTTTTTTAATATAAGCCTTTCAAAGCAGAGAGGCATTTATGACTGAGATAGCCGTGTACATTTTGAGAGGGCTTTTTGGGGGGGACGGGGGTGGGATGGAATACAAAGCAGACTGCCACTGATTATTTCTCATGTGTTCCTAGAGAGGAGTTTAATAAGCAACGTGTTCTAGAAAACATAGCTTGGAAAGGGTCCCGTTGCATGGCCACATGTTATGTATTAAGGGGAATTAATGCTATTGGAGATAATTTGTGCTATGGCGTTGCTGTTGCTTGTTAGTGTAGGAGCTGGAGGGTACGTGAACTAAATGTTCCTTAGTTCACAGGGTGGCTCATGATGCATTTTCTTGGCTTAGCTTACAAAGTCATAAATCGATTGAATGAGCTGAAAAATAAATCCAAAAGGATTTGCAACAGGCAAAGCACATTGGGGCTATTCTTGACCAAATGGCTACTTGGCTGTGTTATCTGAAGGAAAAATCATATAACTTCTAATTACTTCAGTGACTTCATAGGTCATGTGTACCTCAGTCTGTGTCTACATGGCATGGGTACAACTATTTAAAAGCAAAGCTTGGCCTCTTGAAATTGGTCCAAGTGATTGTGTTTTTCTCTGTAGTTGACAGGTTTGTTCGGATGTTGTATAGACAAACACTCATTAATCAGCAATAAAATCTTGTTCATTTAAACTGCTGATTCATAATTTGTATTATTTTGACTTTGGTGGATTGAAAGTTTATCCTAGTGCAATCTGTTAGAGACATTAATGAAATTAGTATGCTAATAGTGTAAACTAAGTGAGGTTGTAGATGAGATGGGATCAAGATGAGAGTAAGTTCATGGCTCCAAATCCCTAAATTAAACAGAGGAATATTTTAATATTTAAAACATTTAAGTTTATAATACCATTGTGAAACAAGACAAATGACTGTAATAAAACACATGGAATCAGCTCACTGAGAAAAGTGCAGCCCTCAAAATACACAATAAGAAACAGCAGACAAACGTGTGGAGAGATACCTTTGGAGATCTTTTTAAACCTACAGATTTTAAATTCAAGAAGCAGAAGCAATGTCTATGGAGAAGTCCGTGCTGTTAATTGGTACAACAAACTGGGATAAGTTAGTACATTGATCCACACTCAGTTTCAAGTACCATGCTACTGGAGGTTTTGTTTTGTTTTGTTTTTTAATCCTGGGATAGAGAATGTTGACATTGAAATAGAGAAGGCACTGGTGGCTTCTGATAACCCAATTAAAGGATTTTCTTAGACTTCTTTATTGATATGTGGTCCAGCCTCTTTCCAATGCTGGTGAATTATGGAACACAACCAATAGAAATAGTTTACAAATAGATGAATAAGGATTACTGAATATATCATACTCATACAGCCCAGTGTTATCAGATATTAGAGATGAGGAAACAAACATGTTGTCTGATAAAATAGAGACAATGGAACTTGCTGGAAAAGGCTACAGAATCAATATAACAATATACCCAGTCGTATGAGATCCTATACAGTTCCATGAACCAACAGACTCTTTGGATGCAGGCAATGGAATATATCAAGAAGTGAATTGAGATTTTATATCATATCATTATTACTGAAACATGAATTAATAGCTGTGAAATTAAGCAAAAATAACTTTAGAATTCACCAGGAAAAGACAGATAGATAAAGAGCATGGATGATTCAAATAGATTGGTCAGTTATCAACACTATAGAAGTTTCTCAGAGTAAAAAATAGTCAAAGAAACAGTAGAAAAAAACAACTATCAAAAGATGAAGATGCATGAGCTTTGGGGAAGGCTTGGAGGAATAGACTCCATGAACTCAAAAAGCTCCATAAACACTTTAGATATGCTGTATTTAAATCTCAAAACAACAACAAAAATACATACAATTTTAATGAGGCATGAAAACCATGAATCTTATATGAAACATGAGTTGGTTTCTCCTTGGTAGCACTCTGGACTGGAAGGAAGTACATCATTATCTTCAGTGTTTAGAAGGGAAATGATTTTTTACATTTATAACTCTCTACACCCCAAAGCTCACTCTATGGAATAGGGATTGAAAATCATGCAAATCTATTCTCATGTATGAAAAAGCTAAGAATAATTAACCAAAGATAGTAAAAAAGAAATGCTACCCAAGACAAAGTTTGGGTAAAATAGAAAAAATTAAAAATAAACTAAAATAAAATAAAAACGTGGAAACAAGAAATATTATAATAAGTGATGATAAACTAATTAAGTCTTAGAACTGTAATTACAAAAGACAGGTGGATTTCTGTAAGTTTGAGGCTAACCTGATCAATATAGTGTTTCAAGCTAGACAGCTACATAGTAGAGTGAGACACTTTCTAAACAGCAAAAAATGCATAGCTTTTCAACAGAGTTGAGTACAACCTGATACATTGATTGTCTTTGTCTATATCTCTGTCTGTCTCTGTGTCTCTGTCTCTGTCTGTCTCTGTGTCTCTGTGTCTGTGTCTGTGTCTGTCTGTCTGTCTGTCTGTCTGTCTGTCTCTCTCTCTCTCTCTCTCTCTGAGGGAAGTAGCTATATTTCCACCAGTATAGATAGTGGCAAATCAGTGACATGAGACAGCCTATGGGATCTATCAAGGTGACATTTACTCTAACGCTCTTAAATACACTCAAAGAAGATAATAGAGGATGCTCTAGGGAATGAGACCTGGGGCTAGCCAAGAAATAGATTTGATTACAGCTTAAGGCAACTGCCCAGGGACTCAGCTTGCTACAAAAGGGTGGCTGCTCTCTCCTGTTCATTTCCTTTGGAACTGGAAGTTCATACTGCAGATACACCACCTCTGTTTCAATACTTAAGTTACATGCAGTGTGGGATGAGTTGACAACTTACCTAAGTAGCTCATAGCTCCTGACCCTCTGAACTCATTGTCTATTATGAGAACTAGAAGTCTTTGTCTAAATTTGAGATGAGATGAGCATGTCGTCAATGTGTTGGAGTGGTGAGATTTTTCTGTATGGAAATAATCCCATTCCGATTACTGTGATGAAGGTGAACTGTATACTTGTTCTTAATTTTCTCTTCATAATGTTTGTGCTCTCTTACAGTACTGCACACTGGGGTAGTCACTTGGCTTGCTTGTAACGTAGCATGTTATATGTTTAATTTTGCCTACATTATTTTGTTGGCCTCTTGTGTTTCTACTCTTTCATAAGGAAAAAACACGGCTTCAAGGTAAGTGCCAGGTCCCCAAAGGAGCATTCCATGTATAGAAGAACATTATAGTAGAGGGTATTTAAGAGACATCTTTCTCTGTTCATGGTAGTCAGCAAGCACAGAAAGAGAGAATAGGTTAGGGCCAGATTGTTTCTTTTCAGGACACAGTCCTTAGTGACCTGACTTCTTTGACTTAGGCACCACTGCCCAACACAGCAACCTTCTTCCAGTCCTGCTATTAACATATGAATCCACAGGCATGATCCCATCAGGGTATAGACCCATCAGGGAATAGAGCCACCAAGGAATTGATCGGAAGAGAGATCCATAGTGGCATGGACCCATCAGGGAATGCGGCCACGTGTGGATGGACCTATCAGAGTATGGACTCTATCAATGAATAAATTCATTGATAAGGTCAGTACTCTCATGACACATTCTCTTCCTCACAGCCTCAGCTTTGAACACAGCTGCATTGAGAGCCATAGGTGAAACACATGAGCCTTTCAGATAATGAGTCATGTTTAAATCATAATATTGAAGATAGCAAAGGCATGTATGTAGGTTGTTTTTACAGGGGAAATTAGTGGTGACCACATGGCAACTGCTACTTCTTAATATCCTTTTGCTTGGTTCTGTTCCTCTACAGGAAACTTCTAATACATATTACAGACTAATATGTTTCAAAAGGCTTTACAGAATAAGGCTGTTCTGTAATAGCTTAGCAGCTGTTAGTGGTTTGATTTTTCTTTAATATATAACATCTATGAGACAAATAAGGACCACCTCATATCTAAGTGTTTAGGTATTCATTTATTTTTTGGTGAGGAGAGAAAATCAAAATATTCTCAGGCTGGATGTGTTACCATATGTCTCTAATCCCAGCTCTTGAGAGGCAAAGGCAGATTGATCTTTGTGAGTTTGAGGCCAATCTGGTCTACATAGTGAGTCCCACACCAGTCAGGGAAGCACAGTGAAAACTGGTCTCAAAAAATCCTTCTCAACAAAAACAATCATAGAAAAGACTACCATAGAAAAGACTACTATATTACTACACTTGGAAACTACATTATCAGCTTTTTGTGAGACTGAGAAAAACCGGAATTTGCATTTTTGAGAATCTATAGGGCAGACATTTCAAATGTAATTGGGCAAGTCATGAAATCACGTTCCCTGAACTACACAGCCTTATTCCAAGACATGCTCTCAGATACACTTTCCACAGAAAACAGCATGTACTGTTTTCACAGATGGTATAGGTAAAATTTGGTCAGATTCCCTAACAACTGTTTCTTCTCTTTCTCTTACTATTTGAGCTTAAGGCAAGTTACATGATCTTCCTCAAAATCCACAATAATCCTCTTCAAAAGAAGCTCCTGAAGGCTCAGCATGCTGAGTGTATCTTCTTTGAACTCAGGAGGGAGTCACATGATCAGTGCAAGTTAAAAAAAAATGAGTGCTTCGTAGGATGGATTGCCTGAGACCCAGAAAGCTTTTTTTCCTTGGGAAGGGAAATAAAGGAGCAATGGCAGATCTGGAGAGGTTTCTTATGAAGCAACTGGGGTGGAGGGAAGCAATTCTCAGAGATAGGCTGGGTTCTATGGGATGCACATAGGCTAGGGCTTCCTGGATTTTATCTCTAACTTTGGATTGAGATAATAAAGTAACCAGTAAGTGTACAAAGCCGTGATGCAACCACCATGCCGGGAAATGACCTGTAAATATTATGGAAACCATCAGTGAAAGCTTGGGAAAGAAGTGTTAACTTGCTATCGAAAAAGTTGTAACAGGCCATGTCCTTGATGAAAATGGGCTCTTCCTGTCTCAGCAGCCACCAATTACCAATCGGTTCTCAGCTATATGCAACATTTTTGTAAGCTTCAACCCCATCGGTGTTGTAAAGCTGACTGGCGTGAGCTTGTGCAAGCTCTACATTCATTCGGTAGGCACAGCATCAGTGGTTAGGAAAGAAGAGGGCATGAAGTTGGGAGGAGGATGTTGAGAGAAGGTTCGAGGATAGATAAAATAGGATGGGCAGGGGTGAATCTGGTCTAAATGTTTTGTATGCATGTGTGAAATGAACCAAGAATAAACAATAGCCACAAAGTGGAGAATATCAACAGAACATTACCAGAGACAATAAGAAGATGGAGAAGATCTTGTGATGGGAACATAAGGTCCTTGTGGCCACAGATCTCCAGGGGAACTAGCAATGTTAAACACCTAGGATTGTCATTTCAAAGAGGAAGTAGAGCCTATTTTTTCAAAATGCTGGGAATTGGAGATGATTTGTGTGTTACTTGTTGGGCCAAGCCATATTCAAGGTTCTACAACTAGGACTGGAATTGGTTAATAGTCTAAATGATCCTTACATTACCTGAATAGAGAGGAGTTCCCTCAAGCTCCTGCATCCAGGATAAGGGATACTTAATAGCCCAAATGACTTCTACACTATCTGTATGGCCAAGAACATGTCAGATCTTTCTTAAGGCCCTTAAGCTAATACATGTAGCCTATCTCTAATATATCTTTTTGGAAGAAATGATATGTACTTTGAATTTCAATGTAACTATGCCTCCTTATGCACTAGAGATTGTATTATATCAGGCAAAGTTTTTCCGAATTATACCATGTTTAAATATGCTGGCAACAGACTGCCTGGCATCAGACTCTAGAAGTTTGATCCAGTGTGATGAAGTCAAACTAAATAGAGATTTTATTCTCACCTCTTTGTGGTTCATTTCCATGCCTGATGTGACTCCTGAAGGGAACCCCTCAACCCTGCTTCATGTGAAAGTGAATTGACTAAAACAGAGAGCTGGCTACCTTGAGGAGTTCCTCTGGACAGCAGGACTTAGAACTCATTCAAAATTCCAGAACTGATAGTGAGAAACCAATGAACATGAGAGTGAAGTGGAAAGGGTGAAGGAGGGTGAGAAGTCTTGGATGAAGTGTTTGCTCAGCCTCCAAATGGTGAATGAACAATGCATCTAGCATCCTTATCATCACAGATTCCAAGACTAGCAGCACACACAGATATTAAGACGGTACCTTATGGTCAACATGTAGAGAATGGGGGACTACAGAATGCTCCATTCTGAGTGGGACATCTGTACCACACCCCTTGTCCAAAGGCTCAGGGGTCACGTCAGGAGAAGGTGAGGAAAGATTGTAGGTGTCACAGGTGGTAGATGACTATATGTAAGCAGTGTTTCTAGACACAACTGGGCTATGAACTCACAGTGGTTGGGACAGCATGCTCAAGACCTGTGCAAGATCAAGCCAGTCAACATAATGGCATGAATGGAGGTAGAACTCACAAAATCCTACCCCTAGCTGAGGAGCTACTGGCAACAGATGGCTGCTGGGAGATGGTGAATCATTTTTCTTCAAGGGCAAATTTCCTAAGAGGCTACCCATGGTCCCATAAGTAGCTCTATCCCTGGGCACATAAAGGAAATGCTAAGTGAACTCAGAGGGTTTTAAAAAATATTTTTTAAAAACATGTGAAATTTGGAGGTAATTGTGGTGAGTGGAATGGGAAAGATTTGGAAAGTAGGGGCTTGGGTTGAGAAGAATAAAAGCACATATAGAATACTCAAACAATAAAAAAATAATGACCTTTGAGAGAGGTGAGTGTGAGGCACATTGAGAAGGAACTGACTATATGAGGCAGAGAGGAGGGCTTTGGGGCAGATCTACTTTTATTGAGAATGGCTTTGCTCTGTTATGAGAAGCAGGCTTTGAAGATAGCAGTAGATATCCCGTTAGACTTTGTGCTTTCTTTTTCTTATTCATCTTGTTTATGTACTTATTTTATTATTTCGGTTTTGTGAGTCAGGGTTTTTTTGGTGTAGCCCTGACTGCCCTTGAACTCAGAGATCTGCCTGTATCTTCCTCTGAGTGCTGGGATCAAAGTCCTGCAACATCTGGCTCTTTTTATTTATTTTTAATCTTTATATGTATGGTGTGCACATATATTTGCATCTATATCTTGTATATGTGAATGTAATCATGCATATGGTGTGGTGTACATGTGAAGGTCAGAGGACTATGTCTGGTTTTGCCTTCACCCTCCTTAAGATAGTTGTTCACCATGCATATGCCAGGCTTGCTGGCCCATAAGCTTCTGGGAATTCTTTTGTTTATCTTTCTCACTTTAGTTGTACTGTGGTTACGAATGTGTGCTACCATTATCTACTTTATGTGTATTCTGGGAATCCTGACTCAAGTCTTCACACTTGAGCAGAAAGTGCTTAATATCAACCTATCTCTCTAGGCCTACCTTTGCATTTTCTTAAGATATCCTACAGTCAAGGTGAAGATATGGCTCATTTGATGGGGTGTCTGCCTCCCATGCCTAATGGAGCCCTTTGTAGTCTTGATTCTCAGCATTACATAAGCCAGGCACTGTGGCTCACCCCTCTAACCCCAACATGGGAGGTAGACATAGGAAGGTCATGAGTTCAAGGTCATTCTTGGCATCATAACAACTTGGGGGACAGCCAGGAGTACATCAGAATCCCTCTCAGAAAGATTGGTCATGTCTTTAATCCTAGCACTTGAGAGACTGACATGGGGGGATTTATATGAGATGGAGGCCAGCTTGTTCTACATGGTGAGTTCTAAGCCAACCAGAGCTCACAGTGAATGAGACTGTCTCAGACAATATCAAACAAGCAAAGCACTGTGGAAAGCTGGATCAGGAAGAGTGACCAGAGAGCCGGTGTGTGAGTGTGCAGAGGGATTAAATAGAAAGGCAAAGCATCATGCCTCCTGGGTCCCACTTTCCCTACGACCTTGGAATAGAAAGCACTGCTATCAGGCCAACAAACCAACCTCAGACTGCCATACAATGTTCTCAGTACAGAAAACATCTTGACAATATTTGAGAGGCCAGCACGTTTATTCTTTTCATGTAGCACATGCCTATATGAGTCACTGACATGTTCCTAATCTCTCTAGAGGCTTCAGCCAACTATCAGAAAACTCTCTGGATACAATCTTTTCTCTCTCATTCTTTATTTCTTTGCTATAATGTCATGTTTCTAAAATATACCATGGATTAAAATAAACATACTGCTTTGGATCATGAAGTAAACATCTAAAGTAGGATTAGAAGTCATAGTAAACTCACATTTTAAAAATAGAGCTGCATGATGATCACACATGCTCAGCATTGCTCACACATGGTACCCGGGGATGGCGTGCTGCTGGGCCAGCATGTGTCCCCCAGCTCTTGTGTGGACACACAGCAGACACACTCAGTTCATGAATCATGGAGTCATCTGAGAGCTTGTGAGGTCATGGCCAGCAGCCGGCTGCCAGAGTCATTTCTTCATTACTAAGCAAAGCCAAGCTCCTTGCCTTGCTTAGTTTTAAACAGCTTGAGTTGAGTATATCTTTGTTTTCTCTTTCATCTTGCTCTTCCATTTTGCTTGGGGTCTGTGAAATCTCTATTCTTTTTCCTGTTTTTTTTTTTTTTTTTCTTGAGATCTTTTTTATTTGCTTTAGTTCTTACGGACAGTTCAGTCTCATCCCTTTACATGTTAGCCTGTCAGAGATTTAAGCAAAATCAAGCTTTTAGATACTTTTGGCACCAGAGGGCTTTGCCTTTGAAAATGTCCCGTTTTCTAGAATGAGAACACTTCCTCTCTAGATGGCATATTACATGGCCATTCCCTAGGAGCCTGTTGGAAGCCTTCTGCATCTCTGCTGTCCACTTAGGAACCTAAAGATCATTCTCATTTACATTCTTCTCTCCGAAAAAATGTCCCTGGAACTTCTGTTTGGGAAGCTGTCCTGCCTTGGTAGTCAAGAGAAAGCTGTTTACGAAGTCACTTCTGCACTATTTTTATGAAGTTGGAAAACACCTCACCCTTAAAACATCTGCAGCTTCAGGCTGCCACGACTTGCTGTGCTTAAGTTAATTTTCTATTAGATTCAAAATAGATATGTCTTTTGGAACAAGAACCCGCTAGTGCATGCACATGTAAAGAACACTGGTGTGATACTTATTGGTTTGTGTACCTGCCAGAGTGTGGGGAAGGGGAGTGCTGCTTTAGCATTGACCACCCAGGAAAGTTCTAGTCCTTTTCAGAGGTGCCTGTAACAAGTGTTATGTTCAGTTTGAACTAATGATGGAAGAGTGTCTTTTAATATATGTACCTTTTTACACATTTATATTATCAGCTTATAAAAAGATATAGATTTCCTACTTTATTTGTATGTGAGTGATGTGTGTATGTGATTGTGTATATCTGCACATGCCTGCACATGTATGTTCATGAATGTGTGGAAGCCATAAGTTGATTTCAGATGTCTTCTTATTCATTTTCAAGCTTAGTTTGTTTTGTTGGCTTGCGGTGTTTCACTGAACCCATGGTTCAGTGACTGGTCAGTTTGGCTGACCAGTGAGCCGGTGATCTTCCTCTGTCTGTCCCCTACAGCTCTTCTGTTATAGACAAGCTGGCCAGCCTCTTTTTACATTGGTGCTGAGATCAGAACTCAGATCTTCATCTGTTGACTAGTACATAGCAGACTTTTCTTTAAACATTTCCTTTGTTGATTATAAGTAATATTACAACCATAACCACTGTTACTACCACAGTAACAGCCAACACAGGGCTGAGCATTTTGTGAGCACTAACTGAGGTAAAGAAATAAACCAAGAGTAGATTAGAAATTCCAGGGCTATCCTTCCAGGAAAACCAAAAAAGGTTTAGAATGGACTAGATTGGACAAACTTTGTAAGTCAAAGTATGTGGGAGACAATTTGGGGTCTCTTCTTACTAATTTAATTATTTTATTTACATTCCTGTGTATTCATACCTAATACATACATACATACATATATATATATATATTCACATAGTGAATGATATGAAATACAAACTTGAAACTTACTTTGGTGGTTTCAGAAATAATACCAGTAGGCTTATTGAAAATGAAGTATGTATTTTGAACATAGTATAGACTAGTATTTTATCATTGTATATCACAGCTATATCTCTTTTGTCTCTGATTCTGTACTTTATTATCTGAAATAATTAATTTAGATTTCCTCTTGATGTTGATCTTCATCAGCTCTCCATTTAAATGCTGAGTACTTCACACACCACAGACCTTGTTCCCATCCATCAGCCTTTTGGTCTCCTTCATGTATGTGCTCTGAATAAGTCTTTGCATTCTGCTCCCAATTAGTACAAATATGCCACGTGTGAGTGTGTGTGTGTGCATGTGTAACAGAAGCTCATGAATTTATGACATAAAAGTTGAAAAACAATGAGAAATTAACTAGATATTTGGGACTTTCTAAATTATAAAACATCCAATCATTGATGAAGCCAGGGAAAAGCAGCGTAGTCTCCATCTCAAGGTGTTTTGTACAAACAGTTAGAGGCTCCTGTTAGACTTCTAAGCCAGTATACCAGCATGTGTGTCTGTGCTGCCATAGATGTGGGAACTGGTTCTAAGCTGATATGCAAAAGCCAATTTACAAAGAGTTCATTTACTGAAAGTCCATTTGCTGAGTTGAACTCAATAGGGAGAAGGATTTCTGAAGCATCATGGCTTTAATCTTGTTCTTCCTCTATCAAGTAATATGCAAATGAAGATTTTCTTGTGATTCCATTCATAGAATTGCCTATTCAAAGAGATTGATGCTTACTTTTGCTTCTGGTGACAAATAATTACAGCAAAAATTTAGGTTGGGTTATTAGGTCAAGGCATTTGTATGAGCTTTTGAAATGGAAGAATACCAGATCACTGATGAGGGACGTAGGCTTGGTAGACAAGGAGCTTGGATTCTGGCCTTGTTGATGGGGAGCAGAGTGATTTCAACAGCAACTTCTCTTCTAAGACTCACGTTTCCTCATCTGACCATGTTATCAAGTATCTCACATGGGAAAGGAACTACAGGAAAGAATAACTTCAGCTGCAATGTGTGTCCTCTTGGGGGCAGCATGTAATGTCACATCTGCTGCTCAAACACTTGTTTCCC
This sequence comes from Uromys caudimaculatus, assembly GCA_028551405.1. Taxonomy (NCBI): domain Eukaryota; kingdom Metazoa; phylum Chordata; class Mammalia; order Rodentia; family Muridae; genus Uromys; species Uromys caudimaculatus. The sequence continues at coordinate 24,764,974 of CM052704.1, read as the reverse complement.
AGACCTCTTCTTGCTCTGCTACCTTGTAGTCTCACACCTTTCAGACACACCAGACCTGCTGTTTGGGAGTCAGTGTTTCTGATTCTGATGTCTGAGGGCATCTATGGTGCAGTACCCTAAAGACCACAAAGTGCCAAGATGCATCTTATCCTTAGTGTATACAAACATAGCACATTTGGAGCTCTAGGGTTACATGTTCTCACAGAGTTAAAGTCTTTTCAGAAAACTCAAATACGCGGGCAAGTATCCTGCAGTGTGATTTTTTTCATAAGATTATGTTGTATCTGCCAGATCTCAGAATGCTGCTGCCAAGGTTCCTTGATTAAAAACTGTGGGTCACCCACGACAACTTATAAACTTGACACTTCCCCCAATTGAGTTGACCTATAAGTCCCTGTGGGGTAGGGTGATAGGAAAGAACCCTTCAACAGAGATCATGACACTGATATCAAACATCACAGTCAAGTAGTTTATGGTGGGAACAGAGACTGGAAAGTGCCTGGTGATGGGCAGGGGGCTCAGAAGTGCCCAGACACATGTTTGCTTATAGAAATGGCGGTGAAATTGACCAGGAGAGATATTCTGAGTGATAAATGGTGCCCTAACTCCTGACACATTTCCACCTTCCCAGGACTGGCTGTGTGACTGCTCTCACAATGCCCAAGGTCCCTCTTTCTGATTCCTACTCTTGTATTTACATCATCTGGCTGTTTATAGTTCAAGTGGATTTCACTTACTGACTGTGTACTGAGTTAAACACAGAGGTACATGAAAGATGAATGGGGGATTCATGGCTTTGCTTCCTAGTGGACTGTTGTGTAAACAAAAGACTATGTTCTCCCAGAGATTCCACCCAGGTACAAGTTCACAAAACAATAAGTAATTGGGGTTCCATATAGGAATGTACAGGAACATAATCAATGGATAATCAGCTACATTATGAAAGCCATAGTAGTTCCTGGCAATTGATAACTGCCTATATGTCTGTGGGGGAAATATGGGGTCTTGGAACTCCTCTCTTTTAACAACCATTAACTGTCTACAAATCTTGGGATTGTGGGAAGGACAGGGTACCATGAATCCCTTCCCCTACCCATCACTAACAGTCTCTAAATCCTTGTGGCAGATCTGGGCTCCACAGACACTTCCCTCCCTCTATTATAGAGAGTTAATGGGATCCATCTTGTGCGAGTCTCCAGGCAATCACAGCAGATAACAATTCAAAAGGGCAACCAACAGTCATGTCATAGCACTCTGTGAGAGACCTGGAAAGACAGATAGATGGGCAGAGGAGAGGACTCGTGACTACAGACTAGGACCAACTGTGCAACTGTGGAGGGACAAAGAAAGAATCATGGCCATGGAAGAAGCAATAGTTTACTGTGTCCAGCACAGGGCAAGACAAAAACACTCTCTTAGGCAATGGCCAGATGATGAACAGTTGGTGTTTATGTCACAGGTAGGAAAGGGCAATCCTGATACTTCGCAAACACATGTCAAGGCCACAGAGTAGCAAGCAAGTCTAAGATAAGGTTTCATCTGGGAGTAAAGGCATTTAGTGGTCACTTCAGCAGTGTGCTTTGCTCCTTGGGCCTCTGCAAGCATTGAAACAGCAGCAGGATGATTCTGAAAAAAGATCAAAAGACAGAGAACAAACAAGATCTACTAAGTGCCTAGGAGTGATGGACCTTGTGAAGTAACTTCCGGGTTTTCTGTCTTGGTCAATAGGAAGTTGAAGTCAATAGGGATTTTCTTGTAGCAGAAAATATAGGAGAGGGATTAACATGAAGTGGGGTAATAAATAGAAATCCGTTTAATTGTTTTGGACTTAGGCATGCAGATGTGTGCTAGCTTTGTATGTGTGTAGGTAGGTGCTTTGTGTATGTGTGTGTGAGAGAGAAAGACATGTCTTTGGATGTGTGTGTGTGTGTGTGTGTGTGTGTGTGTGTGTGTGTGTGTATGTGTGTGTGAGAGAGAGAGAGAGAGATAGAGAGAGAGACAGAGACAGAGAGAGGTCTCTCTGTGTGTTGTATATGTATGTTTGCATGTATGTGTAGACATGTACATGTTGAGACCAGAAGACAACATGGGCACTGTGTTTGTGTTTGTACACACATATGTGGAAGCAAGAGTCAACCTCAGGCATCACTCCTCAAGGACCATCTTGCTTTGAGACAGGCTGTCTCACTTGCCTAGAGCTGAGTAGGTTGGTTGTCATGGAAACTATCCTTTCTGAATCCTCCTTTTAGTCACCTCTCCAGCAAGAACCACCATACCTGTCTTTTTAAAATATATGATTTCTGAAAGAAAACCAATATCACTGTGCAGGCAAGGCAAGTACTTTAACTATGGCACCATCTCCCCAGTCTATGTGAAATCTTTTGTTGACATCTAAAATTGAAGACAGGAGAACTCATCTAACTAATCATTCTGGCTCTGAATGTATCCTGCATTGGTCTACATTTTAAGAACCACAACTCTCTGATTCTGGGCCTTCCTTAGCTTAACCTTAGCATATCTGAGCATCTCTGAGAGGACCAAGGAGGGGTGTTGGTCTCTGCCTTCAAAGAGGCTGCTGATTGTGTAAAGACTCTGGGGAGACTTTAGCTTTCCAGAAACCTCCCCCCCCCCCCCAGAGAACACCATGGAGTTGGGGATTGATGCAATCAGCAAGAGAATTTTATTATTCCAACTCATTGGGGGCCATACCACACCCGAAAGAAAGAGAGGTCATGACCCCTCGTGACCTGTTTGGCAAGCCTTTATACAGTTTTCAGAGCAACAGCCACTAGGTGCAACCTTATTTGCAGAACAGTGTGAGTTTTAAACTGATTGGGTCTTAGGGAATGAGGTGGTCAGGACTCCCCTTGTCTGTAGGTGACCAATGGCTAGTCTGCTCTACAGACTGTGTTTACATGCTCTGGGCGCCTCCCCTACCTGCAGGTGGCCAGATGGTTGTCCCCCACCTGTGGTCTGAGGAATATAATTAGCCTCTCTCTTCCCAAAGAAAGAGGAGCCTACCTATGAGCTGTGACCCTTCTCTTCTAGGAAGGGGAGGGGTCTGATGGAATATTCCAAAGTTACTGAGCTGATTCCTTCAGTTGTGTCACACTTTTTCTTTGAGCTTCAGTGTCTGAATGAATGTCACCAGAAGCTGTAGAAGACTGCAAGATGGAGAAAGTCTCATGACAGAATAGTACCCTGCGGAGTCTCTGCTTTTCTCTGCCTCTCCCTTGATGCTTTTTCACTGACTGAAGTGGTAAGACGATGAGTGTTTTCCTTCTGCCCACGCCATCCTTCTCTGGGGAGGATGCAAGCTGCATTCTGCAGCAAAGTAAACCGTGAACAACCCGAGCTCCTACCCTTCTTCTCCTAGCTTTCTTTGTTCTTCAACAGTTCCTGGCTTCCCTCAGTGTCTCTTTTGCTACACAATGGTCAAGTTGTTTACCACTAGGAGTTTGTTGGGTGAAACTGACCCAGGGTTCCGTTAAAACTGAGGCTGCATGCGTGCACGAATTGCTTCCAGGGTCACTCACTCTTTTAGGTTTCACTAAGGAATCTGTCCATCAAACGAGTAGCTGCTGACAGCAACATTTGAAGACTTCTTTCTCCTCACAAGAACACATTAGCCACTTTGGAATCAGATAAGGAGAAACTTTCTCACCGTCTGCTGTTGAGTCTCCTCGCTGTGCTTTCTATAGAACAGAACTCACGTTGTACAAAGGGGGTGTTGGTAGAATGCATCGATGTGATGTTTTCCCTTTGCTATTCTGCCCATAATGAGAGTTTTCCCACAAATATGTGATCTAGAAGGTTAGTGTGATAGTAAGTTTGCACTTCAAAGACTGGCAGTCCTGAGGGGGTCCCCTCTTCTCTGTGAAAGTGTGATTCTCACTCAGTCTCTTCCCTTCGCTCATTCATTGCTTCCACTTGTGTGAAAGTGAGACAGCCATTTGTAGTGATTATATCAGAAACAATACACATTTTGACGTCTTAGAGAAATACCCTCTAATAAGATGTTGCAATATCCAAGACTCTGAGGAAATGGAGCTTGTGACGATAAACTACTGTCGCCTAGAAAACTCGGCCACCTGATAAATATTAAAGACCTGTGCTCCCCCATGGAAGTCCTGTATCCCTCGGACCCATTCTCTGAGCCTCTCCTTCCCTTTCTATCTACTCCAATTTACATGACAAGGAAGTCTCTGCTCCCCAAGGGCTCCTCTGCTCCTGCCACTGTTCTCTGAGTCCAGTTGTCACCCTGTCTTTGCTGAGAAGGTGGTGACAATGAAGTGAAGGGTAAGTGGTCACTGGAGCAGATGAAGTCTCTGGAACAAAGATTCTCTTCTCATGCTAATCGCCATAGCAATTTAACTCCAAGCAAAGAAAGTCCAGCACAATGCATCAAGAGAACTAAGCGGCATTCAACAAGGTCCCACCAAGCCTTGACATCTCTTTAAGATGTCATCCGTCAAAGCGTCTCCTTCCTTTTCAGATCCAGTGCAAACATGGCTCCAATTTTGAGGCAGACATGGAGGAACATAAAATCCAACCTCAGTCACAGGGCCCTGGGCAGGCAGGCACACCTCTAGCCTCCTCACCATCTCCTTCGGCTTGTCACGACTTCCTAGGCCGTGGGAACCCATCCGTGTGAATTTATTTGTGGTCCTAGCCAGCCACTCTGCCTGAGAGGTCTCTTCTTTCATTTTTTTCTTAAACTTTCTCTGTGTTTCAAAGCTAAATTCAAGCTCCATTGCCCTTTCTTGGATCCCATTTGTCTAGGCAGACTGTATTGTCTTCAGAACTCCTACTGCATCTTAAAAGTGTTCCCAGGTCCCCACTATGCGCTGTCTCCTCCAAAGTCTTCTGAGGAAGGTGAGCGTGCATTCTATAGCATTGTGTTTGTCCATATCCCTTGACACAAGAGCAGACATATGAGATGCGTTTGTTGGTTGAACTAGCTATAACTGAGGAAACCAGACAGGATAGATTTGTGTCAGATGTCCTTCTATTCGTGACTGTTTTCCTTCTACACGCCAAACGCATGGACCCTGGCTCTAAAGATCAAGTAAATCACATGGCCTCCTTTAGAAGTGTCATCAACCACAGAAGAGCCAATGAATGCATTTCAGATAGGATGATTTCTAACTCAGAGCCTTATAAATGATTTATCATTTTGGTAATCTTATAACAGCCAGCAATGCTCAGTGTTAGTCTACGGGTTTAGTATGTGTATCCTCATCACAGCATCACAAACAATCTTTGCTGCCATCACAGTCCTACAGATGAGGACTTGAGTGTGGTTACTTTACCAGCAACTGTAGGATTGGAACCCTCTGCTTTCAGCCTCTGATTCTGTATGTGAGGCTGCATCTGGGTCCTTCGCAGTCTTACATCTCTTTGTACATTTTCCACATACATGATCTCAGGGTCCAGAGAGCCTGAGAACATTTCTGTTGATTCCTTTCCAAACATTACTCAGGGTCAGATTCAGTTTAGATAGAGAGATCTACTCTGAATAAATAGAGGTGAACATTGCAGATAAAGTTAGATATAATGCTTTGGTGGCGTGAGGCTTTAAAAGAAGCCCAAGAGTTTCGGTAGAACACACAAATACAGGGAGCTTTGGTGGCTTTCCCCCCATTCATTGTGTTCCTGTTATTTGTCAGATACAAGAAGATGGTGCACTGGATGATGAAGATGAAATAATACAGAGGTAACTAAAATAAGGAATTATAGAGCTGTAAGGAGAATGTACAGTGTGAGGAAATACTCCCCTTATTTCAGGTAATGGGAGCATCTTCCCTAGTCAAGAAGAAAAAGACTCCTTGCCACTCAGACACTTGATTGTGGAGGCTAGCTTGTGCCCTGGGGCTGAAACACCTTGATGTTCATTGTCCTTTAGATAATTCAGTGGTACTCCCCCATCTTGATGTGTGTTTGTGTGAGTGTGTGTGTGTGTTAACACATTGTCTGAGCATACATGTCCCATTTAGGGGGGCACAAGGGGCTACTTAGACATTTTCTAAAGAAATTCAAGTTAAAATGAAGGCTACAAACTCTTCCTGACAACCAAAGAGGTTGTGCAAAGTAGATACATGAGGAGAGTTCACCTCTGTGTCGACAGTGTAAAAACATATTGTCAAGAATACGCCTGTGTAGAGCTGAGAGGCTTTCCACAGGTGGTCACTGTAGAACTGAGACATTCCCTTTCAAAATCAGCCCCGTGGGAACAGAAATAATAGGATTTCTGAAGCCCACCTGTTGGGATACTCTCATCCTTCTCAACAGTGAGACCTGTTTCACAAACCAGGGCCAAAGAAAAACAAACAATGCCCAGAGACGATTATTTTCTCTTAAGTGCTAATACTAGTCTAAGCACTGGGCACAGTAAGTAGATCATACTTTGTCTTTAAGAGTTCATGATGGAAGCCTGTAGAGGGACCTCAGTTTGATTTCCCTGAACACACACACACACACACACACACACACACACACACACACACACACACACACACACACTTAGGGAAGGCATAGTGAACAGGGTGTGGGCAGAATAGTAGTAGGAAATAGAAGGTCTGAGTCTAGTTGGATTAAGGATCAAAGAGGAGCAGTGCAGAAAGTTCTTCTAAGGCATGAAACCTTTTGAATAATATTAACCAAAATAGCACTTGTCCCAACAGAGTTGTAGAGAGGAACCCTTTCCACCTGAGCCAAGAGAAACTGATGTGGACAGACAGGAAGTTAGCATGGAGTAGCTTTTTGTTGGGGAACAGGCAATGCTTGAGATGACTTAATTCATTTTTAAATCTTCCATATGAGTTCAGCCCAGAGCTACTCTGGGTTCCAGGTTAGCCATTCAGTGAGGCTGGCATGGTTAGTTCCTGGATCACATGCTCAGTTTTGAGTCCCTGCGAGCTTCCCTGTCACCTAACCTGGGGACTCTCTGAAGTGAAATGAATGCATCCGGTCGCCTTTAGGGGGAGCTGCTGTGCTGTCCCCCTGCAGTGTGAAATGCTCTTTTCCATCTCAGTGCATGATTCTCTTCTCCATCTGCTTCCTATATCTGCTTCTCTTCCTGTATAAGCGAAAGTCGTATTTTTATTATGAAATAAAGTGAAAATTAAGGGTTTCTATGTGAGAAAGGCCCTCCGTTGACCTGTGCACGTTCCATTTATACACCCACGGTGTACAGCCGAGGCACACATATAAAGCTGCCTGTTTGCTACAGTTTAAAGGGCTTGTCAGAATTTAGTTCAGGCATCTGACTTATGAAGCCAGGCAACATCTGACTTACAGAAACCACACTCCTCATGTTTGGATAATGACTGCATCAGTATCTATCTCTCTCTCTCTCTCTCTCTCTCTCTCTCTCTCTCTCTCTCTGTCTCTCTGTCTTTGTCTCTGTCTCGGTATCTCTCCCTGTCTCTCTTTTGTTTCTGTCTCTCTCTGTCTCTGTCTCTGTTTCTCTCTGTGGTGTGTGTGTGTGTGTTGTGTGTGTGTGTTGTGTGTGTAAGGGAAGTATGAAGGAAGACTTGGGTTTGCAAATACGAAATGATCTGAAAGACAAACCTTCTGAAAGTATAATCTCCAGAATCTCCCTCACTCCCACTTAAAGCAGCTGTGGAGACTCTCTGGAGGCTTGGCACCCTGGTGTGAGGACAGTCACCAGAGACACATTGTAGTGTTAATAGGCAAATAACATGGCCACTGCCACTGGTTTAATCTCCCAGTTGGCATCTGAACACAGGCAGTTGTTCTAAAGTAGCAATTAGCTGAACCCTCAGGGGAATCTCTTTCCAAGATGCATGTGAGTGCTTACAAGTGTCATCAGGATGCTTCTGCAGCCGGTTCATTCAACTGAATAGACACCTGGCAGCGAACTGGTGTCTTCTGGACTGCTTCCATCGGAGGGACGTGGACATTGTCAGCACTGCCCACAGTCTGTGCAGAAATCCCAGGGTGGTGCCACACTGGGAAAGTTTCATTGGTTTTTAGGGTTTATTTTCCACTTACAGAAAAATAGAGATTAACATGATTTTCACAGTATGATGTGCTTATTATACCTAGGGGTATATTGTAGAGATGTATCTGCCGACTGGCAAAACCAGCAAAGACCGATTTGAGCCTTTCATTGGCAGTGATTGTGTGTGTGTGTGTGTGTGTGTGTGTGTGTGTGTGTGTGTGTGTGTGTGTGCATGTACACACCCACTGACAGATCTCTGACTAGACATGCCTTTGTCCACGTCCATCCACAGCTATGAATCTGGGATGACCCTTTAAGGATGTCTAAAGCTGGGATCAAAGAGGCGAGGCTGTTGCACCTACTGATGCTGTGTGGATTGTCCTAGCAAGAGGTTTTTGGATCAGCCGAGATGATCATAGGCAGGCTGGGGGCTGGGGGCTGGGGTCTGTCTGCAGAGCCCTGTGGCTGTGAGGAGCCTGACTTTCAGTGTAGAAGGGGATCTGAGAACTGTATCACAGACCCACTGATCCTGCTGAAAAGACAATACCGCCTGTCAGACCAGATACGAGACTTAGAGACCAAGATCGGTTATTCCTAAGAAAAGTAAAAACTCGCTGTGTTTTGAAGACTAAAATGTTATGATGTTCAAAATCAGATCAGATGTAAGCCATACAGAAATTGCTAGGTTTGCAGGTCAAGTGAACTTTACAAAATTGGCATGTTAAGAGGCCTTAAAATTGACAGTGTTGTGCAGAACACAGTATTTTATCAATGCTCAGAAACATTGAAAGGGAGAGAGAGTCTGCAGGCAAATTGTTTCCTGTGTGTCTTTCATGTTCCATTTCGTGTAACAGAAAATGAAATTGGAAATTACAGACTCTGTGTAGTGAGTATGAATTATTTAAGAACTGGTTTCTAATTAGTGGTCCAGTCTCAGCGGAAGTGCTCTGTCCCTACATCAGAGAGCCTGCAGTCTGTGCTCTCTGGCCTTTGGAGTTATGAGGAAAGTGTTGGAGCCTCTTTGTTTTTATGGATCACCCTCATGTTCTTCTTGTCATTAACCAACCAACTTCTACTTATTTTTTATTTATCTTTAACTAATTAATTTATTCACATCCCAAACGCTGTTCCCCTCCCAGTCCTTTCCTCACAGAGTCCCTCCCCCTTTTCCCCTTCTCTTGTCTTCTGAGAGGGTGGGACCCCTGGGTAACTCCCCACCCTGGCACATCAAGTCTCTTGCCAAATTAGGTGCATCCTCTCCCCCTTAAGCCAGACAAGGCTCCCATGAAGACTGAGCTGCCTACTGGCTATGTATGTGTTGTGTGTGGGGGAATTCTTTCCAGTCCGTGTAAGGTCTTTGGTTGGTAGCTTAGACGCTGAGATCTTCCAGGGCTTCAGGTTTGTTGACTCTGGTGGTCTTCCTGTGGGGTTCCCATCTACTGCAGGGCTTTTAAACCTTCTCCCAACTCTTCCATAAGTGTCCCCAGTGTCTGTCTAATGTTTGGTTGTGGGTACCTACGTCTGTGGGTAAAGCCTCTCAGAGGACAGTTATGCTCGGTTCCTGTCTACAAGCAAAACAGAGTATCGTTAATAATGTCAGTGATCGGTGCTGGCCCATGGGATGGGTTTCAAGTTGGGCTGGTTATTGGTTGGCCTTTCTTCGGTCTCTGCTCCATCCCTGAACTTCTTTTAGATGGGATACATTTCGGGTCGAAAGTTTTGTGACTGGGTTGCTGTCCTTATCCCTCCATTGGGGGTCCTGCCTGGCTACAGGAGGCTGCCTCTTCCGGTTCCATGTCCCCACTGTTGGGCATTTCGGCCAACTTCTATTTATAATCTTATTGAGAGGAAGTATTCAGAGGCTCATTGCCAGGTCCTCAGTGAGGGCTGGAATTTTCTTCGTATGCTGGAAAAAGATCCCTGTTGCCTGGAGACACTTTACACTGTACACACATCAGTGTGTTCCTGAATCACACTTAGCCCTACTGTCACTAGCTGCTGCCTGGGAGTGCTCATCTCTTACTGACTGCTCCTTCTTGGCGCCTGTGACAGACTGGTTTGTTCCTGACAAGTTGCTTCTTGACATGCAGTTTCAAAGTGCGGATAGTTCAAAGTCTGGGAGTCAAAAATGTACACAATTAATTGTTCTCTTGGAACAAAAACGGAACACTCAACTACATGTTAAAACTGATCATTAAAAAGGTTACTGTTCCTAAATGCATTAAATTACTTTCTAAGAAAAAAAAAGTGACTGCTTAGGAAAATAATTCAGTTATAATCAAATTCATTAGCAAAATAATATTTACTAATTGTCTGATATGCTCTGTGTTTTATTCATTATATTTTTCAAAGAAAATAGAAGGCGATTTCAACATATTTTTCTAATGTGGTTATTTATAAATGTAAAGACTGTATGTTTCATGGATGGAAGAAACTTTTCTAAATTACCAGTTATATACATATATATATGTGTATATATATACATATATGTGTGTGTGTATATGTGTGTATGTATGTATAAAATACTTTAACCTTATTAGTAATCTTTTGCTGATTTTAAAATTGTTGTTATTCTGAGACATTTTCTATCAAATTACACAGACAAATTTTCTTAGTCTACAATGTTTTCTGGAACAGATTCTGTTTTTATTGAGAATTTCTTTTTTATTAATTATTTTATTTATTTACATTCCATCCTTTGCTCCACTATCAGTACCCCCTCCACCTTGCCGCCGAGAGGGTGCTTTTCCTCCCACTTCCCCCTACCTGGCATCTTTGATAAAATTCATCCTGATATCGCTCTTATAACTCTTTCCCAACTCCCTGTCCCCTTTACTGTCCCCTTCTCTTTATTGTCCCTGTCCCCTCTACTGTCCAGCTTTCCCTTCTAAATGCACTGGGTCCACTTACTGCTTCCTGTGTGTATGTGGCTGTGAGTGTCTCATAGAGTATGGACGATCTTTCAGCAGATACAATCCTGAAGAAAAACCAATGCCCCCTCTCCCAGAAGCAACCAAGTGATAGGACTTCTGAGCTCCTCCCACATCTGGCTGGATTTGGTCTGGCTTGATCTTGTGTAGGTCATGTGCATGCAGTCCCCACTGTTGTATGTTCATGTGTGCCATGGCTGTCATGTCCAGAGATAACGTTTCTCTGCAGATGCTCACTATTTCTGGCTTACAGTCTTTCTGTCTCTATCCTACAGTGATCCCTGTGTCTTTGGTGGTGGTGGTTGAGGGGTATAGCTATCCAATCGAGAGACTGCAATTTCAATTCTTCTTTGGTTTCATAATCCCAGGTAAGAAGTAGTCACTTAGTGCCATTGCGGCGATGGCTAGTTACCAGTTACCTCAACTGAATATCAGTGTAAAAATCAGCAAAAACCTCCATATTTTTCCTATACAATAATTAATTAATTAATTATTAATTAATTAAATTATTATTCCATGAACAATTTGTTTATATTCCTATTCAAAATATATCTTCTGTGTTGTTCTGATTTTACTTTTGCTCTGAGCAGGCTCTTATGTACCTCGGGCTGGCCTTGAACCAAATTGGCTCTGAAGCAGAAGCTAATGTTGATCTTCCTGAGCCCAACACTCAAATGCTGGGGTTACAGGTATGAGCCACACTAAGCTCCACCTTGATTTTTTTCTATTCTTGAAAGATTGATTTACTTTTATTTTATGTGTATGAATGTTTTGCCTGCATGCATGTATGCTTGCATGTATGCAGTATCTGCAGTGCCAAAGGAGGCCAGAAGAGGGTCAGAACTTCTGGAACTGGAGATCCAGATGCTTATCAGCCACCATGCGGGTGCTTGGATCCAAGCCCAGGTCCTCTGCAAGAGCAGCTAGTGCTCTTAACCACTGAGCCCTCTCTTTGTCCCCGTGCTCTGTCTTCCTCATAATGAATATTCTGAACACATTTTCTTTTTGTCAGAACTTTATTCTTTATGTCAACCTATTTTATCTTATGTGCTGCTCTTTTAATCGCTAATCTTTTCCCCACATGTTGCTTGTGTCCCTCCTGTGGAGTGCCTGAGCTGGCAAAGGTGTCCTTTTTTGCCTTAGCTCACAGGACGGCTTGCTGCACATTGACTGGAGCTTTGGACTCATCGTCCAGCTGGGCTTATCTCTTGCCTTGGCTCTGTCTCTGCTCCTTTGCTCTCCCCTGTGCTTTCTGCTCTGGGATTCCAGCATACCACTAAAATGAGAACACACAGTGGTCATAACAGAAAATCTGGAGAACAAAGAGTATTTTAGGAGAACTCTGGGACAAGAGTCTGATGAAATTCGTTGCACCCCGAAGTAAAAAAGAAGTTTTAGGAATGGATAATACGTACTGAGGAGCTGCTAAAATTCAGAAAGTGCATGTTCCCTACAGACAGCAGTGCATGGGATCACTGACAGACTGTGCCTCTCTCCTGCCTGAACTTGCTCTATCTTCTTGTATCTGTGTGATTATTTAATGTGAGCAACAAAGGGGATTTTTCTCAGAGCACTGTCAGAGACCATTTAGTAAGGATGCTGGGGGCTGCAACATGATAATTGGACACTGTTTTTATTTTAATTATTAGATGTGATGGAAAACGGCTGAGCTTTTCTGTTGTGTGAAGGTTCATGTTTTACATTTCTTTGAGTTTTTGATCTCCTCTGTTGGTCTAGTTTCCCCAGTACATCTGAACTCAGGTTCCTCAGAGTCTAATATCATCCCTGATGCTAGCAGCATGTCTTTCATTATCATTAGACAACGGCATTATTTGGTGCAGATGGTAGAAACAATATCTGTGCAAGATAAATTACATGCTGTAATTTCAACCAGCCAGAGTCGGTGACTGTGATGTGCACACACTTCACCTGGTGTTTCCACCACTCAGAGACCTGCTGAGTCTCATGCTATAGCCCACACTCATTCTCACTGCTGTTCAGAAATTGAGGACCAAGCTCTGAAATTCTACTAGGAAACAAGGACCCTAGATAGTGCATGAAGCAAAATAACATCAAGCTAAGCAGAAAACTTCTACTTCTAACAGCAGTTTGAAACTGCTGTGTGGTAAACTTTTTCCTAATAAAGCACACACACAAAATATTTGCTTAGCCTTTGAAAATAACACATTCCATAGACGGATCATTAGCTCTGAAAAATAGGATTCCAGGATCTGTTCTCTGCTGCTTGAGCTTTGATTGTATCAGGCCTCCAAAGAATACACCTATTTCTATAAAGCTTATGAATGTATGATTTTAAACATCAGATATAATTTTCAAGTTGGTAGCTGGGATATTTGGGGAGTTTTGTTTTTCTCTTTGTTTTAAAAGCAAAACTGTGTGTTTATGGCATGCGAGTGAGCCCCTCTGATGAGCCCACAAAGGTTCCATATTTCCTTGTGAGGTAATGATTTATAGCCCTTCACAGGCAAAGGGTGTGCTTGACTGTGATTAATGAATCTTACACGCCCTTGATTTATCCCTAGGAAGTACTAATTATATAATATAATAATCTCTAAAATCTTTAATACTTTTCTACAATTATGTTTTCAGAAAACATTTCTGTGGCAATCCTGTTAATTCATTTTAAACTCATGAGTATCAGAAATCATTCACATGTGATACATACATATAGACAATCAATTACATGTATATACTAGATGAAACTATAGTCGAGAGTAAATTCTCAAAGTGGTTCTAGCCACATATTTAATATATAATTCAGCTTTGGGGGTGTCACAAATCTCTGTTATTTCTAGTAGGATTTCTTTAATTATATGCTAATATAAAAACACTGAATTTACAAGTACACTAACAAAAGATTGAAAAAACACAATAAAATTCAAATATTTATAACAAATAAATTTTATTATCTGTGTTCCTTTGAGTAAGTTGTTATGATATTTCTTAAGGAAATATTTCTGATTTAGAAATGTGGTTAATGCATACATACACACACACACACACACACACACACACACACACGCATACATATATAATCCTGAAACTGGAGGCACAGATGGTTATAAACCACCATATAAATGCTGGGAATAGAACCCAGGTCCTCTGCAAGAAAAGCAAGTGCTCTTAACCACTGAGCCATCCCTCTAGCCCTTGAAAAATATTCTTTATAAAATTGGCAAATAGTTTTAATGGGATTATAATAAGAATTTATTATTTTTCTCTTATTCAACTTGAATTGCAATCCATCTGGAGAGAAACATTATGTTCAGAATTTTCTGTCTTGGTTCTTAGTGATTCTTTGTCCAATGAAAAGCAAATTATGCACCACATTTGGATGGAAAATATTTAGTTATTAATATTAGATGAAGAAGAGATGGCAATAGGCTTGAAAGGAAGATGAAAATATGAAGAACACATTTTATAAAAATTCCTAGTGGCAATAGATATTTGAATTCTTATTATAGTATTGAAACTAACATCCGAGAGGTCGAAATTCAAAGAGCACTAATCAGCACATAGTTATGGAGTTTATTCTTTGAAGTGGATTGCTGACAAAGACAGTTTAGATCAGGAGTGGTATATTTTACTATGTCCACTTTTTAGTGGACTAAAAATTTAGTGGGGAAAAGCGCAGCCCACTTGAAACAGCATTGCTTTTCATGGGTTATAAATGGTCTACATTTTTGTCATTTGTTTTCATATGAACACAATATTTCAAAATAGAGACGCAAAAGCAAATACTGAAGGAGATGGACCATGGAGAGGACAGAATTCGGAACTGGGAGTCCAAAGACCAGCTGTATCCACTAGTTTCTTCATTTGTTGCTGACATAGCTAACTAGACAGTTGGAGCCAAAATGAACCTCTCCTGTGTTGAACTGAGTTACTGCATGAGAAAACTGTAGGAAGTCACCCTGCTATTCTGGAGAGTACAGATTCCTGAAACTGTGAGAATTTACATTATAACCAGTGGGAGGGGAGAGATGGTGGTTGACACCTGGCCCCTCACGCCATCTCTGCAGAAGATCTCTGCTGCTCTGAAGTGTGTTCCACACACTTCTGACAAGAGCCTCTGAGGGACGACACCCTGGTGACCATTACTGATCGCTGGGCTGACCCCCATTCTTCCCTTTCTCATGATTCCAACGCTCTCACTCTTGCTCTTAGCTTCTATACCTAAAACAAACTCTTGTATCTGGACTTAGTCTTAAGATCTCGCTTTTTAGAGGGAAATCTCATATTAACATGTTGTTTCTCATTCAGTAAATGTCCAAACACAACAAAAAAAAGCTACTTGGAATCAAGCACCCTAGAATCTTGGACTCCAGCTCAGACTTTGTTAGCAATGGCTGCATGATGATAAAGAAATCACTTTCACTTCCTTTACACTTAGACAGAGGGATCCAAGCCAGTACCTTCATTATAAGGGTTGCTGAGAGGACTAAATAGACCATAAAATCTTAGCTAATGCTTGAGTCATGGTCATACGGGCTGAAATTACTTCATAAAGTCAAAGATCTTACAACAATATTAGGTATGATAATGTCGCTGTATTGTGTATTTCGTCCTTTCCTTCTGGAGACTTAAGTTATCCCAGGCATATACTCTTTGTAGACTGAGTTTACATGTGAGTGTGTTGTGTGTGTATACATTTTTGTGTGTATGTATGTGTGTATGTGTACATATGTGTATGTGTGTGAGCATGTGTGATGTATATGGGGTGTGTGAGTGTAGGTATACATGTAGACGTCAGAGGAAAGCTTTAGATCTGCACCCTTGCCATTTTCGGAGGTGTCTCTTAGCTGTTTTTTACCACTCTGAACACCAAAATAGACTCCCAAACTTCCAGAGAGTTTCCTGGCTCCATCTCCCATCTCCCAGTAACAACACTGGAATTAAAGTCATGCATCTTGCTTGGGTTCTAGGGATTTGAACTTTGTTTCTCACACTTCTGCAACAACCACTCTACTTTCTGAGATGCATCACAACCTTCTTTCTAGACTTTCTATGGGGAAATAATTTGCACGCCTCTTCCAGCTTCAAGCAGTTGTTCATAGTCCTTGCCTTCAAGAACGTATTTACACCTTCCTTGAAAACACTGAATTCGGATTGCTTTGCCAAACCCCTTGTGGACTGACCCTCTTGTCTGTCTCCTACTGAGTCCAATTTCTATGCCAAAACCTTTATATAACCACATCTTTTGTCAAGTAAGAAGACTTACAGGTCCTGTGGGGTATTTAGTATTTCCTACAATGCTTATCAAGTTAGATGAATGCAAATACCTTAGCTTCAGGTTGATCATCCTTTACAGTCATAGCGCCATGACCATGAGAAGATTAATCAAGGATTCCCCCCTCTCTTGATCTTACTTTCAGTCTCAATGGAGTCTCACTGTGTAGCCCTGGATAATATGGAGCTTACAATGTTGACCAAGAAAGTCTTGAAATTACAGAATCTGATCACATGTTAATAGGTGCACATTAGATATAATGTCATAAAATAAAGACATCACAGAAGGCACGTAGAGGGAAACACAAAATTCTATGCACACACATATTGTATGTAGGTATATAAATATGCATTCATGAGTACTATTTATAGATATATATGCATACACATAAATACTACACATTCTCTACTACACATAAATATACACTATTCATCTATACATGTATATACATATGAATACTATTTAGACATACATGAATACTACCTGACTTAGTTTCTTTCCATGTTGCTTTGAGTAAATACTCTAACCAAAGCAACCAAAAAGAGAAAGGATTTATTCTGTTTACACAGTTCAAGGTACATCCTGGCAGGGGAGTCAAGGCTGCAGGAACTTGAAGCTGGCAGTCAAATTCCTTCTAAAAATCAAGAAGCAGAGACAGGACCTCAGCCAGGGCATGGTACTACCCACAGTAAATGGGTCTTCCCACCTCTGTTAATGCAATCAAGACAATCCCTGAAATCATGCCCTATCTCCCAGGTTATTCTAGATCTTAAGTTAACAACTGGACTTAACATCATAGTACCTCTATATAAGTACATACATACTATCTATATTTACACAAATATATATATTCATAAATATGATATACACATGTTCATACATGTGTTACCATATATATATTTGAGGACAAGGAAAAATAGGAAGCAATATGTTAACAGAGTTGAGATTAGCACCTATAATATATTAACACAGTCAAGATTGACACCTACACTTGAATAGAAAAAGCTTAAGGTGATTCAAAATATGGAATATATAGTTGTACAAAAGATGCTTAGATATGTGAAAAACTGTGAAGAATTTTGGGTGTCCACGAAACAAAGATTATTTAAGCCTCATAAAGATTGTATTACACTGTAAAAACTTGAAAATAAAGGCAAAACAGAGAATTTTTTAGTATAACTATTTTTGAAATATGTGGCTAAAATTGACAGTCCAGAGTCACAACAGCTTTATCTTTCATGACTAGAACTAGAAATGGGAGTGTCAAAAATGTATCAGATAAGTCTATTAATATTAGCCCTTAGGTCTAATTTTGGTGGACTGTTAAGGTCCTGATCCATGCTGCTATTTTATGTGATACACATAGCACTTCCATACAAAGAAAGAAGTAGAATGAAGCTGATTGTCTCCATTTCCCAGAAGGCTTTAGAAAATGCAGTCATTGATAAAATCCACCTAGGGTGAGGAACAAAACCTGATGCTGGTAAGCACTTCCCCCTCTGTGTACTCAGCACACACTGTGTAAGGAGCTCATTCATCACTTTGTACTGCAGCCACAGATCCCAGAATAGAGAAGCTCTGCTTGAAAGCATTGCTTACGAAATGAGAGTCCTCACAGCTCTCAAGTGCACTTGGAAGCTACAGTTTGCCAGTAAGGGTGAACAATGCATGCTTCATTTACATGTCTCAGAAAGGAAGGGTCTATCAGGACTTACTATGAATTATAGCACAAATAATAAATTTAAAAATATCTCCCCCATGGTAACCACTTATTGGTCAAACTATTTCACCTTATTCCTGTTCTTAACCATCTCTTGAATGAACCCAGTGTTTATACCAGAATGACTTTCCTTGGTAGGGTCATCTACACATGTGTAATTCTTCATCAAGGGTTTCCTGCCATCTGCTTCAAATTTTATTTCCCGTGTATGCTTTCCTGTTCCACCATTGCTTTATTTGGGGACTGATTCTTGAGTAAGAAGAAACATTTTCGAGTCAGTTCCAAATTGTTGGCGAGTTGAGTATGTGGAAAAACTCTTTTGCAAAAAGAAAACAACTACTCAAAATGAAAACAAGTACTGAAATTGACCATTGTGGGTATTAGTAAAAAGTATTCTACTTAATATTTTACATTGAGTTTTTCAAGTTCAAATTCAACCAGTCTTACTGTTTACTAGCAACAATCTCAATTTAATATCAGCATCCTCTTTCTAATATGCAGGAGTACTACTTAATGGTGACCCGTGATAGTGAGAGTTAATCTAAGATTTAGCTCAGAGATTCCTTGACTTCCTGGTCCTTGTGATCTCTGTGGAATGCATTTAAATTAGACACAGGGGATATGGCACAGAAGACAGGCAGAGTTTATTACAGTAAAAAAAACCACACTGTTGTGTGGAGAGAGTGAGCCATGACCAAGGGGGCCACTGAACCAGTTTTCATGCTATAAGAGATGGCCTTTGTAGGTCTTTTAAAAATAAATTCTTCTTTCATTAGAAAGCCACCTACTTAAGAGCAAGTTTATATGGGTTAGGGCTACAGAACCTCTTCCTCTGACTGGTAAATAGAATTCTGCAGTTCCACTACTTGCTTATAAAGGAAGCATCCAGCCACAATGACCTTCACACTGATAACATCTTACTAGTTACTCTAACAATACATCCTCAAGAGTTGATACTCTACAAATATCTGGAGATGTACATCAAGATAATAGCTATTTCCAGCTTAAACAGACCATGGAAAGGATTCAAAGTCTTCACTCTTGCTCGTTTTTAAGACTCAGAAGATGATCAGGGACACCTAGATACATAGGTTTGCAGGAATATTGAGGTCTCATTGTAACGAGAGATTAAATTAAATAGCAGTTAATGTCTAAAGACATATATGATCCCTTTTAAAATTCAAGAGGACTAACTCACTCCAGCACAAAAATCTTGAGATCTAGTTTCAAAGCTGTTTGTTGAAAGATGTGGTGTTGTCTGACATGGTTGCTTCTAGTGTCATAGGCCATGAAATACAGGCGAGACGACAGAATTTTCAGGATCATACACAACAGTCAGCCTTAATAATGTCATAAGTGCCTCCCAAGTAGCTATGTGGCTAGCTAAAGCCAAATGATTTTGTATGGATTTTCCCCTCTAAAAGCTTCCAATTTGGAATTTAGAATTAAAAAGGTAAATTCCCTGGGCTTTGTCAAATGAAGCATTTTGTGACTATTTAGAGTTTTAATATGCCCAATTACACGTCCTAGTCACATAGACAGAGTAAGAATGGAGAGCAGGTGATCATGCGACTGGAAAACACTCCAGGTCGGGCGAAGTCCTCATATAGACAGATTAGCAGAGTGATTTTAGAGTTTAATCTGTTGGCTCTGGATCTAAGGGGATCCTTGAATACATTTGGAGATCTACCTGCACAGTAACCAGGGCCAAAGGTGAGTGTGTGGATGCTCCCAGGAGCTGTTTAACATGATTTTATCCTTGGGAACCACTCTGGAGCAAACCATTTTGAAGGATGAAGGGCAACGATGTTTTAACAGCAACCAGGAGAGATTCATCATAGACACTGGATGCCACTGGGATAGACTTGAACATAGCTTTTGCTGTCTCCAGCATAAGGGTGCTAGCTGACTTATGTTGACTTTTGTTAGTGTCATCATACACACTGTGTCAAGATTTTAAAATACATTCTGCTATCTACGATCATTTCTTCTGTTTGTTGGGAAAGGAATGTTACAAGTATCACCTAACTGATATCCACAGGGACCTGTGTAGTATTAAATAATTAAATAAACCCCAGCAATGGGTTCCCACTACCACCCCAATGTTCTGGGTTCCTGGATGAAACACACACACACACACACACACACACACACACACACACACACACACACACACACACAGCCATTATATTTTGATATGCCTTAAACAGCACAACTGCTGAGCCACTTTCTAATTTCCATGCAGCTAATCCACCTCCCTCTGTTAATCCTGAGTTATCATTTACTACATTCTATATTCTACCTTGGCTGCCCTAGACCCAGTTGGGCAGCCCTCTTGGGCCACACTCTCCTGACCCCTACATGGCAGCTATGCCTCCCTGTCCTGTATCTTCTCAGGCATGGCATCTTTTCTCGCCTTCTCCTCCTGGCATGGTGGATCTCCTCTCCTTTTCCTTTCTCCCTGTACCTAGCCCAGGAATTCTAAAAGTCCCACCTCTGTTTGCCCTGCCCAGCCATTGACTGTAGGCATCTTAATTTACCAATCAGAACCATCTGGGGACAGGTTCCCAGAAGATGCATGTGTGTAGAAATTCTCCTGAAAACAGTTTTTAGGACACAAAGTAACATAAGAATACAAACAGCATCAGGCAAAACCCACTAGAGACCTGTTTGTCTCCTCTTTTGAAGCTAACTTTCTCTGTCCTTTTAATTTGCAGATAGTTTAGTGGCCATTAGTAAACATCCTATCCTGTAACCAGGTTTTGAAGTGGAAATTTCTGTTTTCTTTGGAGACTTAGTTGTGTCATGTCATGTTTTCTGGAAACTGTCTTATGGGTGATGTTTTGCTGAAGCAGACATGTGGTGTTTTCTAGAAGCTTTGCCTGGTGAAAGGGCATGCAATGTTTTACTGGGGTGTACACTTGAGAGGACACATGATGTTTAGAAAGAGTATAAGTATAACCCAACAGACAGTAGATGGCACTCTGGCCTTGGTTCACCTTCCTGGTCTTCATTGGATTTCAGCTTTCTGGTCTTCACTGATGCTCTGGCACTGGTTGGCTATGCTGGTATTCATTTGACTTCACTGATGCTGGTCTTCACAGATGATGCTCTGGTATTGGTTCACCTTGATTTCTTATCTGATCTTTGCTTTGTAGAGAGAAAGGCACCAAAGAACTTCTGGGTGTGTTCTGACTGCTTTTAGCTGCTTAGGTGGACTTGTGCTGATTGGTGGAGCCTCAGGGTTTCTTCTGGATTGAACATCTACTTCTGATTTATGTTTGGTATTTTGCTAGTGGACTGGACTACAGACAACAAAGATTGGAATCACCTCAAGGAACTACTTCTAAACAGGTCATGTCCCCTTGTCCTATTAGGCATCTTCCTCCCCTACCTTCAGTTGGTGGACTATAAGGGAAGTTGAAACATTTAAGAACCCTTATTAAAGTAGGCTTTGAAAATTATAAGCCTGTAGAGTTTACAAGGAAGAATTAGCTCTAACCTTACTAATGTACTGTTGTAATGGGTTCATTGTTCCCCTGAGCAGAAGATGGAAATCTGTAGGCACTGGAATTAAGCAGAAGTTCACAAATCCAGCAATTTCCTTGTTTACTTTCTTGAACATAATCTTGGCTCTGGATAAGTAATGTGTTTCCGTCTTGAGTATAGGAAGGGAGAAAGCAAAGGTTGACAGAAACCCAAGACAGCAAGGCGTGGCTAAGAACTCTTGTCCACTTCAGGTCATCTGCCGTCCTCTTCTGGTTTCCATGGCCGTCAGGCACACATGTGGTACACATATAAACACAGAGACACATACTCATATGCATAAAATAAAAATATATAGATCTTTGAAAATTACCACAAAAACAAAAACATTAAAATTAAAGGAGATGTGGGTTTAGGAAGAACACATGCTTTTCGTGCTGTCTTGGCATGTCTTTTTCAGTAACTAGTCTATTCCTCAGTTGAAAATTGTCTCATCTTTGTTCTTCTGTTACTTAGCAACATCTCCGCATAGTAAAGCTGTGAAATCCAAGGAATATTTAATGATCTCTCCATCAATTTGAGTGATGTGTGCCTCGCTTCAATTTGTCTCTATATAATTGAGTGTTCCAACATTGAAAACAATAAAAGGCTTCCCCTTCCTTGGCATGAATTACTAAGTGTGTTAAACATCTCCTTTGTCATATTTCTGCTGTCAGGTGAGACTTCCTGTGTTTTACAACAGGGGAATGCTGGTGAACAACGACAGAACTCTGTACAATTCACAAAAATGCAATCCATTTAGATTGGGTCAAAGAGTCCTTGGGATAAATGAGACATGTAGCACATGCAGTTGTTTAAGGAAATAAAGTAGCCCAGAGCATTGTCCTTTACTGTCCAATTCTCCTTCCTGTACAACCTCAGTTGTCCTAAGTCTATGGGCTTGAAAGAGTTAACAGCTGAGTGTCTTCTACAGGGTCACAGTCTTGCTGAAGCTCTTGGGAGGAGTGTTCTAGAAGAAGTTCCCAACTACTGCTGCTAATGGTTGTGATGCTAGGGAGTGTGGTGACAAGATTTATGTGCTCTCACGTGTGTGTTTATGTGTGTCATCTGAGTCAGTGAGTGTGTTTGTATATGTGTCTGTGTGTTTGTGTTTATCTCTGTGTGTGTGTGTATATCTGCGTGTGTGTGTATGTTGTCCATGAATGTGTTTGTGTATGTCTCGGCATGCATTGTCTCTGTGTGTGTTTGTGTATGTCTACATGTGAGTCTGTATGTCTGTTTTCTGTGTGTTTGTGTGTGTGTATGCACTCATACGTATTTTAATCTTTGTGGATGTCGTCAAGGATATTTGTGATATGAGGAAGAAAGACTGTACCATGCAAGCCTTTCAACAACTATTGAAATAAATGGTTGTCTTGGTCCTCACTGGCAGAGCATTTGAACTATAAGAAGAGAAGGAATGCTCACCTCCTCTGGGGGCAAGGAATTTTGAAGAATGTGTCCAAGACACTTGCAGAAAATTAAAGACTGATATTCTCATGATGTAATTACCTTCAGTGCTGGACATAACCCTGCTCCTGTTAGACGGACCCTTCTAGGGAGGGGTGAATAGACGTTTTGTGGGAGAGCCTCCATGGATGAATAGGACTGGGGGGGTGGTGGTAATTGGAAAGCTTCCCCATTTTGCACGCAGCCATCTAGGCTTGTGTCTTTCAGGTTTATTATGGGCCCATTGCAGGCCTATTTAGCGCAGAGGCCCAAGCTCCTGTTTCTTGGAGCTCCTGGTTACCTTTAAGCCCTCCCAGGCTTTTGTGTCTGCTGTCCCTGCAGCCTCTTTGGTCTCTCCCTGGTCACTGTGCCAGAGCCAGTGGGAAAGAGGCTCTGTTCTGAGCATCCAGAGATGAAAGTGACCAATAGGGCTTGGGAGCCTCTCACTGTGTGCAAGGACCTTTCATCCTGCTGGGCCTTCCTCAGCAGGGTTGCAAGCTAATCTCTCTGACTCAGTTTTGGCACCATTTACACCAATATGCAGTTTATACCTCTCCACAGCAAAGGGTTTCTTTATTTGGATTTTTAGTGTACCTCTAATTATTTTACAACAAGGTTCCTGAACTAAGAAGAGACTTAGAGATCTGCATCAGATTATGGCCATTTCTCTGCAAGCAGGCAGAATGAGATGGATCCCTATTAAATGCTGTTAATTAAATGTTAGGAGTTCTACTCCTAACAGCAAAGACACTGTTTGAATTTAACTGAAAATGACTTTCAAAGTACAGGCTGTGGAATTAAGTCATAGGCCAGAGTGACCAATGCAGGTGTGCGGTGAGAAAGTGAGAGAACGAGAAAGTAAGAGAGTAAGAGCAAGAGCAAGAGTGAGAAGAGCCAGAGTTAGAGCCAGAGCACAAGACCTAGAGAGCACAGGAAAGGCTACTGGGATGAGAAATGAAGGAAAACGCTTCTGTGAGCGAACATTTACTACCCTCAGTTTTGGATGCAGTTCTACTTTTGTGCTGAATGAAACCCACAAGAATGGCAAAGGTCCTGTGTGCAGCGAGGCTGCTCTGATCAACAGTGTTGAAGTGTGTGGCTGAGGAGGAGACAGTCCCTGGCCCTCATCACCCATAGTTCTGTCCGACAATGTCAAGCTGCTCTGAACTGGTTTTGAGCTACCTCTTTGAAGATACTCGGGGGCTTTCATTTGCAGGAACTTCTGTTTAAGCATATTTGGTGTTAATTTATATATATCCCACTTTCTAATTAGCACAGCTCAAACAAAAATGAAAGCAAACAAAGGAACTTGATTCTGGTCATGTCTTGTTTTTTCCCTGCCTGTCCGTTTCTTATTACTTTAGATGACTAGTAAGTCCTGAGAAGGTTACATGGCCACTCAGGACGCTGCCTGATCTTATTTACAGAGCTCTTGCTTGCTTAGTACGGACAACTTTGAACATCTTTCTGTTACAGAAGACCCCTCAGAACAATTCCTGGGACAGTTGTAAAATGGCTCAACAAGTATATAGGTCACACTTTGTATTAAGAAAGGGTTTTGTGTATTTCTTCATTTATACCAAACTTAAATTTCCCCAAACACTAAGAGTAAAGAATAAAATAAGAAAAGGATATTCATAGAATAGTTTTAAATGCTGATTTTGAAATTTTAATTTTAAAGTTTAATGCATTGATTAAAGTTTTAATACATTAATTAATGCATTGGTTAATACTAATCACCTTTTTGGCTACTTTCAAATTCATACATGTATGGAATTCCATATATAATTATATAGGGATATAGCTAACTCAAATATTTATATAAAATCAATGCATTTGAGTTACAGGTAAAGAGAGAAAAAAAAGAAACACTTACATTCATAAGAAATGTTTATGGTGGGACTTGAAGGTGTAACTCAGCTGGTGAAGCCCTTCCCTGGCATGCAGGAAGACTGGATTTGATCCCCAGCATCGTCCAAAGCAGGCTCGGCACTGCACACTTGTGATTAGAATACTCCAGAGTTAAAGGCAGAAAGATCAGGAGTTCAAGGTCATCCTCAGCTGACAGTAAATTAGAGGGCAGCCTGGGCTACATGAGTCCCTGTCTTAACAAACGAAACAGGTATCTTTTTTGTAAACTAAAGGGTTCAAAATGGTTCTTGTTATATGCTCAAATTGACTCATTGTTTTCTTTAATTTGCTTCTGCAGTATTGAGAGTTGATACTTTGTACATGTGTGCCCACAGGTACTCCTTCAACATATTCATTAACTTTAGTTTTGAGACAGACTATCACTTTATAGCCTGCATTGGCCTTGAACTCACAGCAATCCTCCTGCCTTCTCCTCTAGTGCTCAAACCACAGGCTTGAGTCAACATTTCCAGATTTCAGCACAGTAGTGCACAATGCCTCCTGCTTGCAGGGTGGCCTCCAGGCTAGCTCTGTGGCTGTTACTATTACTGCTGTGGGGTCTCTGTGCTGTAGGAGATCCATTCTAGACACCAAATGACCCCAGGGCTCACTCAATCCAACACTGACCGGTGGAGTTTGGGGAAATGTTTTGGTTTTGGAATTGAAATATTCAGCCTCTTAAAGTATTTGAAGTCATTCAAGAGCCAGGGAACTCCGCAGGTAGGGGGATGATACTCCCTCCTTCGCCTTCACTGTCTTTTTTCTCTTTTGTTTGTTTCTGTTTTTGAGGAAAGGTTTTTGTTTTGTTTGTTTGTTTGTTTTCATCATATAACCCTGGCTGACTTGGCACTTGCTACAGATATTTTGTCCCTGAATATGGACTGCTGAGATTAAAGGTATGTGCTAGGATGCCCAGCAATTCCAATTTACTTGTAGGATAACATTTGCAGTATAAATCAGCCACATATGGACCAGATGTATGCACTCACTTGCCCATCCAAAGACTCTCTTGACAGTAGGAGACCAGCTTTTGACTGAGTCTACCTCGTTGTGATCTATAAAATATCAGTTGTAACATTCATGAGAGAGGTTGCTTTGGACAAAGGCATGTTCCTCAATGCTCTTATGCTTTTGGAAGCTGACTTTGCCAACTAAGGAGTCAGGTGCACAGCCCTCTGAGGTAAAATCTTTTTTGCCACATTGAAGGTAAGTACATTTGCCAGATGGCCTTGGCCTGGAGCCTCTGTGTCAACCTGGATGGTATGAATGGGCTGTTCAGCTTCCTGCCCACCTAGCCACTCCTCCTTCCAAATTTTCAAAAAAAGCCTAATTAATAGTCCTGACATCTGCCCAACAGGGAATGATGGAAGACCATTGCCTCATGGCTCAAAGATGGAGTCGCCTAACGCCTAGTAGGCTGTGAAAACATTTGACTGTGACTTAGTCACCATTTGGACCAGGTTCACAGTGGGGGAATAGGTGATCCAGAGTGAGTTGACTTGTCTCCATTTCTAATTCTGTCCACTGTCCAGCTCCAAATTCTGAGTAGAATATATCACGCTACTCAAGGTTTGTGCTCCAACTCCCTGGGAATACAGGTAGAGAGCCCCACGAATTGTCTCTCTTATTACAGCATAGCTAGATGCATGTGTTTGCTATGTAGAAGGAGCAAAAAGAGTAATGAATTTAAAGTGCAATGGTTGAAGTATTTCTTACACTCCCCCGTGAATGAGATGACTTATGAAAAGAGAGAGAGAGAGAGAGAGCAGATGCTTTCCTAAGAGAATATTCAGAGTATGAAGTTGATGTCTCTTCTGCCTCTCCTATGGAAAAGTCTACTTCTGCTTATGGTTTTCAATCTTAAATTCATTATCATTTTTTGTTTGTCTATTCGTTTTGTTTTTTGAGGTGACATAAGTAACAGACAAACAAGTATTAATTCTCTGTGTGCCCCTTAATATCTTCTTAGTCTTCCCTTTAGTTTTGGCCACGTTTCTCCTTATAACTGTGTGGTTTGAACTTTTCTGTTTTCTGAAGGCAGAGATTATTTGTGTCCTTATGTAGGGAGATAAAAGGAACCACTCTTCAGGTGGTCCTAAAAAGGGGATAGTCTCAGCTCAAATATTTAATTTTTCTTATTAAATATCTTGGAGCTTTCAAGGGATGCAATATTTTCTTTAAGATTTGGAAATGATGTCTTTATTTTTTTTTTTACTAAAAAATATTTCATAGAAGAAAGGCCATCTAGCAGACCTCCCAAATTAACTATTTGAACAGCAACTATCCTGGTGGCATATGACAAGGTAAAAGGACAGAGTATGCATTTCCTGGAAGCACTGTTGATGGTTGAATTCTCTCCTGACTTCACTCCAGCAGGCACCTTCAAGTTTCCTTCACAGTCAGAGGGTGAAAACCATGTGCAAACATGATGTCTACTCTGCTTCCTCAGGACTCTCATGTTTCTGCTACATGACTTTGTTCCCATCCCTGTTGCTGTCCCTACAGTTAGTAGTGTCCACAGGATCTAAGGTGCACACTGCTCCTTGTGCACACTTTCCTTGTGTCCAGGGGCTAAGCTGTGTGCCTTGCCAATGGCACTGTCTGCAATTATCTGCAGAATCTTCAGACTCTAAACGTTACGTTTTAGATGTGGTGAGAGGGGGACATTTAGATGGATTTCTAGGGACTGAGAAATGACTTGTCAGAGTTATCGGTGCCATCGACAGACACACAAGAGAGACAACAGCCTGCCAGGAGCTCCAAGAAAAGTTCAAGCTCCAGCATTGGAGGCAGATGGCATGGTGGAGTCTGGATAGAACCAGTGCTCTCAGAGTGGAAGACAGAGTCTCTTCATATGCCTTCGTGAATGGGGGTATTTCATGGCAAGAACCTTCAGCCAGGCTCTCTGATTACCAGGTAGGAGGCAGGAAAGGGACATGAGGTAGGATGAATGTGATATCTGTCCCTTAATACCAATTCCCTTTGATGTTTGCTCACTTCCCAGGTGAGAAATTCTGTCTGCTGTGGCCTAGTGAGGAGATGTGTTCGCATCTATGAGAGACAGCCGAGCAGCAGAGGCTATAGTTTAAAGACACATTCTTTACACCGCACATACTGAGTGCCATAAGCTAACTCCTCATCCCTCTCCTCTCCATCACACCGATCAGCATCTGCCACCATCAACCAGGCAGCTGCCCAAGGTGATAAGCTCAAAGTCATTGTGACTTATTTCTCTGTGTCAATCCCAGTTCTGGAAAACAAACAAACAAAACCCCTTTACTCTCTGCTGAAGGTCTTTGGACCTTCTCTACGTCATTGATTCCTACTGATCTGATGACAGGGCACCCTGCTTCACACCTTTCTTTAGTGTTACTCCACATTCCAAGATGGTTCAGTATCCTGCATTCATTCTCCAGCCCAGGCGTGTGTGTGTGTGTGTGTGTGTGTGTGTGTGTGTGTGTGTTCAGATTGAGTAGTCAAGAAGAAACATCTCACGTCATTGCTCCTCATTTAGAGTTTCCAACTGGTTCTCATGTATCCCAATAAAAAAGAAATGGCAACAGATGAATTTTTTTGCAGGATCCCCAGAGTTTGACTGTGTCATTCCCTGTATTATGATGATTGATTCTATTTGTCCAACTTTGAGTAGGGTTATCCAAGATTCAATCAATACACTGACTTTGACAGACAAAAGTCACCCTACTGAAAATTTATTGATATTAATTTATATTATAAGTGCTTTGTGTATGAAGTTAGATTGTCTGCTTATATAGTAATATTATTTACCTGTGTAAATACATCGATGGTCTTCTTCCTCCTCTTTATTTAGAAGTCCAAATACAAGAGCTTCAAACTTGACTCTTGATAGCCTTTCTGGGAAAACCCACCTAAGTCCACTTGTTTCCTGGGATTCGAATAGTTCTCACTCTCGGTAGGCAGGACAGAATCACCATTGTGTGAGTGAAT
This sequence comes from Uromys caudimaculatus, assembly GCA_028551405.1. Taxonomy (NCBI): domain Eukaryota; kingdom Metazoa; phylum Chordata; class Mammalia; order Rodentia; family Muridae; genus Uromys; species Uromys caudimaculatus. Next base: position 24,736,256 of record CM052704.1, on the reverse strand, counting down.
AATTGAAAGGGCTTTAGAGAGTAAGAAGGAAACAAAGCACTGGTGTCTAAAAGCACTGATATCTACCTGAGAGACTGGGTGGATAACTCTGAATCTATGGAGAGCAAGCATAATGCATAAGAAAGCACAAAACATGGGTGAAGGTGTGGGTTCTCTTAGCCATCCTTTTATTCTGGTTATTCATGACCTCATTCTCAAATGAGAAATTTACGAAAATCCTCACTTTGAATGAGGTTATTTTGCTCAAGTATAACCCACAGTTTTTCCTTTTAATGATGGTGGTATTAGTTTTTTCTGAAAGAATAGCCACACAGTGCATCCTTTTTCATCAGCGGAGCATTCATACCTAGCAGGCACCCACACACCTGTCTCCCTCTGTTAAGAGTTACCACTTCTAGGACTGTCAACACTCCCAAGATCTGTAAGTATGACTTCCTTTTGCCAAGGTTGTTCTCTGGTTCTGTGGCCTTCTTAATCCTGACTTAACTTTGCCTTTGCAGTGGGATCTCAGATAGGGGTACTCTGTAAACATGATGGTGTGGATCTCTTCCAGTATGCCTGTTTACAGAAACTGGCTGCAGGCGGTCTTGGCCTGTGGACCATAGTTTTGTGAATGCTGGGTCTGGAGGAATTATTGAAAGGAGGTGGGAATCTAAATGTCAGCCAGGATTAGAGATCAGCTCTGTATTTCCTGTCATGTTTGTTCCATTATAAAGGGCGCTCAAAGATGAGTGGTGGAGCCTGTACAAGGGGGAAGTGGAGAGGTCTGTAACTCCTGCTTAGAATGGGTGACTCACCAGATGGAGTTTTTAACCTCAGAAGCCACTCCTTTTAACTTTCACTCTTAAAAGCAATCAGCTTAGAAAAATTATTTCCCTGGAGCTATGGTTTCAGTGTTTATCTTATGTGAGCAAGATAGAGATAAATTTGAGCTACCTCCAAGGTAGCTTCAGGGACTCCTGTGGTGTGTCTAAGAGTGTGCCTGATCTGCAAAGAAGGGTGCAGTTTGTAGCTAGGTGCCTCTTCTCATGTGGCATCTCAGTGCTCTGGCCTCAGTACTAAGGTCTGCTTTGGGAAAGAAATGTCAATCACAGTTCTTAAATAAACGAATAGTTTATTCTATCACATTGTTCTTAAAAGTCCTGGTCGAATGTCAGTTAGACCATTTTGTTTAGTCCTTCTTGACCATTTGGAAAGTTTTTGGTCCCACCTCTACCCACCCTGCACTCCTCCCATTTAGGGTCCTGACAGACCTTGGCCAGAAATTGTTTTGCTTCAGAGAAAGATTTGGTAAGTGTTATGCAAAGGAAATCTCTGACATCTGAAACTTTTAAGGCTGGGAGACTTGAACAATTGAGAGAAAGAGAGAGCAATGGCTTAAAACCTTTAGAGATTACAAAATACAACAGGTGTGCAGGCCTCTAAAAGTTATGGTTGCAGACGCCTCAGTCTCAAGGGCTACTCAGGCAGACTCATCTTTCAACTCATTACTTAGATAAGTCTGAGATTGTCCACAGGCTTTACTTCGAGATGCTTGCTCCTCTAGTTCAGTTCATTAGTGCCCCCAGGTCTGCTGGAAAGAGCTCTTTGGGACAGAAACTGTGTTTCACCTTTGGGCTGTCTCCAGTGTGTTCCCTGGTGTAAGAAATATTTTATGATTTGGAGATGGACTGTGTTCAGCACTGGCTCACACATTCAGCAATACCATGGACACTGCATTAAAGATTCAGCAGCCTGGCTCCTACTGCTGACCTTGTGGAAGCCATCACGCTGAACACTGGAATCCAGAGTGAGGCTGGTGTAGACTGAACCAGCTGGATTAGTTTCCAGAAGTTTCCATCTATTTCCAAGAATGTGTGAAAATCCTTAAATCACTACACAAGTCAGATGTGCGAGTCAGGATCTTTTTTGCTTGTATTTTATGGGTGTTAGAGCACTTAGTTCTGTGATTCTTTCCACTGATGACCAAGAGACCAAGCTGACACTCTAAGACTGAACTGACCAGAGAGTTTGTGATCTCATACTCCAGATCATTAAGTAGAGTTGATGAAATTAGCTGAGTTATTAAGAAACCATTGAAACATATATGGTAGTTTGTTGTTGAAGAACTATTGGTTTTCTACCTCCAAATCTCCGTCTCATTCTTTGAATAACTGTTTGAAACATATTTAGAGACTATGAAGTTCATCAAACTGTAGTCTTGCCTCCTGTCCTATTTGTTCCTTTTGTCCTTTCCCTGTGTCTTGGTATTTCTTCTATTTCCATTATTCCTCTTTATACTTGTATCAAGAGAAAGACCAGAGTGTAGTGAACTCCTTTCAGAAGATTAGCAGGTCCCATAGTGTTTATGGGTTAGGACAGACATTTCCACCTTCTGCAAGGGCTTATTCTGATTTGCTGTTATCTGCTTTGAAATTAAACTTTCCTGGTTTGAATCAAGACTCTCTGAAGTTTTCTCTTTCATGGACTTTAGTGGTGTCTGACCCACTGGTGAACATCAATCCTGGTATCAAGAACACAGTGTTTATAGTTCTGGAAAACTATCTGATTTTCTGATTTATCTTATAGCCAGCTCTTTGTAATATTGTCACAGTGTTGTTTATTTATTTGTTTATGTTTAGTCATTCTTTTCGTGTTTGCTTCTTAACAGTGTTTAGAAAGCATTTAATTTCATGTTATAATTAAAGGAACGTAGTAATTTCATTTTGGCAGCATAGACATGGTTTGCACTAATTTAGATGCAAGCTATAAAAGCTATAAAAACAACTGTCAACTCCTCCTTCTCTCTCAGTTCCATCCTCAGAGCTGGCTGTGGGACTCTCCTATCCCTCCTGTGAGTTGGGATGTGCAGCTTAATTATGACAGTGGAGTTCTAATAACCTCTTAAGAGATTTCAAGAGGAGAATAATGTTATGAGTTAGAAAAGTAACAAGGAGCCGGGCAGTGGTGGTGCACGCTTTTAATCCCAGCACTTGGGAGGCAGAGGCAGGTAGATTTCTGAGTTCGAGGCCAGCCTGGTCTACAGAGTGAGTTCCAGGACAGCCAGGGTTACACAGAGAAACTCCATCTTGAAAAAAAAAAAAAAGAAAGAAAGACAAAGAAAAGTAACAAGGTGAGAACTGACTGCATCCTGCAAAACAACATTGTTGTATTATGCTGACTTATTGAAATTTTACAGGGCTAGAATACTAGACTAGGAATCAGAGGTCTGACAGGGACAGTGGATACTCTAAGGAAACTTACCTGACCTCTCTGAACTCCATCTTTTCTTTCAGTAGTTGGAGATAAACTGGATGGATTTTTTGAAGTTTATATGGCATGGTTTACCTACATGTACACTATGACTGCTCATGGGCTATATGATATGCACACTTATTTTCTTCTTTGAGGCATACTTATTCAAATAAGAAACTTACCAATTCAAAGTATAATGTAAAACTTAACCTGGGAATTCTTGGTTTAGTTTTTGTTTTTAATATAGGACCTATAAAAATATGTTCAAGTCAGTAGATAAAAACATCATCTCAACTGAGAAACAGACAAAGACTTAACAGATCCAATACATTAAAAGTTGTTGAAAATAGAATTAAATAATGCTATGAATAAACTTTGTAATTAAAGTTAGGAAAACTGTGATCAATAGCCACAGTGCTTAGCAGTTGAAAATCTGTCTTCTACTCACGTGTATTTGTAGTTTTTCTTGTGATGAAAATGAAGACCATGATAAGAAACACTATTACCTGACCTCAGCACAAAAGGACTATTAAGTGAGAAGAGTGAGAAATAAGAATTGAATCAGCATTCAGCAGAATAGCTCAAAAAATCCCAGGAAAATCTCCATGTGCTTAGAAAAACTATCAATCTCTTAGATACTTGCAACCAATAGCTTGTTGTACAGGAGCAGAGATTCATCGTTATCACTATGGGGGGGGGAGGGGGACAGAGGTGAGGTCACTCAGGTATGAGATGAGATGGTGAACTCTCTGAACTTCGGGTTGGGGAATGGCTCAGACATCCAGAGGAAGCTGGTTTCTTAAAGTTTGTCTGCTGAAGTTTGGTCTCCATTGCAATGGTCCTGGGGGTGATGGAACCTTAGGAGGCAGGGCCTAGTAAGAGGTACATAGGTTACTTGACATCTGACTTTGGAAAGAATTGATGCTCACCATTTGAGAATGTCTCAGTCGCATCCAGAATGAGAGGTTGTAATCCAAATTCTCTCCACGTGCCTGGTGTCTCATGACTCCACACTTGTTGCTTTTGCCCTTGTTCCTGTCACAGGGTGCCCTCTGCTGTGTTAGGACATGGTGTGAAGCCCTCATAAGATGTGGGTGTCTGGCCTTGAATTTCACATCTCCTCAAACAGGTTAACTCCAGGCTTTATTCTCATCCTTCATCACAAATGAATGGGTTTCATATTACTACAGTTTACAGAAATTAACACTGAAAACTGAAGAAATTCATTCTAGTCACACATCCTTCATGATTTCTTCTTTTTCTGTGTATTTTTTGTTCAGAGACAGCATTTCATTATGTTGCTCAGGCTGGCCTGGAAAATACTCCACCATGCCTAGCTCCTTATCTCTCCTCTCTTCTGAGGAGAGATGATGTACCATCACTTTTTCTAGCATGCTCAATACTCACCTAAACAGAGTTTTCCTGCTTCGTAGCCCATACATTCGTTTATAACTACGCAGTGCAGGGTTGCTTGACATCTGTTTCAAATCAGATTTTCCCCTCATTTTTATGTATGCCCTCTTGTTCCATCATCTGCATTAAAATGCAAAAGCAGACATGATCTCTTCCATCCTGATCCCTTCCTCTGTTGCAGAACTATAAACTCCATCTTTACTGCTGTGCTCTGCAGGTCTCTTCTGGAAGTCTTTATCTTCTTGGCCTTTCTCTTTCTCACCTTTGGCCTCAAATCAGGCGAAGTTTAGAGTCCTTCTTTTTGGCATGCTGACACATCTTTCCATAAAGGAAAGAGCTCAACAGGTTGGCAGTCCCGAAGCTCTGTAGATTCTCACTCATCAGTTTGCAGTGCCCTCTCCACATTTTCTCGCTGTCTCTTACTTGCTCGGAGTTTGGACAGTCATTCTCCTACACGGTCGAGGCATCTGGATACTGTAATTACACGTCTGGATGTGTGTTGTTCTTTTAAAGAGAGACTAATCCCAATCCTTCTGCTCTCGTTCCTTCTTGTAGGATTGGTAAAATTCTTCCTTTGAATGGGGTCATTCTTTCCCAGCAAGGTAGAGCTTCGGACGCCTGGTGGGAAACATCTGTGTGACATCTCCTCAGGCCTGGTGAACATCCTGCTTGTGTATTGCTGAGGCACTCCTTTAATTAACAGAGACAGAAGCCTGCTTTGAGCTGCCTTAGGGTACAGCTCACATCCTCCAGTCTTCTCCTGAGAACCCTGGCTTTTGCAGTATGTTACGGAGGAAGAGATGGCAGGTTTACACATTCAGGAAATACTCTCATACTTGACTGCTTGGTTTCTGAAGTATCATGATAAATAAACCCCTAATTTCCATGCTCCAGTAGTATTAATACATAATTAAATAAAATAACTGAATCATAATTCACTTAGAAGCCTCTATGTTGGGTTCACATGGCAATCTCGGCTCTTTGGATTGCATTCTCAGCTCTGTAGCTTAAAGCATGTATGTGGTGGAGGAGGGTTCCCAAATGTTCACAGTATTTTTGCTCTCTCCATTTGGTCGAACATCTAAAAATTCTTTGCTTTTGTAAAACCAGTGATTTATAATCCTTGGCCTTAATCCTCTTGTAAGTGTGTGGGTGAAGTCTGAAGTTGCACACTGGGTTAAGGACCCCAGTAACAATGACTTGAAATGCTTTATTGACTCAGTAATAAAACTCGATTGAGTTTTAAATTGTGGCATTTGAAATCAATGATGACTTTTTAGGTCAGTGGGAAATCTGATCCCAGGATGTATGCCTAGTCTTCATCCTGCTGTGGTCTATGCTTCTGTTTTAGTACACTCCTTTAAGAAGAAAGCACAATTTGAGTTCATATCAATCTGTAGTACAAAATTATTATTTTATTATGTTTCTGACCCTTTTCAGTAATATTGGAAACCATGCCAGTGAAAACCGAAGGAACATTGACAGCCATCAGAATGGTGATGGACACTCATTATGGACTGCACGCCTAATCCTGCCTGCCATTGTTTTTGTAATAACTGTTTCATTGGATCCCAGACACATCTACTTGCTGACTGGTTTTCTGTGGCTGATATGTACTATGAGGACAGACCTGAGTAGTTCCAGCAAAGCCCACTGTCTTTCGAGACCTAAAATAATTACTATCATCTGGTCATTACTGAAAATGTTTGCAGACCCTGGTTTGGGCAGTGGTTCCATTTATCCCACTGGTTTTTCCCAGCAAAGTGAGGAACGTGAAGTTCATTTTTCTGCTTATGAACTCTAATGACTTAATTACCCGGGGAAAATTAGGCTGTATCGCAAGCTACTAGAGTAGCTTACAGAGTCGTAGAATTAACCTAAATAAACACATTTTGACATCAGTATGGCCTCCTGAGACACCTTGGTCCGTTCATGCCTCACCTAGTACTTTGATATTCTTAGTAGGTAATTATATAGCAGCATAATTAAGTCATTAGTTTTAGTGACTTTTCAAGGAAAGTTAATCATCAGGTGAGCATCTCCTTGAACTCAGACTCTGATAGACTCTTTTACATGAGAGGCGATTAAAGCAGGAAGGGACATATTAACAAGACAGGGAAATGTGCTGCATGCCACACCCTGAAGCACAGCTCTACCCTCTCATGTTCTTATCCATCCTAGTTTCTGGGTAAATGGTGTGATTGAACAAGGGATGGTCTCTGTAAGTGTCACAGCTGGCCTTTTGACAGTCAGTCTGTGGTTCAGTGGGACGAACACAGTCCAGCCTGTCCATACTGCCACATCAAGGAGCACTGTGTCTTCAGAGCAACTACTGACTCCCGTGATGTCATTGTGTTGACAACAGTATTAGAATATTTCAACTACTGTGGTCAGAAGGTCTAATGTAATCCCATGTGTATATGTGCACGTCTGTGTGAGTCTGTGCATTATGCATATGTGCAGTGCCCTTGGAGGCCAGAAGAGGGTACTGGATCCCATGAGCTAGCATTACAGGCAGGTATGAACTTCCAGGTTTGGGTCTGGAAACTGAACTCTTGACTATCTACAAAAACAGTGAGCATACTCAGTGACTGAGCATCTCTTCAGACTCTAGCAACCTATATTGTTAGTAGAGGTGGACATTTGCCCCCTGCCTCCCTCATGTCTTCTCTCCAGAGTACTTTTTCTTATACATTTAAATTCTGCTCTTTGTCAAAGCTAGAGGAGAAAAACTCAAGACCAGGACAAGGCAGTGAGCCAGCTAGGCACTATGTGCTATGTTTATCATTGACATAGTGACATGTTAGAGACTCAGGTACAGTGACCGTGTGTCCTTGAGTGTTGGCCTCATTGGACTCCTTACACGGGACAAATGCTTCTGGACTCATTGCTGCCTCTTTGCTTTCCAGTGCTGTCTTCATTTGTAGAAACATGGAAGCTACATAAGAACTCTGCATTCAAAATGAGACCCCTAAAACCTCAGACCCCAGAGCACAAATGGAAAATGAAACAAGTTTTCCTAAGAATTATGAAAATTTCAGGGACATATGTTTTTATTAACATTTTTGGTTATCATTTTCCTCCTAAATAATGTGGCTTTCATGAAACAGAGTTGTATCCTGGAGAAATTATAAGTAGTTTTTTTTGTAAATATTTGACATAAAATTCAATTTGCATGTATGTACAGCTTGAATTTCAAAATGAATAAATCTATAAAATTATGATCCTGAATTAGATTGCTTCTTTTCTTTGCATATAGATGTCAAATAATTATGACCTCAGGGAGTATAACTATGTATTAATTTTTATTTATGTTAATATAAAGTATGTTAGGTGAAAAGAAACCAGAGACTATTCTCTTTGTTCAGTACATTAAGTATAACAAATTCTAATCTGTTCTGGGGTTTTTCTGGCAAGTAAAATTTGGTAGTTAGAATGGAACAAAAAATAAGAGTTGAGTTTTTTGATCTACCCAGGGTAGGCTAAGTATAAGATTGCATAGGAGAGGAATAAACTACGCTGGATGTGGATAAACAGTTAAATATATGTATTCCTCATATTCTACATGTAAAATTATATCCATATTATAACAAAAACCATATGTGGCATCCATAGCTTGACTGGAATTACTGAATATGTTTAAAGGCACTTGTCTCCAGTATTTGAAATAATGACAGACAATTTGAAAGGTTACCTAAGGAAGGTATGTCCAGCCTATCTGTTGATTAGATGGTATAAGAGTATACAGAACAATGGGAAGACAAGAGAAGCACATGGATACAAAAGTCTGACCTAAAGTAATTCCAGGATAGGAATCTCAGTGGTAATTAAGTCAGCGTTCGCTGCTTTCTTTCTAAATGTAAGAATCATGATAATCTTCTTGTCTGGATATGATTAGCCCATTAGGGAAAGACTGTGAGGTCATTAAGGAAATTAACATATTCCAGGTGCATTACCGCCCTGGCTCAATGCCACTGTGGAAATGTGTTCATTCATCTGAAACCAGGGAAAATATAATTTAATTCATATGTGAGGATAGCAGGCAGTTAGCTTCTCTGCACTGGGCCACCACTCCTTTGTTGGCAAAACAGTACCCAAAGTCTGAGCTTTTTAAAACAGTGTCTTTCACATGTTTCAGCGAATCTATTTTATGAAAGCTGCATTTTGAACATCAAATTCCACCAACGTAGCACTAGATGAGTGCAATGCATTTTGGGAGATTCTGATTTGAATATTATTTGCAGGGAATTAATTGTGTTTCAAGGTCTATGGAATAGGGTAGTCAGCCCACTTTTGTGCATGGGTGCAAACATCTTTGTCTGATTTATTTATTAACTTAAAAATTGTTCTGAGTGCTTGCTCTGTGTTGGCCTCTGTCTAGATTATGTGCTGATAAGAAATACATCCCTTCACACAAAACACCCTTTGCGTTCAGCTTATCATGGAGCTAGGGAATTTTCCACTCTTGAACACAAAACAATTTAACAGTTAGTTTCACCTTGTTAATTCTTTCATCACCAAGATTCTTTAAGTCAAATATTAGCTATCTGAAGTGTTTTGGAATGTGCCTAATTATTTAAATCTAAAGAATGACATTGTTTTCTTTCTTTTAAATTTCCTTTTATTTAATTTTAATTTTATTTTATGTGCACAGGTGTCTTGCCACAGGTATTTTGGTGCACCACCTGTGTGCACAGTGCTGGGAGAGACCAGAAGGGGGTGTTGGATACCTTGGGGCTGGTTGTACAGTTACTCATGAGTCCCCACGTGGGTGCTGGGAACAAATCCAGCTCCTCTGTGAAAGAAACCTGTGCTTTTAGCCACCAAGCTGACTCTTCAGTCCCGTTTTCATTTTTTAATTTATTTTTTATTTTGTGTGTGCTGTAGAGAGTTCAGAACAGTGTTTCAGACCCCATGGACTTGAAGTTACAGGTGGTTATGAGCTACCAAACATGGGTGCAGAGAACTGATATCAGGTCCTCTGGAAGAGCATCAAGTGCTCTGAACCCTTGGCCCTTCTTTCCAGCCCCAATTTTTTCAGAAATCTGTGATATTATTCGTATGAAATAAATAGCATAGAAAGAAAACCATGGAGATGCAACCATTTGTGAACTTCCAGGAATAATTCTTCCTTTTTTTCTTAGTTGTTTTTTTTAAAGATTTTTAAAAAAGTTATTTTATATTATGAGTACACAGTAGCTGTCTTCAGATGCACCAGAAGAGAGCATTGGATCCCATTACAGATGGTTGTGAGCCACCATGTGGTTGCTGGGAGTGGAACTCAGGACCTCTAGAAGAGCAGTCAGTGCTCTTAACCTCAGAGTGATTGATCTCCCTAGCCCTCCCTCTTTCCTTAGTTTTGAAGCAGAGTTAGGACTTTTGACCTTTTTTTAAAGATCACCCCTCTTTATGCTATTTCTCATATTGAAGAATGGGGCAGATGACTTCAGAAGGATTCCTTGCTTCTGGGTTACATGGGCAGCTGTGCTCACAGAAAGGCCAGTTTTCAACACACCCAAATCATTACTTTACAGTTACTTTTCATGAAACAAGTCTATTTTTAATTGTTTTAAGTCACTTTTATACACCTAGTTGAGCAGTAAGTGGCATTCAGAAAGAAAAGTGGGAAACATCAGGTGACAATTCTATTTCCCTAGAAACTGGGAAGTGGGATTTCCCCCCAAGCAACCTTTAAGCTCTTATTCTTCATCACCGGGTATATACACATCCTCCTGGTCTCAAAAGTGGGAATGAAAACTACCATGTGGGTCACTTCCTGCATCCCATTCAACCCATCAGTTCTAGTCCAAATTTGTGCTGTACATCAGCCAAACCTGGACGTTCAAATCTCAGGCCTCTTTCCGTAAGTTTGGTGAATGCAGTTTAGAGCTGATAGTACATTTCTGCTATAAAGTAGCTTGAAAAACTGTGGCGTTTCTGCTCTCTAATCTAACTTACTTTCTGAACTTAGAGATTGTGCTATCAATGTATATTCTGTTCATCTTAAATGGAACAACAAAAACAACAAATCTCTCTCTCTCTCTCTCTTTCTCTCTCTCTCTCTCTCTCTCTCTCTGTGTGTGTGTGTGTGTGTGTGTGTGTAGATACACCTTTGAATTTTCAGGTTTTAGAAGTAGAATTTGAAAGTTCATTTTTTAAGGATTATCGTTATTCTTTGTGAGCATCATGAGTGTATGGAATGCATTTTGGTTACTCTCATCCTTCCTTATCTTCTCTTGCCTCCCTCCCACCCCAGGTCTCCACAACCTCTGAGAAAAGTCTAGACTATAAGAGTTAAAACATTAAAAGAACAAACTATTCCATGAAGACTGGTAAAGTCAAGAACTAAGAAAATGGAGGACGTGGTGTTGAGGATTGACATCTGGGCCATTGTCCATTTATGACAGCCCGATATTCAGGAGACTGAAGCTGGGCCTTCCTGCTGTTAACTCAGGTCCATGTTGAGTTCTTGGACTATCATTTTATTAATGAAAACACAGCCAGACATTTTAACTCAAAATGGAGTCACTTCTGCCATCCTCTCTTATCTAAAGGCTCTAGAAGCAAATATAAAAGTGAAGTGGGTGAGGGAAGCTTGTGGGTGGGAGCAGGAAGTTCTCCTCACTTGCCCTGCTGAGGCTGGTGCTGGGGAAACTTCTCAGAAGGGCTCTCATTCATAAATGCATCTGACTTTAAAAGTTCCTTTTAATTAATGCTCTTGTGTATATATGTATGTATATATGTATATATATGTATATGTATAATATATGTATATGCATAATATATTGTATATGTATATATGTGTATATATACATATATACATATACACATAGTATATATATTGTGTATATACAGTGTATATATTGTGTATGCATTGTATTGTACTCATTTATTTATTTATTTACTTACTCATTTATTTGATTTTGTCTCACATGTATTTCAGCTTACTTTTTCTCCTCCTGGATCTCAATATTTCATGAATTTTTAAATTCTCAGGAAGAAACTTTGATCAGTAAATCTTCACAGTCATGCCTGGTTTATGTATCTTGGTAGGGGAATTCATTCTTAAAAATTCTTAGGGTCCTGAACTCAAAGAAATCAAGTAGACACTAAGTAATCTACTACAAAGTATGAGATGACGTCCTGTGGGGGCATGCTGTCCTAAATGAGGTGATACTATGTTCTAGTCTCTGGAAAGCACTGGTTCAGTTAGCTTGACAAGCATTTCCTTTCATAGATGTCTTTGAACAAGAGACACATCCTTGACAAAACTGTGTATGGAACATGAAATTGTGAGACAGGAAATCATGTGTTAATGTAAAGAAAGGTACATGATGGGGCTATGCCTGCTCTTCTTGCTGGGAGGGATTGACTATTTTTTTCCTTTTTTAAAAAATTCTAGTTATATTATAATCTGTTCAAAGATCACATTCAGGATTGTCTTTGGGTTGGGATAGGCCCAGTTGACACTCACTTCCTGCACAGGCTTTTGATGCCAGCTCACTAAGGTCTTCATGTTTCTGGATATACTCAAGATTTTTGCATTTGTTAGAAGAAACTGTTCAGAAAGGTTTTTGGTCTCCCTGACACACAGAAAAAAAATTGATGCATAAAATAAAATTTTTATTAAATGACCAAAAGATGAGATTTAATTCTATATGAATTTTTTATGTATTACACTCAAATCATCTCCATCACCTGAAAATTGAAATTTCTCTGTGTATATATGTAATTATTATTCGTAAGTTAATTATTTACAGGGAGCTTTTCACAGTGAACTGTGTACCACACCTTACAATGGCATTTCTGTAGTTTGATTTATTATAATCTCTTTAAATGTCTGATTCTATGTAGACATAATTTTAGTGGGTTAACTATGAAATTGAACTTTTGAAGATCAGCTGTTTAATTCTAGGGTTAACAGGAAGATATTTCCTATGAATTTTTAAAATATCATATATTGAACAGTCACTTGTGAGTAGATGTCCAAAGACTACAGTCATTGGAGTTTGCTAGTGAGAACCACAGCGTTTATGGTGCCAATAGGTACATAGAAAGTAGAAGGTGTACACATGAGCCTAAACAGGAGTTCATCTTTGAAAAACCGACTTATGTTTCCTAAGACCATGTTAATATAAATTCATCTCTACACAGTGAAAACAGTTAAAATAAATGGCGTATCATTAAAGACTTTTCATGATTAAAATGAAGCCTAAAGAAGCTGCTGGTTTGTTTGATTCACACCACACCGTTCATTTCTTTGCAATGCAAGAATAGAGTGGAGGCTTGAATACTTCTATTGTGTTCTTATACCCAACTGGACTATAATATCCTAAGAGTATGTAAATTCTCAACTTACTGAGAGAGAACCACTGAATGTGATCGGTTAGTGGCCAAGAAGAATTGAGTTTGTAAAGGAGATTGAGAGATTAATCTATTGAACATAGAATAGAAATAGAATGTAGTTTTTCCAGGTCTATCCAGTATAGGGCCAAGACTCTATACTGTATAGGGCCAGAGGATGAGAAAGATACAGTGGTCACTGCTGGATCTAAATGAGGGTGAAGTGGGACATAAGCTAAGAAATGCAGGCCCCTCTAGAAGCCAGCACAGCCTAAGAAATAGATTCTCTTTGAATCTGAGGCGGTAGTCCAGAGAGCACCAGCTTTCTACCCAGCAAGGTCAGTTTGTGACTTCTGATTTCCAGAAGTGCAAGATGTGAACTCTGCTGGTTTTGACCACTCCCTTCATGGAGACTTGTCACTGGTACCAGAAAGCTAATGCAAATTAGGGTTGGAGATGCAATCTTATCCTGCTGTAAGTGAGGTTGATTGGTGTCTAGACCTCAGGACTGAAGGAGCCTTATAAAGAAAAGTTGAGAATACAATGTGCACATGGATTTCTCCTTTTCATTAGGACCAAAGTTAGTTTCCTATCATGGAACCTCCCTCATTTCCACTCATATCATGTGTGTGGCAGATTTTTGTCTGTGCCTGGAAATTAGCAAACATCTTTGCTATACTCTTTTCAGTGATTTTTTTTTTCCTGCCTGGAAGCAGTGAGGCTTGATTTAAATAAATATTGAAGTTTCCGTCCTCTTTCTATCAGATCATAGTTAGGTCTTCGGAACTTGATTTCTTACACATTTCATGTAGATACATTTGTGAATGTATTCCCTTAACCCGGACTAATGCTATTCATGGGGTTGGGATTGTCTCTTTGAAGGCTTCTGTAGCAGAAACAGTCATTTGCATATTAATTCTCTACAGCTAGTGAGGACTGGTTTATAAGAACCTCCTGACTTTGATCCTGTTCATTGACAAACTGGTTTTCAAGACCTCCATTGCTTTCTGCTCCTTTGTCTTTGCTCACACACTCACATTGCCTTTGTCCTTGGGATTATTTGGGTTCACTGGCCTTTTCATGTCAACTAAAGGGCTGTGGCAGTGACCTCCGCAATCCCACGGAGGCTATAATAGCTCTCAGCCTTTGTTTCCTGGGTCCCGCTCAGCAGTCATGCTGAGGGCAATTTTATTAAGACAAGGCAGATTTGATTTCTTGGAAGAATTCCTGGGAACCTTGTCACATGAACTTCAGCAGTGTCTGCATCTGATAAACAAGGACAGCATTCAGATTCCAGCCGGAGAATGAGTAAGCGGGCACAGCTGGAGAATAGGCCAACATCACACCACAGTATGTCCTCTGGTTATTAGCTCTTCACAGTGGCTGATTAATTTCCTTCCAGGAGTCATGCCAAATGGTGTCACTCAGCTGAGGGTGAGCCACCCAACGATGCTCCGCCATCCTCACTTTTGTCTTAATGGTATTATGGTAGGCAACTGCTAAAATCAAACCTCAAAGTTGGTCAGAAACGATGGAGTCACCTTTGCTTACATATTACTTATCAAGATAGCAACCTTAAAACTACAGAGACTCAATCTTGTGTTTGTGAATGTTTTTGCAACTGACACAGTAAATCCAGGGAAGTGTTGTCTGGTGGATGTGTTATGTAACATTTTCAAGAAAATATTCACTTTTTTTCATGGCTAAGAAATTCTACAACATAACTTACAACAGTTTACTTTATAGAAGTGGTCTAAGTATCTTTCCAAGACATATTGAAAATGTTAGTTAATGTTAGAGTTGTATGATAAAACATTTGACATTTGGGGGGATGGCAGGGAATGGCAGTAACTGGCTTCCTAGAATTTCTCTAGTGACAAGGAATGTTTACTTTTAATGGTGAGATTCTGGCACTATTGAGATGACACATGCCTAGGTGGTCTCAGGATGGGAGCTGAGCATGCTTGAAAGAACAGTATGATGAGAAGCTTTAAGTTGAACAAAGTATGATATGTAATAGATCTGAGCTGAACTTGGAGGAGAATCAATAGGGCATGAAGATTGGGCCTCTTCAATTCTTCTGTGTAACAAATTTCTAGTGACACGTGTCAACTTCCTGAGTGACACATGTCAACTTTCTGAGTGACACATGTCAACTTCCTGAGTGACACATGTCAACTTTCTGAGTGACACATGTCAACTTCCTGAGTGACACGTCAACTTCCTGGCTAATGGTTCTTCATGTGCTCAGGAGTTTGAGGTTTTGCTTTTATGTCTTTCCAGAACCTCACTTCATTTGGTTCATCCTTATCTGTATTCTTTCCAAGAGACCTATAGTTATAAATGTGGTTTTTTAGAGTTAATTGAGCCTAAGTGTGCAGCTGCAAACCCCATATCTTTAGCCCTCAGTCAGGATGCAACTGGGCTGAGAACCTAGACACTTGTATGCTCTGTCTGAAGTTGAGCGATATCGGGGGAACTGTGCAGTGTGCCTGTAAGTTGTGACTGGAATCCATACAGTGGTCTCACAGTTGCATTGAGCCAATTATAATTCTCCTCAATATCTATTTGTCTTTGTCTTCACCATAGAGTTAATTTTAATGCTCAAATCTGGAATTTTGATGCTTTGACTTAGGCTCAATCTGTTATATGCTTGCTGTGCAAAAAATGTGAACCTGAGTTCAGACTCCAATTACCATTATAAAAAGTCAGGCATGGTGGTACA
Organism: Uromys caudimaculatus; assembly: GCA_028551405.1. NCBI lineage: Eukaryota > Metazoa > Chordata > Mammalia > Rodentia > Muridae > Uromys > Uromys caudimaculatus. Next base: position 24,720,541 of record CM052704.1, on the reverse strand, counting down.
CACTTGTGTTCCCAGAGCTGGGGAATGGAGACTGGGAAACCAGCAAGTGTAGCCAATAAAAAAACTTGAGGTTCAGTGAGAAACTGTCTCAAAAAAAAGAGGGGAACAGAGATCAAGGAAGACACCCAACATCAAATTCTGGCTTTCCCACACAGTGTATATGAACACATGTAATCACATATTGTTTCCAAAATAACAGGATTTTGATACTTAATTCTTTACTTGCTAAAATACACACTGGAACACATCACTATCATTTCCATGTTAATAAACTCTTCGCCATTCTGCAGTGATAGGACATATGGAGAAGAAACATCTCAGTTTTTGATAGAGCTGTAATTACATTTTCTTTGATTACTCAAAGTCCTGCTTCCATTTGTGACGAAACTGAGTTGAAGGCTCTGTGGTGATTGTTTGTTAGCTCTGATAAGATAGCAGTTTACATCGCGTTACCAGACTTAGGTGAACTGCCATCTGATTGTGCCTTGATTGGAGTGTCTGAGATTGAGGGACTGCTCTCATGACATCATGACGAAGTGCTCTGCTCTGGTTCTCCCATGAGTCTAACCCAATCTTCAGTTTCCAAAATCTATACTATTGCTTTGTGTTTATGTGCACAAATACAAATACATAAGCCCAGTCATGAGAGAGGACAAGTGGATTGTTTTAGATAGGAAAAAAAATACACTGTGTAAAGTATAGTTATCTTCAAATCTCTATGGTGACCTGGAAGTAAAAGCGTTATGGTATTGAATTTAACTGTATTATTAATATAGATGCATTTATATGATATCATATATGTAACATTTTACATATATACATGTTTATATATAAGGTTTATATACATATATAAACTGGATGGAATGTTACATATTTTATTAAATTTGCTTCTTTTATATGAAATTGGAGCATCTTTAAAATTTGACTACAGAAGATCTATGTGTGATAATGGTTATTACGAACACTTTGGAAAGTAATTACATTTTGAATATATCTTCTATTTTACGAGCTGGCAGTTTCTCTGTGTTGACACAGAAATTAGACTATTAGATTTTTATTTTAAAAAATTGCCAATTTTGTTCCATTTGTTTAAAGATACTTTTGAGATATTCTGAGTTACTGATACATTTCAGCTAACCTTTTATATGTTCACTAATCTCTTTACCTGTTTAGTATAATTATTTTGAATAATATTTTAAAGTTTTAATATAAATCCCTGCATATTTCCATTTTTATATCACATAGAATTTAAGTATCAACAGGGACATCCTTTGGATGGCTGAGCAAACTGAGAAAGAAGTGTACTGCTCTATAAATGCCCACGCTTACACAGAAAACAGTGGCTGCAGTCACACATGGAGAAGTCTTTCCTGACAGTGGACTGTGGTGAATGCAGAGACTCTCTGCTGTGTCAAATACTGAAAATAAGCAACTTCTGTGGCACCAGCCCTAAATAACTCAGTCATACTATCTTTCTTGGGTCAGGAAACATCACAGAGTGTGTAGATGCATGGAGAAGTGCAAAGATGGTGCTAAGGGCTACAAAACACCATTCTTGAGGCTCACGCCACTACAATCATTAATTCGCATCAACTGTACTCACCTGACTGGATCCATGCAGAAGCAGCCATATCAACAATCAGTCAAGGAAAGGGGGGTGGGCTCATGGACTCTATTGCGTACCTCTGAACTATTGACTCTACAGAATCAGAGACAGGGGAGTCACTGTCTTTAATTGTACACACCAAGGATATATAGGAAAACTCGGTCTCAAAACAATTAAATCAAAAGCATCTGAGACTCTTCATCTGAACCTGGAGGCCTCAAGCTAACTGAAGCTTACGCTGATGTCTTTCTATAACCAAAAACCATCAAATAAAACATGTCTTACTCAATCACAAGCAGCCGGATGTTAGTTATGTAAGTAGGAACCCCATCACCACCACACACATTGTTTTACACCTGGATAAGGGAGATGGCTCCTGGTAGCCAAGTAGTTTTCTTTGCTCAGGCAATTGGCCAGTGTTCTGAGGGCTCTTGGCATGTCTGCCAAGTTCTGAGTGCTGGCTCCCTAGTTTAGGAATACGTTAGTGTTTAAACAAACCTCCTTAAATTTATTTTGTCTGAAGAGTTCTTTTCACAAAAGGAAGATATAGCTCTTATTTATGCTCACTTCAACATTCCCCTCTGGGCAGAAACTCCAGGTGTCTGTGTGCTGGAGTAGGGGTGGAGCCTGCTGATGGAATCCAGAAGTCTGGCTTGCTCACCACATCACATTTAACTAGTTCTGTCTTTCTTCGCTGGCAGGGTTTCTGGGACTGGAGAGACAAACAATTTGTTGATATTGTTCTTCCTTTCTTCCAGTGCTTGGCTTTGTTCATCCATAATTTAGGATCAGATTTCTGGCTTTTAAGCTGTTATACTTTAAATTTTCTGGAATAGATACATACCTTTGCCATGTCTACAAAATTTTATCTTTGTGTCTTAAGATATGTCTTTTGAGAAGCATAAAAAATAAAGGAGACGACACCAACCATGAAGTGCGATACTGGCCTATTTTCTGATCCTCCAAAATGGAGATACACAAACTACCTGACAAAGAGTTTAAAGTAACTTTTAGGGAGATTCAACATACGGAGAAAAAGAGAAATCAGGGAACAATAAATGTCTCAAATTAGAAATTGATAAAAATTAAAACAAACTCAAATTGTCAAATTCTGAAGCAGAAAAATGCAAATAAAGAAAAGTCGAAAACGTGAAAAGCGTCAACTGCAGAGTTAATGAGACTGAAGAGAGAACCTAGGAGTTGGAAGAAGGGCCTTTTGAAAATACTATCAGAGTAGATTTAGGGGCAAGAGGGGGTAAAAGAGCAGTGGTTCCAGGCTATGGAATCCATGTTGATGTCCCTGGTCTGTGCTACTCCTGGAAACCACACGGACATCTGTGAGGCACGCTCTCACCAGCTGTATAGGCAAGGAAACATCTTTTTCGATGCTATCAATGACTAAGGACTCAATAGAGATACTGAAGGCTTGTGTGACAACCTCCCCTCCCACAAAAACAAAAATAAAAAACACAAACAAGGAAACAAAAACAAGTCCAGATAGAGACAATTCAAGAGAGTCCTTAAAGATGCTGATGCAGCTCTTCACAATTGATGGCTTCTGGTGAGGCATTGGGAAAGGACTTGGTTATTTTTAAAGGGTTGGCCACTGGAAGTTTGATCATGTTCTAATGAATACATGGACAATACAAAATGGATTTGGGTTTTGGGGGTTTGGGGAAGACACAGGGATGGAGGTTGGCCTGGGAGGAATGGGAACCGAGTATGATTGGGGTGCTTTATATGAAGTAATGAATAAAGATATTATGTTAAGAGAGAAAAAAGGGTGATGCCCCTCATGGGCCGCCATTGTAAAAGTGAATGTTTAGATTGTGGGGGCTGTGCAGGGGAGGAACAAAGACATAGAGCTTATTACATACGCCATAACAGAAGGAAGAGGAAGGAGAGATCCTCAGAAGAGTAAAGAGGCTAGAAGCACCCATCAAGCAGGCTTGAAAACCAGGATTAGCTTACAAAGAGTGGGATGGTGCAGTTAAAATCATGAAAAAGCAACCATCCAGAGTATTGCACACATTAAAGTCATCCTTCAAAAACAAAGCAAGGATAAGTATTCCCCAAATGAATGGGAGTGAGAGAGCTCCTCACCACTAGAGCTGCCTTAAAAACTCAGAAGGGCCTTATGCTGTAATTCAATGATCTTGATGTGTAAGCCCTTCCCGACTTTAGCAGAAAGTTTACTAAGTAAGTTGAAAAAATGGGACACATTGCCCATGATTGTTAAGGTGATTTTAAAAGGATCCTGGGGCTGGTGAGATGTGGGTAGAGGCCTGAGGGTGCCTCAGGGTGTCAGGAGAGAATCCATACTGAGAGTTGTCCTCTGACAGGTGGACCATGGTTGTATGTACCTGTACTCGTACACATGTTAACCCAGATACACACACACACACACACACACACACACACGTTAAATTAGTCTGTTATTCTCAACTTAGAATAGTTAGTTTTTAAAGCACAATGAGAGTCCACAGTGTGAAATCAGATGTGGGACTGGCTGGATTAATCATGGCTTCTTTGTCATTCTTAACTCTAATTATGATCTGGATACTATTTTAAATAATCATTACATGTATATGCCAAATGCGCTTTGGAGAGCATCTGTGATTTCCTGTCCACCACGGCAGCAGTAGGACTGCATTATTAGACATCTAACTCAGAAAATAGAATAAGAGCCCCTCGTCTCCAAGCTGAGACCTATCAAGTCACCCATGCAGAAGCAACAGGTCCTGTGTCACATTTCCTACCTGTCTCTAAGTGTAGCAGAGACACGAAGGCACTACTCCCAACAGACAGACACCAGGACTCATGCTTTCTTTGATGAATGACTGTCCTCAGGACTCTTTGCCAGCCTCTCTGACACTTCTCTGAGCCACATGCAGTCTAAATGATTCTGCCATTCTCTCCCTGCTTCTCCGTCAAGTGGAGTTAATGTTACCTGAAGTCTCTGTGCCTCTTCTGCCTTCTCTGGCTTTCACTCCAGTTCCCGATACAGCTGTTTTCCTTAATAAAATCCTTGCATATTTAATCTTATTTTAGAGTGTGCAGTAACATTTTTCATTATTTCAATTAAATTAGAGTAATCTTAAAAGGTCTAACACCAATGGGATATTTGAATATTTTTAATTTCTTTGACATTTTAAGTAATTATTTCAGGTGGTATTTTAAAACTTTTGTGTGTTTTATAAAATCTAATTACATCTCTTGGATGGTGATTGTCCCTCTAAGGTTACATGTTTGGGCTTAGCATTGTAGCAGATTCATTTTCAAAAGGAGTGAGAAGTCTCTATTTTACTGCTAAAGTCATCACCACCGTGCAGTAGGCACAATGTGGTTTGTGTGGTTCTAAAGTGTGAGTTTAGCAGGTCTCCTTGAGGATTGCTTTGAATGAAGATTAGATTTCCAGATGCCCAGATTCTTCTCTGAGCAAAGTCAAGTAGCACATTTCATTTGTGGGGCATCCAGAACATCACAGTGGACAAGAGCCCCAAGAACATAGATAATTAATTTTTGAATAAGATATTTTCAGTGTAGAAGTCAAAACAATTTCCATCCATTTTTGTGTAACTGAACATTCTAGAAACATACTAGGACCATCAACTCCTCATGGTACCTCTCCCTTGTTTTTCCTCTGTCATTAGGATGTCTTCATCCCCTTCTCCATCAGTAGTTGTGTAAGAAATACTGCGATGAATCCCTTGCCTCAGGGCTCAGAGAACCCTGTGAAAGAAGAGGTGGAAAGAGTGTCAGACCCAGAGGGGACAAAGGATACCTGGGGGACAAGGGTCTCGGAATCATCTGAGCAGAGGACATATGGACTGACAGAGACTGAGGCAGCAAGCACAGGGCCTGTACAGGTCTGCACATGGTCCTCTCTGTGTATGTTGTTGCTTTCAATTTAGTACTCTTACAGGACTCCTGAGCGTTTGGACCAGTGGATCTCTGATTCTTGTGCCTACTCCCGGGCTCTTTTCCATTTTTTGGTTTGCCTTGTCTGACTTCGATGTGATGACTCTTGTTACGCTTATTATATTTTATTTTGACATGTTTTGTTGCTATCTCTTAGAAGCCCATTCTGTTCTGACAAGAGACAGAAATGGAGTGGATCTGGATGGGAGGGAAGGTGGGGAAGAACTGGAAGGAGAAGAAGGAGGGGAAACTAATCAGAATACACTGTATGAGGAAAGAGTCTGTTTTTAATAAGGCAGGAAAAATACTGTGGTGGTTCTAAATAACCCATCTAATGTCTACGGGTCTTTGAAGTTGTGGAAGGTTAGTGAAATCCTTTATGTCCAATACACAAAATGCCAATGAGTCTAAAGAATTTGTGAAATCAGTTTCAATTGTGTAGTGTGTATTTATGCTCTAAATAAGTGATAACATCAAGTGTTGACAGGCTATGAATGGTTTACACTATAGCAAAAGAGAAAGCAGTCTGTCCTCCTCCTCCTCCTGAGCTGCTAATAGCTGACCTTTCCAATTCATCCTAAGATTGCTAAAGGGAGTTAAGCCATGAGGAGGCCGGAGGCAGAGCCAGATCTCCTAGAGTTGGAGTTATAGGCCACTGTGTGCTGTTTGAGGTAGGTGATGGAAGCCACTTGGGTCCTGTGGAAGAACAATTCTCTTAATGCTGAGCCCTCTTCCCAGCCCCAGTGAACTATTTTGATACTGTGAATCTTGCCATAGATCTATAGTGGCTGTTGTTGGTAGTCATGGTAGAAATAATATATAATCCAGGGGGTTCAGACACAACTAGGTAGATTAGACGGTGTATCTGTGCTCTATTTCACAATGTCATTGATAGCACTGAATCCAAGAAACGTACCCTGAGCTTCTAGCAGGTTCCTATCCTTCTGTCAGACACTGTCCTGTCCTTAAGCAAAGCAGTCATTGCTGTGGGAAACTCAAAAGCTATGTAATCAGATAAAATACTGTGAAAGAATGATATTGCAGATTAAATGTTAAACATGTTAGCACCACCAAATAATTGGATTATCGAACCTAAGTTCAATAATAGCATTTTCATGGTTTCCTATCTTGACATAAGGGGAGGATGAAGTAGGAAGGATCTCATTATGGCTAGGTCAATGAAAGGATGATATTTACATTTGTAAAACTTGATTTTTGACTAGGTGTTCTGATCAATAAAGGTGAACTTTTAAAAGTTTTGTTTCTATTTTTCAGATTCCTAGTGCTAATGGCATTGGCTAGTTTATGAAAATAAATGTGACATAGAATTAAAACCATAGAATTTTTGGTATTTGTAGCAAGAGTCTTTGTAGCAAACATTGGTATATAATGTGATTAATTTTGTACTACTCTAACATTGGTAAATATTGTTTTTCAGATCAGAAGTTGAATATCATTCTTTTAAAAGAGGATCATGAGAAGGTGGTCGCAGTTCTTAACATGTCTCTTACTGTCCACTATCATAATGGGACCTGTCTCCAGTCACCCGCCAAATGCAGAATCATTTCTGAAGCTATGTCTTCCATAATTTCTTAAGTACATTGAGAACAAAGGTAGCAGATCCCTACAAATCCATCTTACTCCAGAGAAAATTCCAGAAATTGTAGTACACGTTCTTGGCTCTTAATTTCATTATTTTTCACCATGCCAGATTACTGCTTTGCAAATGAGTAGCATATTATTTCTGCTGTGGTCTTGTGGTCTCATATTAATGTGTTTTCACAATGGAAACCCGATGGGTTAGATCACTTTCCTAGGTTTGCATCCCAAGTGGTATCTAACCTATGTTGCTTATTTTAATTAAATTACCACATTTTCCATGTGATTAAACGACTGAATAATGAAGACTTCTGGGACTGAGCTTTAACACACCATACATTAATATGAGCAGAGGGGAGGAACATGTGATTTTACTTTAAAATCTTTTAGTAACAATGTTTCACTTCTCCCATTTTTTTTTCCCAGAGCAAGTGTGAATTTCAGGACTGGGGAGCACTAAGGAACAGTCTCTGGCACTGGCCAACAGTGTGTACAAAGGACACTTTTGAAGGGCTTTTAAGCCCTTTAGATATGGCAGTAGATTCTTGGTATAGGCCAATCTTCTTGGAGAAATGGTGACAGCAGTAGCTGCTTGTATGATGAATGCTAATTACATTCCCCCAAACTGCTCACTTTAATGTCTGCACTTAAGACACTGAGCAACCCTGCCCCCAGTTGGTTCTGATTGGTAAATAAAGCTATTGGCAGCCAATGATTGGGCAGGGCAGACAGAGTTGAGACTTGAGAATTTCCTCGGCTTGGGACAGAGAGGAGGAAGAAGGAGGTCCGCCATGCTGAGAGAGTGAGAAGAAGGAAGAGAGCTGCCATGTCTGGGAAGAGTACAGGACAGGGAGGCATGGCCATCATATGAAGGAGCCAGGAGAATATGGCCAAGAGCGCGCCACCTAGTTGGACAGCCCTCTGGGTTCAAGGTAGGCAAGGTAGAAAATAGAATTTAGTAAGTCATAACTCGGGCTTATCTGCAGGAGGTGGATTAACTGCTTGGAGGTTAGGAAGTGTCCCAGCTATTACGCTGTTTACGGTATATCAAAATAAAAAGACTGTGTGTGTGAGTGACGCGTTTGGGAATGTAAACCATTGGGGTAGGTAGCAGGAATGCACCCCAGGGATTTATATATAAAAATATTGCTACAAATAGCTGTCCCAATTCTCTCAGGAATAGGACCACTTGATATTGTGCATCTCCACACATGTCAGGTGTCCTTTCCTTCAGCATTGTAAGCCTGTCAACCCCCCACCACGGCCAGCTATGAGATTTTCAAATAGGAAAATTGTGTGGAATTTGAGATTTTCAATGTGTAAGAGCTAGTACAGCCTTCCTTCTCATCCAGGTACTGTCACGACAGCTTCACGTCATAACTCACTAGACAAAAGCCGGACAGGATTGAAAGTTGCACTGGAATGCAGAAACATCCCAGGGAATTCAACTGTGAATGCCAACCTGCAAGGCTCACAAAGCCTCTGGGAATGCTATGACTTCCCTTCGAAGTAGTGAACCCTAGTAATTCTGACTGGTCTGCTGCATGCTTTACTTTCTGATTGACTGAGAAATGACAACCTTGCCATGAATTTAATTGAACATGGACAGGATGGTAGGGATGTTGAAAGAAGTTTGTTTTCTTTCATATAAACTCAGAAATAAAAGGACACACTAGCAATATTTAGAGTTGTATTTTCTTTTCACAATAATGGGAAAACATTGAAAAGCAGCATTTTTTAAAAAAAATTCTTTTCCATGGTTGAGAAGGACTGTAGCACAGGGAAGTGAGCACAGATGTTTTGGGCTCAAACTCTGGTCCCCTTAGCTGTCCATGTCCCTAAGTACCAGTGTTTTAAATCTGTATAATAGGGTTGTCGCCACGTGTCCCACAGGATTAATCTGATTAAATGAAGAGACATCACTGACATGTCCTCATGGTCCCATACAAGTTGCTCAGTAAATATGAGGACCTTTTTCTCTTCTTTTGGCACCTTCCATCATATGCAATATGCAAACAATACCGAAACCAGATTTTTATTTTTGTTTTTAAAATTTTCTCCCCCTTTAAAGCTATGAGGTATTTAAGGAAAATACTGCACTCATTCCAGAGATGGATAAAATGCATGCATTGGGGCTATTAACTTTCCAGTTAAGAGATTTATTCCCTAGCTCGTTGAAGTATTTTGAGAAACATACTGTTACATTTAAACATGAAACTTCTCTCCCCTGTTCTTGGTGAAGCCCTTCCAGCTTCCTGTCTTCAAGCGCGGAAATGATGAGGTTGAAAGAACTCTGGTCTCAAGACACTGACATTTCGGAGCTGACCACGAAAGTTCATTAGACTTCTCATAAAAGCCTCAGAATCTTCAAATGCAAAACATTTGGGTAAAGGCTGAGTCAAGGGACAGGATGGCTGCTGGTCTCTTTGTTGTACCGTTTGTCAGACCTTGATCTGTGGACTATAGAGTCCCGGAGCTTTCTCAGAGGCTGCGTGCCATCCAGCCGATCTCATTCCCTGATGTTTGTGTCCCTTCTGCCCACGGCTCACTTCCGGGACTGCCCAGCATCATAGCGTCATAGCTATTTTGCCTGTGGTTTTCTCCCACTCTCAGGCATCTTTTCATAATTTAGACTCCTGGGAAGAAAATATAAAGTCTGACTCACTTAGGGGAACTGCGATTTACATTTTAAACAAATATTTGCCCCCAAACAATATCAGCAGATTACCAATGATCTTAGTGTGCCCGTGGCCAGAAATAGGTTCCAGCTTGACCTCTTGTTGTGAATAAATAGGACCTCATTGTTTGTAACCATGGAGAAAACCAGAGCTTACAAACGCGTATACATAGAGAGCTTTCCCCCCAAGGAATGTGGATGCCACTGAAGGGAAGATAAATTATCTTTAAAGATGTTTTCAGATTGGATAGCTCTTAATAAATAACTGCTCTACACATTGTCTTTCTTGGAACCAAAGAATGCCTTTGGTTGTCTGCCTGTTCTATTTGCTCACAGAGGGAGGTCCACGTGGAAAACATGTGATTGCCTCAACTTGAAAGAATTCAGGACAAAACACAAACATGCAGTTGTGTGAAGGCTGTAAATCAGTGGAGGTTTTTTTTTTTTTATTCCTACTATAGGACAATCACTGCAGAAGCATATTAAGGAGATGGGAACATGGGAAAATAAGACAGTGACACAGGGCAAAGATATAATGATGACAAGTGACCACATAGTTTTGAAGACTAGCGGTCCTTAGTGAAGGTCATTGTCTTCTAGGGGTATTGGAAATGTCTGGAGATACTTTTGAGTACCCCCACTGTGAAGCAGGTGCTGCTGGGGGCAGCCTGTTGGATGTGAGGAGTGTCTTCTTGTAGACTTTTATCCTGGCTCTGAAGTACAACCTTAGCTAGTACTGGACTGTGGCTCCTCAAAGGTCTCAGTGTTAGATATTCACAAAGTAATATGTCTCAGCTTTGTCTCTTTTGAGCTCAGCTGGGAGTTCAGATGCTTTGGTGAAGTGTCTGATAGCCACACACCATACAGTTTTGTCTTTACATAATGTCATGTCCACTGTCTACGGACACCCTAGAGCCCCATGAGAGCATGAGTAGAACTATCAAATGTGACCCGAACACTGTACCATCCCTGTCTCAGGGAGGAATGAGGACTGCTTTAGGTTACAGTCCCTCTTTCTCCTTCTGCTTTGGAGAGTTATCTTGTAGGCTGGGCAGGGTTGATCCATGTGACCCATCCTTGACTTCTTCCTCTTTGGAGAATTCTTACCTAGTCTTCATGCCAGGTTCCTGGTCCTCATTCTCATAGGAACTGACACACCCTTGTACCTTGGTTTTAGGCTGCAGGTGTCTCTAGACCTTCGTTTCCTCCAGAAACAAAAAGGCAACTAACAAGCATATGGAGTGCTTCGAGACAGTGGCTGATGAATAGCAGACCTAGACACTCAGGGCTGAGCAGGTGAGTGGTACACACTGCAGAGCACATTCAAAGGCAAGTGGGAATGACTCTGGCCAGGTTTCAGCTCTGGGGATTTGTAGGAGTCCAGTTTTTGCTGGTCCTGTTTCCTCAGTGGAAGAAAAGGAAACATTTGGTCTAGCTTATTTCCAGTACATCTCAGGGCAGGGACAGCATAGCTCTTCGTGTTCTCTTCTCTCATGATTGCTCATTCTTAGTCAATGTTTACAGGAATTTATTTATAGTGTGTTCATCTCCTTATTGGAGAGTTGTCTCCTAAACAATTCCATGTCATACCATTGGTTTAGTTTCAAATTATTTAATTTTCACTTACCAATATATATTCTGTTGCTTTTAAAGACAAAGGGCACATGGAAACACCTGGAGTTGAGTTTCAGAGGTGACTCAGTCAGTAAAGCAAAACAAGCACAAGGCCTTGAATCAGTCCTCACCTCCCAGATAACAAGCCAGGCATGGTAGTGTGTGTTTGAAACCCCCAAGCTAGGGAGGCAGAGAAGGTGGATCTCTGGGGCTCTCAACAGCCAACCTAGCCCACTTAGAGAGTTCCAGGTCAATGGGAGACCCTGTCTAAAGAAAGCAAAGTCATACTTTGGTATCTATGTTTGCATAATAGGCACACCCATGCACCCGCACACATGAACATATACACACATGTACACACTCACAAATGTCTGAACTTTCACATATTGACCATGATTATTTACTTCACCCTCTGAGATAAATGTGGGGATTGCTAGGCATCATGTCTTCTCTAATAACTATGAGGCATTTGTTTCCTTGCTCTAGAATCTTGACTTTCATGGCTAGGAGGTGTGCTGTCTCACTTAACAATGTTTGACTATATCCAGACAGAATTTCTTTTCCAAAATAATATATAGTACAGAGTGAAAAGTGACTCTGAAGTCTGAAGCTATACCTCACACCCAAGTAAAGGAATTAAAGATGACTAAAATCATCTTTGATAATCGGACTCAGCTTCAGTCTTTCAATGCAGTGTCACGGTCTGATTGTCTTTATTTTGAGCAGAAAAATTGAGACATGGAAATGGGGAGGGTTGGCAATAAAATAGAAAATAATTAGTGGGAAGAGAAGAACGGTGGCTGAAAGCTGATGCTTCCATAGGTTGGATGGCAGAAGCACAGAGAGCAAGCAGAGCCAAGGGAAAGTCTGCCATGCATGCTTGAGGTGTGTGTGGTGGGGATATTTGCTATTTTGATTATTTGAAGCAATTTCTTACAGAGACACAAATAGTACATGAGCAGGCTCATTTTAAAGAAAAATCATCTTGCATCTTCATTTGGTCTCATTTATATTTCTATGGAGACATCATTCCATGTACACAAAGAATGTTATTTTTCAGCTGCGCTGGGTACTGAGGGCCTGAAATTCCAGCTACTCACGAAGCTGACACAGCGAGATGGTAAGTTCCAGGCCAGTTTGGGCAATTCAGTGTGGGCCTGTCTCAAAATAAGAAAATGAGCAGTATGGAGTGAGGGTTTGCCTAGCATGTTTGAAGACCTAAACTCAGTCTTCAGTACCACCAGGGAACAAAAGAAAGTCTTTTTTTACATCTAACTCTATCTCTTTAGACTATATTTGCTACAGATTTTTAAAAATTTTCTCGACTTTTATAAGGCATCCAGTTGTAGCATTTATAGGTCTGTTGCTCATTTTACCTCTTTGCAAGCCCAGTTATTAATTAATCTTAGAGCTGATTATTTCCTATAATATTTATCATCAATCATACCTTTACAACTAGATGTGCATACGTGGTGGGATTTCAAATGTAGAGCTAAAGGCATGCAAATTCTTGTCAGCCCAGTTCTGGCTTTGCATTATGCATGAGAAGACACACTTGGCCATGCAGAGTTACTGAATTATAAAATAAATGCAGCGTGCTTATCCAGTTTGTGATGAGCAAGTGACGAGAGGATTAAGACAGGAGCAAGGCACACTGCTGTCAGAATGCCAGGCTGTAGGCTGGCACATGCTCCTTCACTGCTGTTCACTACCTAATTGAGAGAGGCATCAGTGCAGTGAGGAGTGCTGGAAGCAGAACACAATTGTAGTGAAGCAGGAACAGAAAGGTGCTATTAGGCTTTCAGTTGGACTCTCTGCTAAGGGACTACAGAACACAAACATGGTCATGGCTTTGCCTGTGCTAAAGCTAGGAAGATGACAGGAAACTGGCTCAAACCTTCAGTAAGAGAAGCAGAAACTTACAGAACTTGTGGCTCTAGCTATTAAGATAAAGGCGCCCTTTGCTAGGGATTGAAAAAACATATGCAATATGTGCTTCGATCTTGGTGTTTTGCGTTGACTGATGTCTGTATATATGTTCATGTGTATATGTGCCTGCATGTGAATATATGTGCGTGCGTGTACATATATATTTATAGATGTGCATAAATGTGTATATGTATATTGTGTGTTTTGTGATATATATACATGTATGCCTATATGCATGTGGATTTATATGCAAATATGTATATATATATATATATATACGCTTCTGTATATATAAGTGGGTGTATATATAGGTATATATTATAGGTATATGAGTGTATGTATACATGTATTTTGATATATCTGTATATATGAGTTTATATGTATGGGTGCATATATGTCTGCATGTCTATATATTGGTCTGAACCAGCAGGAACAAGGGCTTTTAAATGGCAAACTGTTAAGTGGGAAAACCAGGGATGAGAAATAGAGAAAATGAGAAATAAGAACATGAGAAATAAAGAAGACAAAGCAATATCTGGGACCAGGAGCTCTTGCATAAGCTGGTGACTCATGCTAAACAAGTTTATTAAGAAGTACAGCATCATTATACTATTTGCAGGGGAAAGTGGCCAAGGTTAGCAGAGAGAACACAGGATATCTCACACACCACTGCTTAAGAACTGATAACCAAAGCCCAGGGTGAAGAGTTGAGTCCCTAGAAGCCACAACTTCACTCTTTTGAGGCTCCAGTCTTAGACAAGCTTTGCCAGGTCCACTCCTGGACAAGGACACAGAACTAAAGTTCCCTTTGTCCTCTCACATCAGGGCCTCTAAGACATTCTTGTGTCAGTTTAGCCCCCTGCGCTATGTGTGCCTGGTATATCTGTTGTATGCTTGTATATGTAGAATGAAATTCTGATTGTCATGCTATATTTGTGCCCTTGAAGTTTAGCAGAACTAGTCTTCGGCCCTAAAGTCTTTTTTGGTAATGCTTGATCTGCAAGAATAACTTGTGACTGGTTTTGTGCTCAGTGTCAGCATGAAGGAGGACTGGGCAAACCCTAGCATCATCATTCAATACTGTGCACTCTGCAGCACATACTGGCTCATGCTAGTTAGCTGCTAGGGAACGGTGAGGAGCTCAGAGAGACTGGGAGAAAGGGACTTGGTGATCTGAGAATGCTGCTCAGCTCACAAAAGGAGATTGTCTGTCATGAAACAGTAAAGAACGAGAAATCAAAGACTCTGGTAGGATTTGGGGACAGTGCTGGGAAGAGAGGTGGTCAGACAGAAATCTAAAACCTGTTATGTTGATTTCCTGAAAACTCAATTTATCTCTTTGAAGTTCCACAGGAGGATACTGATTAGTAGATTTCAATATTGTTGTGTAAATTGTTCTTTCATTTATGTTTACATTTTTCAGATGAACAAACTTTAAATTTTGTGAAAGAGGTTTTACCCAGATATTATTTTTAGTACAATTTAGTCTAACCAATGACCAATGACCAAAGTGTACATTATGGGGAAAACATGAGTACCTTACAATGAAATAAAAGCCACAATACTTTATTCTGTCGACTACCCTTGCCCTCTGGTGGGCATCATTTCCAAAACCGTTTGAAATTAGTGGGTCACTCAACTCTCCATTAGGGTCCAGTCATCACACTTCTCTTCCTCTTCCTCCTCCTCCTCCTCCTCCTCCTCCTCCTCCTCCTCCTCCTCCTCCTCCTCCTCTCTTTTCTCTTCCATCCTCCCCCCCCTTTCTGTCTGTAAGCATTTATGTTTGCGTGAGGGAAATTGTATTGGTTAAGGCTGAAATATGTCTTACCCATATAGATTTACCATTGATTGATTAATCTTCAATATATTCTTCATATATATGCCCCTAACATTATTAAGCTTTAGTATTATGTGATAATGTCTCCCTTTTTCCAGGAAAGAAAAGGATTATTCGAATATGAACAGAAAAATGAAAACAAACTCCTACCCTAACATTTCAAGGGTATGTAACTGTTCCAGATGTTAGAAGAAGAGTCCACATACTGAGAGAGGATAACTGGGGGGTTGAGGAAGTTGTGAGGAAACTGTGGTCTGCTCCTCCATTATGAAACACGCCATCTGCTGAGCTAGCTAGCTACAAGTTCTCTGGTTGAGCACCAGCATAGGATTAAGGGTGCTGGAAGATATGGGAATTCCTAACCAAGGACGTGAGAAACCATTGTATAGGAATTCCAAGAATAGGTAGAGTGAGCAACCAGAGCTCTGTGAGTCAGGGAAGAATGGGCCTAGCATTCAGTTGCACATCTTTAAGCATTCCAGGGTGTTTCCTGCGTGTTTGTGCATTCTTGTTCTTGACACATGGGAGCTTCAAACACAGACAGTGGTTAGGAGTCTTTGTGATAAACTGTAACCAGGGAGAAGAGTCAGTTCTGAGTTACGCTTTCAGGGGCAAAGGACAATTCACTCCAGAAGCCAAGCTTAGTCCCCAGATTTCCAGTCCTGAAACTATGTTTGGCTTCAAGATGTGCCTTTCTGAAGGTCTGCATAGACTGTAAAAGTCAGGGGATTTGCCTAGGTAGGGAGAAGCTAGTTCAGTTTTTGTTCTCTCCGATCCATAATTAGGTGAATAGATACAAGATGTTCTTAAAAGAATCCCCGGAATTCTAAAGGCAACACCAAGTACAATGTGTTTGGACCTTCATGCTAAGGACTAGATTGAAATACTTCACATTTATTTCTTCCTTTATCTTTATAAATCAAGACAGGCTGCATAATTAAGACGATCATTTAATGAGTAAGGAAAGTGGTGGAAAACAATCACAGATTCTGCTGTTACAGACAGTCCAGTTAGAAGGGAGAATGGCTCCTCCTAGCTTCTGCCTCATCCCTGGTTCTCTTTGTGTTTAGTATTTGTTTCTCGGAGGCAGATTTCTCCAGCAGCTTCTTGGATATTCACCATGTTTGACTACTTGTCCTTTCTAGCTAACGATGTTATGATGTCTCGTACTCTGCTCTCATTTATTCCATTTCCTTCTGGCATCTGACATTTGATCAGCTACAGGCGTAACCTTTCCAATGGTGCCTTGTTACACAAGACTCGAGCCCTGCTAAACTGCTGCCTAGCCTGTTCTGTGTATAAGGACATTGAACTATGTTATGTGAAAAATTCCACAGATCTCTCACAAATTATAACCTGTTTAGTGTGGTACGTTTGCTGCAGGGATAGGGACTGGTTTTGAATGTTAATTGCATTTTTTCTAATTATAACAGTATATGTAGCTTAGTAAGTTCCCTCAGTTGAACCTTTGGGACCTTCTGAGTATTAGCAATTTAAATGTTGCAATTTTACTGTTTTCAGATCTCTTAATCATCCATGAAATCCTATACTAGCAAACCAATTATCTCTATTGATCAATGAGAAATAAATAGGCTTATTGTAATGAATTAGGAGTTTTTAATTTATTTTTTGAGAATTTTATACATGTATATTTACTGTATTTATATCATTTCCATTTATCCTTCTCCTCCTTCCAACTTCTCCCATGTTCCCTGCTTCCTTTAAATTCATGACATCTTCTTTTTTAATCATTATTGTCATGGACACAAACCACAGACACACGGGCGTGAGCACACGCGTATAATCTACTGAGTCTATTCTCGTTGCTCATAAGGGCTTGTGTTCGGGGCTGATCATCTGACATTGGGTGACCTCTCTGGAGGTTCATCCATGGAGAAGGTAATTCTTCCTTTCTCAGCAGCCATTGGCTGCCTGTAACGTTTCACCCAGGGATGGGATCTTGGGACGTATCCTCCACCGATGGTGTCACGTTTACTAGTGTGGTTATTATTCAGTTCTGGTTTAGGAAACTATATTGTTGATATTTCATGGGTGTACCTTTCCTGTCATCTCTAGAAGACACTATCTGGCAGTAGTATTCTGGTCCTCTGCCTATTACAATCTTTCTAACCCTCTTCTGTGATGTCCCTGAGCTTTATGTGAAGGGGTCACATTGCAGATGTACCATTTGGAGCTGGGCACCCCTTGGCCACTTATTCACTACATAATTTAATGGCATAGAAAATTATATGTTAACCAATTTTCTTCTCCCTCCTTGCTTCTGGGTACAGATAGGGATCTTTTATAATTTGATTTTCTGGTGTCTACATTACTTGTGTCAAGATCACTCAACAGTAACATATAATCTACCATACTATTAACACTGTTTGAACGTCTTTTTTTTTCAGCACATATAGTCTGTGCTTTGTAGACTAATGATTTATGTGGTTGCTTAAGAAAAGGAGGTTGTTCGGGGCTTGAATACTCCTGTGGGTTTATTGTGCATAAAATCCTGAGATTTAAACATTTATTGAAGTGACTCTGTGATCCTTCGAAGCAAGTTATTTTTGGCTGCCTTTAAAGAAAGTAAAACACACTCACGGTCTTATTTCTGCTTTTATTCCTACCTGATGTCATCCTGAAATCGGACAATATCCTCTAGCCGGGAGGTTACAACT
Source organism: Uromys caudimaculatus (assembly GCA_028551405.1). Taxonomy (NCBI): domain Eukaryota; kingdom Metazoa; phylum Chordata; class Mammalia; order Rodentia; family Muridae; genus Uromys; species Uromys caudimaculatus. The sequence goes on along the minus strand of CM052704.1, from coordinate 24,702,680 downwards.
AATTCCAAACAAACTTTATCGGGGCCTCTCCTTCCTGCAGACATTCACTAACACACAACCTACAATAAACATTCTTGGGGCTCCTGAACAGAGCTGGTTCTGTTTAGGTTCTCACTGCAAACATCCAGCACCCAATCTTGGTCTACTGCACAGGACTGTGAGTCTGGCCCCTTTTTCCCCAGAAAACCTTCGAATGCCATACATAGAGACTTCTATGGAAGCAGATTCTAGCAAACGCATGCTGATATGCTGGGGAAATAAACAGAGGGGAAATTGGCCTCTTTTCTGGGAGGCAGTCAAAAGCAGTTCCGTTGCTAGGCATGTAGAATGCACATAAACATATTTAGATTCCTAATTCTGTTCCATTATTTTCACGAATCCAGTTGAATTCATAGCACAAGTTTAAAAGAAGAGAAATTAAAAAAAAAAAACTTTGATAGATGTCACCCCTTCCCCTGCCAAGTTCTCTCTGTTTCGCTTTCCAAGTTTCTCTTTTAAATCAGACGATTGTAATTCTTTCGTTAGTTTGCACTTGAGATTTGTTTTGGGTCTTTGTAAATAGTCATAATTTACATAAAAAGAAGCTGCAGTTTCATTTTAAGCTGTCTTCCCAATGAGGATCTGATTTAGGTTTATGAGGACAGTTATCAAAAGTTAATTAAATACTGATGGATGAGGAGGAGCCTTTGGGGAGACTCAGAGTGAAGTACAAAAATATGCTTTTCATCAAATTCAGGCATTTAGATTTTTTCTTTGTCTTTCTTTTTTTTTCCAGATTCTTCTGTAGAGAAGGTTAATAAGGTGATTGTTACCCTGAGAGTAAATTGTATGTGACAGTTGAAGTGCTGGACATTACATTCGTAACTGAGGTTTCTAGCTACATTGAACTGGCATATGAGGATGTGTTTGGAATTGGTGAACACTTTCCTGCACTAACTACGTGGAGACACCAATTCCACCTCTCTGGAGCTATGTTTTGGAATTTGTAATCCTTGGGTACTTATTGAAGTCTGAGACTTCTGTACTAGTTTAAAAATTAATTGTCCAAAATATTATTTATTACAAAATGTTAGATTTTTAAGCACTCAGTCTTCAAACCCACATTTGTCATCCACAGGACTGACTGTATTGCTTCTAGTTCTGAAAAATTTTATTGTGTATATACTTGGTTGAATCCACCTTTTTATTCAGAGACCCAAGATATAGCTCCTCATCACACTCTTTGTGTGTGTGTGATCAGAACTTCAAGTGTGCGTGCATGTGTGTGTATGTGTGTGTATGTGTGTGTGTGTGTGTGTGTGTGTGTGTGTGTGTATTTTGTTTCTTCTTCCATCTTTATCTGGAAAGCTTCCCATATGGACGTAAATGCTGGCATTCTCCCAACGTGGATTGTCTGGAGTCAGAGATCTTAAGAGTGTGGAGTTAACTTATCTCCTGAGTCTCCAGGCACTTTATAAAGATGAGACAATAAAACAATGAGGCCAGGAAAAGGGGCACGTTCAAGACTGATCTGGAAAGATGTGGTCAATAGGCACAGGAAATCTGGTCCATTTCATTCTAATGTTTTGCCTTTAACAGCGTGACTATTTGGGTCTCAACTCTTGCATTAAGTTTCCATGGCTTTTTTTTTTTTTTTTTTTTTTGTACACTCTGAAATGCAAAGGTGAGAAGTGATTTATTTTTATTAAGGTAAAATATTTAAAATCCTTGATGAATGAGTTCTTACAAAGCTTCTCATTGTACAGGGTAGAAAGCAAGGGAAAGGAGATGGGGAGGGGGAAGAGAGGAAGAGAGGAAGAGAGGAGGACTTTGGAAGAGAACATAAAGTAGCAGGACCTCAGCAGAAACGGCTCTCCTACTGTGCGACTGCACATGCCAGGTTGCTTAGAGATGTGTTTAGTCTTAAATTCCAAATAAAACACCATTAAAAACTGGAACCTCGCACATCATATCGTATTCCTTACCAACAGCAAATCAGCAGCCCATTGGAAGCACATTAAATCCTGGTTTTAAGTCAGGGTACAAAGGACGGCAGGCAGACACTCTTAACACTGTAAATTGTTTCATGTCTGTTATCGTTTTTAGTTCTTTATGAAATCAGCTGCACTCTAATTAAAAACATTGTAGAGGGGCTAGAGATGTGGGTCAGTGGTTAAGCACATGTGCTGCTTTTGGAGAGGCCCAGAGTTCAAGTCCCAAGTCAGGCATCTCACAAGCACCTGTGTAGCCTTACAGGCGCTTCTGAATTGAGTCAGGACTTGCACTTGCATGCACATGCCCACACACAGGCACGCACACACACACACACACACACACACACACACACACACACGTGCACGCGCGCGCACATACACACACACACACACACACACACACACACACACAGTTAAAACTAACTAAATCTTTTTTAGATGCAAAACATTTGGATAGTTTGACAGATATGACACACATTAAACTTATTTAAATATCACTTATTAAAATCGATATACCTCATTAGATGGTTCTGGAAAATAAGAGCATAAACCACACAGTAACATAAACTTTGCAGTCCAAGAATGTGCACCTTACAAACGTTTTAGAAATAATTCTGTAGAATATAATGGTAATTTTTCAGTGATCTAGGTTATAATTTACTGTTCTGTTTCTTTGACAATTATTAGCACTTTTGAAAATAATCAGTCAGAATCACTGTCATTGAGCTATTTGCTATTTAGTCAAAGTATACAAAGTGGTGATATGTATTTTAAGCTTTTTGGTAATACTGGAAAGATTCACACACATATAGATGTGTATATGCATGTATTTATATTATGATACAATTGAAAATTTTTTTTTTACTGACAGATGTCACTAAAAATATAAATAACAGAATTTTAAGACCTAATATAATGGAAATACAGTTCTTGCCTGCTATTCAAAGTTCAAAGCAAGAGCTCCTGACAATGAGATTCTTTGAAAATATCTATGCAGGACCCCAGTTTTCCTTTATCTCTTGTTTCTGCCACCCTCAAGGACATAATAATCACAAAAGAGGAAATACAATGGTGGTTGAAAACATTTGTTTGGGGGAAGCCCTAAAATTGTTTGCACAGCAAATCACATTTCATTGGCCCAAACTCAGAAACATGGCCACATCTGAGTGTAGGGGGCCCTGGGAAATGTAGTCTATGTGTGGTCAGGAGAAAGAAGAAACAGGGAAACTTATATATACAGGCCACCTACAGTAGTTCCAGGCAACGGGCCTTTGGCTTTTAAATAAATTATTATAAAGGCGAGAGTTAGAATCATGGCCACAAATACAATTCAGAGAGAAGCATGTGCCAGTTAGACATCAACCTGAGAAACTGAATTAGTAAGAAGCAAATATTGAAAGACTTGTGAAGAACATGTTTATGTGAGTGTGAGGACTCTGTAGGCAAGCTGTTTCTTTAGGACAAATCACCAAGAGAATGAGGAAACGTCAATTCACCAGATGGTGTGAAAGCCCTTCAACTGGTTGCTTCAAGCTCATTGATTGGCTAGGATGAATTCTTTCCTGAGAGTCAACTGATTTGGGCTTTAAATCACACTTCTAGCAACAATAACAGCTACACTCCAGGTGGGTGTTCATTGGCTGGGTTCAGGGAGAGTGTGTAGCCTAACCCTGTTGACATATCAACTGAACATCACAGTGCTCATGGCTGTCTGTCTGTCTGTCTGTCTGTCTGTCTGTCATGTCTGGTCATTATTAAATGAGTGTCACCAAACATCAATCAGCAATGGTGGCATAATTGAGCAGAAACCGCCAGGCCTCTGCCGAATTGACACAAATCAGAGAGAGCAACCAGGACTAGCCAGGATGCCGAAAGTTCTCTGCTGAGCCTCTCTCACTGAAGCGAAGATCAGTGAAGATGTGAGACAATGAGAATTTACACAGCTAGCTAGCTATAGGTGAGCACCCCGTCACCGTCTGCTGAGTCCTATTCATACTCTCTCCAAACATCATGTGTCCTCTCATGGATTTCAGCGAAACAGTATGAGTCTGCATCACATGACACAACCAAACATTTCTGCTTCACAGAGTCACGGAGAATGCCTTCCAAAACCATAAAATTCTTGCCTGCAATCTAAGATTTTGCAACGAAAATTACATTCATGCTCCAAAAACTCCAGAGCCCTGTGACTGTTAAAATCATACTTATTACATCTATCCACATTTTCCAATCCAGAAAATATTTGTCAGCTTGTTCCTATCTTCCTGACATTATTTCAGATAAGAGTGGCAGAAACACAGACTTGTATGGAGACATGAGCTTCAGGGCAAGGTTTATGCTGAAAAAGGGCTGGTGACTGGAGTTCTCTCCTAGGACTGGTCCTGTCCAGGGCAGGGTTGCTTTCTGATGTCATGATATAAGCTGCCATCACAGTTCAGATTTTATTGGTGTTCCTAACTCTTCTCACCTTAACATGGTAGGCATTTTATTTGTAGAACCCTGGAGAATAAAGATTTTTATTCATGCCATTTAACTATTAAACTTCTGACAGGAAAATCATTGTTTTAAAGTTGCATTTATTTGACCTGTAACACAACAGCTTGCTGTTTCTTGTGGATGATATTTGGGACAGTCTCAGTACATTGAAGCCAAGTTATAGAAATTCAGATCTTTAAAAAAAATCTGAGAGTGAGCCAGCCATATATGAATGTGTTCACCCATTGGCCAGAGATCACTGTGGAAGAGATCATTAATTTAGAAGCAGCAGATTAATAGATCTTCAGATTAATAAAAAGGACTACACTTTTGTTTCCCACATTCTGGGGAGTAGGTAATAGACTTAAGTCCAACAGTCATGTTTTCAAAGGTGGTAGATTATCACTGAAATAGTGACTACTTAAGGCAAACAATGGTAGGAAAGGCCCTGGGCTACACAGCCACTCACATTGGACTGCAGAATCTAGAACCTTCCTAGGATGTTAATAATGTCAACACATTGTCTGGCGTGGTGCATGGAAACTATTTTCTTATATCCACTGTTACCTCAGAATAATGCTAATACTTCTATACAGAAATTTTTGTTTTCCCACTCACGTGGTACATGCTTAAGTTTAATTAACTCTAAATTAAGTTTTCATAAGTGTATAACTTGTCAGCAAACATATTTCCAGATGACACACTGTGTGTCTGGTTTAGGAACTGCAACTGAAACAAGACTACATTTTATCCTATGAAAAACAGAATAAAAGAACAATAATCCACAAAACATCTGGCTTTTTTATTTTTTATTTTTTTTATTTTTGATACTTTATTTACATTTCCAATGTTTCCCCTTTTCTGAGTCTCCTCTTTGGAAACCCCCTATCCCTTCTCCTTCCCCGCCTCTGTGAGGGAATTCCTCCTCCCACCTACCCGCCCACACATCCCCATATTCCCACCTTGACTTTCCCCTTTACTGGGGCCTCTGGCACCCTCAGGCCCAAGGGCCTCTCCTTTCTCCCTGATGGCCATCGAGATCACCCTCTGCCACATATGTAGTCCGAACCATGGGTCAATAGATGTGTATTCGTTGGTTGGTGGTCCGAACTCCAGGACGACCAAGGAGGGTTCAGGCCCATTGACGCTCTTGCTCCCTCCATGGGGCTACGAATTCCCTCAGCTCCTTCAGACCTTTCTCCAACCCCTCCATCTGGGACTTCACTCTCAGTCCAGCGGTTACTGTTAAGTGAAACCTGGATATTCTGAACTTTTGGGCTAATATCCGCTTATCAGTGAGTACATACCATGTTCTTTTTTTGTGACTGAGTTACCTCGCTCAGGATGATATTTTCAAGTTCCATCCATTTACCTGCAAATT
>CM052704.1:24637831-24696351 GCA_028551405.1 Uromys caudimaculatus | reverse complement strand
TGGTTGCCGTTTGGTCCTATTGACAGTGTCCTTTGCCTTACAGAAACTTTGCAATTTCTCTCGAACACCTGGGTACGGGGGAAAAGTTCCTGAACAGAACACCAGGGGCCTATGCTCTAAGATCAAGAATAGACAAATGGGACCTCATGAAATTGCAAAGTTTCTGTAAGACATGGGCACTCTTAATACGGATATTCTTACACATGTACCACACACACAACACACAAGTGTATTTATGTGTTTGTTTGCTTGTTGCTATAGGGTCTCTCTATGTAGTCCTGGCTGTCCTGGTACTAGCTATGTAGAGCAGGCTGGCCTCAAACCACAAAGATCCACCTGCCTCTTCCTCTTGGATGATGGAATTAAAGGCATTCACCACCATGCCTGGCTAAATTTAAATTTCAAATGGAGAAAAGCAAGAAATCAAAATAGTTTGTCTTCACAAAACAAGAGTTGCTGTCTTTACCTAGGGTGGAAGAGACATAAAGCTGGCCTTTCAAAGAAGCTGATTTACTCATCCTCATAACTCATAAGGCTCAAAGATAAGAGTCATTGCTAAACATAATTTTATTTTTGCATTTATTTGCGACAATATCAAATTGATTTTTGAAATGCTAACAAAGTATTATATTATTATAAAGTATAACATAAGTAAATTATTATTTTAAAACAATAGTACTAAATAATTTTAAATGATAATATAAAATGAAAAATATGATATGTTCATTTACGTCCCATGTAACAATGCTTTCAAACTGCCAGTGTTAAACACTTGAATATCTTCAAAAGTAGCAAGTCTTGTTTTAAAACTAGGTCCTTTGAAATTATTACTTCTTTGATTGCAGGGAGAGGAGAAAGATACAGATCCTGCTCCACATTTGCATGCTTTTCAAAATGGGTCATCTTTCAAAGGAAAATGGAAGCCATTAGGACCATCCGTCTGCTGCTGCTATGGCAACAGTTTTCTCTGGGGCTAAGAAAAATGAGTTGCAGAGCAAAGCCTATTTAACACCAGAATTTAAAAGTGATTCCAATATGCCTATAATTTTTGTCAATTGTGTCTCAATGCAGGAAAAGAATTATAATTCCCACTTTCTGTCCACACCAGGAAACATTTCTTAAATGAGTTTTTAACATATTTGTGGTGCTTCTAACAATGTGATCAATGCAAATGCTCAGTGCCACACAGGTTAAAGTGAAGTGTCTGAACATGTAAAGCAATGGGTGTACTACTTCAAGTACACGCCAGCGGCCTAGATATTTGGCAGTTTGTATTTGTTGTATTTTTTATGCAAATTTTCCTCTTTATTTTTCTGTTATTTAGAAACCTATATGAACATCCATGAAATGAACTATTATTGGCTTTCCATAAGACAAAGATACGGGAAATGAAATTGATGCACTTTGGGTTTATTAAGACCACAGGAGCTCCAGTTTAGACATGGAAATTGTTCAGTGTGGAGATGAAAAACATTACACTGCACAGAAACACAATTAAACACCATGGCAAAAGTAGAGGTGATTTCATATACTAGGTCTATTGTGAACTACATATGAAAGCAGCACACGGTGGTTTTATTTGCTGCAAAGCAAAGCTTCATGGAGTCACCCTGATTTCAGTGCCCCCCCAATATATATATATTACAAATATTAATATTATATGTATATATAATATTATATATACATATGTGTACATATATACATATATAGTTTTCTGTAACAAATCATTAAACAATTTGTTTCTAGTTTTGTCAAGTGACGATGTAATAGTGTGGTAGAGACATTAATGATAACCTTGTGTGTTGATTTTAAATTATTGTTTGTTTCTCAAAACCCTGTTGCCGAGATGAAGTTGCTATACCTGAGATCCTTGCAGGTACTTGAAAGCAGCAATGTGTCTGAAGAGATCTACAATCCCTACACTCCTGTTTCAAGTACCCTAACTGAAGCACATGCTGTGTAGTAATGTTGTCTGCAATAAGACCTCCTTACGACCCAGGGTGCTCTAAAGGGAGGTAAAACAGTTCAGCCAGCTCAGAGCTCCCAAGTGTATATAAATAGTCAGGACAACTGAAGACCCTCTCAGATCAACTAAGTTGCCTGGAAAGGACACTCACTGACTTGCTGAGCTGCCTGCAGCTGGACAATGTGCTCTGAGCTCCCAGCTTTGTGAGCTGTCACCCATGCTAGAGCAGGCTTTGCCGATGCATCTGTCTTTCAGTAATTGCTGCTACTGTAAGCAAAACCTCACTCATGTTATGTTTAGAAATTCTTACACACTTGTTAGATCACTAAATTGGACTTTGATGAAACTCTTACTTCTGCTTGTATTCAGTTTCCCATCTTGGGTAAATAGGTGCTTGTTCACTTCTGCCCAGGAATAGGGTCAAATAACAACACATTGCCTTCAAAGCTGAAGGTTGCCCTGAACCCATCACATAGTTTCTAGATCAGTGGTTCTCGCCCTTAGGCTCACTATTCCTTAAAAGTTCATATGGCCCTTGCACAGAGGTTGCCTAAGACCATGAGAAAACACTGATTGTATTACGATTCATAACAGCAGCAAATTTAGTTATGATGTAGTGATGAACAGAATGTTATGGCTGGGGATGACCACAACATGAGGCACTCTATTAAAGGACTGGAGCATTAGGAAGGCTGAGAACCACTGCCCTAGATCCTCCATCCTACACTCCAGGGTCTTCTGTGATCTGGTGGCTTGTGTGGCACATGGCAGAGCTTGATATTTGGAGATAGAGAAAGCAGATGGCGGCACTTTGTTAGCTGAACTAGCTTTCTACAGAAAGCACGAAAATATTGAACTCAAGATTCCTAAAGTTAACAGGGAATTGAAACAGATGTGCAGAAGAAAGCAGACATGTAAGACATGAACACTAGAAGAGGAAAGAGGTAAGAACCTTCAGGGAACATGTGGTAACTGCATGGCTGCATACAGCTAGCGCCACCCTGTCTCTGAAGTTTTAGGAGGCTTAGTATTGATAGATAAGCAAGAAAGTGTGGAATGACATTTCATTGTGCAGAGCTTCAGTACTAGACAACATAAATATTTAATAAGAGATGTGGAATGGACACTTCCGAGAAGTATTTTTGATTGGATAAAGGATATGGAATGTGACGTGGTAAGAGGGAGTGTGTACCCGGAGGACAGAGACTAGGAAGGGACACAGGAGGATGTGTACTCGGAGGACAGAGACTAGGAAGGGACACAGGAGGATGTGTGCACCCGGAGGACAGAGAATAGGAAGGGACTCAGGAGGAAGTGTGCACCCAGAAGACAGAGAATAGGAAGTGACATAGGAAGTGACACAGGAGGATGTGTGCACCCAGAGGACAGAGAATAGGAAATGACATAGGAGGAAGTGTGCACCCAGAAGACAGAGAATAGGAAGTGACATAGGAAGTGACACAGGAGGAAGTGTGCACCCAGAAGACAGAGAATAGGAAGTGACACAGGAGAATGTGTGCACACAGAGGAGCAAGAATAGGAAGTGACACAGGAGGGAGGATGTATCAAAGTTTCTGGAGAAGGGAGGGTCCCAAAATGGTAAAGCCGTGAAGGTGCCCTGGCTCTCTAACCACTGTCTGCAGTTTCTGACATCATTACTATTATCTTTATTTTCTAAATGGATTTAGATTGTTTTTTGATGATTTTTTTTTTTGGCTTGGGTTAACGTATCATGTGTGTTCTTCCATATGTCTACTGTTAGCTGCTTGCTATTAGCAAGGCCCCAACCCCCACCAAAGATTGGAATGTCCAGTTGCCCTTTTGATTGATTTCAGGTTCATTAACACAGTCACAGGCCAACAAAGACTCTTCTGGAACAGCACCCTTTATTTATTAATGTCAATTAACTTGTATAATTTTTTCAGATAGTGCATGTGGTTACACACTTCATCATACATCACCCATTTAACAATTTTAATTTTGTGATTTATACATTATTATCCCATCTTGTTCTCAGAATAACTTGAAGTTTAGAAGCATTAAATATTTTATAAGCCAGACAATGATAGATGTTTTTCACACTATAATTTCAAGTAATCTTCTTTTTCATCAATTAACATAATTGAATACCAGCCACACCCACTTCACACCACTTACAACATTATTTTCCTTTGTGTTCCAATCAGCCATGTGCAAGGCAGCTAATACTAGAACCTAAGGTTTCACTCTGGCAATCATAAGCTTCCTGCTGGTTCAAGCTCCCCCTCAATTTTGTGGTTGAGAAACAAAATAAAATACAAGGAACTGTCAATTGGTGATTCCCCTAAAATGCTGTTGTAGTTTGTATTCTAATTATTTCGTATTATAACAGTCAAATTCACTGATTTTTTTTTAAAGTTTTTGTTTTCTTATTCTATTCTTTTAACACGTATGTTTCAAAAGGGACACCTACTGTTCCGTATTCATGTGTCTCTTCCTATCTTCTGGAAATGGTGTGGGTTTCCCTCAGCACCTTCATGGTGGATTTCCCTGCCACTCTCTTCTGTGTATTCTCTGCAGCTGCCTGGTGAGTCATTTCAGTGTCCACTTTATATCTCCCAGATGGGTTTCCTTCAGTTACTCAATAGATCACATATGTATGGAACACACTTATAATCGTGTTCAAGAATGACTTAGATCAGTGGGTGGCTTAGAGTGGAGGGGAGGAAGTGACAGAAAAAAATGAATAGATTCCCTGTAGAAAAGCAATTCTTTATAATGGATAGTGAAGACTGTCTCATAGTCAGAGTCACCCCAACAGCACAGGCAGTGCAGTTAGAACACACACCTGCTACAACTGTTCTATTGGCTCAGTTCTTTATTTATTAAGGTGACTCTGTGTGTTTGCATTTTCGTCAGCTCATAGGAGGGAGAAAAGCGATTGGGTTTGAAATATTTGATACTATTGAGTTAATGAATAGGTCTTCGGGGTTTAAGGTAATCATGAATGATAGATATTTCAAGATCTGTAGTAACAGCTTTAAAGAGTCACCTGGAAAATGAAGAAGTGTTCTGGCATTGAAATATATGGCTATGACTCACCAGGAGTTACTAAAGCGAAAGCCATAAATTTTGTTTTGTTTCTTTTCTGGACACACACAGTTCAGAGTTGTGGGAAGTGTGTCTGGGGTGGTCGCAGTCTTTGTGCTGTTAGACATTAGTGTTCTAGATATGGGTGTGTTACATTACATGTTGGGAAAAGCTCATTGTGATGTTTCCGTGTCTCTCCCCCTGCCTTTCGGCTATAATTTTACTTTAGTGTAAAACTAAGACATTTTTGCTAAGATAGTGAAATACTTGAACTTATAAATTATCTTATAAGCATATAAATTTATAAGTTTATAAGTTATAACTTAAAAACTACAGATGCTGTGGCTTCATTGGATTTCATGAATATCTCCAAAGAGCAAATATTCTTTGAAGAATCATTTTGTTACTTGATTCAACTAGAACCCCTGGAAGTATGTGTGATATTGATGCCACAGACATCTATTTTGTGGGAATCAGCCTGCAGGCTTAAAGAACGTTTGTTAACAGGTCAAGTGTTCTCTTGTTGGGTGTCCACCATCTCCTAAATCATGTCTAACTTCCTTTTATGTTTGGTCCCACAGGCCAAAGTGTAGTAAAATACAAATAATAGAATTTTCAGCATTTTTAAGTGAAAAGAACAATGGGATTGAATAGATGTACATTATAATGACTGTCCACCTCCTTTTAGGTTAAAAACTTTTCATTTCTAAACCAGACTCAGTTTAGTTCACTCAATGAACCGGTGTTTCCCCCTTTGAAGTATTACTCTGTGCCCTGTCTCTGGATCTTATTCCCCTGCAGACGTGGTAGAATGAGAATCATACAGATCATCTTTTTGTGTATGTCCCACAATCGAGATTAGCATATTATTATTATTGAATTTACCATCTTTAGGTGTTAGTGTTAGGAGGAACCGTCAGGACAGGGGCGGCTTGCACACACTTCATCGACAGCAAGCCTTGTCAAGAATCAGTTTCTTGCCTTTTCTCCATTACTTTTCTAATAGTTGGAACATGGAAGGAAGCAACTTAAAAGATGAAGGTTTTATCCAGGTGCATGGTGGGAGAACAGTCAGTCTATCATGGGAGGGCTCAATGGGTTTTATAGGCAGAGGAAGTGTAGAGTTGAAACTCCCCACAGCCTGACTAATCAAGACACAGCAGCAGGCCAGGAGGCGAGGCCAAGCTATAAGGCCCAAGGCCTGCATTCTCCGGCACTAATTCCTCCAACTAGACTGTGATTCCTGCGACCACATGGCCATTGGGACCATTTTATACTCATAAGCCTGTGATAGTAAAGACATTACAATTGTTGATATATTTGATTTAAAAGAAGTTTGTAACCTTGCTTTCCTTAGAGAAAATAATTCAGTGGTTCATCTTGAGAAACTAACATGTAGTTAATAAAAAAAATAGGGCACATGATTTTGGCAAAAATATTATATTTGGCATCTCATGATGTTTGAAATAAAAGCTAAATGATGTGAGAAGCACCCTGTTTTAAGAAAGACACTTTATATTAGATATGACTAGTGAAGAAGAGGGTGTGTTGCTCAGGTCCCTCCAGCTACAGTGAGTTTGCTGTGCTGTTCCTCTTGACTACAGCTTGCTTGTTATCTATTGCCATATTTTTCAGATTCATTTTCAAAGCTTTCCATCTTTCCCACATTGAGTTCTCCCATAATCTATTATTGCTCATGGTTAATATAAAGTTCTTTTATATTTATCAAAGCAATTGACCACTAAACAATGTAAAAACTGCTTCAAATGCTCACCCTTGCTAATTCCAGCAAGCAGTGCTTTGTGGGATGTAAAGGACCCTCAGTGGACCATTTGACAAAATATCAGTTTCTTTTCTCTCTGTACCTTTCTTCTCTATCATTTCAGTAACTATGGTTGCCTATGGTCTGAAAATACTGAATAAGAACATCCAAACATACACAGTTCACAGGTTCTGAACACCTTCCTCTCTGAGCTGTGAGGTAGAATTCCTGCAGCATCCTCTGACCTCCTTCCTGATAGGCGAGGCATCCCTTTGTCCAGCACATGCATGGCACTTGCTCTGAACCAGCCCTGACTTCATTCACTAATAGCTCAAGGATGTAAGGACGATGATGTTGGATGCTGACAAGTCCATTATGCCAAGGAGGAGCTGCAACCAGTTCCCTTTAAGTAAAAATAATCAAGTTTCCACTTAAAGGGGAGAAAAAGTTCAACTATTGGGGGAGCTACCATCTACAATGAGAACAGATCCATTCATGAAACTGAGACAAGAGTGAAAAGGAAAGGAAGCCATGCACTGCTGCTGTGTCCAGCTGCAGAAGCTAGGGTGACAGATAGGGCGTGTGTTCACTAAGATGGTGACCCCACCAAGGAAGTTCCTGTATTCACACATATACTGTCTACATTATGAGAAATTCACTGAGAATCCTGGACTACATCCTTCAAATAGACAAGTGTGGTGGTATTGTACTTGTCTTAAAAAGTCAAACGTTTTGAACTTTAATATAGTTTAGAATTTTATACATGAATATTGCATGTGATGGTTTGTATATGCTCAGCCTGGGGAGTGGCAATTTAGAAGGTGTGGCCCTGTTGGAGTAGGTGTGTCACTGTGGGTGTGAACTTTAAAACCCTCATCCTGCCTGCCAGGAAGCCAGTATTCTGCTAGCAGCCTCCAGATGAAGATGTAGAACTCTCAGCTCCTCCTGCACCATGCCTGTCTGGATGCTGCTATGTTCCCGCCTTGATGATAATGGACTGAACCTCTGAACCTATAAGCCAGCCCCAATTAAATGTTGTCCTTATAAGAGTTGCGTTGGTCATGGTGTCTGTTCACAGCAGTAAAACCCTAACTAAGACAGTGTATTGACATCATTTCCAGCACTTCCTCTCCCTTATCCAACTTCTCTCGTGTTCTACATATTTCCTCTCAAATTCATGACCTCTTCTTAATTACTGATAGTATTGATATAGTTGGTTTGCCATTGCTCATACATGCTTTTGTTTAGCAGTGACAACTTTGGATGGGCCAGGGGAATTATCCCTGGAGAAAACGGATTTTTCCCTCTCTCTGCAGATATTGGTTGCCTGCAATTCTTCATCTAGGGATGGGACCTTGTAAAATTTCCCTGTCTACATTGGCATGTCAACTGGTGGTGTCATCTTATAAATCTTGTTTGGGAAACAATATTACTGAGATTTTACAGGGGACAGCTTCTCTGTTATACAGAGAAGACCCAATCTCACAGCGGATGCCCCTTTCCTTTGGCTCTCACAGTCTTTCTGCCTCCTCTTCTGCATGTTTTCCTGAACCTTAAGTATAGGAGTTATGGTGTGGATTCATCATGTAAGGCTGGCACCTCACAGTCAATTGTTCTCTGGATTTTGACTAGTTGTGGGTTTTTTTTTAAATGGTCTTCATTTATTGCAAAAAGAAATGTGTTTAATGAGGGCATAAGAGCTATGCTCTCTGTGGGTATAAAGGTCAGTATTTAAAATGCAGTTTGAAAGTATACTGGTTTGAGAGAGCGACAGTATTACGTTCTTCTCTAGGGTTCATGATGTCACAAGTCATGCGTTGCTGGCTAGGTCTACAGTACCAGCATGGAGTTCCTTCTAATAATGAGTCAACCTTAAATAGAAATCTGTTGGTTGTCCCCAAGATGTAAGTGCCACTACTGCATCCTTGGGGATATCTATCTGGTCATTGCTACAATCTCTAGGCCTTATGGCTGGGAAGAACTGTTGATTGCTTTTCTCTGTTCTAGTTGCTATAGTACCTTCAGATATTGTGAGAGTCAGTCCCCAGGATATAGGTTTCCGGGTCAATTCCAACTCAGTTCATGCAAGTTCCATGTGTAAAGTGTGTGGTGTCTTCAGCCACAGGCTCCTACCTTCAGGATCTGGGAGACAGCCAAGGTTAATGACAGGCAATTAGCCTATATCATTTTAGGAGTCCTTTTGAATGCCCTGACCAACTGGCAATTTTCCAGGTACTTGAGTTTTTGTTGGATAGTATATAGCTTCTAGGGTGAACGTCGTCACCTCAAGGGGTATAACATCCTTCAAACTATGTATGCATAATGTATAAGTGTACACATACACACAAAAATATTAAATAATATATTTTTCTATGTTTTTTAAAATACTCTTTGTGTGATTTACAGAGAGGGAGGCAGAGGGGAGTAATGGCTCCTTCTGGAGGATAGGGACAATGTGGGTCATGCTTCTTCTCTGGCTTATTGATGTCAGTCTTTGAAATCCTGAACCCACATGGAAGTGGGCTCAGTTGTTCTGCCTTCGTAGCATCTTCATGTGAAGAAGCTCTGAAAGTAAAGTTTCACCCTTCCCCGCTGCAGTCTGTCTCATCCTCACTAATTACATTGGCAATGTCTGTCTCATCCTCACTAATTACATTGGTAAAGACCTTATTTCCAAATAAGGTCTAACCTAAGGTTCCGATAGTTAGAACTTTAATATCTGTTTATGTAGATACCTTCAACCAAGTCCTAACTGAATGGTAAATTCCTCTTACCTCACCTCCCTCTTCCAAAAGCCATAAATGTTTATCATCTGAATGAGTCTGCCAGTCCCTGACTTAAATCAAGAAAATGTTTTTTGAAGGGTGGATGGAAAAAGAATACAATAACCTTTACATTGTTTCTATTTGGCCTTCATGTGTTTTATTTATTAATATTTGTTCTTAGGCTCTTGTGTTAACCCAGGCCAGCTTTAAACTATGTAGCCAAGTATGATCTTGGCCTCTCTGCCTTACCCTCCTGCCTCTATCTAGTGCTGGGACTACTGGCATGTGTCACTTCTGTGCTTAATTTTATGTGAATTTAGGATGTCATACATGCTGGGCCAGCACTGCCTCAGTCTTGCTATGTCCCCAGTCCCTGCATAGCTCTTACCTATCACTTGCAGTTTGCTTCCTTGGAGAAAGACTTGAAGATATAATTGCATTTCCCTAGGTCCTGTCCTGCTCTTCCTCACTTTCCTTGTAGACGTGGCTCTTAGCTGTGGCTTTCTCAGTGTTGAGTGTATGGAGTGGAAAGTGATTGAGAAAGCTGCCTTCTGTGTCTGAACCTGGACTGCTAACCTAGGGAGAAAGTCCAGGAAACATAATTAAATTAAAGCTCTGACGGGTTCTATTTTTGACTTGTATTTTAAATTAATCTTTAGGTCGGCATGCAGTAATGGGCTTCATGGTGGCGTCTTCAGACATCTGTGCCATTCTGCCTTATTCTCTATTAGTTCCCTTCCCCCACTGCCTGGGCCATAGCCCCACCCACTCTCCAGCTGCTCCTCTTTCTTCCTTTAGTTCTACCTCTTCTTTCTTATTCCATATGGCACCCCCTTTCTAAAAGCTTCAGGACCTCCCAATATTGTTTATTATCTCTAACATTTGTATGAAAGACAGTTTTAAAGACCAGAAGCTGTTTAGAGAAACACGAAGAAGCTGCATCTTTGAAATATTTTCTTCCCCATGTAATCCAACTGTGTTCAAAACACTGTCTGCCCATCCTGTAACTGAGTCTATTTTCTTTAAAGTCCACACTTCATTTTGTGTCCTTGAAAGGCTTTATATGTTTACAAAATGTTAAGCCCATTTTCCTGTAAATAGACTGGCTTATGTGCAATTCCCTCTCCATCTCCTTCCCATGGACTGTGGAGAGCGCCCTGAGGGCTTGTACCTGAGGGTGCCTGCTTTGTTCTGTGAGTGACCAATGGCCATCTTCCTCTGCTCCTGCTGTTACTGCACACTTGCCAGATCATCATCTTGACAGTTGCATGTTACTACCTTAGTGATTTCTTCCATTTTGTGTTTATCATGATTAAAAAAATAGCATATAAAGAAGAAATGTAACTCTGCAGGGTAAAATTCCTTCTTGCATGTATGATGAACAGACTAGGATGTACATCAGTACCCTCTAAGTCTTCCGATTTTCCAAAAGGGAGAGGGAGGGAGAGAAGATTTGATGATATATCTAACTACAAAGTTTAAAAGGAGAAATACCCAAGGGTTGCCTTGTGTCTAGTCTTATGAACTTCAGTGTGTAGCTACACCCTGATATAAGTATGCACAGGCAGTCTCTTCATCTCTAAGAGGATCTGTGTCTATGTGCATGAGGCAGATTCTGGTTAAACTCAGCAAGATCTGGTTATGAAGGGCTTCCCTCCATGGCCAGTTGTGCATTCAGGTCAGCATTGACTCTGAACGGTACCTAATGTTGCAAGGTTCTAAATTAGTAAATGCAAAGGGAAAAAGCAATAAAAGAGAATAAGAGAGATGAGAGTCATTAGCTGTGACTTGCATTTCATGTGAGTAGTTCAAAAAACACTTAGGGAATTCTCAAATTTGAAAAAATGAGGCTTCGTAATCAAATCATCACACAAGTCACACAAATACTTTACAAGTATTAATCAATGATATCTCAAGTAATTTCCCAGTTCAACCTTGTAATTTGTGTGACTTAAAGGATTTCTTCTTTGTTACCATGGTAGAAATCAATCTTTATGCCCATTTTAAAACCAGTTGACCAAGGACTGTTTAGAGAGATCAGCTGAAAGCAGGGATCTCAGATTTCGGAGGGCAAAGGGACAAACTCCTTCCTTTTCTCTACCTCCTCCTCCTCCTTCCTTCTCCCTCCTCCTTTCTGTCCTCCTCTTTCGTCATCTTCCTCTTCCTCACTTCTTCCCCTCCCTCCTCCTCTTCCCCTCCCTTCTCTTCCCCCTTTTATCCTCCACTTCCTTTGTCCTATTTCTTCTCTACCTCTGCCTTCTCTTTCCCTTCCTCTCCCCCATTCCTTTCATTCTCTTTTCTTCTCTTCTTCTCCTTTCTCTTTCCATTCCTCCATCTCCCTCAACACTTTTTCCTCCTCCTCTCCCATTGCTTCTCTTCTGCCTTTTTTCTCTTTAGTTAAGTAATCATCACAAATGATCTGCCTACCATGAATTGGAGCAGCAATAGCCAATCAATAAGAACAAGACCAGAGAGCAAAGAATGCTGCAAAAGTCTTGAATAAGCAGTGAGGTCCCTCTTGGCTTCTTGTCAGAGACATTGCTGTTTCGGCTCCACTGCACCACCTTGGAGAAGTACATCCTGTGTGCCTGCAAGGTTCTCGCTAACTTTGAAATCTAGTAAGAAGAAAGATTAAGTTACATTTTACAAGTATTAATCAATGATATCTCAAGTAATTTCCCAGTTCAACCTAGGTTTAGTGACTTACTCCTGGCATGTATTCTATGAGTAAGAAATTTGCTCATTCTTATATGCGGTTTCCAATTACTTATTTTAGGAAATTTTAAAGATTTTAATGCAGCTAATGAGAGCAATTTTGATTATGATGTGTATCGTTAAATTAGACATTTGACATTTTCTATTTATTTTTCTATTTCCAACTTTTAAGATTTGTGTCACTAGCTGTGCATTATTCCCAGTTCTTGTGCTCTCAGTCATTGTCTCTTTTGTGGCATTTCTAGACCTTCCTTCTGGAATTAGGTGTTTGAGCTCTCTTTGAACTGTTTCTTATAGATATTCTCTCTTTGTCTCTGTCTGTTTGTCTGTCTGTCTGACTGTCTTTTCCTTTTTCCCTCCCCTTCCTTCCCCTTCCCGCTCTCCTTATCCTCCTTTGTCATCTTCCTCTTCCTCTCTCTTTCTAGGAAATAATCTTAATTTCTGTGGTCCAATTTGTTATTTTGGCCTTTAAGTTTCTTTACTCTAAAGCTTAGTCTATAGTTTGAAAGACTCCTTAATGCCTTGATGACTTCAAGCTCAACCCTGCTAATCACATAGTTCACCAGAGACACCATAACCCCTGCTGTTCTCTCCTACAAACAAATTTGAGAGACTTCAACTGAGTACTTGTTACGTCTTTCCAAATGATTTTCTTAGCTTGGTTTTCTGAGGTTCATATACTCTGGTGTACAAATTTAAAACATACAAGTATTTCCTCATAAACTCCGGAATTGCTGATAAAATCACCCTAGTTCAGTTCCCAAAGCATCAGAGGCTTTGCCAGATGTCATTATAAAATAACCCATGCATGCGCATTTCTTGTGTGAAAGACTCTAGCCTGGTATAATTGAAGGTGTTTCATATAAGTAAACAGGAGCGATAGCTGTCACCTAAGCACATTTCACAAAATTAAATACATCTGAATCGTGGCTGGCTTTGTTCAAATGGCTTTGCAGACTAATCAGACCAGAGTTCTCATGTAAAGATTGGTTGAAGATCTGAAAGGGAATTGGTTCATTTTGGTGACAAATAGCTCAGTGTGTGCATTATTCAAGCTATCTAATTAGGCAAATTATAAAACGTGACAGCATACAGTCTCTCTTAATGAGTAGTAGCTACTCCTCCCTATAGTTTGGTAATCTAGGAAGAGAAATACCTCAGACTACAGACTCTTCCCAAGTCCATGCACTGCAGAAACGTGACTAAGGCATGAGGCCTGGTCTTCCTCCCTTTCAGCATCGTTTCACTCACATTCTCTTGGATGTTAAAAGAAAGGACGCCAATCCCTTCCGGGTGATGTGTAAAGCTACAAGTGTTCATAATGCACTGAACAGCACAGCTAGTGGATAGCTTTCTAATAAATGGAGTGCGTGAACTAGAACATGATCTCATATGTCATCCCTGTAGCATGTTCTGCATCTGTGTCTGTTTGTCTGTCTGTGGACCAGTATTGCTTTCTGCTTCCATCATTTCTTTACACCAGTCTAATTGGAATCTACCATTTTGGAAGCTACCAAACCTTTATCTAGTTGCCATATTTCTGAAATTTTAAATTGTTATTTTTAAAAATAAAATTTGCATTAATTTGTTGTAAATCTTATACATGTGTACAATATATTTTTAATCATACTTCCCCCACTCTTCGCTCTAACTTTTCCAATGCGTTCTTGGTTTCTCTACCCTCCCATAAGTTCCTATATTCGTCTTTTTTGTGACTCACTGAGTCCAGTTATGCTTTTCATGTATCCATGTATATGAGTCCATCCTTGGGGGCACACTCCACCTACAGAAGCCACACATTTAGAAGGAACTGACTTTGCCTCTTTCCGTAGTCATCAGCTTTCAATAGCTCCTCAGCTAAGAGTTGAGGCTCATGCTGGACTATTTGCTGGCTTAGTCTTGTTCAGGTCTCGTGCCAATAACCACAGCTACTGTGAGTTCATGAGCACCATGCTCTTGTCATATCCATAAGACAGTTTTCCTAGGTTTTCCTCACCTCTTACTCTTAAAATATCTCATCTTCTTTTCCTGAGCCTTGAGAGAGTACATGTGATACATATATATGTATATCTCACTTATCACTTGTGGCTGAGCAGTTCACAGATAGATATTTCTTGCCTTCATTTGACCAGTTGGAAGTTTATGAGTCAACTACTCCCCAGTGAACAAATAATCTTCTTTGATTAGGTATGAGACTGCACTAATCTATGAGAATAGACACTGCCGGGCAGTGGTGGCGCACGCCTTTAATTCCAGCACTTGGGAGGCAGAGACAGGCAGATTTCTGAGTTTGAGGCCAGCCTGGTCTACAGAGTGAGTTCCAGGACAGCCAGGACTACACAGAGAAACCCTGTATGGGAGAGAGAGAGAGAGAGAGAGAGAGAGAGAGAGAGAGAGAGAGAGAGAGAGAGAGAGAGAGAATAGACACATGAACTTTGTGCAGTTTGATACAAAGCCCATTAGAAAAACTAATAGTAGCAGCTTAACCACAAGGATGTGTGAGATCCCTAAGTAGGGCCAAACTCACTGCCCCAGGCACACAGTGGTTCCCTCAAGTGGAATTTAAATCCTATAAGAAATTTGCAGGCAAATGGATGGAACTTGAATATATCATCCTGAGCGAGGTAACTCAGTCACAAAAGAACGAACATGGTATATACTCACTGATAAGTGAATATTAGCCCAAAAGTTCGGAATACCCAAGTTTCACTTTACAGTAACCACTGGACTGAGAGTGAGGTCCCAGATGGAGGAGTTGGAGAAAGGACTGAAGGAGCTGAGGGAGTTTGCAGCCCCATGGAGGGAGCAACAGTGTCATGGGCCTGACACCCCCCCCCCCCCAGTCCTCCTGGAGGCTGGACCACCAACCAAAGAATACACATCGAGGGACCCATGGTTCGGACCACATATGTGGCAGAGGAGGGCCTTGTTGGCCATCAGGGAGAGGAGAGGTCCTTGGGCCTGAGGGTGTTAGAGGCCCCAGTAAAGGGGAATGTCAAGGTGGGAAGACTGGAGTGGGTGGGTGGGTAGGTGGGAGGTGGAATTCCCTCATAGAGGCGGGGAGGGGGAGGGGATGGGGGTTTCCAAAGAGGAGACCTGGAAAGGGGGAAACATTGGAAATGTAAATAAAGTATCAAAAAAAAAAAAAAAAAAAAAAAAAAAGAAGTGACTGGTTACCACCCATTGCATTCATGCCACTACTACACTCCCCAAGACTTGCCAGGCCAGTTGCTTATGACTGTCTTTCCCAGCAGCCTGCATAGTTCCTTCTGGGCATACTTTTGTAATAAAACAATCCTAGGAGTACTATGTTTTTGAAACAGTTTATGGTAGCAACTTTTCATTTTTCTGAATTTGTATTAAAAGCATCCCAGAAATAAAGTTTAGCATTCAATTATTGAAAAGTGATATGTTCGATTATTACTACACTGATTTTTAAAATGCAAAATATTTCATAGTCCTGATTTTACCTCCCTGATCTACCTGTCTGGTAATCCTTTCTGGAAATCTTTAATTAGAACTTTTCTTTATTTCTGTCATTCTTTCTGTGCACTAGTTTCCTGTATGTTTTGTTATTGTCCCTAGTAGTCTTCAGCAAGATAATCTTGTTTCACTTT
The DNA here is from genome assembly GCA_028551405.1 of Uromys caudimaculatus. Classification (NCBI taxonomy): domain Eukaryota; kingdom Metazoa; phylum Chordata; class Mammalia; order Rodentia; family Muridae; genus Uromys; species Uromys caudimaculatus. The sequence goes on along the minus strand of CM052704.1, from coordinate 24,680,457 downwards.
TCATATCTTCTCACTTGATGTAAGTACTCCTGGTATATTTTGCTTAGATAGGAAACCTACTCTAGCTGATTTCAAATTAATTTTACATGTGCTATTGGCCAAAATTCTGATCAAGGAAATAAAATGATGTTTCTGATGATGCCAGCAGTATGCTTTGCTAGATACCATCATCGGTAGTACCTGCAACAATCAGATCAGCTATTACATTTCCAATTAAACACTGAGTCTCATACAAGAGCATATTAACCTGTAGTTTATCTCCACCTGAGAAATCAACATTAGATTACTTCTAGGTTAATATAAGAAATTTGAAACTGTTTGAATTACTGAGTGTGACAGGATATGTCATGAATTCATTATTAAAAAGCATAACTTCAAAAGTTCCATCTTTAGATTCTCTGTGCAAGAAACTTCTAGGTAAAACCTCAAATAAAGAAGGGGAGCACAACTATTTCAACCTTCACACGATTAGCAGGAGATGATGGAATTGTCCCACACGCATGGAGCTAAATTGTGAAAATCCGCATTTTCCTCTGCAGGATGGTTCACTCCAATGTTACCCCCTGAACAACAGCCCCTTTCTTGTGCCAGCTTTCTATTCCCTAAACTGCAGCTTGGCAGGAGCCAGGACTCAAATTTCAACCACATGTATTTAAAAAAAAAAATCAAAAGATCCTTATTTGGCACTTCAGTCACATATCTTTAAAAGCAGTGTTTGTGCGTCAGATTTAAAAGTAATTGAAAACAGGGGGTTCATGAGGGAAAAACCCAAACTTTTCTTTCAAGATGTTTGAACTTCAACTGATTCCAAAAACACTGAAAGCAACAGCACAGGGAGGAGAATAGGAACCATACACAGCCTGCAGGACAAGGGGCTGATGGGTTGACAGAAATGTGCTCAAAATGTGCACTCTGCCCTTGGCCACGATGACGCCCTTGTATCACCAGACTCTCTCTGTTCCATGGCATGCCTGAAGCAGCCCTGTGCTTCTGCAAGTGCTGCAGAGAGCAGGAGGCCTCGCGAGATCATTTTCCTCAAGAGTGAACTCACATCCAAGTTCACACATGGAGAAGTCTTAGTTTGGTTATTCAACATTAAAAATCACATTAAAAACTATATACATCTGAATTTCATGGTCACAATTGATTTTCCATTTCCAGATTCGCTTTTCTTGGGAAAGGATTCTTGCATTGTGTTCTTTTCTCAAGCTTGAACAAATGGTTTGTGAGAACCAGGCTTACATCCGTGCGAGCAGCAGGGTTGGGGCTCAGTTTCAGTTCTGAGTGTTTGTCAAGTTGACCTGATCAAGTAAAAACAGCGCTATATAATTGCCTTAAAATTGGTTCTTTGGTGTTTGTTGGCTTTACAATTTTAAGTTGAAAAGATTCTAGGTACCTTTAGGGAAAAAGAGGCCCTGCTGTAAAATTCAGATAAGAGATGTGGGCAGCTGGCAAGGGACTGCTTGGAGAGTCACAGCTGCACTCTTCCATGAAGTGTGCAAGGGAGCGGTGCAGTTTCCCAACCCCACATAGATATTACTGCCTGGTGCCTTTTTGAAAGATGTAGTTATTTTTATTTTGTGTATATGAGTGTCTCATCTCTCTCTCTCTCTCTTTCTCTCTCTATATGAATGTATGTGTGTGTGTCTGTGTGTATATGTCTGTGTGTTTATGTGTGCATGTGTGTGTCTATGTGTCTCTCTGTATGTCTATGTGTCTTTGTGTATGTCTCTGTGTGTTTTTGTCTTTGTGTGTGTCTGTGTGTGTGTCTCTCGGTGTATGTTTGTGTGTGTATGTGTGTGTCTCTGTGTGACTGTATAAATGTGTTTATGTGTGTGTGTGTATGTGAGTGTGTTTGCATGTGTCTACGTATATGTACATCTGTGTGTATGTGTCTGTGTATGTCTGTGTGTGTGTTTATGCATGTCTGTGTACATCTCTGTGTGAGAGAGTGTCTGTGTGTCTGTATTTCTGTGCATTTGTGTGTATGTGTCTGTGTGTGAGTGTATGTGTCTATGTGTACATGTATGTGTGTATGTGTCTGTGTGTGAGTGTATGTGTCTATGTGTACATGTATGTGTGTATGTGTCTGTGTGAGCATATATGTTGGTGTGTGTCTGTGTGTACGTCTGTGTATGTATGTGTCTTTGTATATGTGTCTGTGAGTATATGTGTGTGTGTGTATTTCTATGTGTATATGAGCATCTGTGTATGTGTGTGAGTGTGTCTGTGAATCTGTGTATGTCTGTGTGTGAGTGTGTGTGTGTGCATGTGTGTATATTAGAATCTGTGTACGTCTGTGTATGTGTCTGTGTATGTGTCTGTGTGTATGTTGCTCTGTGTTAGTATATATGTATGTCTATATGTATGTTTTTCTGTGTGTATGTGACTGTGTGTGTCTATGTATGAGTGTGTCTGTGTGTGTGTACATGCATATGTGTCTGTGTGTTTCTATGTGTGTGCCTATGTGCCTCTGTGTGTATGTGTCTGTGTTTGAGTGTGAATGTGTGTGTGTGTGTGTGTGTGTGTGTGTGTGTGTGTGTGTGCGCGCCTCCATGTATACTGGAAAGCAATCTCAAGACTCTTCAGGAGTAGCCTGTTCTCTTAACCACTGAGACATTGCTCCAGCCCCATGTGTTTGGTTCTTAAAGAGAAAACAAGAAACAACTTGTCTCTCTACATATGATATAGAAATGCACAAGAGAATAATAAGGAACACTGGATATTTTTGTAAAGTAATTTTTAACTGTAGTGTTACATTGTTACCATTCTCTGGTTGTTCCCTCACACAATCTTAGATTAGACCACACTATTAATATAGCTGCAATAAACACTAGGGACCCAAAGCAACCTGGGTAGGAAAGGGTTTATTTCAGCTTACAGTTTGTAGTCCAACATGAAAGGAAGTCAAGACAGGAATTTCAGGCAGGAACCTGGAGCCAGGAACTGAAGCAGAAGCCACTGAGGAACACTGCTTACTGGCTTGTTCTCCACGGCTTGCTCAGACTGCTTTCTTACACCATCTAGAACTACTGCCTAAAGGATGGCACTGCCTCCAGTGCTGGGGTCCCCCCACGCCCCACAGCAGTCATCTACCAAGGACATGCCCTTCAGACACAGGCCAGGCTTACTGGAGCATTGTCTTAATCAAGATTTCTTCTTTCCAAATATGTCTAGGTTTGTGTCAAGTTAACAAAAATATACCAGCACAGCAATGGTGTGGGTCACTCAACTTCTGTTTTTCTCCACCCATTACCTGCACTGTACTAAATATACTCATTTTTACAGGATTGAATGTTGTTTCTTTAATGATCTTAAGAAACATCCCTGAATCTTTGTTTATATTGTAACATATCAAAGCTCTTTAGCTTGAATTATTCTCACAACTCATTCCATTGTCCTCTGTATTTGCTACCTATCTCCCTGCTGGGGCGAATGTGTGAATAAAGTAGTTTAAAGGATCAAAGGGTCTGTGCTTCTTACAGTTCTGGGGGATATGGTACACCACATCAGGAAGGCATGGACACAAGAGCAGGGCGTGGCTGGTCATATTGTGTCCACCGTTAGCAGGCAGAGGGACACTGAAGTCCGTGCTCACTCAGCCAGCCTTCTCTCTTTCATCTAGCCCAGTGGCATTAGGCCTAGTTACCATTAGGGTGAGTCTTCAATTCACCTAACTTAGAAATTACCTTCTAAACATGCCCAGGGAGTTTCCTCAAGGTGATTCTACTTCCTGCCAAGTCACTATTATCCATCATACTTCCCTTAGCATAATCTCCAGTTAAGTCCACATTTTTAAAAATGATAGAATTTCTCTATTTGCTGTATGGTATTTTCCATCATTGATGTACATCACATCTTAATTTATTAATTATTCATTCATTCTTTTGAGATATAGTGTCCCTGGGTGGCCATGGCTTGAACTCATTGCCATCCTCCAGCTTCACCCACCCAAGTGCTGGGATGAAAGACTGCATCACGCATACAAATATACATCCCTTTCTTTATTCATTTATCTGCCGATATACAGATGGGCTCTCGGTGATGATGAAGTGGACATGGAGTAAGGATGTCTTCTTGATATACTGACTTCAGTTTGGGGATATCCAGAAGTGGAACTGCTAAATGGCATGGCCAATCTGCTTTCACTTTCTTGAGGAAACTCCATAGCTTTTTTTATAAAGTCCCTTAGCAATTTACATCGTAGCAATGGACAGTGGACAACAGTTTCCTTTTATCCATATTCTCTGCAATTCATTATTTGTCTATTTTACTATAACCATTCAAATAGGAGTGAGATGCTATTTTATGTAACTTAAATTTCCTGAAGATTAGGAATGCTGTGTACCATTTTAATGAAACTGTTGGCCGTTAATATCTCTTCTTTCAAGAAATGTTTGCTAATGTTTAAAATTGGGTTGTAATTTTCCCTGCCAATAAGTTGAATACTTGTATATTTTGAATCTTAGCCCTCATCAATTCTATGGTAGTTGAATATTTTCTCCCAATCCATAACATGGCTCCTCAATTATTTTTCATTTTGTTTTATTTTGTCATTTTGAGGGTAGAAGTTTTTCTTTAAATATTCTTCTAATAGGCTAGATGTGGTGGTAGCACTTTTAATCCCAGCACTTGGGAGGTAGATCTCCGTAAGTTTGAGGCCAATCTTGTCTACATAGCAAGTTTCCGGGAAGCCAAGGCTACAGTGAGACCCTGTCTAAAAATTAAACCTGTTTTTAATGTGATTTATCTGTTTTTAATTTTCCTTTGATTTTTGAATCCTATCTGAAAAATCAAGGACAACATCATGGATCTGGCCCTCGACAGTTTCGTCTAGAAGATTTCTCATTTTGCCTCTTACATCTGAGCCTTTTGCACAGTTTGCACTGTGTATATGATGAGATAAGAGGCCAAACTCATTCTTCTACACTGGAAGTCCAGTTGTCACGGTCAGTGTCAAACAGAAAGACACCGGTTTTTTTCTCATTATATATTATTTTCTTTATGAGAAATAAGCATATCTCTTCTTGGGTGAGTTATTTATGTTTCAAACAACTTTTTACATTATTATAATCAAGTTTGTGGGCACAGAATTGTTCATGAAATGGATCAAATGTTTATTCTCTTAATATCCCAGGGATATGTAATGCTACTCCCTTTTATTTCTGATATCAATGATTTATGTGTTTTTATTATTTCACTTAGCTGGAGATTTATCCATTTTATTGATTTTTCAAAGAACTAGCTTTCTGTTTTAATTTATTTTCTCTATTGTCTTCCTGGCTCCGTTTCATTAATCTCTCTTTTAACTTCATTATTTTTTCATTTGTCTGCTGATTTGGAGTTTAATTTGCTTTCCCTATTTCTGCTTTCCTAAGGTAGAAATCTAGATTACTGACTTTAGACTTTTCTGACTTAAATCTTTATCCATTCAAAATTACAGATTCCACTTAGATAAGTTATACTTTTAATTCACCAAAAGTATTTTAAAATTATCTCCTTGTTTTTCTTTGATCTATGTTTATGTAGTTATTTTGTGGTTTTCGGGACATTTTTCTGTTATTGATTCTTTGTGGTCTGAGATTAGACAGCACTCTATCTCATCTTTCATGTTTGGAAATGAGTTTTAGAGCTAAAGAGTGGTCTATGTTGATGAATGCTCTGTTTAAGCTGGGTAGGGCTATTTCATTGGCTTTGATTGTGACGACAGCTACATCCAGCTGGTTTAGTATTCTTGGACTGAACCTATGATCTGCTGCTGTGAACCTGCTCATCTTTTCAGCTATAAAGGTGGCTTCCCTTGTTTCTTCACAGATTTTTGGAGGTTCTCTCTGAGATCCATGGATGGTCTTTTGTTGGGTCTATGAACAGCACGGTAAGTCTCCGTGGACTTCCATACTGTCATTACTCAAAGCTGCTCTTTAGTGTTTGATGATTTGGTTTTTTTACTCTAAAGTCAGCTAGACTGAATTTAATATGGGTAAAATGTAGTTGTTATTGATGTATTTGTCTTTTTTTAGTTAAAAGAGTAATTTTATTTGTTTCTTTTGTTATTGTTGAGGATTTCATACAAATATGTCATCATCAAATCTACAACCCATTCCCTCTCCTCCAACTTCACTACACATCTCTCTACTCTGAACTCACAACTTTATTAGAGCTGCCTGTGTGTTGGTGCATCGGACATGGAGATATTGGCAATTAATGGGTGCTGAATGAGAGACAGTTTGTTTTCTTTAGGGATGGGGACCATTTGTATAAGTGTAGTTTTAACTTTGTCATAGAAGAAAACATGGTTTCCTAGGTACCATTGCAATTTGAGACTGTCATGAATATTTACCTCTGCCATGAACTTTATTAGTTCATGTTTGCACAATGTTTCTTAATGTTCTTTCCTTCATTCTTTTTTTTTTTTTTTTTTTTTTTTTGGAGACAGGGTTTCTCTGTATAGCTCTGGCTGTCCTGGAGCTCACTCTGTACACCAGGCTGGCCTCAAACTCAGAAATCTGCCTGCCTCTGCCTCCCAAGTGCTGGAATTAAAGGCATGTACCACCACAGTCCGGCCTTTCCTTCATTCTTGACACCCTCCACTTAGTATTTTTCTAAGGCTTTTATTATTGGGGGGGGTCTTATTTTTGTGACGGGTGCTTTCCTCCAAATTTAGCTTTCTTGATAGTCAGTCTTTGTGTACTATTATTTGAGTTCTTTGAGTACTCTGATTATGCCACCTGATTCCCACTGAGCTAGCCATGTCTCTACTGACAAGTCTGCAGATAATCTTAATCATGTATTTTGTCTCTTGTCTTAAAGATGTTTTTGAACATACGACAATTTAATTACAGCTTGGAGTATTGGCATGCCGTTGAGTTACCTTTCATGAAGTCAAAGGAATGCTATAATGCTAATGTCCACTCTTTCCGAAGCCTATGTCTTGTCCTGACTACTTGTACCTTAGGCAATAGGTCTGTATGTTAACCACTTTTTGCATTCTAGTAAGAAAAGACCTGATAAAATGACTTGAGAAGTGAGGCTAGATTGTGGCTCTTGAGGACAAGGGTATGAAGCAGCTGGTCACATTGTCAGGAAAATGAATGCTAGTGCTCAGCTTGATTTCTCCTTCCTATTCAGTGCCAGATGCCAGTCCATGGAATAGTGACACCGACAGTTAGGGTGAGTATTCCAACCTCTGGTAGACTTCCCTAAAAACATACTCATGAATAACTCAGGCACTTATCTTCCATTTGATTCCTGAGCCCATCATTTGGTGATCAAGATTAGTCATGTAGTGTGGTTATGGGACAAATGCTCACTTTGAGCTTAATGTATAGAAGGTTTATTACAGATAGATAACAGATTTAGATAATGGATTTACTTTTATGAGGCTCCTACTGGCCGCTTGGCATGTTTCTGACAGGAATAATACTGGTACTAGACTATGTCCTGAGAATTGTACTAGACTATCCCTGAGCCACAGGAATGCGCCTGTATCCTCTGCAGACACAGTCTGTAGGCATGTCTTTGAGGCAGATTCACATGTTTCCTGGTAGGCTCCAGGAAGGGATGGAAACTCTGAGATCATAGATGATACGAACTAGAGCCAATTTAGTGAGGTATTTAAGATCTATGTAGAAGCAAGTCAGTGTGCCTGTCTGCAGGAGTCTTAGGTGAGGTTCGTTCTCTGGCCTATTGAATGGCTAGGCCACTTTTCAGACCATACCTGAGAGAGCTTAGAATTGACTTTTGGGGATATTTCTGGTCTGTTGTGGCAAACTCAGACGAATGTGTCTCCTTCTAGGTCCCAATATAAACACTTATGAGTGGCTATAGCTGAGAGGTACTCATAATGAATTTTCAGACCATTTCAAAGACTGTGTGACCTGGAGAAAATGCCTGTGACCTGAGGCCCAGCGTCACTTGACTCCTTCTGGACTTCTTCACCAGTATTTCTTACTGCAGTGCCCAAGAAATGATGGCCACAGAAAAGGCCATGTGAACACAGGTCTGAGTACTTCTGTTTGAAGGCGGAATGGCTGTCTGTGAATCCACTGTGTTATTTTCAGTGTCTGGTTTCAAGGTGATCTTTCCAATCCCTCAGCTCCTTTGTAGTTTTGCAACTTTCTGCCTGAATCCCAAAGAGTGCCACAAATCTGCTAGGTCAGCAGAATCCGTGGGATTGCTTCCACTTGAAAATACAGGTGGGCCCTTTTGTTATAGCACCTGGCTCATCCTTTTACACTCCTCATCTCCTTTTTATGTTTGCCTCACATTTTCATTTTATTTTCTACTTATCACTCTTCATATTTGACAATCTGCAAGCTATCACCACTTTCTGTGTTACAATTTGAATAGGAACAGTCCCCTCAGAACAGGCTCGTGTGTTTGAAGGTTTGGTCCTAGCTGGTAGTGCTATTTTAGAACATATTGCAAGCATCGTGAAATGGGGCCCAGCTGGAACAAGGTGATGAGGAATAAGCCAGGAAGGATATGCCTGTCTCTGGCCCCTTCCTGACTTTCTTTATGCTTCCTGGATTCCATGTGGTGAGCAGCTCCTTGCTCCGCCACATTCTTCCATCATGATATTTTGCCTCACCATTGGCCCAAGAGCTGGCCAGGGCCCCACCCCAAAATCATGAGTCCAAATCAATTTTTCTTTTTTAAACTAATTTCTCTCAAGTATTTGTCAAATTGTCAAAAAGTAACTGTCTCTGATATTGACACAATGAGGTAAAATGTACATTAATTTAAAAATTAAAAAATTTAGATTTATTTTCTTTTTTAGTCACATGCTTCTATGTGGGTGTATGCACATGTGAACACGGGTGACAAAATGTATAGACAAGGGCATTGCGTGTCCTGGAGCTGGAGTTAGAGGAGGTTCTGAGCTGCTTGACATGAACGGTGGGACCTGAACTCAGGTCTTCTGACACATGGTACACATTTTAAATCACTGAGCCATTCTTTCATGCCAATAATCAATATTTTTTCAGGTTCAAAGCTTTCTCTGAAAGATTTTGTTGGAGCAAACTTCAAGCAAATATGGAATAGGACATTATATAATCATTTGTGGAAGGGTATAAATTATAAGACACTATGCAGTGATCTTTACTGATCTATTCCTGATTACTTTAATGAAATAAGTGTTCTCCTTTTAAAGCATAATTACTAACAGCTATCATCCAAGAGGGGAGACAACCATCAAATACTAGGTAATTTGAGAAGTCTTTTGTTTATGTTAATTCACAAGAGCCTTTGTTAGGACAGGAACCTGGCTACTGTTGGCATTAGAAGCTGCTTTAATCTGTGCACATAATTTCTCTAGGTATCTTTAGAGGTTTCTGAAACTTAAACTTATGGAATCCATTCATCTTTGTGAGCCAACATATTTTAAGTAATGGAAAGAGCCTGGCAAATTCCTTATGTCACATATATATTTCTTGTGGTCTTTTATCACTTGATTTATCAAGTTCAGAAGTATTATTCTAATAAACCAACTGAACTTAGGAGAACAATGACATTTTTCTTTACAAGTAAACTAGGTTTTGAAATTGAATCCACATTGAAAAATTGTGAATAAAGCACGTTAAATCCAAGAGGAAATGCACATGCATTTTTGGTCTGTGATTTTTAAAAAGGTAGCATTGTTAGTTATTTTTGACTTCTATTTCTATGCAGTTAGAGCTAAAGAAAAATATGCTTATGGCTTGTACCTGTTAGCTATATTTTTTATTCATGCATGACTTATCTTTCATGAGCACTAATAAACAACATGAAATAGCTTAAGAATAAACAAAGAACGTATACATCATACGAAAGATATTATTACCATGGAAGGGTGAGAGAATAGCTTTTAAAAAGCTATGCCTTACGGGATTCCTCCAACTCATCCCTACCCCATAATACCAATCCTTTATGCATCCAACAAGGCACAGAACCATCAGTCAAAGCCCTCAGGATGCAATCATCTCAAATTTCGATCATCTAGAAAAAATACTGTGTGGGCTTGTGCTCTCAAAGTGGAGAGCAGCTGTTACCATCAGAAGGAGGAGACAGCAGAGAGGTGCTGTGCATCGGAAAAAACTGGAGAAAACAAGAAACAGAACTGAGTCCTCACATTCTAGGACCCCAGTAATGAAATTGGTTTTGTTAAGCATTTTGGTCATTCTAAGAGTAATGGAAAGACTTTGGAGACTAGTGGAACTCGGAGGAATATTTTAGCAAGGCATTCATTGTGAAAAATGAGTTAGTGGAAGACGTGCCTACATGTGGAGAGGTCAGTTAGGAGGCCGCACTTGGAACATGCAGAGGGCCTGCTCTGGGGGTGTGTCAGTGTGCTAAAGACAAGTAGGAGCTTTAAGAAGATAGAGAGGAAGGAATTAATGTCACAAGTTTCCAGACCTTAGCACAACTGACACCATGATGGATGTACCATTCAGGCCTTGGAACCCAGCAGGTAGCAGCAGCACCACCCACCAAAACAAAAACAAAGACCCAATCCATCAAACTCCATAGTTCTGGGGAAGTTTTTAAATGTTATAATATTGCTTCTATCTTTAGAAGTTCCACTCTGGCTAACTGTTCTTACTAACTTAGGTGTGCTAATGTAGAATGTGGTTTTGTGTGTGTGTATGTGTGTCTGTGTGTGTGTATGTGTATGTGTGTGTGCTTAAAAGCTCACCCTGAGAAAGGCTCATGATGGGACAGTAGTCCTGAACACCCAGTATAGTTTTTGGACAGGTAATAAAGACTTTCTAACCCTAGTCCTAACCCTAACCCTAACCCTAACCCTAACCCTAACCCTAACCCTAACCCTAACCCTAACCCTAACCCTAACCCTAACCCTAACCTCTAAGCCTAATGTGTCTGAGTAGTCTTTTCTTTTTGGATACCTCACAATTTTAATAAGTCTGGCAAAGTTTAGATATGAAAATATAATATATAATGATGTGCTTCCTTATGGTGTTTAGTTAAGTTGGGAAATTAAGGATCAGTGTAGCAACTAAACATTTGTTGAGTAGAAACTGTTGGTTTGTGTCTTTTAACTGCCACAGAATAAACGTTCTAATCTTTATGCCATATCACTGCTGCCATTATTATACCATTTTATCAAGAGGACAGCTGAGGCCCACATCAGATGAAGAAACTTTCTCAATTTCCTGTACTTAAGAAGCATTGGGATTGGGATTTAATCCTTCATCCCATTCACTTATCCATCCTATCCTATATGCTTCCTACAAACATGTAAATATCTATATATTATGCAACCACAGTGGCCTACATAAAGTCAGAACATTGCTCCAGCTCTGCTCCAGTGCAGTGGGTGAAGTGTCAAGCGTTTGCCTCAACGAGCTGTTCCAGATGTTCTTGCCCTTGAGCCACACAGATCAGAGAATATGTCATTTCACCCTCCCCATGTGTCCAAGCTAAAATCATCTTGGTGGTGAGTGACAACGGACAAGATGGGAAAGCCACCAAAAAACAAAAACAAAACAAAACAAAAACAAAAAAAACAGTACTCATGAAACCTCTCTCTCCTGAAAGAAGACTGGTAGGAGAATGGCCAGGGAATTTACAAGCATTCTGAAAGCGACATTGGTATGCTTCATTTGGCCCCAGATAGGCAAGACTAGATGGAAAGCGACCTTGGAGGGACTGATGGAGGAGGAATTTTGCACATTGTTCCAGGCATGTGTGAGTCTCATGGATGAGCCTCCCGTCCTAGGTACTGCCAACCACAGCTATGCTCATTTTAATTTTAATCCCTTTAATGTGCTTTAATGTGAATATAAGCAAAGCTTGTCTATAAAAATACACATGGCCGAGTTTTGAAATTTGTCAACAGCACAGAAAAGTTCAGATGAAAATATCCATGTGCATATTTGAAGAGAAAATTAAAGCCGTTTAATACTGCCCATGGCAGTTCTGAATGTGTGAGGATAAATAAGGATTTCATTTTCTCACTCAAATACTTTCCTAATTTGATGAGTAAGCTGAGCAAGCTGAGATGACAGTCATTTACAGGCTCTTCCAGAGCAGCTCAGAGCTTACTCCAGGGCATGTTCTTTCTTCCTGGCAGCTTTGTGTCTGTGTGCTTGGGCAGATGTGCATTTTGTGACTATAGTCACAGCATCAGAGAGTGGCCTCGGATCCAGCCATGCCACAGCTGGGAAGCCAGGGATTCTCCAGAGCAGGGATCTATGGGACAATTTAAAGAGGAAGATAATCTGCACCCTGTGGGAGGCTTAGTCTATTTAGGAAAGGGTAAGGATAGAAGTATCCTGAGCTTAAAATACCACAGATGGAAAAGAACACAGATTCGAGGAGTCAGAGGACCCTTGTTTTTATACCACGTACATTTTATCAAAGTTGTTAATGTAGCTTAAGTAACTTGATTATTAAATTATTTTTTTTACTTAAAAATCCTCCTGTTCATATTTTCTGCTTATCAAAGCAAACCGTTCATCATTGTTTCTCAAATGAATATGGTCCTCTTCAATGCTGTGGCTCAGGGTCCTGTAGATCAAGGTGTTCCATTTTGCTTGCTCAAGGTCTTACAGGGGAAAAGGTTGATGTTATCTGGGTCTGCAGTATACATGGGTTCTCTTCTCAGGTATGGCTGTGGTCAGTTTCTTGTAGCTGTGTCTGGGCTTGCTGGTGTTGAATGAAGAGACTGCTCTATGTGTTGCCAGCATCTCCACATGACCCCTCCTGATTTCCAACAAGCAATGCCGAATCACTCTTTATGGTTCCTGTTTATTATCAAATCTTTCTCCAAGAAGAGACCCCTCCCTTATGAGAGCTTCTCCTTTGGACAGGCCCCTAACTGTAGTCTCTCTTTCTTAAATCCCAGTGTGCCATATTACATGCCATCACAGGAGTTAGAATTCCATTACATCACAGTCCTCAGTAGACACAAACCTTGAGATGTAGTTGACAGGGGAAGGGGGCACTGTTACACTGTGAGAATGATCCAGAGTGCCCAGGGGCTCATCTTGCTTACATAATTGTTTTCACAAACACACACACACACACATACACACACACACACACACACACACACACACACACACACACACACACACACACAGAGAGTCATCCACGCTTATTTTGTCTTTCCAGTTATGGCATATCCATGGTATATGTACAGAAGAGTGCAGAACTGATAAAGTCCTAATAACCTCTTTTTTTATTTTCAAATTAGTTTTCCTACAGTATTTAAATAGTACAGAAAAGCCATGTGATTATATTGCTGTTATAAAGTATAAAACAAAAAAAAAGTGCCTTGAACACATAAGATTTTAGACATGCAAGCGTGACTGTATCTGTTATGAACATCTCTTTGCTCTAGTGTCCTAGGAAGGCATTGCAGTGTAAAAGATTGAAGTTCACTTCCAGATTTGAAAACCCACCAAAACCCACTAATCACGAAACTTGAAAACCCACCAATTCCTGAGTTCAAAAACCTGGCAATCCTTGAACTCAAAACCCTACCAATCTTTGAGTTCAAAACCCACCAGTTGTTGGGTTTGAAATCCTGCCCTTTCCCCACTTTGACTATCTCACCCTGGAAAACTCCTCCCCCAAGAAACCCTGTCTAAAGCCTGCATCTGTCTTAGTTCCCCGCTGCTTCTCAACACTCCAAGCAGAGGCAGCCACTCTATTGAGTCTTTCCCAAAAAATTCTCTTGAATGAGGTTTGTTGTGCAGTGTGACTTTGTGGTATTTCTGGGCTCACAACTACATGAATAATCTTACCTTCAGAGCTATGACACCTCCACTAGGGAAACCTTTTCCCTAACGGCTGTAACACATGAATTAGGGGTTTTCCCTCAGAGATGTAACTCTCGTATGGGGAAAACTTTCCCCTCAGATCTGTAGGTTTTTGCACACTACAGATCATTTCTTACTGCATCTTTCACAAAATCATCCAGTTGTCTATCAAATGACATCAAAAAGATCAGTGCATTTGATTCTTAAATCTTTTGGTTTGCAAGATCTGGAGAAGGAGAGGAATTATACTAATTTTGAAAAAAAATGAGTAGATAGAGCTTTAGGAAAAATACAAATAGAATTAAGACACTGTAGGAGGAGGGTGATGACAAGCAGGTCATTAGATGTCAAATAAAGCTTGGTGGTTTGTGTTGTGCAATACTTTCTAAATTCTTCAACCCTATCTGGTATGATGCAAAGCCTCTGAAGAAGGGCGTGGTGAGATCACCAAGCACCATTAAGTCTGAACACTGGCTTTGCTGCTGCTGCTGTTCTTGCCAATTTACTGTTTCTTCTGCCAGTCCTGAAGCCCACTGATCTTTTACACTTAATTTTCCCTGAGCTCAGGTCTAATCACTTGTTCATTCCATAGCTAGTAATGCCAATACCTTGAGTTGGTAACTGGATTCACCAAGTCTTAGAAGTGCAGAGAATCAGGCACAAGTACTATGCTACCCTTGCTGGTAGCTGGTAGCTCATGCGGTTCCCGTGTGCTACTGTTCTTCATTGTTCTACCTTCCATGTCCCTCATGATTGCCATCCTTAAGATCTACAGATGCCAACTACTTTAACACTGTCAGTCAGGTGGCAGCATTATGACAAATTGCCTGAGACAATCAGCTTAAAAGGAAGACAGGTTTACGCTCACATTCAGGTCAGGGTTGGTTGCCCTGTTGATTTGAGTCTTGGTGTCACAATGCACACGTAGAAGGATGTGGCTAAGGAGATCTGAGAGCAGAGAGGGAAGAGAAATGTCCTGGCCCAATATCTCCTTCAAGGCAACTTTCCAGTGACCTCACTTTCTTCTACTTACTCTTAACAAATAAGGGTTCCATTACCAGCCCCAGAGTGTACAGGTTGGGGTTCAAGATAAGATCCAAACAACAGCAATCTACTCACACCATCATGTAAGGTAGATTCTTTTGGCCATGATATTTGTACAGTTTCTCAGATATAAGCCTAATAGGCACAAGCTTGTGACAATAGGGTCTCATACAGAATATCAAACTTAACAGATGCTTCAAGGATTATGTCAACCGCAGATACCTGCTGATTTGTCTGAAATCTGAGACTGATATTTCAACCTTTTTATAGGGTACTGCTGTAGTTTGAGTAGCTATAATCTCCATAGACTCATGTTTGAATGCTCCTCCATTGGGAGTGGCACTATTAGGAGGTGTGGCCTTGTTAGAGTAGGCATGGGCTTGTTGAAGTAAATGTGTCACTGTGGCAATGGGCTTTGAGGTCATGGTCAAGCTACATCTAGTATGGTACACAGTCTTTTCTTGCTGCTTGTGGAGCAAGATGTAGACCTCTCGGCTCCTCCAGCACCTTGTTTCCCACCATGATGATGATGGGTTAAACCTCTGAAACTGTAAACCAGTCCAATTAAACATTTTCCTTTATAAAAGTTGATCTGGTTATTGTGTCTCCTCACAGCAATGAAACCCTAAGACAGCACTAAAATTTTTAGAATTAAGAGGCTTGATTCCAATAAGCCTTGGTAAATTAAAATTTGCCAAAGCATGCCAATTTATTTTTTTTCTTTTCTTTTTACAAATAGTGAAATTGTTCCTGAAATATTTTTGTTCTGCAGTAAATAATGCATGTCTTTTTCTTTGCCCATTATTCTTTAAAACACTTTTTAAAAAAAATGAAACATCAACACACAGCACTGGTTTCTCCTTTCCCTGCTTTAATTTGTTTATTACATAAGGGTTTGTAATGGTTTTCATTTCTTATTCTATCAGTTAAGTGTTTTGAGAACTGAAGCATCATAATGCCTATAAATACGCACCTTGAAGGAAAACACATTTGCTTTCCGTCCTGATCCACCATACGTGAGCTTTATAACCCTAGGAAACCTTAATTTCTCTGTGACAAGTTAATAATATCATTTCTTCCACCTTTTATTGGGAAAATTGCTGAACTATAAACCCTCAATATTACTTCAAATTGAGTGCACAAATGTGGAAGTTACTAGCATGCAGTGTCTCTGATGTATGTGGACTTCTGGATTTGGAACTGGGAAGCTGAGCAGGGACATTATAATTGAGTATTCATTAGCCTCGTTATAAAATCATTTTGTTTCAGTTTTTGATCAGTGTGATGGTTTGAATAGGAATGACCTCCTTAGACTCAGGTGTTCGAATGCTTGGCCCATAGAGAATGGCCCTGTTAGGAAGTGTGACCTTGTTGGAGTGGGGATGAGCTTTGCGGTCTCTTATTTCAAGCTATTCCCAGTGTGGCTCAGTCTCCTTCTGCTGCCTGTGGGTCAAGATGTAGAACTCTCAGCTCCTTCTCTAGCACCATGCCTCCCAGCATGCCACCATGTTTCTCGCCATAAAGATAAGGGGCTAAACTTACGAAACTGTAAGCAACCCCCAATTAAATGTTTTCCTTTATAAAAGTTCTCATGGTCATGGCATCTTGTCACAGCAAGAGAAACCCTAAGACAATCAGTTAATGTGTTCTGACCAGATGTGGTAACTCAGATTTATAATCTCAGCTCGCAGGAGGCTAAGGCATGAGGGTTGTCAATAGTCTGAAGCCAACCTGGATCACATGGTGCTTCCCATGATAATGTGGAATACTGGGTGAGAACTTACTTCAAAAGTAAACAACAGTAGGCATTCCCAATCATCTCCTAATGTCACTGTGTTCCTCACATTATTTCTGCACCCAGCTTTTTTGGTTATCTTTGTCTTCCTTCTTCCCTGAAAAACAACTGAAATTATGTCATAAATAATCTTAATTTATGATAAATTCCCTTTTACACTGTTGAAAATAAGTGACTTTTTCCATTCTTTAAGGAATTATGGATGCAGATTTCATATTCTGAAAGTACTTTTTTCTACAGCTGGTCCCAGCAGCTGATGGATACCTTTAACACATGGCTGTTGGGCTATGTGTCCAGCTTCTGTCATAGAAGGCACATCCACTGCTGAAAGGTGGAGTTGAAATGTTGGCTTAGCCTTATGAGATGGAACAAACAGTTCTGTTCCTGTGCTCCTGGGACATCTGCACAGTGCTTGTCGCTGCAACTCTGCCTTCTCCTGGCTTAAGAATGGACGACTTATTAAGACTATTTGTCTAGACAGATGTCTCTTCAGGACTGGAAACTTCTATGGTTCTTGCTAGGCTGTTTTTTAAATTCTTGATAAAGCTGCCTGTTGGTGATAGATTATTCAATTACTGATGGCCATCTGACTGCACTCTCTACTTGCCTGTCCCAACCTCTGTATGCAACTGCCCTATGAACATGATTTTTACTCTATTTTTCATGGCTCGCTGTGTGGTAGATTTCCTGGGGAGACACAACACACATGTATATATATCCCAGAAAGTGAACCCATGACAAACCAAAGCTGGGAACCTGGAGCATACTACATGGCCTGCAGGCAATTCAGCAAGTTGGAGAGTATTCTTTCCAATGACTCAGCTAGTCTGACCCTCTTCCAGGCAGCTCCACTGGCTTCTGCTCTCTCCAGGCTGTTTGGCTGGTCCTTGCTTGTTCCAGGTGGTTGGGCTTGTCTCAGAGTCTGCAAATGTATACCTCTGAGAGTGACTCAGTAGTTTTTACTGATTACTCTTGGGAAGGGAGGAGTTTAGTAAATTTGATCAGTTTCAGAAACTTCCTAAAATGCTTTTGAAGTGGTTTACTTTCTGTCTTAATGAGCTTCCATGCAGGATGGAATGTTTCAATCTCAGAGATAACTGCCACACAACAGAGGTATGTCTTAAACATCTTTAATGCCTGCAGTTGACCAGTAGACTTTTATTTTGGACTTCTGCCTCAACATAGCAACTTTAATCATGTCTGATTATAATTCCAATATGAGACAGAATGGCCACTGTATCAAGTTACATAAAACAAAGTATTATATTCTGTGCACTTATAAGATCAGCAGAAATCATTCAGTTGCTTCTACCTTGAAATAGGTTCCATCCAATAAAACTGATGCCAATGAGTTCATCTTGTGCTTCCCTGCACCTCCATTCTGGCCACTTTTGTAATGAAGCCTCTTTAATTGGGCTGTAATTTCTCTTATCGCCACCCTTTTATTCCCACAAAATCTGAGCTCTGATTAATAAACTCATCATGGTGTCTACAGCAGAGTTTAGACATTCCTCCCAACTCTATAATTGAACTGACTTATTTGCCAACCTGGATTTCTCATCCAACATCTCTTGGGTATTTGGACTATGCCAAGTTACTGGGTAACTTGGCAGAATGCTACAAGCACATGTCTGTATCAGATACTATTAATCTTGTCTCTTTGTTTTTTTGACTTCACAGATAGAAATGGCTTACATCACAGAACTATAGCTGGGCATAGCCCTCATCCTTTGAAGTGTAGCTTCCCTAAGGATGCTTTTCATGGTCTGCCCTCATCCAGAAGCCTCCTCTTCTTACTCTTCCTCCTTTCTTTTGCCCTGTGTTCTAGTCCTGCAGATGGAGATGCAGCTAAGATCTCTCCCTGCTTTGCCTTTACTTACTCTCTTCCCTCAGGTCTTCTCATGCTCATGGTCACATTCCACTCCTCTATCTTTATTTCATAAGTCCCCCCTTGATGCTCCTGATTAGGGATGAGAGCTGAGACTCACCAGACCCTTGGCAGAAGCTAGAGGGAGCACAGGTCAGATAGCATTCTCCTGGACTCCCACGGCCTACTCTTCCAGATGTTCTGATTGCATCCTGTCCCCTGTCCCATCCCTGAGTTCCTGCTTTCTGCCTTCTATGTCCCTCCTGGACACTCTCTGCATCCCTACCTCCTCTGCCTCTGAACTTCCTGCAGGAGTTATTGCAGGAGACTCTAAAACCCCTCAGTGTCTTCTCTCAGACATGAGAAACATCTTACTTTTCTCTGTATTCTCAAGTGGAAAAGGCCATTTGGTTATGCAGACATTGCACATGTGCATTCGTTAAAAGTCTCTGTCCAACAAGGCAAGAAAATCGGGACACTGTGGACCAAGATATTTTAAAAGTTAGCCTGTCTCTCTTGGTTTCTGGGCTCAAAAAGCATTGTCTTATCCTCCCTATACTGTGGGTTCAAGTGTATCTTCAGTTTAAAATATTGACTTCCAAACCTACACGTATTACTACTAACATAGTTAAGCATCTTTGCTAACAATCGCTACATTATTAACAGGAAAAAAATCAAAGTGCAAAAGCCTTGCAAGTTGTAACTTTATGCATTTTTATCACTTGAATTTTTGTTCTTGAGGAAACTGAATGCTTACATTTATAAGCCTTGTGCAAGTGTGTTGCTTAAAAGGTGATTTGTTTCTTTTTGCTCATTTGAGACAAGATCCTGCAATGTAACCCAGGCTGACTTCAAATTTGCAGTTTTCCTACCTCAGCCTCCACAGCCCTGGGATTACAAGTGTGTGCCAACACACCTGACTCTCCGTTTTTTGTCTTCTTAACAAAAGAACATCTCTACCATCAAATGCAAATATAGTTGCAGACATTATGAACTAATTAGAATTGTAAAATAACCATTTGTTAGTTTTCTCTAAATAACTATTTTTTGGCTGATTTTAAATTCTGGTGAAAACAGGAATACATAGCTTCTAAAAAATCATGAAGCTTCATGAATATCTCCTCTAGTTTAGGAGCAAAGACATTAATTCCTGGATAACGCTAGTCTGTCTGAACCATTTAGGCTGTATATATTCACAGAAAAATCAGCAGCCTGAAGAGCTAAAAACTGAGTAAAACTTAAAATAAATGCTTTGGACCTTCCAAATAACCAGTGGCTTAACTTCTATTTACTCAAGCTATTTCTGAATGTTATTATTCATAATATATCAAAATACATGAAAATAATTTCTGTAATAATATATTTAAGTATTTTATAAATGTCATTTATAAAGTAGGAGGGGTGTTTGGTAAGCTACACTTCATATAAACAAAATCGCTGAGAGCCTTGGCATCTGTGATATCATCTCAGGGCCATGTTCAAATCCATGAGTCCCTGAAAGCTGTGATTGGCAAATGAAGAGAAAATATAAGAGAAGCTATGAATAAACAAGAATTTTAATATTTGACTTCAATTTTATCACAATATCCTTAACCACCTCTCCAGATGTATTTTAAATACCAGCACAACCATGTTATATCTTTTGTGGTACTTACTGAGTTTATTTTATTCATGAATGAATGCTTTGTTGGGTTTAGTACGATTTCTCACCTTTCAGAGAGATTGGCTGTCTTTTAGAAAAAGTTCAGTTTGGTAACAGAGTGACTGTCTTAGAAGTCTTGTTTCACAACACAGGCCTGATCAATGAATCTTCAGAGAATGGCTTCACTGGAATCAATTAATGTTGTGCAATTGTAAATGAATTCATGGTAAAGAGCCACTCTTTAAACTAAAAAATATATCATCTGTCGACCTTCCTTCTTTCCCTCCTTCCTTCCTTCCTCCTTCCCTCCCTCCATCCCTCCCTCCCTCCCTTCCTTCCTTCCTGTCTGTCTGTCTTTTTTTTCCGTTTTTAACTCCATGAGTCCCCTACAGGAAAGAAATCCTTAGGTACATGTTCTATATGTAGATTGTTCCTGTGATGTCCCCTGCCTTTATTTATATGTAATTCTCCATAATCTTTTAGTACTGAAAACATTCTCCCTGAAGCCTCTTCTAGTGGCTTCTAGTGCGAAGCTGTAATTGCTGTAGGATTTATCAAGTTATGTTTTAGTTTATAAAACCCAACTGAGAAAAATATCAAGTGCTTAGCAATATTCAGAACAAGTCGAGGAACATAGAGCTAAGCAATGGGGAGGAAATGACCACAAGAGGGTGCTCTGAAGGATGAGGACAGACTGGAAGGAGACTCTGGCCACTTTGCGAGTGTGTTTTTCAGAGTCAAGTGAGACATTTCTGTAAAACATCTTTCCTTAATTTCAAAGACAGTTTTATGTTAATTGGCAAAGTTGGCTGGCCTCTATTTCTTTCTGCTATATCTAAAAATAATGACAATGAAAACCATAGTTTCCCCACATTTCTAAGTTGGATTTTTTGGGTGGAGGAACCTTAATATGCCTAGAATATATTTCACAATACAGCATTGGTTGATTTCTGTCCTTTACAAGACAATAGAAGACTAAGTTACTGTTTTCTCCTGCACCCGAAATACCACTTATTGTTTGAAAATGAATATATTAATAATTTTGTTCACTAATTCTACCACTACCTATTGACTGATAGGATTGAAAGGTTTAGTACCCTTTAGAGTTTGACATTGATCTCTCTGATATTTGCGATTAAAGGGGTCAGTAATGAAGTACATGAAAGTCACAGTGTTTTTTGGCTTGAGAGCAATATTGTACAAGTACTTGATGTGTATACAAGTACTTTCTGTGATGATGAGCTTTTTAGCGCAATAATAAAGTGTGTGTGGGGGGAAGCATCACTTCCTTCTCATGATTCACACTCAGTCTTCCATGAAAACGGAAGGTTGCTCTTAAGTCTCCTGTGCCAGGAACATTCAGAGTCCTAGCTTAGCACTATATCAAAACAGTAACTCAGCACAGTCTATCCAGTCACGTGGGTTCTGAGAGACAACGAAGAAGGCAGACTTGGAGAATTACCTTTGCTCTCTCTTGTCCAACTTGCCAAGCGACCTTTCACCTCAGACTTTGTGAGTTAAGGTCAAATGACTGGTCCTGGAAGAATTCTGTATTAATTCTTAGTACATGGAGCCTATGCACATCTTTATTATAAAACTGAGAAATGTGAACAAAAGCAAGTTGTCATCCAAGTAAGAAAAGATAGATCATGACTGCGGGAAGCTAAAAAACCACCACCATCACCACCACCACCAACAAAACACTAGCAGAAAAAGAACTTTAAAGTAAAGGAGATGAAGGCAGAGTTGTTACCCTAAGGATTAATTCAGGAGACAAGGATCCAATTTTAAAATAACATGGTTTCTAACCTCTTTCTGAAAAAGATTTGTGTCAGAGAACGTAAAAACTTATGCTTTTTGTTTCTGATTAAAAACACAAGACAGAAATAGAAAGTAAAAGTGTAATGCTGTGCTGCAGAAATTGATTTATCACAATGTGTTTTCATCTCCTGAGCATCTGCTTTATGTGCTTACAGGTAGATGTCTTAGCACGGTTCCAGCCATGTTCATGTCCAGCCAGGTGTGTTCATTCACTGGCCCCTCCCACCAGACTCTACTCACTGGCCCCTCCCCTTAGGTGCTACTCACTGACCTCTCCTCCCAGACTTGCTGTAATATTCATAGTTTGAAGGCTTAATGCTTAGGAAAGAATATAAAGCTAGAGAATATATAATTTTTATTTCAAAATGTTTTACAGAAATAGTACATAGAAACACAACTGACCTTTCATATGTAGTATTTCAAGTTAGCTCAAGATAAAGCCAGAAAAAATGATGGAAATAATTCATGTGTGTGTGTGTGTGTGTGTGTGTGTGTGTGTGTGTGTGTGTGTGTGTGTGATTTTTCTCTTTCCTTATTGGTCATTCTGTATTCAGGCAACTATCAAGTTGGCTTTGTTAATTTTCTCTACTTTTTGTAGTGTTCATTTTCTAATGTTTGTTATTTCCTTTTCATATAATATTTGAGGTTTCTTTGTCTTTCTTTAAGGTATAAAGTTAGGTTAGTGGTTTTAGATAATTTTAATTAATTAATTAACTGAAATAGGGTCCCACACTCTACCCCTAGCTGGCCTCAAAGACCTAGAAATCATCCTGCCTCCCCCTCCTAAGTGCTGAGATTACATGCCTTGACTGCACACTTGGCTCTTTGTCTTTTTGAGGCATTTATTCTGTAAATCTCTATTCAATGTTGATTTTGCTGTATTTCAGAAGCCCTGGTCAACATTTCTATGCACTGTCCCAATTACCTCGCGACTACACATTTGGTAAGTTTTTAAACATCCCCAAGTCAAGACTTCACTCATCTAAAGCTCAATTTCTTCTCTTTTTTTAGAGCAAGATACTCAGAACTGCTAACCCTGGCGTCTAAACTCAGCACCCTGTACAGCAGTGGTACTCAACCGTCTTAATGCCTTGACACTTAACACAGTTCTTCATGCTGTGGTGACACTACAACCACAAAATTATTTTCCTTGCTGCTTCATAACTCTAATGTCGCTACTCTTATGAATCATAATGTAAATATTTTTGAAGGTAAAGGTTCGCCAAAGGGGTCCAACCCATAGGTAGAGAACTGCTGTTATACAGTATGTTTATTTACTTTGAAGAAATAAAAACTTGTGTCCTAAAGTTCTGCTTAAAAACTTAACAGTCATTTAAAATCAAGCCATTTATAGATAAAGATCTAAGGATATGACAACTGTGTTCACACCACACATACACATACAAACATGTCCACACGTGCATACACACATGTACACAGACACACACATGCGTGCAAATGCATGCACACCCCCAAACACATATGCATACAAGTACATGCACACACACACACACACACACACACACACACACACACACATGCACATACACATGTGCACACATGTACACATATGCACACGCACTTGTATGCACAGAAGTTAGGATGAGGGTACAATGTTGAGAGGTTTGGCAAGTGGGAAGCAGGGAGACAGAGGTGGATATGATCAAAATGTGTTGTGTACATGTACAACATTTTCCAAGAATAAGTAAAAATGCTAATTTAACGGTTTAGTTGTTGCTGTAACTACAGAAAGTTTAGGATTCACATAGATGAAATTCTCTTGAAGAAATTTAAATAATTTTGTAGCCCACTGTCATCACCATTGATACAATATTTACAATACTTCTACCTTGTCCAGTTTGTTTAGCAGAGATAGCTTCATAATATTTTAATTTTGAAATATTTTCTAAGAAGAGACATTTGCTACATTTTCCACATGCTTTTATCCTGTAATTTTCTAAGATGAAACTAGTATAGTGATAGGAGCATAATGAATTAGGATTGAAATTCTTTGAAGAGATATCAGCACGTGTGTTTCTGTAAATGAAACAATGGTTGGAATAGAAGCGTTCGTGCTGTGAACTCTCCCAAGCATTTCTGCTCCATGTTCCGTGTAAGTCACAATTATCTCAGGAGCTCTTTGTATCTATGGAGAGAATTTTCCCAGTGGAATGAACCTATCCAATCAGAATCTCTTGAGTAAAGCTTCCTAATCCCAATTGTAAGTACTTACGACAGAACAATTCCCTGTACCCCAAATGCACAAAGACACGAGAAGCATGTTTTGGGCAGCCCTTCATTTTGGAAGTCATGAAGACAAATCATGGAGAAATGTTCACTCCCTGTTTTCTCTGAACTGGAATAATCTGAGCTGCAGTGCTGATGGATCTTGGGTCAGACGGTGAAACCTCCCTTTGCATCAAGTGCCTGTAAAACTCAGAGTATCAAAACAGAGCGCATTCTTGAGAATCCAGGTCTCTGAAGGCTGTCAGCAGCCAAGCAGACTTGGCTAAGATGGTTGATCAAGGGTGGAATCCCCTTACTAGGGACAGCTGAGCTCTGGGGAGCTAGGGCTGATTGCAACTGCATTAGTGTTCAGTGTGTAGTCTCTACAACCTTTATCTGGTGGGTTACTCCATAATTACACAGGGAAAGTTCTCCTTAGGAATTTAAAGCATATGTTTTAAGTCATTGTAGTAAAACTGAGAAGAAACTCAGAGGAATTACAGGAATGGTTACACAAAACACATCTTCCACTATTGTCCAACCCGGGTTCTCAACACACTGGTAAATAGTGCTCAATAATGTTGCCTGAAATACAAAATAAATACTGTATTATAAAGTCTGGAGATGAAATATTCTTTAGATGAAATCCATCTCAAATAAGTTTCCATTGCAAATAACCAATGGCTTCTGATTAAATCATCAGTGTGCCTCTCCTGTAGATGGTGAATGGCCCATAGAGACCTAGGATGGAGGCATGTAGATTTTCCTTGTAGAGCTTTTCTCTGGGTTCTGCATTCAATGAGTGCACTCTTACTATGCTTTTTCTGGGAACACTGAATTGTAAATTGTAAATTGCAGCAACAAGCTTAAGGAGAAACAGATTTAAGCTAGTTGAGGGAAGAAAAATAAAGATTTTGTGACCAAGCTGGAAAGGATGTCATTTCACAATGATATAGGTGTTCTTATTCATTTTTGGACAATGAAATTAGTTTATAATTTTAGAAATAGTTGGCCCTACCTCATTGGTTCACACTGCAGATTTAAAGTATCTCTCCATATAATTTCTCTATCTACCTACCTACCTATCTATCTATCTACCTACCTATCTATCTATCTATCTATCTATCTATCTATCTATCTACCTACCTATCTAGACTGTCCCTTGGAGAAGACTCAGCTCTGTAGCCAGAAGTGGGATCTTGTAAAATTTCTATATCCATACATCAACATTGATATGTGGGTTGTTGTATTATTCAGATCTTGCTAGGGATTGTTGAGCTTTTATGGATGCAGCTTCCCTACCATGTCTAGAAGACAGTATCTCACAGAAGATCAGGTGTCCTGATCCTCTGGCTCTTACAGTCATTCTTCCATTAAGGGGTCAAGAGACTCTCTAGAGAATATAGATTATTGGCATTCCTCTTAGTTTTCTTTCAAACTCAAAGAAGACCATATTGCAGATAACAGCTCTCAGCACAGTATTTTTTTTGTTGTTGTTGTTTTTTGTTTTTCGAGACAGGGTTTCTCTGTGTAGCCTTGGCTGTCCTGGAACTCACTCTGTAGACCAGACTGGCCTCGAACTCAGAAATCCGCCTGCCTCTGCCTCCCAAGTGCTGGGATTAAAGGCGTGTGCCACCACTGCCCGGCTCAGCACAGTATTTTTAAGTTTGCCTTAATTAATTAAACCTGTACTAAATGGTAATTAGTTTCTTGGTTTCTTTTCATTATATTTGCAAAACTTTTCATAATACATTATATGCATTTCCTTAAAGAAGGCATAAAATATTTTTAAGATTTATCTTATTTTTAAATGTGTGTGTATGTGCACTTTATCACTTTGTCATAGTTGCTAGAAGATGCCAGAACAGATCACTGGATGTTGAGAACTGAACTTGCTTCTCTGCATTCTTAACTGCTGAGTCATCTCTATAGCTATAATCTGTTTGATTTTTAAATAATATTTTAACAGTATTGATCTTTTATAATGTAATATGTTAAAAATGACTTGTAGTATAGAAACAAGAATATAGATGTTTCCTTAGCTTTAATGGGCATGGAATGCAGCCAACAGTATAAAGTGTGTGCTTGAAAACACATGAGACAGGTGGCACATGGAAAGATGTCCTAGGAGTGGACACAGACACTGACGACTAAGCAGGTGTGCTCTCAAGCAAACAGTGATGTAATGATGTAGGATCGTCTGACAGATGATGCAGCTTGACAGAGATACAGCCTGTGGTTCACAGAGGTCCACAGAGGTTCACAGATCCAACTTTCCTACCAAGATCACGTAGAAGCAGGCCTCCTTTTTAACCCTTAAAAATGGCATGCAGAATTTGCTTGATGCAGGTAGAAAATGAGTCTGAATTTAGAGACTTTAGTCTAGAATTTACTTAATCTCCATTTTTACTGCTTTTATATTACCCTCTTGAAACTAGGGAATTAAAACAAGATACAAAAGATAGTACCATTTTAGCTGTCCTAGCTAAAATCTACCTTTAAATTCTCCCTGAATCTACTTATAACTTAGTAGCATTGAAGATAAAACTTACCCAGACTTTATGTTCTAATATCATAGCAGACAGTACTTGAATTAAAATCATGGAGATAATTTATTTAAGCATAAAACAACTGAAAACTCTCACATATTTTCTATCATTTAAAAAGAAAGCCTAAAGAAAAACAAAGAAAAAGATAAAAGAAAGCCTAGAAAGAAAAAAATGTGTCTCTTGTATCAATTTTTATCAATATAGATGACTCCAAACCTGGGGAGATTCTGCCCTACAGAATTGTGTTCACGTATTCTCTCACAGGCCAGTAACAAAAATTCCTGTGAACCAGTATAAGGGAGTGAAGCCATGGTTCTCTTTAGCCAAGTCTCCTCTCGTTGCCAAGAAACAAAGATTCTAGGACTCTCTTTATGTTTTGTGGTTCAGAAGAGTCTATTCCAGAGAGTTTAAAATCTATAATCAAACAGCTTGTGACAGAGTCTGACTCTGCATCTCCATGTAGAAGCAGTACTTGGTACCATCAGAATCAATACTGTCCTGGCTGTTCATTCCAATGATCAGCCATTTTCTCATTTTTCTGGTTTTTCAATGAGGTGACCATTTTTCTTCACCTTCCTGAAAAAAAGCTATAGAAACTACAACAGGTCAAGAAAAATTTGCTTTTAATGACTTAAAAATCTCATCATAAATATTATAATAATACATACTAGAAAAATATAGTCACAGCAAAAAGAACTCAATGTGTTGTGTATATGAAGTTAAAAATAAAACACCTGATTTTGATA
Organism: Uromys caudimaculatus; assembly: GCA_028551405.1. Classification (NCBI taxonomy): domain Eukaryota; kingdom Metazoa; phylum Chordata; class Mammalia; order Rodentia; family Muridae; genus Uromys; species Uromys caudimaculatus. Next base: position 24,653,001 of record CM052704.1, on the reverse strand, counting down.
TGTGGTTTGGCACTGTAATAATTATTTCTGGCATATGAATCTATACAATTATTCAAAGTAATGAATCATTTAAACTTGACAAATGTTCCCTTTTAGTTTCATTCATGTAATTTGGATAGAGTTTTCTATTAATCACCATAAGTGCTTCAAAAGAAATGCCTGTGGGACTGAGAATCTCAGTAGATAAGTTTTTCTGCAGAAGGCATGAGGACTTGAATCAGATCCCCACTCCCACCTAAAAAGCTGGATGTGGAGCAGGGAACTCCCTGGAGCTCTATGTAACTGTGGGCCTTGTGTTCTCCTGATTGTTATGTTACCCAAAAACTAGGACTAAAGGAAGCCTGTCCTCACTTGGTTTTTGACTAGTCAATAAAGTTACCAGTGGCCAATGGCTAGGCAGAGAGACTTTTAGAATTCCCAGGAAGGCACTGAGGAAGGAGAAAGAGGGGATTCTCCCATGATAAGGGCATAAGAGACAGACCAAGTCAGAAAGGTACAGGAGGGAGAGACAGCCAACTTGTAGGTACAGGGGAAAAGCAGCCCCAGGAGGATTGCCCAACAAAGTCCAGGGAAGCAAAGATAGAATATAGAATTAGTAGGTATTAAGTCAGGAATATCTGAGGGGAGTGTGTGTTAGCCACATGGAGTTAGTGAGTAGCCCAGCCATTGAGCTGCTTAGGGCATATTAAAAATAAGATTCTGTGTGTGTGTTCGTGAGTGTGTGTGTGTGTGTGTGTGTGTGTGTGTGTGTGTGTGTCTTTCATTTGTGAATCCAAACATTTGGGTGATTATAGAGGAGGCATGCACACCCTCCAGGGAGTTTAGAGTGGATTAACTATTTACTACTTCAGCTCTATGCCCAGCCAGTCTAGCAGAATCAGGGGGAGAGTGATTGACAAAGATACCCAACAAGTACCTCTGGCATACACACACATGCATGTGCACACATTGACACACACACAGGAACATGTACACACACTCACACACAGAGACAATGCTGTATTTTTGAGAAAGTATGCTAGATTACATGCTTTTGCCTTGAAGTGAAATTTAAATAAGTTTCCAAAGATTTATAGATTTTTTTGTAACTAATATTTTTCTCTTTGTACTATTTTGCTGACCAACGCAATGACTGTATTTCAGTTTTATTCTTCCTTGTGTGTATATGTGTGTTTATGCACATCAATATACATGCTCATGGAGTCCAGAAGAGTGCATCAAATCTCCAGAGCTAGAGTTACAGTTGATTATGAGCTGCAGGATGTAGGTGTTGGTAACTGAACTTAGGCCCTCTGGAAGAACAGAGCACTCTAACTACTGACCCATCTCTCCAGTCCAGGTGCAGTGGTTATGGGTGGTTACAGAGTAATTAACCTTATCACACATCTCCGGGCAGTCTGATGTGCAGTTTCTATTTCAATTGGTTTTATTACCAGCTAAACTGTCCTTTCCCTCTAAAGCAGCTGTTGGAAGGTAGCAATGCTTACCTACACTCTCTAGCCAAACTCTAACCAGTGTCCCTGACAGCTACTCAGTAAGAGGTGTTTAATTTATAGATCTTTATGGATGGTATGCTACCGAGTGAAAATATGTATCTTTTAAAAAGGGAGAATTCTCTTTGCCTGTATTTCCTTCTTTTCACCCACTTTATGAGGATTGTGATGTAAAAAGGGTAGTGTTTGGAGTGGGTGAGGAACCTGTGAATTCACAGGTGTTCAGGGCTGAAAATGTGCAGAGGATGTTCTGAGTAATTTAGAATGATAGTCTCCTTGTCCTTTCAGTCTTAAGAACACCTATGGGACTGCATTTTTGGTGGGCAGGATTAGGAGTTACAGGCATCTCAAAATTATTAAGTATCTTCAAAGGAAGATGGTTACTCAGTTTGAGTAAAGAATGGTTAAACATAAGCTGTCTGTTTCATACAAGGTCAGAGTTTTGTGTTCAAAGGCTGATGATGTTTAACTTTGACACAAACACAACACACACACACACACACACACACACACACACACACACACACACACACAGCCCAGCTCAAACTAAATCCTTTAAGGTGTTCTTGACTTATTACATGATATCAATGGCTTAAAGCTTTGGGGAGCCAATGTCTGCATTTTGTTATTATTAAGGGATATAATGGGGGAAATATGAGTGGCCACTGCTCCAGCTGATCCCTGGATGTCCAGGGTCTGACTTCATAGAGGGTATTTTAATGAAGAATGCAATTGTAGATCATTCATTGCCTGCTGTGAGGTTAACCACAAGCCTCTTCAAATTCACAAAACGTATTACTCCTGCGGCTGTGCAGGAGCTGAAGGTAGAGTCTGCAGCAACAACAGCTCTGGAGGGTTTTGTTTTGTTTTTTTTTTCTGACTTCATTTCATTGTAAGACATGGCCTAGTTAAGTGTCCAGTTTGCTTTTTTCTCTTCTTTTTGCTCTTTTTAAAAAAAGTGTAAGTAGAAGGCAATTGGTGTTCCAGAAAGACAGCTAATTTCCCTAACAGTGAAGGCTGAACATGTAAAGCGCCATTTCCTTGTGTTTTCAGTGGAAGTGAAGTCCACATCTGGGCTTCTGTCTGCAGTGGGTGGAGCGCTCTGTTTCCCTTACTCAGCAGATGTGGAGCTTTGCTCACACTAGTGAAGTGGGAAGATGGGTTTGAGATCTTAAGTGCTCCTCCTCGTCTCTGCTGCAAGACAGTTGCACTTAGCTCTTTAAAGTTGAATGGAATTAATGGAAGTGTGGTTAGCAGATGCCATTTCTAGTGGGGGTGGAAAAGGGGACTGGGAAGGAAGCAGACATTGAAAACAGACAGATGATCCTTCTGTCTTTTAGGTATCAACAAAGTTTCAAGAGAGGACGGGATGGGGTCCAGTATGATAAAGAAAGCTGTTCGGGTGCAGAGAAGATTTGCTACCGATTTCAGATAGACATTCTGGGGTTGAAGAGGGAGACTGAAAGAGCAACAGACACCGGCCTCCTGTCTCCTTTGTACTCCTCACTTCCGGGTATCTCCCAAGCCTGGCTGCTTCAAGCCTTTGACAATCTCAGCTGTGTGTGTGTGTGTGTGTGTGTGTGTGTGTGTGTGTGTGTGTGTGTGTGTGTGTTTGGTGGAGCTTGTGTGGACAAGGAGGGACTTTGTTCTATATCCAAGTTCCAGGCTCGAAGGCTGGGATTGAAGAGGAATGGAGATTCAAACACTTCCATCCCATCTGTAAGGCAGAGTGATGTCCCACAGGCTGCTGGAGAAGGGTAACAAATTATGTCTTAACGTCTTAAAGCTATTAAGTCTTAATCAGACAAACCTGAGGAATTGGGAACCAGTTTCTTAATGAGGTTCAAATGTTACAATCCAATAGCATGTGCATGCACGAAACATTGAGTATAGTTATGCTTATTTTCCAATTTTTTTCATATTTAACTTCATGACATAGGATTTTCATATGGCAATTGAAACACTATAACATTAGCATGATTAATCCAAATTATATTAATCCATTATATCTTCTAGACTATGAAAGTGTGGCAAAAAGAAAATGGTAAAATAACCATAGGAGGCTGGCTTGGGATCATGTGTTCACTGCAGAGCAGGAATCTAGTCTCATACTAAGTAAAAAGGAAAACAGGAACATGAGATTAGTGAGAGAATAGGAAAATAAGTTTCTTAAATCAAAATTGCAGATTTTTTTTTTTTTAAAAAAGAACAAAACTAAGAATACCTACTCATTTGAACAAAAATTACACAGGAGAACAAACCATAAACTTAGAAGAATTGTCATGTTGTGTCCAAACCCTCAAGATGGCAATGATGCTGACAGTATCTAAATAATGAATAGCCTGGGCCCAGCTATAGGCAGGACTCTGACTGGGCAAACAACATTGAAGTTCTGTAAAATGCAGACTTCCTCAGAAACTCATAATCTGGATTTCTCTTTGTCTGGAAAAGCCATATTTCTCTCTCCATCTCTAACAGTCAACTACATCCCCCAAAGGCCACCTATTCTGGATTAACTCAGGCAGCCACCAACAGACTAAAGCTCTATCCTGAGTCCCAGGCTGCTCTGGCCTTGACTCCTCCTTCTGCTACCTGCCCCCTTAGAACTGACAAGGTTGTCCTGTGGCCTGCTGGTCTGTGCCTCACCGAGAGATAGTCTGGCAGTTTACTCCTCCAAATAAACTATTCTTTCCACCCACAGAGTGGTCCAGTTCAGTGGCTTCCCTGTGCCTCAGTTACAGTTGCCTGCAGGAGATGGGAGGAGCCCCATGAAAAGAATGACAATAAGAGATGCCACAGGAGGAAGAATGGTAGTGACAGGGAACAGACCTCTCACCTACTTGAAATCTCAGTGTTCAAATCATGAAAGCCAAGGAAGACACAGGGAAAGCCCAAAATTGCATTCAGAATAATAACAGATATAAAAGTAACACAACTGCCCAAAAGAGGCAGGGAAAATATTAGCCTGATTAGTTCTAGAGAACAACAATTCAAATTAATGTGAGGCCGAAATGAAAAACACGAATGTCGAACTTAGGTGCTGTGGCTAGCACTTTTTCTTCACTAGCTTATGGGTTGTCCATTTAAAACTAATATATGTTTAAAATATTACAGATCATGAGTGTCTGATGTAGGTGGTGCTGGGATCTATTTCTCCCAGGACTACAGGACACTTGCGAGGAACATCGGGAGAAGGAAGATAGCTACTGTTCTCAAACCTGAGCTGCAGAGGACAGCACACACTCAGCAGGGCAGCCTTTGGCTTTAAGCGCAGCTTTTGCTTTTTCTTCATTTAGGACTCCCTAGTGCTGCCGGTTATTCTGAGCTTTTGGAACAGATTTGTGTTTTGATAGTGCTCCACTATACTTAGCCATTCTTTAAACCCCACATGTGGTAATGGTGAAAGGAAAAATTGTCCATATAAAACTTCTTAATTCAAATACATTGTTTCGGATGGATTATATTTTAAAAAGATTTGCTAGTTCGTCTTTAATTTTGTGTATCTCTGTGTGTATATCTGTGTGTGTGTGTATTTGTGTGTATGTGAGTGCAAGGATTTGTGTGTTAGTGTGTAGGTGCATATATCTGTGTGTGTCTATGTGTCTCTCTATGTAAATATCTGTATGTGTGTATCTGTGTGTATATGTGTATGTTTGTGTATCTGTGTGTGGTTTTGTATATGTGTCTGTATATGTACTGTATGTGGGCTTGTGTGTGTCTGTGTGTATCTCTGTGTGTATCTATCTGTGTATGTCTGTATGTAGAGTTGTATGAGAGTGTCAGTTTGTGTATGTTTGCACGTGTGTGAGTTCAGGTATCTGTGAAGTACAGAGAGGGAGTTGAATCCTGAGGAGCCAGAGTTACTGGCAGTTGTGAGCCTCTCAAACATCTTGCTGGAAACAGAAGCAAGATCTGTCAGAGCAGCAAGTGCTCATAACCACTGAGCCATGTCTCTAGACACAGCTCTTCAGAGTAGACAAGGAATTTGGAGTTTCTTCTGACTTGCAGATCATGAGAATTTATATGGCTGAGTTGTATCTACTACATTCAGGCTGTTGGTGAATGAAACAGAATCTATTTCAGGTGCAGCAAGAATCAGGTCTACCTCAACGGAGCTCTTGTGGACTTTATCAGAGTTTTCTTCTTAATATATTTTTCCATTTTCACTTGTATGTCTGTGAGTGCATGTTTGTGGCTACATGTTCACATGTACATGTACATGTGGAAACCTGAGGTCATAGGCCATCCTCCATTGCTATCCCACCATAGTCATCAAAGAAAGGTCTCTCAACCAAGCCTAGAAATATGAGATAAGGCTGGGCTCACCAGCATGGGGGATTCCTTGTCCCCATTTCCTGAAGAGGATCCTGGTATTTACATGGGTTCTGGGTATTTGAAGCCCTCTCCTCACACTTACATGGTAAGTATTTAACTATTGAGCCATCTCCTCAGTAAATAATTATACTCTACAGTCCACTATTTCCACAGTTCTCATGACTATTGTTGCCTATTGCTTTTGAATCTCAAGTTCTTAATCACTGAACTATTATATATTTGCCAGGCATAAGGTCTTCTACCATTCACTTACAGAGTTTTAAAAATGAGAGGCCTTTGTTCCCATAAGGCACAAAATTTAGCTCAAATGTCAGTAAATCTAGTTCTTTTCACCAAACACTGGACATATGCTCTACTTTTTATGAAATGGCCACTAGAAATTTTTATTCTGGTTTTATTCATGAGAACTACCTAATGTTTGTTTTACTTTTCACTCAGTGACAGACCTTGCTTCTACTAAAATCTTTTTTTCTAGGCTAAATGACATTAGCTTTATTAACAATTTCTTTCAGGTGTAAAACATGTAAAATTTCCTTAATTAAAGTAAGAGGGGCTTACTCAAAACACACATGTTCCAAATGGCTTTTCTTACATAACTACTTGGAATTTTAGGGAAATACTTGGAAATTTAGGGAGCTGTAATACTAGGGTGCATGGAAGTTTGGAAGAGCCCCCCTTGGTTGGTGGAACAATACTGCATTAATGAATGAGAAGCCCCATCGATGCCTGGATGATGGAAATGTACATGAAGGCCATAGAGCCATGTACCCAGAATTGCATACTCTTGATTTATATATTAATAAATAAAAGGGTTGTAGAGATGGCTCCACGGTTAAAGTCACTTGTTGCTCTTTCAGAAGACACGGGTTTGGTTCCCAGCATCCACCTCATGATTCACAACCATCCATAACTCTTGTTATAAGGGATCCCATACTCTCTCCTGACCTCAGCAAGCACCAGGCACACATGTGCATAGAAATGCATATAGACAAAAGACTTACACACATAAAATAAATAAGTCCTAGAAAAAATTAAAAATGTATGTGAGGATAACCAAACAAAAATGTGCTATTATGTCTACATAGAATGCTATTGAAGAAACCCTTCCTTTGTCCATATTAAATTGGATAAAAGGAGGCTAAGATAGCAGAGAGCAAGAATCTGAATTTTTTAAACTAAATAGGTGAATTTAAGGTGTAGATTATGAAAAACTCCAGGAGAAACATAAATACTCTCTCCAAGTGATGGCATGCATGGAACATTCAGAGAATGCTGGATTCAGCTAAGGCAGTCATGGAAATTTATTGTTTTGAGTTTATTGGATCCAGTACATAGGTTATATTTATTCGTGCTGCAGTAGTTACTTTTAATATATTCTAGTAAAAAAATGATTTAAATACCTGATGCTTTCTTAAGGAAGACTCAGTGACTTGTGTCCAAAATTCAAGCCATTTAAATTCTCATATATTTTATGTACCCTGGAAATTTTCCACAATTGTTGACCAAATAAATTATTTTGGGCTTAGGAGAGAGTAAATCACATGATGTCCTGGTTATTTGACTATACTTATTGACTTGTTCTATCCAGTCTCCATTTTAGCCTTTATATATGTTTATTTTCCAGACACAAAGTAGTATTTATTGTTCAGGAGAGGACAGGGCTCTGTTTATGAGAGACATAAGCAAACTTTGTGTGGAAAATATGACTGCTGTGCGATCAGACCCAAATGAAAGATTTTAGTATATGCTCTAGAAACATTTTCTCAATGTTTACTTCATCCCTAAGGGTTAGCAATTAGATGCTGTTATAAAAAGATACCCCACTGCTGTGCATCTATTTTCTCCAAGTTGAATGAGTATTCCTGGTAGGAGGGATACTCTCTTGTTTAAGCATCAACACATGAAGGGAACTTACAAGATTCTAGAAGTCAGCCTACATCACAAGTCTCAGGGAGCCCCTAAGATTTACAGGATTCATCAGTCTCTTTCCCACAGTTATAAAAGCAGAAATAATAGCAAGGGAAAGGAGACTAAAAACCTTGTCTGCAAGTAATGAAGGGGGCCCTGAAGATGCTGCTTTTTGTGAGCTATGGCTTCTCCTTAAGTCACTGTCTTTGAATTTATACTTCAAGTGAGGGTCAATGTATTGGATTTCATAAAAAGTATGTATGTTTCAAAATCAGGGAAGATGAAATTTCTCTTTTTGTTGCTGTTAAGTCAAAGAAAAATTTTTTCTTTTACAAAAATTGTCACAACTAGGTAAATATCTCAAGACCCATATTTGCTATATTTTTCTCAACTTATTTTCTTGCTTCATTTTCAGTCTTCTTGGTTGTCAAATCTTCTGATATAGTTTTACAACTACATTTTAAGTGACATTTCCCAAAGGCTTCATTTGCATTCACGAGCTCCCATGTCTCAACCTTTTCCACTCCATACTCCAAAACTGAATGACAAATGTCTTTGTGTTTCATTGTTATCATGGTTCTGATATGTAGAATCAATCATGCCTAACTCACTTCTGAAACTTATTATTTTAACAAGCTTCCTATAAAACTATCAATTTGCTAGATTGTCCAATTAAGTATAAGTTTCAACTTCTTCCTCAGCTCTCAAGTCCCTATAGTGGTAAGCTCAAAATACTCAGTCCTAGAAGAAACACCAAATGGGCTCATATGCATGCATGTGTGCATGCATGCATACGTGTATGTTCATGTATGTGTGTTTATGTGTGTATGTGAAAAAGAGAGAGAGAGACAGAGAGAGAGAGACAGAGAGAGAGAGACAGAGAGAGAGACAGAGAGAGACAGAAGGCTGGTGCTGGTGACTGTAGTTGCTGTGGGAAATGGTTTTAAAATTTGCAATTCACTCTATGCTGGCAGGCTGCAGTGGGCTGGCCAGCCAGGTACTACTGGTGGGCATGGCCAGCCTGTTCTTATCTCATGAAGACTCTCTGACTGAGAGCTCTAAAACCTCTCCACTCATTAATTTGCCATTGGCAGGACGCTACCATGCCAACCCCACACTTCAGAACTTTTAGGGTGCACTTCTTGCAAACCCACACTTTGCCGCCATACCTTTCTCTCTGGAATCCAAATGAGCTGCCACATGAAGGAAACACCACACAAACTTAGTTCAGAATCAATGGTAACTCATTCACTGGGCGCCAACAACTAGAATCCTAATCTTGTAAGCCATATTAAATCTAAACCTCTGGTTTCCAATCCTGGTGGATTTGCCATCTAAAACAAGGGCCACTTGTAGCTACATCTTGTCCTTCCACTGTCCTTGTCCAAAAGATTCTCTCTCTCTCTCTCTCTCTCTCTCTCTCTCTCTCTCTCTCTCTCTCTCCTGCCTCTTCTCTTCCTCTCTCTGACCCAGAAGTTTCTCCTACTCACTCAGTGATTTCTTTATTGATTAGAAGGGTCACATGAAGTCTTGAGTACTTGATTCACTCCTCATCCCAGGTAGCACCTCTTGGAGAAGCTGAATTAGCATCAGAAGACAAACAGCACTATAGCTCTCCACAACATGTAGTCATCTTTTATCCTTCCTCCTGAACTAGATCTTGTTGAGCTTTTTTTTATATTGCAAGAGTTGGGCTGTAATAACTGAAAGTTTTGAATGGTTCTAGTATGTAAGATCCTGGGTCTTGAGGCACCAGGTTTACCACATAATAAAGCACAAAGACAATTCCTTTAATTACTTATCCAATACTAAAGAGTGATGTAAAATGGCCTCAAATGAATTTTCTTACAAGGCTTATTTTTTCCCTTGTGAAATGCAACAGAAAGCAACGACTGCATGTAACTTCTGCATCTCTGACTTCAGCACATTTCACTCTGTGTGTGCAGTGTGATTATTTGTATGAATGTGTGAGGGTGCACATGTACCTGTGAGTGTGGAAGTCAGAGGTTAATGTCATGTGTCTTCTTCGATTGCTCTCCAAATTGTTTTTGAGACAAGGTCTTTCATTCAAACTGGAACTCCCCCAATACAGCTGGACTGGTTGTCAGTGGGCCCCAGGATTTCTTCTCCAGCCTCCAGGGCTGGAGCACAGATGTGTACTGCTCCTGCACCTGGCTTTATAACACAGGTTCTGGGTGCTCGAACTCAGGGCCTCATATGACACGGCAAGCTCTCTACAGATGACAGTACCTCTTAGTCCAATGTCAGCATATTCATATTTAGATGAATGTGTTATTGTTATAACATCTGAGACTTCATTGGTAAAGCATGCATGAGGGAAGCCTTGTCTGAGTATTAAAACTAATAGTTTTTTGTCCCTCTCTACCATTTTGTTGCATGTGTTTGAGGCATACCTATGTATTTTGGTGCATTTCCTACCTTTCAAATTTATGATATGCTCTAATGAAGCAATTGTAGATTGTGATATAATTTTCTGTCAAAAAACTTTTATTTAAATTTTGATTTTTGTGTTTTTTACTGTTATTTTATGAGTGTCTTTCACATTGAGATTCTGATATCATGCTTTGGATTTAGTTTTAAAATTGTAGCTGAAGCATAAATGTTTATCAGCAAATGTAAATTATTGTGTAATAGCTATTTAGTATATTGCTTAAGTATGCTTATTTTCCTTAATAACATCCATGTGTTTCTAGTTCCCATTATTTTACACAAAATTTATGTCTGAATCAGGCTATAACTATGTGCCTTTCTATTCCCTTAAGTGGGAGTCTCTGTTCTTCTGGCATCCAAAGGGTCTAGCATCATTGTTTGTCTTCTGTGAAGACTTTTGGAATTATCCAGGTGACTCACTGGGTTCAGTACCACTGCACACACCCAGAAAGCAACCATTCGTCACCAATACAGTGTTACATTTCCTTTCGGCATGATGCTTCATGCGTGCTGTGGATGAACATTTATAGGCTGTCTCCCCACAACCACACGCTCTCTGGTCCCTGAGTTCTGCTCTGTTTGCTGGGCTAGGTGTTAACAATTCCTCTAGGCTCTGGCCAACAGTTACCTAGCGACAACTTGCCTATAACCACCTGTCAGTTGCTAGCCAACCTGTCATATAAGAAGGAATGGTTGGCTGGCTACTCCTCTCTGGCCCCATCCCCATCTCTGCCTTTTCCTCTCTCCCTCACTCTTTTCCTCTCCCTCTCCCTTTTCTCTCTCCTCTCTCTCGCTTTCCCTCTCTTCCTGCTCCCCATCTTCTCTTTCCCCTTCCTCCCATCTTCTCTCTCCCTCCCCCTCTCCCCCTTTCTCTTTCTCTCTCTACCTCTCCTTCTCTCTTCCTTTCCCCTTTGCCCATCTTCTTTTTCTTCCTCCCCCTGTCTCCCCTCCCCTTTCTCTCCTCTCTGTCTCTGTCTCTGTCTCTGTCTCTCTCTTTCTCTCTCTCCCCTCCACTTCCCTTTATCTTCTCTCTCTCTTCTCCACAAGTTCCTGGTCAGTTTCTTCCTCTATTTTCCTCTCTCTTCATCTCTCTTTTTGTCCCTTTCTGTCTCCCTTTCTCTGCCTCTACCTCTTTTCCATGTCTTCTTCCCTTTCCACCAATAAACCTACTTTATCCTAGGTCTGTCACGTGGATTGATTGTTCAGGGAAACACCTCGGCAGAGCCCACTAAGGTATTCCCTGCTGCTGCATTATATCGTGCCCTTATTATAAAACACAACAGTATGAACTCAAAATTCACCCTTCAAAGTTCTTACCTATACATTTCACACTTGCACTTTACACTTCCTTTGGGACTTTTTTAACTGGAGTTGTTTATTCCTTCAAATTACTTTGAGTTTAGGTGCTTCTTACCATAAATTAGATCTGTGGAGGACAAATGTGACCCAGAAACAAGACATGTCTCACATGTGCAGTATGGTAGAGTGGGAAGGGGTACCTCAGCTGGCCCATGCTGAGGCGTCCTTCTCCCCCACCCCCATAAAATATAAACCATAGGACAGGTCTAATGTAGAATTGAGTTTATTTGGGGGCATGGGAAGGGAAGTTGAGATGGAGTAGAGACAGAGAAAGAGAGAGGACAAAGGACAGAGAGAGGTAGAAAAAGAGAAGAGGGCCAGGCAGTGGTGGCGCATGCCTTTAATCCCAGCACTTGGGAGGCAGAGACAGGCGGATTTCTGAGTTTGAGGCCAGCCTAGTCTACAGAGTGAGTTCCAGGACAGCCAGGGCTATACAGAGAAATCCTGTCTCGAAAAATCAAAAAGAAAAGAAAAAAAGAAAAGAAAAAAAGAGAAGAGGAAAGGAGAGGAAAAGCTAGCCAGTAACAAGTTAAAAGAGGAGGAAAAGGGAAAGAGAGAAAAAAGGCTTAGGGAGAGTGAAGAGGGTCAGAGAGTTTGAGAGAGAGAGAGAGAGAGAGAGAGAGAGAGAGAGAGCAAGAGAGAGAGAGAGAGAGCAAGAGAGCAAACAGTCTCTTTGATAGCAAGCCAGGCCTACCTGGCTGTTGCTAGGTGACTGTTGAGCAGAGTTTAGAAGGAATGCCAATAATATTTAATTTAAATTTTGTTTCAATAAACTAAATAGTTGGCTACACACCCAGGATTGTTTATAAATAAAGTATGTGTTTCCAATTGATGTTATTGAAGGACCCAACCCCATTATAAGGAAGTTAGACCCCCCTTAGCAAAATTAAAGCCAGAGATAATATAGCCATATTCCACTGCCTATGCTTTCCCATGAGAAACAGATGATTCTGGCCTGACCCCTGGGGCCGTCCCTCTGGCTCCAGGAACTGACCCCAGGAAATAGCTAACTGCAGGAATGTTATCGCAACCTCCTTATGGCTAACCTATATCCTTTGTCCCAGGAAATAGCTAACCACAGGAATGTTATCGCAACCACCATATGACAAACTTAGAACATTCTATACTTTCCCATGACTCATAGAATTTCCTTGCTTTATGGTTTTTTTTCTTTAAATACCCCTGACTTTAGCTGTTCAGGGTCGAACTCCTCTGCCTCTGCGTAGGTTACGAGCTCGACCCCAGTGCACTGGTCCCCTGAATAAACCTCGTGTGATTGCAGCAAGAACGGTCTCTCGTGAGTTCCTTGGGGGGTCCCCCTATCCCGAGACTGGAGTGAGGGTCTCCCTCATATGCGGGGGTCTTTCACTATTATTAGTAAAGATTCAATTTTACATTTGCATCCTTGTTAATTTACTGTAATAATTAGACATTACATCGAACTAACCCAGACACAGATCAAACAGTCACTCTTATTCCAAGTCATTAAGCCAGGAACTATATATTTCAATAAAATAGGAATAAATGAAACCTTTGATTCAATTCTGATGATCACCAGGCTCTGTGGCTATCACCTTTAAATTGAAAGAGCCTGATTTAGTCCCTCCTGGAGAAAGAAGAGAGGCTCATGAGAAACAGGAAACTGACAAAACCTGCAAGGCTCAGGAAACTTATGAAACTCACAAGGCTTAGCTAACCCAGGATGATGTAAGGTTCAAGAGACCAAAGGGCTCTCAAGTAGGCCCAAGAAAGATGGTGCTGGTAAGTTTTGTCCTTTCCTCTTCCCTCTCCCTTGCTAGACAGTTACATTAAATTCCTAAAGCTAGCCCCCAGGGTCCATTACCCTATTGGGCCACTGACTCATTCCTGAGATTGAATCCCAAGGTCTAGTTATCAAAACACCAAAGTCTAGCAACCAATGGCTACACTGACTAACCTGTCCAGTCAGGATTGACCAAATCACCCTAGCTGACTTCCCCTTTTCTCCATAAAAACACTTCTGCAGAAACACCTGCTGTTTGCTTGCTGTTTACCTTTGCTCTACCTAGAGGTATCATCCACCACTACTAATTAATAGATCTCCTTTGTGTTGAGAATTTGGGGAGAAGCTCTGGTGGGTCCCAGGGATGCAGAGTTTGAGATCATGGCACATGCTGGTGTTGTTTATTTGTCAGTGCAGTTTCCTTTGAATTACCCCCCGAAAAGCATGCCCTCCCCACCTACCCATATTCCTGGGAACAAGTGCAAAAAGAAAAAAAAAATTCATTGCTTCACTAAGCTAGACTTGGGTATGATCATTCATTTGGTCTCTTGATGGTGTCCTATCTGGAGAAAATAAACATTTGTTTTTGTTGCCCCAGGAAAAGTTGATTGCAGGACACTTCTAGCAGCTTGAAAAATTGTGAATCTAACTCATGTTAGAAGAAATGCCACCAGGAAACAGGTGTCATTGGAGAGGCAGTGCAAGGAAGGCATAGAAAAATACCTTTCTTGGCAGTCAACACCCCAAAGAGATGATTTGCAGTAGATTCCTTGGATCAGTTTTCCTTTAACTAGAACAGCATTTGAAAACACTTATCATTTTCTCATCAGAGAAGTCTCTGCCAGGGCTTTGTCAAACCCCCCTGGCATGCTGACAAAATCTGGTATTGATAAAGATCAAATTTATCAAGTAAAAGCAGGAAGGGGGTGGGGCAGAAACCAAGAGCAGAGCGATTGTGATTGTGATAAACAGCAGTCTGCAGAGGCTGGTTCACCATGCTGGAGTCCCTAGGTCTGTCTCTTTCATAGGGCTTTAGTGCTTTGCATACAGCCTTGGGCACTGCACAGGCCTTGAAGGCCAGACAAACTAGCTTTGCTTGCTGAGCATGTGTTGGGAGTCAGACCTGTGTTCTGGGTATTAGGTCCAAAGGCAACTCCAAATCCCCAAACTCCAAAAGGCAGTGAGGTATCCAGAAATGACCTCAACTTGGACAAAGGAGGATTTCTGGCAGTTAGATAAAAGCCAGCATTCATCAGGAACTTGTGAAACTGGTTTGCATTTACCAGAGGAATCATTTCCCTTACCTCTGGCAGAAGGGACATATGGCTACCTGTGGTGTCTATTAGCATATCAAAAAACCTCATGCTGGCCTCCAGGACCCCCTCAATATCACAAGTACCTGTTACTCATTTTCAAGGTTCTTACTAGTGCACCTCCTCACTTCCTCCTCCCCTACCCTGGAGAAAGTTTATCTCCAGCCCACAGGCTCCCTCCCCCAGCTACTCAGTCTCCTTTTAACCCCCCTCTTTCTTCCTCCCTCCCTCCCTCTCTCCCTCTACTACCCTTCCATATTCTTCCTTCCCTCTCCCTTTCCCTCCCTTCCCTTTGCCCTTTCTCTCCTGCATCTTTCCCTGATTTCTCTCTTCTCTGCTATTCCCTCCTCTTTCAGACAGTCCTGGCCAGATCCAGTCTGCTGACCCTGTTCAGTCTAGGACATTCTCTCTCTGCTATGAACCCTTCCAGATACCTCTGGCTATTCTTTCATATCTACAATAAACACCTTCCCTTAACCAAATCAGCAAACAGTCATATCATCAGGTTATACACTGTGAACTTTGTTCTCCAGGACAGGAACACGGGGG